>SMMG02000027.1:1855482-3055482 GCA_005393395.2 Gossypium australe
CTACTGGCACGACGTGCGATGGATCCGACCTATAACGTCTAAGCATCGACACATGGAAGACATCGTGAATCTGATTCAACTCTGCCGGCAGCTCGAGCTGATAAGCTACCGGTCCTATTCGCTTCAACACAGTATACGGGCCGATGAACCTTGGGCTTAGCTTCCCTTTTCGCCCAAAACGCAACACCTTCTTCCAAGGCGACACCTTCAGAAAGACTTTATCTCCTACCTCGTATTCCATCTCCTTGCGCTTGAGATCGGCGTAAGACTTCTGTCTATCCGACGCTTCCTTGAGACGAGCCCGAATTACCTTAACTTTGTCCTCAGTTTCAGTCACCAACTCTGGACCCAAAACATGTCGTTCACCTAGTTCCGTCCAACACGTAGGATACGGCATTTTCGTCCATACAGTGCTTCATATGGAGCCATCTGGATACTCGCTTGATAACTATGTTATAAGCGAATTCCGCCAACGGTAGATACTCCTCCAACTGCCACTGAAATCCAGAACGCAACTCTGAGCATCTCTTCTAATCTGAATCACTCTCTCCGATTGTCCGTCGGATTGCGGATGAAAAGCTGTGCTGAAATCCAATCTCGTCCCAAGGCTTGATGCAAAGCTCTCCAAAACCTTGATGTAAACCTCGGATCCCTATCCGAGATAATCGATGGGCACACCATGCAATCTCACTATCTCGGCTACATATAACTTAGCTAGCTTCTGAAGCGAATAATCTACTCTTACAGGTATGAATGCGCTGACTTAGTCAGACGATCCACATTCACCCAAACAGAATCCTTCTTACTAGGCGTAAGAGGTAAACCACTGACAAAGTCCATGGTGATCTCCTCCCACTTCCACTGAGGAATCTTCACCGGCTGAAGTAACCCAGATGGTAATGATGTTCAGCCTTAACTTGTTGACACGTCAGACACTTACCCACAACTCAGTTTTCTCGCTTCAGACCTGGCCACCAAAATTGCTCTCTCAGATCCCGATACATCTGTTACCTCCGGGATGCATAGCATATGGGCTGCTATGAGCGTCCCGAAGAATCCTTTGTCTCAACTCCACATCCTTAGGCATACAAGCTCTCCCTTTAAAGCACAAAACTCCATCACTGGACAGACTAAAATCCTCTAATCCACCATTCAAAACTTGCAACCTCCGATCATTCAAACCATCATCCTCTAATTGCTTCTCCTTAATCTGATCTAACCAAGTCGGCTTGACTTGCAATTCTGCAAAAGACTCCCATCATCGAACAGACTAAGTCGAGCAAACATCGATCTTAAATCCGATACAACCTTACGACTCAACGCGTCTGCCACCACGTTAGCTTTACAGGATGATACTCGATCGAACAGTCGTAGTCCTTCACAGCCAATCCATCTACGCTGCCTCAAATTCAAATCCTTCTGAGTCAAAAGATACTTAAGACTCTTATGATCCGTGTAGACTATCGACTTCTCTCCGTACAAGTAGTGCCTCCATATCTTCAAAGCGAGACTACAGCAGCTAACTCCAAGTCATGAGTCGGATAATTAGCCTCATGTGGTCTCAACTGCCGAGATGCATAAGCCACTACCTTCCCTTCTTGCATCAGTACACATCCCAAACCAATATGTGATGCATCGCAATAAACCGTGAATTCCTTGCCTGCCTCAGGTTGAATCAAAACCGGAGCTTCAGTCAGAATCCTCTTCAATTTGTCGAAACTTCTTGCTGCTCCTCGGTCCACACAAATGGAACTCCTTTCCTCAACAATTTGGTCATCGGTGCGGCGATCAAAGAAAATCCTTCCACAAATCTTCGGTAATACCCCGCCAGACCTAGAAAACTCTGAATTTCAGCCAGCAGGCGGCTTCCAATCCAACACTGCCTCAATCTTTCGAGGATCCCTCTAATCCCCTCGGATGAAACTACGTGACCCAAGAAAGTCACCTCCCTAAGCCAGAATTCGCACTTACTAAATTTCGCATACAGCTGCTTTTCCCCTCAGAATCTGCACTCGCAAATGCGCATCATGCTCCTCTTCTGACTTCGAGTATACCAAAATATATCTATAAAGACCACAACAAACTGATCCAAAAACTGCGAAAAAATACCCTTATTCATGTCCATGAAAGCTGCTGGTGCATTAGTCAAACCAAACAGCATCACCAGGAACCGTAGTGTCCATACCGAGTACGAAATGCCGTCTTATGGATATCAGCCTCTTTCACCTTCAGCTGATGATATCCAGACCTTAGATCAATCTTAGAGAAAAACCGCAGCCCCTTTAAGCTGATCAAACAAGTTATCTATCCTCGGTAAAGGATACTTGTTTTTGATCGTCAGCTTATTCAACTGGCGGTAGTCTATACACATCCGCATCGCACCATCCTTCTTCTTGACAAAAAGTACCGGCGCTCCCCAAGGTGAAACACTTGGTCGAATAAAACCTCGATCCAACAACTCTTGAATCTGAGCCTTCAATTCCAACAATTCCTTCGGTGCCATCCTATACGGAGCTATAGACACTGGCGCCGTTCCGGGTAACAGATCTATACCGCGAGACCTCACGATCCGGAGGCAATCCCGAAGTTCTTCAGGAAATACGTCAGCAAATTCCTTCACAGTTTGAACATTCCCCACAGAAGACTCCTTAGCTTCCAAAGCACACACAACTACGAACGCCTCACAACCCTTCTTGACCATCTTTACTGCTTTCACACGCAGATACCACGTTAGATAGATAATCTCTCCTATTACCTATCATGACCACTTCTTCACCTTCAACCGTCTTCAAAATCATACGCTTAGCAGCACAATCCAAACTTGCTTGGTACTTGACCAACCAATCCATCCCAAGAATCAGATCGAACTCCTTAAACGGCAGTTCCATCAGATCGGCTACAAACACTACCCCTTGGAGTTCTAGGGGTACATCCCTATATATTTTCTACTACTACAGAGTGACCTAGAGGACTAAGTACAGTCATCCTCCTAGAAGCAGTCTCAGAAACTAAACTCATGGTCTCAACTATGCTACTAGCAACGTAAGAATGTGTCGAACCCACATCTATCAAGGCAGTATATGGAACATCAAATATTAAAAACGTACCGGTTATGACGTC
Source organism: Gossypium australe (assembly GCA_005393395.2). Classification (NCBI taxonomy): domain Eukaryota; kingdom Viridiplantae; phylum Streptophyta; class Magnoliopsida; order Malvales; family Malvaceae; genus Gossypium; species Gossypium australe. The sequence continues at coordinate 1,858,603 of SMMG02000027.1, forward strand.
CGATGCGTCCCCTTCCTCACGACGCCTCGCAGCATACACCAAACCAGGCTGCCTAGCCTCCGTGTTACCCATACCTCTGCCAGCTGCTCCGCGACCTCCACTAGAGCCAAAACCACCATTACCAATACCACGACCTCTCGGCGGTGCTGGTCCCTCCTTTCTGAACTGAGCACGACCTTGACCTTCAGACTGATTTCTAGCTTGCTTACGCGGACAGTCCCTCACACGATGTTCTAGCGAACCACACTCGAAACATCCTTTCCCTCCGGTCCAACATTCACCCCAATGAAACTTTCCACAACGGTTACACTGGGCCGGTCTCTGATTAGCAGCTGTGGACCTTCCTGCCTGATTTGACCCACTCTGCCTAAACCTTTTCTGAACATTACCACCTGACCCAGACGATCCAAAGCCTCTCTTCAGCTTGCTATCATAACTTTGCTTCGCGGACTCCTTGACTCCTTCGGCTACCTTGGCCTTCTCCACCAAGACAGCAAATTCACGCTCCTGCTGCGGAGCAATCAGCAACCTTAACTCGTCTCTAAGTCCGTCTTCAAAACGAACACAACGATCATGCTCCGATGCCACTATTCCCTGAGCATAACGACTCAGCCTTAGGAATTCTGCTTCATACTCCGAGACAGACTTATTCCCTTGCACTAACCCCAGAAAAGCTTTCCTTTGAGCATCAATGTAGCTTGAGCCAACATACTTTTTCTGATACAATTCTTGAAATACTCCCAAGTGAGATCATCTGCCGTAGCACCATCTCGAACCGTGAGCCACCAACGATATGACTCATCTTTGAGAAGCGACACCGCTCCTTTCAGCTTCTCCTCGTTTGTCAAATCTATCTCATCCATGATTCTTTCGGTCGATTCTAGCCAATACTCAGCCGTATTGGGCGCCGGACACACTCGGAAAAATTCAGCTCCGTTAGCTCTAAGTCTCTCGGAACCGACTTTCGAGCTCCTCCACCTCCTCCAATTCCAGCTACCCTTTCCAGAACCCGTAGCATCGCTTGTGACACAGCGTCGTCACCCGTCTGATCCTGCTCTTCAGCTCCAAAGGTTGGGGGTGGGGGTGGCGGTATCTCGTTCTCAGATCCCTGACCCGACCCGACAGGTTCCGATACGGCCATCCTACCCCTTCCGCGTCCGACGACCACGTCCTCTAAAGCTCATTCTAACTATCGCGCTTTAATCTGATTAGGAAATTTTATGAATTAGTACATGTTTCACTTGATTATCCGCGAAGAAATTTTATGAAAAGAGTTTAATAGAGATTCTTTCGATCAAACAAGGTTTTAGGTCTTCTATCCTAGTTTACACAGAAAAGTATATCCATTCCCTATACCTTTCATACCTATGCACTCTTCGGGCATTTCTGTCCGTTTCTAACCCAGGGGTATTTTCGTCATTTTTCCTACAGGGTATTTTTGTAATAAACCGAAGAAAATTTTAAAACTCTAATAAATTGAGATATTTTGAAATTTCTAAAATTGAGGAGTATTTTTCAAGAAATTCTCAATTTGAAGATATAGCAAAATTTTGGAACCCAGGGGTATTTTGGTAATTTTGTCAATCAGGGGTAATTTTGTAAGTTTCAAAGTCAAGGTATTATTTTGGAATACAACATTTTTGAGTACTTTTGTAAAATAAAAATTTGACCAAAATTGGGGTAATATGGAAATTTTAGAAACCAAGGGTATTTTCGTAATTTTGCCACTAGGGGCATTTTGGTAATTTTGGTAAACCGAAAATATTTTGAAAATTTTCATCGTTGAATTTGTCCTACTATCTAAAAGAGATAATTTAAAAATTTTAAAAATCGAAGTTTTCCTTAAAACATGGCTAGTCCCTTTCGGGTTTTATTTAAGGTTTTGCCTATGACCGAGTCCTCTCGGTTAGGATGAACCGAAGCTACGCACCAGGTAGGAATCTCGCGAAGAAGGAGGTGAGTCACGAGGACTGCTTAAATACCAATCTCTTCCGGATCCAATCCTAGACATGCGCACCAAGGTTACCACACCCTAACTCGACAACTTGGTCACGAGTTGGTTTTAATTAGGCCATTAAAGTCTTATGTCTTTGTTTGGAGTAAACTAGTCCTAAAGTTTAAAATACTATCACTATCTACGTCCCATGCTTCCTACCCTTCTACAGAATATAATTCATAAAAATCAGAGATACTTACTTGGGCAGGTTGGTGCCGGAGACTCGGTGCCATGCTTATTAAAAACCAAATATTTTCAAAAAGGCCTACCAAAACATTTTTGGGCCTTGGGCCCCCACAGCCGAGCTTTGAACTGGGCTCTGATACCAATTTTGTAACACCCCAAACCCGCCCAAACCATAAGACCGAATTTGGTTTGCTACAGAGAAAACATTTTTTTTGAAAACCATTTAAAACTTAGTCAAATTGCCTTTCATAGCTATTAAAATTTTCTTTGTTAAAAACCAAACTTATAAATATTTGTTGAGTCAGGTTGTTTAAAAATTTCAGAGGTACCCGATGGTACTTTAAAACATTTTGCGTTTAATTTGAGAAAAACATGTGCATCCGTTTTAACATCATCAAGTAGTTTAAACCAAATATTCAAACACGCAGCAATAATAAAATAATTCTAGGAGGCCTTATTACAAACATAAACCCAAAAGAAAAATAGTTAAAATCCAAAATTCATTTATTAAAAAGTCTCCACTGCATGGCCACCTCGAGTCCATCCGGCTCCTCACCCGCGATCTACGAATCACCTGAAAAATTAAAGGAGAAGGTGAGTCACCAAGACTCAATGTGTAACCCTTCCCCGGTTTAGTGCAATAACATACACAAATTATAACCAATTAACATGCATAAGTTTAAATGCACCCAACCTAACCATCCAAACGCCTTTCTCTACCCCGTGTGGTACCAAACCACTGGTGGTGCCAAACCACTGGTGTCCAAAGACACAATTGTGTTACCAAAACACTGGTGACATATAGTCACATTTGTGATACCAAATCACTGGTGTCCGAAGACACTATTGTGTTACCAAAACACTGGTGACCGAAGTCACAAAATAGATGATGGGGCCAACCCATCGTGTGATACCAAATCACTGGCAGACAATCCCATATCTCAAAGTGGGGCCAACCCACGGTGGAATTAACCACAGGGACAAGTCGCTATGAGGTGCCAAACCTCTGGAGGTACCAAACCTCTGGTGACCGTAGTCACGATGTGTTACCAAAACACTGGTGTCCGTCGACACGAATATCACTGCCCCCTCCTCTCATCAACCCATATCAATCAAATACATGCTTTTACAGAAATCATGCTAAAATTTCATTTAACATCATTTGTATATTTTATCAATGCCATAAATCAATAATACACATACCAAATGTGTCATGCTTCCAAAAGCATCAAATAATAATCTCATAGTCACAAAGACTTACCCGAATCCTTGTTAATACCATGAAGGTATTACATCCATGTCTACACAAATTGATTAGACATAAAATAACACTTAGCATATTAAAAGTCATAAAATGTGTATGTACACACACCTGGCACCAAAAGAGTTCTAAATCCCGAATAGACAAATCGGCCACACAAATATTCTTGCCCCTATATTCGGCCAAAAATGAATATTAGAACCATGGCCTATTCGGCCAAACCAAAAGAATTGAGAAGGGTTCCTTATGAACCTAAAAATCTTACCCAAAGCCTTCGAACACTTATCCAACACACTCCTAAAAGAATCGGCCTCACTTCCCTACAATCAACCATCATCAATAAGGTTTATTAGCCTTCGGCTTAAACGAAACTTAAAATAATAATCCTTCGAAATAAACCTTACCACCTTACCAAAACCGATTTCTAGAGAAGTCCCGATGATAACTATCTTACCTTCAATATTCGGCCAAAGTTGATCAAGATAGGAGAAGAATATTTTCGGCACAACAAGAGGTATATTCGGTTTTATGACAAAAAGAAAAGAATAGGAAAAGAATAGAGTTTCGGCAAGAAGTAAGTATAGGAGGTTTTTGATTTTTAATCAAAACAAATGGGAGAACAAAAAGGTTGATGAAGGTTTCGGTTTTGAGAGATTGAGATGAAGAAAATAAAAATTGAGCATAAAATGACCAAATGGTCAAAAGTATTAGGCTTAGCAAATGGTAAAATTCGACTAGAAAGAAAAGAGTTGAGAGAGAATTGTTTTGCAACTTTTGCACCAAATGAAAGAAATGACCAAAAAGAATTCCTAAGCCTTACCAACACTAGCATATTCGGCCAAAACTCCCCTCCTAGCCACATTGCCGTCCAAGTTCATGGCATAAAGGCCATGAATTTGTTTCCAAAACATAATCCTTGATACTAGCCCCATGTCTCCATATTTTCCTTAATTACTTGATTCCCTTCCATAAGTTAATACTTGCCTTAAACCTATAGTCTACTAACCAAAAATATAGTCAACACTTACCTTAATTATCCTTGGCCGACACTTACCATAAAATATAAAAATAAAAGTTCTCTAAATGCTTACTAAGGGATTCGAACCACTCCCCTCAAGCTAAACTCCATGCGTCACTACCAACTTGCCATGCACTCAACTTATGTCACTTATTGCTACTTAAATTAACTTAAGTGCTAAGCTCACATAATCCACTTCATTAAATAAGCCAAACTAAAAATTATTCTACTAAACCGAGCTTACTGAAGACCCCTAATTAAGCCTTATAACATCACAAATAATATCACAGAAATTCAAACACAAGAAAAATAATTCAATCACAAATAACCCCTATTTTGGGATGTTACATCCACGATCTACTTCTCATCTGAAAGAGTAGAGAAAAATGAAAGGGTGAGTCACCAAGACTCAATGTATAAATCCCGGACACACTAACCTAAGGCCCACAAACACATTATGAGCCCTGGCCCATACATAAAGGCAACAATCATAATTACATGAAAATAATGAATGATGAATAGGCCAGCCCATCCTAGAACTCCATCCTCTACACACCAACCCGTACCAACCATCACACCTTGGGGATTTCTGCAATCAACCTGCCAACCGCTACACACCATATCGACAGCTGTGCTGCCTGTCTTAAGGACCGATCACTGTTGACCTATGTGGCAAAGCCACCGATCGCCATACGACCTTAATAACACATCGTAGCATTTCGATAGTGAGCTGCCTGTCATAAAGACCGATCACTATGTGACCTATGTGGCAAAGTCACCGATCGCTATGCGACCTACTTCCCCTTCATCATATCAATCCCATCCCATGCATACATACATGCAAAATCAAACAATGTATTACCTAAGAGATTTCAGTTTATCGCATACATCGATACACATAGAGAGATTTCTATGATTACGTACCTGACATCCTTTGCCTACCCTTTCTGGGTAATACGACTGTTCACACAGCCTATTTTCTGGCTCTTAGCCCACAACACTTATATACACATACAGATTTAATAGTGTGTTAGAGATCTACACACCTGATTACCGTTAGAACGAGACCCTCTAAGTCGACGCTATCTGTAGCCAACACCACCGCTATCTTGAAATCCGAAAAGTGATATGAGATTCAGGGACTAGTGTTTCCGGCTTTTAGATCTAAGAGATCTTAACACAAAGAATTCGACTACCCCTTTGAGATTCCGGCTTTTTTGAGAAGATCAGAAGATGATAGGAATGAGTCTATGTAGATTCGGCTTTTAATGAAGAAATCGGCAGGAAGAAGAAAAGAGAATTTCGGCAGACTAGAGGTAGGTTCGGCTTTAGCAAAGATCAAAAGAAAAGAATGTAGGAAAAGGATTATGAGGTTTCGAATTTTAGAAGAAAGAAGAGAAAAGAACAATAGAGTTTCAGCTTCTGAATCAAAGTGAAGATGAGGGAATAGGGTTAGGAATTTCGGCTTTTACTCAGTGAAGAAAAGAAAGAAAAGATGGAAACCCTAAATGCCGAAAAATAAAGAAGAGAACCCTCACCTGACTATTTAAAGTTTCGGCACTCCTACTAACCAAAAGCCGGAATTGCCCTCTTTTGACAACTAAAACCAGTTAATTAGCAAGGGAAATTTCGGCACCCCTTAGCCATATCAAAAACCGATTTCTCCTCCCCCTCAGAGTTTGAAATTCGGCCACCACTTAGCCTTGCAGATAATTCCTATCTTTTCTCCTTTATCTTCCATATTATCAACTATAATATCTACATTATCCCATTCACATAAATCCTCCTATTTTTGAGCCTTGTTGCCGTCCACTCCACCTAACCCTAATGCCGAAAATTAGCTAACTTAAATTAGAAGAATTGGGCTCCATGAAACTTAAATTTGGGCCCCTTACTCCCTTGTGTGGCGTCACCTCCTTGCTCCCTAAGTGACGCTACTGACCACTGGGCCACAAACCCATTTTGATATTTTAAACTCAGATACCACCTTTTAAACCCTATAGTGCCCAAACAAAAATTTAACTAAGGTTTCAGCCCAATCCTGAGCCCAATTTGGACCCCTAATGCTCAAATTAACTCATTACACATATTCACCCATTAAATGCATAGGCCCAAAAATTCAGGATGTTACAATATGGCCAGTCGAATTTCGGAAAAAACGATAAAAAATAACGCAAGAATGAAAAAAAATGTTGGGATAAATCATGAGCAAACAAAGGCAACACAAAAAAGGTTGAGTTAGATAAAATATTTGCCAACGAAAAATAAAAGTTGGGATAGGTTAATATTTTCCCAACTCTTCCTAAAAGTCGAGATATGATTAAATTTTGCCAACACCTAAAAAAGTTGCTTAAAGGTACAAATTTAAACAACACAAAAAAGGGTCATGTAGTCCGAAAAGAGTGTCTTAGGCTTTTCATATGGTAGCACTTTTATATAATTGGAAAATGTATAACAAAAGTCGGCATAGTGCTGGACAAAGCTGACTCTTATTTAAGCGTTGCCTCAGTCATGCATATCTCGACCCTTATAGAAAGAGTTGGCCAAAATATAGGTCGACAAGTCTATCCCGACACTTAGGAAAGTGTCGGCCTAAAAGTGTCGTCTTAGGAATGTTTTGTTGTAGTGAACGCTAAAGTGACTAATCAATCAAACGTCAGAGTTTATTTTTGACATTATGCCTTTTTAAAACTTTACTAGTATAATTAATGAAATCTTAAAATATATATTTATTTTCTAAATTACTTTTTACATAGTTTGAAAGGTACCATTAAAATTAAAGCGTTGATAAAAAAATATTTTAATATTTTTTCAAACTTCATATAATTTAGAAAAATCATTTAAAATGGATCTAAACAATCATATGTCCAAATTCATTTCTAGATATTTTTAATAATTTTTTATTTTGTTAATTTTTTTAACATTTTTTTAACATTTTTAAATTTTATTAGCAGCTACGTCAATGATATAACGGTCAAATATAGAAAGTGTTGATCAAAAGATTTAATTAATACAATTTGAGAATTTAAGAAATTAATTATGTGTGTTTTTCATCAAGGGGCATAATTAATTTTTTTTGCCAAAGTTTGGATGCTTTTTTACCCTTAAGCATTAAAAGAATAATAATAATTTGTTTATTTTATATTAACATTTTTCATATTTATTTGATAAAATTGAAAGCATTAAGATATATACATGATTAGGTTACTTTTACTAATATTATAAAATATTTAATAAGTATAATATCAAATTTAGCTCTTAACGTTTATATTTTTTATCAATTTGGTTCTTATTCTTTTTTTTAGTTAAATTTGGCGCTAAATCTTTTCAAAAGAGTTAAATTTAACTATTAACCTTTTGAAAAGTAGTCAAAATGATTTTTGATGAAAATATTAACTAAAATGTTAAACTTTTAAACACGACAGCTTAAATGACAATCCACGTGTACTCCATACTATTTTTTTAATTTTTATAAAATTTTTATTTATTTATTTATTTTCAATCATGACAATCAACTGCCCTTGCAAGAAAAGTTGCAGAAATAACCCAATTTTTATTTGCTAATTTTTTTTATGAAATTTTTTATTTTTATTTTTAAATTTTGATTTTATATTTTTTATATTTATAATTTTTGGATTACTTGTTAACATAATATATAAGATAAATGATTATATGTTAGCAAGATATGCACAAAGATTGCAATGTAAGTTGTCATACTAATTGTAATGGGCCTATTTCGCCCGAGCCCATTAACCAATAAAACCAAAATATAAAAATTCAAATTTAATAAAAGTCCACTTTTAATCAGTCCATTACAAAAAATAAAACAGCGGGCCTAAAACACTACCCAATACTCAGGCCCAACAATACCTAAATTCCCAAGGCCCAATGTTGAATTGGCCCAAATGGCCCAAAATTTTCCAGAAACCCTAGAGGTTTCTGGAGCTTTCCAGTGCCGCTCGAACAGCCAAGCCCCCACACGTGCGTCACAATCCCACGCCAGCCGAGTACTCGGGCCACCCCATGCCCGACAGTTGCACATGCAAAGGACACACAACAAAATAACAGCAAAAAGCGAGGAAATTGATAACAGAAAAATCGAATGATTTCTGTATTTCTTTTTATTTTTATTTTTATTTTTATTTTTATTTTTATTTTTTATTTCGGCTATAAAAGGAGGCCAATATCAATCTGTGCTCCCCTATAATTTTTACGAGATACGAATAAAAAATAGAGAAACCAAATTGAAAAAGGTTATTTCGCTTTTTCTAATCTATTTCTTTTTATTTAGCTTTATATACGTCAATAAAAGAAAATAAAAATGGAGTAAAGATACCTGTACCTTGAGTCACCTGAAAAAGTGGTTTTTGGGGCTCTGACCGCAGTGCACGATGGTCGTCGATGACGGACCGACGGTAGTCCGGTCACCAGAAATCGCAAGAGGGAAAGCCTCTGTAACACCCCAAACCCGGCCCATTCGCTATGACCGAATTTGAAATGCCACTACGGAAAACATTGAAAAACTTTTGACTTAGAGTTAAAAACATAAAAAAATTTATTGTCTTTACTAAAACATTGTGTAATTAAAATTACAAATAAAAATTAAGTTGTTTAAAATAAAACATTTTCAAATAATAATGTAATCGACAATTTAACTTAAAACATAATAAAAATCCTTAAATACTTAAAATGGCCCTTATTACAATAATTAAATACTTAAAATACTGAAACATAAATTGTATAAAGAAAATCCTCTTTTGCATGGGCCACTTCGTATCCACTCCAACCCGGTCCGAGCATCACCTGAAAAGATATCCCACGAGGGGTGAGTCAACAGACTCAATGTGTAACAATACACTAAAAGTCCAATCGATCATACAAGAAAGCCCATTTGAAACACATTTAGCCATAAGCCCATAATATAGCAAATCAGATAATCACATGTACATATGAAATGAAATGCAATCCCGAACCCAACTTAGATATCCATCCGCTACACACCACCCGTACCAACCAATCACACCGTGGGGATTACTAAATCGACCCTCCATCCGCTACACACCATCGAAGGCAGTTGCTGCAGTCAACATGCACATCGCCCTTATAATCGTGGCATAGCCACCGGATAATTGTGACAGAGTCACCGGATTCATAATATCGTGACCGAAGTCACCGGATTCATAATATCGTGACCGAAGTCACCGGATTCATAATATCATGACCGAAGTCACCGGATTCATAATATCGTGACCGAAGTCACCGGATTCATAATATCGTGACCGAAGTCACCTGATTCATAATATCGTGACCGAAGTCACCGGATAATGTGGTAAAACCACCGGAACACTTCCCCTTTCAATATTTCCCATATGCCTATGCAATAACATTTTATTTCATTATCATGCCAAATACCACATAATCATATCGGAATCGGACACATATCATATTATGCATATAGCATTATTACGATGCAAATATCATGCCTTTGAATCATAAACCCAAAATCGTAATCAATTATTGAATAAGTTTCATATTAAAAACATACATAGTACGAAGGAAAAACGTACCTCAATTCATCATACCATTGAATGGTACCCGAAACCATAGTCATTTATAAACACATTTTTATCAATTAAGCTATTAATCTATTAGAAGTTTAGTATAAGTTACACACCTTGCAAACACAAAGAGCGATAGAACTTTAGGATTTCCGACTCATGCCTACACGTCGACAGAACCTACATATCACTATGTGAGAAATCGGTTTTCACTAAAAAGATATGGCCTTAGGCCGAATATCGTTGTCCCTTACCTTGGATTATTCAAACTCGAATGATCTCTCCCTAACGTTGACTACAAGAAAACCCCGAAAATCTTCCTTCAAAGGTTTAGCCACAGAGAAATAAGAGAATTAGATTCCTAAAAAATCGATTAATCCAAAGGAATAAAGAAGAAACGTTTGATAGAAAAGACCTTACCCGAAACACGATGATCGATTAACCCTCCTACTTGAACTATCAAGAAATTCGGCCTTAACAACTTAAAAGAAAAAGAATGATGATTTCAGCTTTAACAAAAGAAAGAAAAGAACGAAAAATGATGAAAAATGTATAGGATAATTTCGGTTATGAGAGGAAAAGAGAAGAGAGAAATAGAATGAAAAAGAAAATGAAAATGAGAGAGAATGCTTTTGGTGAAAGATGGATTCGGCACTTAGAGAGGAAAGAAAGAATGGTGAATGTCTTCAAAGATGACAATATTTTGGTTCCAAAAGAAAGTAAGCTTGAGAGAACAATAAGAAATAAAGATATCAATTTGGTCAAAAAGCAAAGGCCAAAACAAAGCAAACTTTTTACCAAATGCCAAAAGGCAATTTCGGCTAAGAGAAAGAAAATATTGGACAAGGAAAAGATGCACAAATGACAACCTTTTTGGTCAACCAAAACCTCCCTAATCCCATACCAAAATTCGGCCAACACATTAGACTAAACAATCCCCCTTTTTCCTCCTTAATTCTTCCCTATCAACCCCATAATTTCCAACACAATTAAACCACCCCCTAAAGCCCCTTATGCCGTCTAGGTTCATGGTCAAATGACCATGGAAAAGCTTCCAAAATAACACCCATTTATCAAGCCTTTTGTCCCCTAAACTTTCCTTATCAACTTAATTCTTTACCATAACTACTAACTTGCCTTTTCCATTTTGTCTACTAACCAAAAATAAAAGAAAAAGTCTTATCCATTCATGATAAGGTTTGACCGTCCATTAATGCAAGGATTCAAAAATAAACCTTCAAAATGCTAAACATGCTACTCGAACCTCTAACCTCAAGCCACCTTTCAAGCTCCTTAACCAACTTGCCACTTACTCCTCTTATGCTTTAAATGAACACTTAAATTAACTTAAGTGTCAAGCTCACTTAATATACTTCATTAAATAAGCCATACTAAATTTTATTCTAGCTTCCTAAATAAAAACAAGCCTTCACAAGACTATGCTAACACACAAAAATTCATACCCGAGCCAACACAAATAATAAAATAATACTCAAAATTTTCCTAAAGCCCAAGGCCCAATCCTACTAGGCCCGATTTCGGGATATTACAATTCTACCCTCCTTAAAGAAATTTCGTCCTCGAAATTTCCAACTAACTAACAGTCGTACCTCCTATCTCACCACACTACGCTCTTGCTGCGCACTCTGATATTAATAAAACCAATATACTTTCTAAGAACAGTCTCCAAGTTCACACTCAAGGTTCTAGATGCTTCGCTAGCGATGGTTACGACACAGCCATTTAGCCTCTACCGCGTCCACAACGACCACGTCCCCTAGAACTCATATCTAGCGTCGCGATTTAATCTGACTTAAGAAATTTTATGCATCAGAATTTTGTTCCACTTATTAACCGCAAACAATTTTTATGAAATAAAATATTTAGAAGTAGTTCTTTCGATCATACAAAGGTTCAGTTCAAGTTCACTACTCTAGTTCAGAGAGTCATAATCACATTCATAAGCAGAGACACATTCATTCACTACACCTCTATGGCCATTTCAGACCTTCCCAACCCAGGTAATATCGTCATTTTTCCTACAAGGGTATTTTCATAATAAATCGAAGTCAATTTGAAAATCTTTACAAATCAAAGGCATTCCAAAATATACAAATCTCGAGATTATTTTAAATTTTTTTAAAACAAGGGTTTTGCAGAAATTTTGAAAATCGGGGTTGTTTCGGTAATTTTGAAAGTTAGGGGCATTTTAGTAAATTTTCTCAAATCAGGGTATCTTACTATTTTGTAAAATAGAAGTTTTTGGTATTTTTGTAAAGTAAGAATGTTTTTCATAAAAGTCGAGGGTAACATGGTAATTTTATAAACCAGGGGCATTTTCATAATTTTACCGCTCAGGGGTATTTTAGTAATTTTGCAAATCGGGTGTATTTCAAAAAATTCTCAAGTCTGAAAGGATTTTATAAATCAGAGGGGTAATTTTTAAAACTAAGATCTTTATAAAATAGTATGGCTAGTCCCTTTCGGGTTTTAGTTGTCGGGTTTAGCCCGTGAATAAGTCCTCTTGATTAGGGTGAACCGTTACTACGCACCAGGTAGGATTCGAGTGGAGAGGAGGTGAGTCGCTAGGACTACTTAAATACCAAGCTCCCACCGAAACCAATCCTAGACATGCGCACAATGGTTGCCACACCCGAACTCGGCGACTTACTCATAGGTTTGTTTGATAGTCCTTAAGTCTTATGCACTTGTGTTTGAGTAGACTAGTCCTAGGGTTCAATAGCCCTAATCTACTAATCTACGTTCCCATAAAAGCCCATCAAATTCACATATTCAATTCACTTCAGTAGTCAGAGGTACTTACCTGGTGGACTTCGGGTCAGAGATACAGGTGCCATGCCAGAATAACTTGAAAAATTTATGAAAGCCCAACTCTTTGAAAAGCCCATTTTTAAAAAAAAAATGTTTTTTGGGCCCAAAACCCTCAAAGCCGAGTTTTGAACCAGGCTCTGATACCAATTTGTAACACCCCAAACCCGGCCCATTCGCTATGACCGAATTTGAAATGCCACTACGGAAAACATTGAAAACCTTTTGACTTAGAGTTAAAAACATAAAAAATTTTGTTGTCTTTACTAAAACATTGTGTAATTAAAATTCCAAATAAAAATTAAGTTGTTTAAAATAAAACATTTTCAAATAATAATGTAATCGACAATTTAACTTAAAACATAATAAAAATCCTTAAATACTTAAAATGGCCCTTATTACAATAATTAAATACTTAAAATACTGAACCATAAATTGTATAAAGAAAATCCTCTTTTGCATGGGCCACCTCGTATCCACTCCAACCCGGTCCGAGCATCACCTGAAAAGATATCCCACGAGGGGTGAGTCAACAGACTCAATGTGTAACAATACACTAAAAGTCCAATCGAGCATACAAGAAAGCCCATTTGAAACACATTTAGCCATAAGCCCATAATATAGCAAATCAGATAATCACATGTACATATGAAATGAAATGCAATCCCGAACCCAACTTAGATATCCATCCGCTACACACCACCCGTACCAACCAATCACACCGTGGGGATTACTAAATCGACCCTCCATCCGCTACACACCATCGAAGGCAGTTGCTGCAGTCAACATGCACATCGCCCTTATAATCGTGGCATAGCCACCGGATAATTGTGACAGAGTCACCGGATTCATAATATCGTGACCGAAGTCACCGGATTCATAATATCGTGACCGAAGTCACCGGATTCATAATATCGTGACCGAAGTCACCGGATTCATAATATCGTGACCGAAGTCACCGGATTCATAATATCGTGACCGAAGTCACCGGATAATGTGGTAAAACCACCGGAACACTTCCCCTTTCAATATTTCCCATATGCCCATGCAATAACATTTTATTTCATTATCATGCCAAATACCACATAATCATATCGGAATCGGACACATATCATATTATGCATATAGCATTATTACGATGCAAATATCATGCCTTTGAATCATAAACCCAAAATCGTAATCAATTATTGAATAAGTTTCATATTAAAAACATACATAGTACGAAGGAAAAACGTACCTCAATTCATCATACCATTGAATGGTACCCGAAACCATAGTCATTTATAAACACATTTTTATCAATTAAGCTATTAATCTATTAGAAGTTTAGTATAAGTTACACACCTTGCAAACACAAAGAGCAATAGAACTTTAGGATTTCCAACTCTTGCCTACACGTCGACAGAACCTACATATCACTATGTGAGAAATCGGTTTTCACTAAAAAGATATGGCCTTAGGCCGAATATCATTGTCCCTTACCTTGGATTATTCAAACTCGAATGATCTCTCCCTAACGTTGACTACAAGAAAACCCCGAAAATCTTCCTTCAAAGGTTTAGCCATGGAGAAATAAGAGAATTAGATTCCTAAAAAATCGATTAATCCAAAGGAATAAAGAAGAAACGTTTGATAGAAAAGACCTTACCCGAAACACGATGATCGATTAACCCTCCTACTTGAACTATCAAGAAATTCGGCCTTAACAACTTAAAAGAAAAAGAATGATGATTTCGGCTTTAACAAAAGAAAGAAAAGAACGAAAAATGATGAAAAAGGTATAGGATAATTTCGGTTATGAGAGGAAAAGAGAAGAGAGAAATAGAATGAAAAAGAAAATGAAAATGAGAGAGAATGCTTTTGGTGAAAGATGGATTCGGCACTTAGAGAGGAAAGAAAGAATGGTGAATGTCTTCAAAGATGACAATATTTTGGTTCCAAAAGAAAGTAAGCTTGAGAGAACAATAAGAAATAAAGATATCAATTTGGTCAAAAAGCAAAGGCCAAAACAAAGCAAACTTTTTACCAAACGCCAAAAGGCAATTTCGGCTAAGAGAAAGAAAATATTGGACAAGGAAAAGATGCACAAATGACAACCTTTTTGGTCAACCAAAACCTCCCTAATCCCATACCAAAATTCGGCCAACACATTAGACTAAACAATCCCCCTTTTTCCTCCTTAATTCTTCCCTATCAACCCCATAATTTTCAACACAATTAAACCACCCCCTAAAGCCCCTTATGCCGTCTAGGTTCATGGTCAAATGACCATGGAAAAGCTTCCAAAATAACACCCATTTATCAAGCCTTTTGTCCCCTAAACTTTCCTTATCAACTTGATTCTTTACCATAACTACTAACTTGCCTTTTCCATTTTGTCTACTAACCAAAAATAAAAGAAAAAGTCTTATCCATTTATGATAAGGTTTGACCGTCCATTAATGCAAGGATTCAAAAATAAACCTTCAAAATGCTAAACATGCTATGTAACATCCCCAAACCCGGCCCATTCACTACGACCGAATCTGGTTATGTTAGTGAAAATATTTCTGACTTAGAGTAAAATAGTAAAAATTTATTTTATCTTGGAACCTATGTTCCTTTGGAAAAAAATATATATATATATATACTTTAGACTTGATATTATAAAAATGTCCATATTAAAACACTTTATTATCTTATGAATACTTTAAATAAGTAGATTAGGGTAAAATCATTTTCACTAGCTAGTAATTTAATTTTACCAAGTCATAATCAAATTAAAATAAAATAGTACCCAAAATAATAATTAAGCAATTTCCAAGGTAGATAAAAATAAATAAAAGTCAAAAGGCCCTTATTACATCCATAATTAAAAGATCAAGTACTTAATATAAATAAACTTAAAACAACGCCTTCGGCATGGGCCACCATGTGTCCTCTCCGATCCCGGTCCAACTCATGAATCACCTGAAATGTCGGGAAAATAATTGGGTGAGTCACAGACTCAGTGCATAATTATCACACATGCCTCCACATATGGGCTTAGCCCATATCCACACAGATCATGCAAATCAACATGCAATTACGAAATCCAACCCATCCTAAGTCCATCCGTTACACCAACCTTAGCAGACTCCCTGCTCAAGGCCGTGGCTAGTCCACCGATCACAACCGAGTGATCCCACAAAATCCTACCTTGGCAGACCTTGCTGCACCGGGCCATGGCTGAGCCACCGATCACATCGTGATCCTCACAATAATCTATTCACGGTGATGCACTCAGCTATCAACCGCCGAGATGGGCACCTAGCCAACATCTCCCTTGATGAAGCACACAGCTAACCATCAAGCGCTAATGTAGCACGAGGCTAACATTAGACCACGTACATAATATGTACTCCCCGTCCTTCTTTGCTCAAATCCAACCCCCATGCATATATGTCAAAGTACCATATCAAATCAACGTATAGAATGAATATACATCACATGCTCATAAATAATTTTAACATCACAATTTACCAACCTGTTAACCGATTACCCACACGTGGGTATCCATCATTTCAGCCTTTACTGTCGGCTATCACACATCATACGCAAAACATATGTACATATATATTAATACACAAAACAGGAGAAACAGTGCGATAGTTACGCACCTGTTTGATACAATCAACTAAACCTCGAAGTCACACGTTGCACCTAAAAGCTTGTCGAAATCCCACCCGATTAACAGAGAAAAGACGCTACGCTTGATTGGTTCCAAATCCCGGAGGCCCTTTCAAAAACGATTACCACAAGAGATTAACATACTTCCAAATAAACACAAAATCGTCTCTTACCTTTGTAAAAGTCAACAAAGAACAAAGGACAGATCGTAAAACATTCGGCCTTGCCTACTTACCTTCTCCAATGATTGAAAACGAAACCCAACATGCTCTACACCACACTTAATATTCGGCAAAAGAGATACTAATAGGGAAGGGTAGATTTTGGTAATAAGGTTTTGAGAAAAGAGAGGAAATAAAAGATGAATGAGGTTCACAAATGAAGATTCGGCCAACAAGTCCAAGGGAGAAAACGGCAAGGTCTACGATGTTAATGGTTTTTTGATTTCAAAGAAGAAAAATAGATAAGCTTTACTTGAAGGTTCGGCCAAAAGACAAAAAAGGGAAAAGAAGGAAACACAAAGGAGTAAGGCTTTTGAAGAATTAAAATTCGGCAAAGGAAACCTCACCACCCTTTAAATAGCATTCGGCCACTCCCCCCCCCCGAAGACTCCAACAGTCGGCCCCCACCTTCCTGGCCATATAATTCAAATTGATTTGAATTAATCAAATCACTTAACTTACTCCCAGCCACCCATTTAAAAACAATTAAAAACAAAACCCACCTTTATCCTATATCACCTCTTCAATTTAAAAAGAATAAAAACATAATAATATAATACTTATCCTAACTCCTTCAAATAAAAAAACAAAAAAACAACCCAATATCACCATTATCCCACCGAATTCAAAATAAAATACAAACCCATCCTTATCTTCCAATTTAATCAACATGTGCCGTCCAATTGCTTCAAATCTGCTGCCCAAAAACAAAGAAATAAAGCTTCCATGTGCCGCCCCATTCACGTCAACCAGTAGCAAAAGAAGGAAAACCCCCCCAGCAGCCTCCAAGGCTCGAACACACGACCTGGGGGACCAACGACCACATAGCGCCCCAGGCCATTCGGCCTAGGCGCTGTTTTGTAACAAAAGCGCGCAACAAAATCTTTTAAGCCTTCTCAGTACTTAACGCCTGCTTGCAAAATATCAAAACTCTGCCTCCCTTGCGCCTCGAACTCGCGACCTTTACCCAGCGCCCTTACATGCAGCGCCACTCCGCCCACCTGCCTTTCATGTCCATAGAGCCCCAACAATTATTCATAAAGCCTTCATACTCAGGCCCAAAACTGCATATGAAAAATAACACGCCAAAATTGCTGCTGCCTCCACTCGAACCAGCGCCCTTCTCCCCCTTCAGCGCCTAAGTGGCGCGCGCTAACCACTTCGCCAAGCTCTTTCTTGTGCCAAAAATTACCGAAAATTATCCTTAAGGCCTCCCTTGGCCCGATCCCCTTTTTACACTAAAAATCCAAATTTTTCCAAAGTCTCCCCTTTTAATCCGAGCATTCTCAACACCTCTAAAACACGTCCAAGCATACCCAAAACCTACTAGAACTTGAATTATACCCAACAAGCATAGCCCCTAAATCAGGGTGTTACAATTCTGCCCTCCTTAAAATAATTTCGTCCTCGAAATTACTTGGCTAGACTAACGGTTGAACATCTTAATTCACCTCACTATGCTATAGCTGCGCACTCTGATCTTAAAGAGCTAACATATTTCTAGGCACAGTATCGATCATACTCAAGGTTCCATATAACACTTTACCAGCCATAAAAAAAAAACTATCCATAAAGCGAACAAGCAATAAAAAAAAATATTTCAGGCATGAGAAACTTACCAGCGGACTCATCTGGTACATCGTCATCATTTCTTCGACGAACTGCGTAAACCAAACCTGGCTGCTTTGCCTCAGTACCGCCATTACCGCGGCCTAATGCTCCACGACTCGGCCAGAACCATTCCCTCCATGGTTCAGACCACGACCCCTTGTCGCTTGTTGACCATTTCTACCCGGTTGCACATAACCTTGATCTTCCATCCAAGCCTTATTCGGATTCTGGGGACAATCCTTAATTAGGTGCGACTTAGACTTACACCTGAAGCATTCTCGATCCCGATTCCAGCACTCACCCACATGATACCTTCCACACCGAGCACACGGACGATCTGGATTTTCTGAAGCTGGCCTAATCATACGAGCAGAATTTTCAACCCTCGGTCTTTTCTGGAGACCCTCAGGTGGTTCAAACGAACCAGAATTCCTCCTATCTCGGTTCTTTTCCTTATCTCTGTTCTGCCTCACAGAGTCCTTAATTCCCTCAGCGACCTTCGCTTTTTCGACTAACACCGCGAACTCCCGTTCTTGGTGAGGAGCTATTAACAGTCTCAGGTCGTCCCTCAATCCGTCCTCAAACCGGACACATCGTTCATGTTCTGTAGCAACCACTCCTCGAGCATAACGGCTTAACCTTAAGAACTCAGCCTCGTATTCCGCTACGGACTTGTTCCCTTGAACCAGCCCTAGGAACGCCTTCCTCTGCGCATCAATGTAATGAGTTCCAACATACTTCTTTTGGTATGCCGTCTTGACATACTCCCAAGTGAGGTCTTCCGCTGTGGCACTATCCCGAATTGTTAGCCACCATTGGTATGCCTCGTCGCGAAGAAGTGCTACCATTCCTTTCACTTTCTCCTCAGGACTCAGATCGAGCTCATCCATAATTCGCTCGGTTGCTTCCAACCAATATTCAGCCGTACTGGGTGCCACGCCTGATACGCCACGAAACACTTCAGCTCCATTAGCTCGGAGTCGCTCAGGTACAGACTTCCTTGCTCTCATGTTTCCACCTGCCCCAGCCACTAACTCCAAAACTCGCAGCACAGCCTGTGATATCGCATCCTCCCCCGCCTGAGCCTGCTGCTCAACATTAACAGCTGGGGGTGGTGGTGGCGGTGGTACTTCATTATCTGATCCCTGCCCCGATCTAACAGGCTCTGACCTAGTCATTCCTCCTCTACCTCTTCCACGACGACCACGTCCTCTAGAGCTCATTGTCTAGCGCCTCGATTTAGTCTGAGTTAAGAAATCTTATGCATTAGAAATTTTGTTCCACTATTTAACCGCGAACAATTTTATGAAAAGAAAGTTTCAGAGGTGGTTCTTTCGATCAATCAAAGGTTCAGTTCGAGTTTACTACTCTAAGTCAAAGAATCCTATTCACTCATCAACACATTCACAAACATCCACAATCTTTACTGCACTTCCATTGGCATCTTAGCCCTTATCCCAACCCAGGGGCAATTTCGTCATTTTCCTCCAGGGTATTTTCGTAATAAACCAAAGAAATTTTAAACTTTAATAAAGCAGGACATTTTGGAATTTCCACAATTGGAGGGTACTTCTGGAAATTTACCAAATTAAAAGTACAATAGAATTTTAAAACCAGGGGTATTTTGGTAATTTGTCAATCAGGGATAATTTTGTAAATTTTTCAAATCAGGGTATGTTGAATTTTCACAAAGTAGAGTTTTTAAATACTTTTGCAAGTTAGGGAAATTTTACTAAAAGTGGGGTTAAACCGAAAATTTTGAAAGTCAGGGGTATTTTAGTAATTTCCAACACAGGGGTAATTTCGTAAATTTCTACAAACCAAAGTGTCTTGATATTTTGAAACCTCAAAATTTTTGATATTTTATAAAGTAAAAATCATTTCATCAAAAATTGAGGGTAGTATGGTAATTTTTCAACACAAGGGTATTTTTGTAATTTTGGAAATCAATGATACTTTTAGAAAAATTTTCACAAGAATCTTTTACTACAGTAAAAAGGGTAATTTAAGGATTTTAAGGCTAAGATTTTTATAAAACGGCACGGCTAGTCCCTTTCGGGTTTTAAGAATTGGTTTAGCCTATGAACAAGTTCTCTTGGTTAAGGTGAACCGTAGCTACGCACCAGGTAGAATGCCTGCGAAGAGGAGGTGAGTCACGAGGACTGCTTAAGTACCAGGCTCTTCCGGATCCAATCCTAGACATGCGCACACAGGTTGCCACACCTTAACTCTGCGACTTATTCCACAGGTTTGTTTAAGAACTTTAAGTTTTATGAACATGTTTGAGTAGTCTAGTCCTAGGGTCCAATAGCCCTATCATTCTATTCTACAAGCCCAACGAAGCCCATAACAGTTCATAATAGTAAAGCACTTCAAAAGTCCGAAGTACTTACCTGGTGGACTTCGGGTCGGAGATACAGGTGCCATGCCAGAATAACCTGAAAAACTTTTTATAAAAGCCCACATTTCGAAAAGCCCATTTTGAAAACTGTTTCGAGCCCAAAACCCTCAAAGCCGAGTTTTGAACCGGGCTCTGATACCAAACTGTAACATCCCCAAACCCGGCCCATTCACTACGACCGAATCTGGTTATGTTAGTGAAAATATTTCTGACTTAGAGTAAAATAGTAAAAATTTATTTTATCTTGGAACCTATGTTCCTTTGGAAAAAAAAAATATATATATATATACTTTAGACTTGATATTATAAAAATGTCCATATTAAAACACTTTATTATCTTATGAATACTTTAAATAAGTAGATTAGGGTAAAATCATTTTCACTAGCTAGTAATTTAATTTTACCAAGTCATAATCAAATTAAAATAAAATAGTACCCAAAATAATAATTAAGCAATTTCCAAGGTAGATAAAAATAAATAAAAGTCAAAAGGCCCTTATTACATCCATAATTAAAAGATCAAGTACTTAATATAAATAAACTTAAAACAACGCCTTCGGCATGGGCCACCATGTGTCCTCTCCGATCCCGGTCCAACTCATGAATCACCTGAAATGTCGGGAAAATAATTGGGTGAGTCACAGACTCAGTGCATAATTATCACACATGCCTCCACATATGGGCTTAGCCCATATCCACACAGATCATGCAAATCAACATGCAATTACGAAATCCAACCCATCCTAAGTCCATCCGTTACACCAACCTTAGCAGACTCCCTGCTCAAGGCCGTGGCTAGTCCACCGATCACAACCGAGTGATCCCACAAAATCCTACCTTGGCAGACCTTGCTGCACCGGGCCATGGCTGAGCCACCGATCACATCGTGATCCTCACAATAATCTATTCACGGTGATGCACTCAGCTATCAACCGCCGAGATGGGCACCTAGCCAACATCTCCCTTGATGAAGCACACAGCTAACCATCAAGCGCTAATGTAGCACGAGGCTAACATTAGACCACGTACATAATATGTACTCCCCGTCCTTCTTTGCTCAAATCCAACCCCCATGCATATATGTCAAAGTACCATATCAAATCAACGTATAGAATGAATATACATCACATGCTCATAAATAATTTTAACATCACAATTTACCAACCTGTTAACCGATTACCCACACGTGGGTATCCATCATTTCAGCCTTTACTGTCGGCTATCACACATCATACGCAAAACATATGTACATATATATTAATACACAAAACAGGAGAAACAGTGCGATAGTTACGCACCTGTTTGATACAATCAACTAAACCTCGAAGTCACACGTTGCACCTAAAAGCTTGTCGAAATCCCACCCGATTAACAGAGAAAAGACGCTACGCTTGATTGGTTCCAAATCCCGGAGGCCCTTTCAAAAACGATTACCACAAGAGATTAACATACTTCCAAATAAACACAAAATCGTCTCTTACCTTTGTAAAAGTCAACAAAGAACAAAGGACAGATCGTAAAACATTCGGCCTTGCCTACTTACCTTCTCCAATGATTGAAAACGAAACCCAACATGCTCTACACCACACTTAATATTCGGCAAAAGAGATACTAATAGGGAAGGGTAGATTTTGGTAATAAGGTTTTGAGAAAAGAGAGGAAATAAAAGATGAATGAGGTTCACAAATGAAGATTCGGCCAACAAGTCCAAGGGAGAAAACGGCAAGGTCTACGATGTTAATGGTTTTTTGATTTCAAAGAAGAAAAATAGATAAGCTTTACTTGAAGGTTCGGCCAAAAGACAAAAAAGGGAAAAGAAGGAAACACAAAGGAGTAAGGCTTTTGAAGAATTAAAATTCGGCAAAGGAAACCTCACCACCCTTTAAATAGCATTCGGCCACTCCCCCCCCCGAAGACTCCAACAGTCGGCCCCCACCTTCCTGGCCATATAATTCAAATTGATTTGAATTAATCAAATCACTTAACTTACTCCCAGCCACCCATTTAAAAACAATTAAAAACAAAACCCACCTTTATCCTATATCACCTCTTCAATTTAAAAAGAATAAAAACATAATAATATAATACTTATCCTAACTCCTTCAAATAAAAAAACAAAAAAACAACCCAATATCACCATTATCCCACCGAATTCAAAATAAAATACAAACCCATCCTTATCTTCCAATTTAATCAACATGTGCCGTCCAATTGCTTCAAATCTGCTGCCCAAAAACAAAGAAATAAAGCTTCCATGTGCCGCCCCATTCACGTCAACCAGTAGCAAAAGAAGGAAAACCCCCCCAGCAGCCTCCAAGGCTCGAACACACGACCTGGGGGACCAACGACCACATAGCGCCCCAGGCCATTCGGCCTAGGCGCTGTTTTGTAACAAAAGCGCGCAACAAAATCTTTTAAGCCTTCTCAGTACTTAACGCCTGCTTGCAAAATATCAAAACTCTGCCTCCCTTGCGCCTCGAACTCGCGACCTTTACCCAGCGCCCTTACATGCAGCGCCACTCCGCCCACCTGCCTTTCATGTCCATAGAGCCCCAACAATTATTCATAAAGCCTTCATACTCAGGCCCAAAACTGCATATGAAAAATAACACGCCAAAATTGCTGCTGCCTCCACTCGAACCAGCGCCCTTCTCCCCCTTCAGCGCCTAAGTGGCGCGCGCTAACCACTTCGCCAAGCTCTTCCTTGTGCCAAAAATTACCGAAAATTATCCTTAAGGCCTCCCTTGGCCCGATCCCCTTTTTACACTAAAAATCCAAATTTTTCCAAAGTCTCCCCTTTTAATCCGAGCATTCTCAACACCTCTAAAACACGTCCAAGCATACCCAAAACCTACTAGAACTTGAATTATACCCAACAAGCATAGCCCCTAAATCAGGGTGTTACATGCTATTCGAACCTCTAACCTCAAGCCACCTTTCAAGCTCCTTAACCAACTTGCCACTTACTCCTCTTATGCTTTAAATGAACACTTAAATTAACTTAAGTGTCAAGCTCACTTAATATACTTCATTAAATAAGCCATACTAAATTTTGTTCTAGCTTCCTAAATAAAAACAAGCCTTCACAAGACTATGCTAACACACAAAAATTCATACCCGAGCCAACACAAATAATAAAATAATACTCAAAATTTTCCTAAAGCCCAAGGCCCAATCCTACTAGGCCCGATTTCGAGATATTACAGCCTCAGAAGTTTTTTTTTCTTTCTTTCATTTTTTTTAAAACGGACGAGGCAAAATGTTTTTTTTTTTCTGAAAATTTGGGTTTATATAGTCCCACCAATACGACGACGTTTTGGCTTAAGACCCCAAGTATAAAATGACGTCGTTTCGGATATGGGATCCGCGCGTTGACCCTGTAACATCCCTAAATTGGGCCTAGTAGGATTGGGCCCATTAGGCCTTGGGCGTAGGAGTGTTTAAAAATTTTTGAGAACAAGAGAACGACATTATTTCAAGTTGAACTTATTAAGAAGATGATTTTAGAAAGTTACGGGGTTCTATGAAGTTTCCAGTTCAAGTTGGGCCTTAGTAAAATTTTTATTTTTGGCCTTTTAGTGGAAAGGGACGATGGAAGAAGGACTTAAGAATAAGTGGGTGTATATAGGAGACACAAGGGAGCATGTGGCAAGGTGGCAAGTGGCATGAATTGGCTGATGGGGGAGCTTGAGTTCGAATCTCATGACAAGCAACAAGGGAGTTATATTTTTTGATCAAGAGGAGAAGATGTGATGGAGGGAATCGTGGAGAAAAAGTTGAAGATAAAACAAGGTGTATTGGAGGAGTTGGTGGAGAAAAAGTTGAAGACAAAACAAGGTGTAGTGGGGGAGTTTGGTGGAGAATGTTTAGTGGAGTAGGTAAGGAAGAATATGATGGATGAGAGGTATTGGAGGGTTGGTGGCCGAATGTGGGGATGTTTGGGGGAGTGAAATTCGGCTAGGGGATATTTTGGCATGAAATTGGGCATTTGATGAGTAGAAAAAGAAGGAACAACCAAAATTCTCTTGTGTTCTTCGCATTTTTTTTGACATTTTAGGCTTTATCCTTAGACATTTCGGGTCCTTTGTTTCAGGTTTTCTTCTATTCTCTTTTGCACATTCTTTTCTATTCTCCCTTCACTTGCTTTTGTGTACTCCATAATCGAAACTCCTATTATTCTTCATCGTGCTTCTACTATTTTCTCCATAAGTCAACCGGTGGAAAACGGATTCATCATCGTTAAGGGTCCCTACTTGTTAATCCTTCAAAAATAGTGGGTGTCATAGATGCCGACGATCAAGAAGGTTTAGTCCTTACCGAAATCAGGTGTGTAATCTCACATTTCTCTGAAAGTTTGTATGAAATATGCTGTTAATCGGTTGAAATACCGAAGAAAACCAAAAACCGACATTCGTAATCACTCGGGCGTGCGTATGATCGTAGTGGTAATCGTATTTCGTAATAAAATAGTTTCAGTTAGAAGCAGTGATGTGTTTTTGAAAAATCACTAAAAATAGGAGAAAAGGAATTAGAAAGTTAATAAGATATCAAATTAAAGCTTACTGTGTCTATTTTAATATGGAAGAAACGGAGAAGGAAAAGGAATTTTATATTTTGAGATATCTTAATTTTAGTGAGACTGGTTCTGATTAACTTCGGGGTTCACTGATCTGTTTTGGAAAAATCATATAAAATTGTACAAAATTAATTATGGGTTATAATTTATATGTATAGATTCCTTAGTGAGCCTATTTTCAAGACAAACAAGTTGGAACAGTATATGAAAACCGTACGGTGAGATATTTGAAATTAAGTTAAGAGAGGTCAGAATCATTGGTACGGGTGGTGTGTAGCGGATGGAAATTAGGTTTGGTTTGGGATTTGCATATCATATGCATATTATATACATGTTATTATGTTATAATTGTAAATGGGCTTAGGCCCAAAATATTGCTATGTGTGTTCTGACCCAGTGGATGATGGTAAGGGGATTACACACTGAGTTCTTGTAACTCACCCCCCTTTCTCTTAACCTTTTCAGGTAATGCTCAGTGACGTGGACTTGGGCCTTGGATGACTCGATGGAGACCATACTTCAGAAATGGTTTATTTGGACTTCAGACTTCTTTCTTGTTTATTTTATTACTCTACTATTTTGGGTTAAATGTTGTAATCAGGCCTCGGATTTTCTTTCAAAATGCTTCTGCAACTCTATTCCCAAACTTCCTTGTTTATTTTATTACTCTACTATTTTGGGTTAAATGTTGTAATCAGGCCTCGGATTTTCTTTCAAAATGCTTCTGCAACTCTATTCCCAAACTTCCCATTTTCGTAAATTGTTTATTTCAAATATATTTTCACAACCAAAAAGGTTTTTAAAGATAATTACGTTTTCAAGTAAATAACAGTTGCTTAAGTATTTTGGGTTTTAACAAAGAGGCTGTAATTCTCAAACAAGTTTTTAAAAATCTCAAAGATGGTTTGAAAAAAAAAAAAAACTTCCATGTGACACACCAGATTCGGGCTTAACTTCTAGGCCGGGTTTGGGGTGTTACAGACCCGGCCCGGGGAGGATCCTCGCGTTTTTTCTTAATGGCCTTATTGCCAAATCAGTCCTTCCGCTTTTTATCGTTTCTGCGGTTAAGTTTTCTTTTATTTTTAATTTTACCCTTAAATTTTGTTCTGATATCAATTAGATCCCCAGCAAAACGTTGCGTTTTGGAGGGCAGGGATTACTTTCCCTTTTAGGCCCTCCTTGTTATTCGCGCGTTCAATAAGGTCCCTTTCCTTTTATTTATTTTCAAATTTGCCCCAAACTTTTATTTTAAGTTCAAGTTCGTCCTTTTTTTATTTCTTTTAAAATTTTTGATATTTTATTATTAATTTTATTATTATTAAACTTTAATTCTTCTTATTATTAATTATTATTACTATTATTATTATTGTACTTATTAGTATTATTACTTTTATTTATTATTTTATTACTACTTCTATTACTATTATTATATTATTAAATTAATATATATATATTTATTTTATTTTTATTTACTACTTTTAAATTGACTCTACTTATTTCTTATTTTATCATTTTCATTACGATTATTTATTTATTATTTATTATTGTGTATCCTTATATATATACTTTCAAATATTAGAATATATTTTTATTATTTCACTACTATTATTATTTTCATTATGATTATTATTATTATTCTTATTTATTTATTTCTATTATGATTATTCTTATTATCGTATTTTCCTTATAATTTATTATTATTGTATTATTGTCATTATTATTATTATATTATCTTTAAACTAAAGCCGGTGGAAAAGGCCTTGGGACTTGGTTCGAGCACAAGGGGTGTCGAAGCCAAGGGGGCCGAGAGCGAGAATAAGCCAGTTGAGTGCTTCTTGTGTCACGGTCCGCATAGGGTGCGGAAGTGTCCAAAGGCCGTTAGAGTTGGTTCGAGCACAAGGGGTGTCGAAGCCAAGGAGGCCAAGAGCGAGAAGAAGCAAATTGTAACACCCCAAACCTGGCCCATTCACTACGACCGAATTTGAAATGCCACTGCGGAAAACGTTTGAAAAATATTTTTTTGACTTGAAGGAAAAACATATAAATTTATTGTCTTTAGAAAAACATTGTGTATTTAAAAGCCCATTAAAATTAAGTTGTTATAAAATATTCCGAATTAAAAACTTTAATATAAAATTCTTATAGTATGAGGTGTTAAAATTAAAACATAAAAACATTCCCAAATAATAATGTAAATGTCAATCCACCTTAGCATATCCCAAATACTTTAAATGGGCCTTACTACAATAAATGATTTAAACAAAAGTACTTAATAATAAACTGAATAAAATAGATGAAATGTCTTCTGCATGGGCCACCTCGTATCCACTCCAACCCGGTCCAAGCTTATGCATCACCTGCAATGTTGGTAAATATTGGGTGAGTCAAACAGACTCAGTGCATAGCTATTTCACATGTCTCCACATATGGACTTGGCCCATATCCACACAGTCCATACATATAAAATTATGCAATTATGAAGCCCATCCCAACCTAATGTCCATCCATCACACCTACCTTGGCAGACCCGCTGCCCAAGGCCGTGGCTAATCCACCGATCAACCAAGTGATCCCACATATCTTACCTTGGCAAACCTGCTGCTCAAGGCCGTGGCAAAGCCACCGATCACATAAGTGATCCCACATATCAATCAGTCTACGGTGATGCACACATCTATCAATCGCCGAGATGGGCACCTAGCCAACACCTCCCTTGATGAAGCACATAGCTACCATCAAGCGCTAATGTAGCACAAGGCTATCATTAGACCACGTACACAATGTACACCCTTTCCTTCTTTGTTCATCCCAAATCCCATGCATAGATATGTCATGCCACAATATCATTAAAATAAGCATACATCACATGCTATCACAATTTCATACGTATACCATAGGAAACTTATTGTCATAAAGTACTGACCTGTTTAATCGCTTACCCACCATGGGTATCCACCCTTTTAGCCATTAATTCGGCTACCATGCACATCATATACATACATATAATAACACATTTAAACATTCAAGAGACAATGCGATAACTACGCCCCTTTTTGGCACAGTCTACTCAATCCCGAATACTTGCCCTACTTCTGTCGACTTGCCCCCTAAATAACCATAATAAAAATCGGTCACGTTTAAACCCAAGATATAGCCTTTGACCAAAAGTCCTAGATCACTTACCTTGCTAACTAGATCCCGAAATGTCGGCTTGTTCCTGAAGTTGTCGAAATCCCCATCTAGCAAATGTTAGAATCGGCTAACTTAATAACCAATAAAGCTTATGGTCGAATAGTATATATAGGCTTACCTTGCTGAATCAAATCCAAGTCCCTTAAGGCTCCTTCACGTTGCTACATAAAAGAAATACTTATTATGGCAATAAGAACATTCGGCCATCCCTTGATTCGGCACCTTTCAAGAAAAGAATCCAAAACTGACTTCTAAAGGAGAAATACTTACCACCCAAGACACTTTCGGCTTCTCAAACTAGCGACAGGTGTAGGAGAATAATACCACTTGAAGATTCGGCTAACATTAAAAAGGAAGAAGCTTGAGACAAAGAAGTAGATTCGGCCAAGAAGCAAATAGGTTCAAAGTGATCAAAAGTTTATCTTTAATACTCTCCACAAGGTTCGGCTAAGCTTTTAAAAAGGGTAACTGCATATTCGGCTATCAAGAGGAGTAGGTATGGAGTTGAAGAAAAGAAGAATAAAGGAATGGAAGAGGCCTAGGAGAATTCAGTAAAAGGAGAAAATAAGTGAAGAAAAGAATTTCCAAAGGATGATCCCCCTTATATATACTACTCAAATTCGGCCACTAGTTCACCCTCCATTCATATCCCCTTATTTCTTTCCTATATTCTCTCCATACCTCTCATTCAAAATAAATTAAATAAACCCAACATTTAAAAAAATAATCTATCACATTATCCATTATCTTCCCATTTAAAATTAAATAAACTAAAGTCACCATTATCTTCTATCTATACTAAATAAAATAAATCCCCACTTATTCAAAATAATTTAAATAACCCCTCATTCATCCACTATCTCAATATTTAAACCAAATAAAACAAAATCCCTAATTATCTACCCACTTAAAATAAATAAAAATAAATCCACACTTATTCAAAATAAATTAAATAACCCACATCCATCCACTATCTTAATATTTAAAACAAATAAAACAAAATCCTCAATTATCTACCCACTTAAAATAAAATAATCCACACTTATTCAAAATAAATTAAATAACTCACATCCATCCACTATCTTAATATTTAAAACAAATAAAACAAAATCCTCAATTATCTACCCACTTAAAATCAAATAATCCACACTTATTCAAAATAAATTAAATAACCCACATCCATCCACTATCTTAATATTTAAAACAAATAAAACAAAATCCTCAAAAATTTTGCTTCCCACGCGACTCGAACTCAAGACCTGCACCAAGCTTGTGGCGTCATTCCCAAAGGCTTTAAGTGGCACCTTGTAGCCACTCTTCCAAGCCCAATTTCATGTCCAAAAGCGCTAAAATTTTCCTTAAGGCCTCCTTCACCTAGCTTCTCCTTTAGACTTAAAATTCTAATATTTTTCCAAAACTTCCTCCTACATCGTTGGATTCTCAAAACCCTTAAAACACTCCCAACTACATACTAAGCCTTCTCTTACATGGATTATGCACTAACCGCATAACCCCTAATCTAGGATGTTACAGTTCTACCCCCCTTAAAAATAATTTCATCCTCGAAATTACTTGGCTAAATAAACTTCTTCTCGCCACACTACGCTTATGCTGTGCACTCTGATTTTAATAAAGCTAACACCTTTCCCTAGATACCATCTCAAGATTCGCATTCAAGGTTCCATACACTTCACTAGCAACATAAGAACGAACTAGCTCTATAACAATCAAAGCAAATAAGGGTATTCGAGAACCAAGGATCGTACCCGTTGTCACATCTGGCACATCCTCCTCGCGACGGCCAACTGCATAAACCAACCTTGGCTGCCTTGCATCAGAACCTTCAGCACCTCCACTTGGTGCTCCACGAGCTCGGCCGGAACCATTTTCTCCATGGTTCAGACCACGACCCCTTGTCGCCTGCTGAGCACCTCTGCCTAGCTGCACATAACCTTGGCCTGCTGTCCGAGCCCTATTCGGATCCTGAGGACAGTCTTTAATCAAGTGAGACTTAGACTTACATCTAAAACATTCCCGATTCCGGTTCCAGCACTCGCCAATATGATACCTTCCACACTGAGCACACGAACGATCCGGATTTCCAGTAGCTGGCTTAGAAACACGAGTAGAATTCTCAACCCTCGGTCTTTTCTGAAGACTCTCAGATGATTCTGACGATCCAAAATTCCTCTTATCCCGGTTCCTATCCCTATCTCTGTTCTGTCTCACAGAGTCCTTAATCCCTTCAGCTACCTTAGCCTTTTCTACCAACACGACAAACTCTCGCTCCTGATGTGGAGCTATCAACAATCTCAGGTCATCCCTTAGTCCGTCCTCAAACCTGACACATCGCTCATGCTCCGTAGCCACCACTTCTCGAGCATATCGACTTAACCTTAGGAATTCGGCCTCGTATTCCGCCACGGACTTGTTCCCTTGAACCAGCCCCAAAAACGCCTTCCTTTGCGCATCAATATGATGGGTACCAATATACTTCTTTTGATAAGCCGCCTTGACATATTCCCAAGTCAAATCCTCAGCTGTGGCACCATCCCGAACTGTGAGCCACCATTGATACGCTTCATCACGTAGCAGCGCCACCATTCCTTTCACTTTCTCCTCAGGGGTCAGATCCAACTCATCCATGATCCGTTCCGTCGCTTCCAACCAATACTCAGCCGTACTGGGTGCCACACCAGATACTCCACGGGACACTTCAGCTCCATTAGCTCGGAGTCGCTCGGGTACGGACTTCTTAGCTCTCATATTTCCACCTGCTCCAGCCACCATCTCTAAAACTCGCAGCACTACCTGCGATACAGCATCATCCCCCGTCTGATCTTGCTGCTCAACACCAAAAGCTGGTGGTGGTACCTCATTCTCAGACCCTTGACCCGATCTAGCAGGTTCTGATACAGCCATTCTGCCTCTACCGCGTCCGCGACGACCACGCCCCCTAGAACTCATTTTCTAACGTCGCGATTTAATCTGATTAAGAAGTTTTATGCATTAGTACTTTTGTTCCACTTATTACCCCGCGAACAGTTTTATGATAAGAAGTGTTTAGAGGTAATTCTTTCGATCAATCAAAGTTTCAGTTCAAGTTCACTATTCTAATTCAGAGAATCACATTCACATTCATCAATAAAGACACATTCATTCATCCGCGACACTTTCTTAAGCATTCCATCCATTTCCCCACCCAAGGGTAAATTCGTCATTTGTCCTACAGGGGTATTTTAGTAATAAATCGGGGTCAATTTGAAAATCACAAAAGTCATTTCGAAATTTTTCAAACTCTTGGGTATTTTGAAAGAAAGATTTTCCAAATCAAGATATTGTAGAAATTTCAGAAATCAGGGTTATTTTGGTAATTTCGTAAACCAGGGGTAATTTGGTAAACTTTCTTGATTAGGGTATTTTAAATTTTTGCAAAATAGAGTTTTTGGACACTTTTGCAAAGTAAGAAAATTTTATTGAAATCGAGGGTAGTATGGTAAAAAAAAAATTTCCAAGCCAAGGGCATTTTAGTAAATCTCCCAAATCAGGGTATCTTAACATTTCGCAAAACAGGCTTTTGGTATTTTGTAAAGTAAGAATATTTTCATAAAAGTCGAGGGTAATATGGTAATTTTATGAACCAAGGGCATTTTCGTAATTTTTCAACCAGGGGCATTTTTGTAATTTTTCAAATCGGAGATATTTTGGAAAAATTTTCACAATAATTCTTTGCTACAATTAAAAGGTTAATTTAAGGATTTTAAAACTAGGTTTTCTTTTTTTTTTTTGAAAACATGGCTAGTCCCTTTCGGGTTTTATTTATTGGGTTTAGCCCGTGAATAAGTCCTCTTGGTTAGGGTGAACAGTTACTATGCACCAGGTAGGATTCGAGTAAAGAGAAGGTGAGTCGCTAAGACTGCTTAAATACCAAGCTCTTACTGAATCCACTCCTAGACATGCGCACAACAGTTACCACACCTTAACTCGGCGACTTAATCACAGGTTTGTTTAATGGTCCTTAAGTCTTATGCACTTGTGTTTGAGTAGACTAGTCCTAGGGTTCAATAGATCCTAGTTCACTAATCTACGTTCCCATAATGCCCATATAATTCACATACAAATCACTTCAGCAGTCAAAGGTACTTACCTGGTGGACTTCGGGTCGGAGATACAGGTGCCATGCCAGAATAACCTAAAATAAAAGTCCATATTTTGAAAAGCCCATTTTTGAAAACTGTTTTCGGGCCCAAAACCTCAAAGCCGAGTTTTGAATCGGGCTCTGATACCAAACTGTAACACCCCAAACCCGGCCCATTCACTACGACCGAATTTGAAATGCCACTGCGAAAAACGTTTGAAAAATATTTTTTTGACTTGAAGGAAAAACATATAAATTTATTATCTTTAGAAAAACATTATGTATTTAAAAGCCCATTAAAATTAAGTTGTTATAAAATATTCTGAATTAAAAACTTTAATATAAAATTCTTATGGTATGAGGTGTTAAAATTAAAACATAAAAACATTCCCAAATAATAATGTAAATGTCAATCCACCTTAGCATAAATAAAATTCCCAAATACTTTAAATGGGCCTTATTACAATAAATGATTTAAACAAAAGTACTTAATAATAAACTGAATAAAATAGATGAAATGTCTTCTGCATGAGCCACCTCGTATCCACTCCAACCCGGTCCAAGCTTATGCATCACCTGCAATGTTGGTAAATATTGGGTGAGTCAAACAGACTCAGTGCATAGCTATTTCACATGTCTCCACATATGGGCTTGGCCCATATCCACACAGTCCATACATATAAAATTATGCAATTATGAAGCCCATCCCAACCTAATGTCCATCCATCACACCTACCTTGGCAGACCCGTTGCCCAAGGCCGTGGCTAATCCACCGATCAACCAAGTGATCCCACATATCTTACCTTGGCAAACCTGCTGCTCAAGGCCGTGGCAAAGCCACCGATCACATAAGTGATCCCACATATCAATCAGTCTACGGTGATGCACACAGCTATCAACCGCCGAGATGGGTACCTAGCCAACACCTCCCTTGATGAAGCACATAGCTACCATCAAGCGCTAATGTAGCACAAGGCTATCATTAGACCACGTACACAATGTACACCCTTTCCTTCTTTGTTCATCCCAAATCCCATGCATAGATATGTCATGCCACAATATCATTAAAATAAGCATACATCACATGCTATCACAATTTCATACGTATACCATAGGAAACTTATTGTCATAAAGTACTGACCTGTTTAATCGCTTACCCACCATGGGTATCCACCCTTTTAGCCATTAATTCGGCTACCATGCGCATCATATACATACATATAATAACACATTTAAACATTCAAGAGACAATGCGATAACTACGCACCTTTTTGGCACAGTCTACTCAATCCCGAATACTTGCCCTACTTCTGTCGACTTGCCCCCTAAATAACCATAATAAAAATCGGTCACGTTTAAACCCAAGATATAGCCTTTGACCGAAAGTCCTAGATCACTTACCTTGCTAACTAGATCCCGAAATGTCGGCTTGTTCCTGAAGTTGTCGAAATCCCCATCTAGCAAATGTTAGAATCGGCTAACTTAATAACCAATAAAGCTTATGGCCGAATAGTACATATAGGCTTACCTTGCTGAATCAAATCCAAGAGACTCCCTTAAGGCTTCTTCACGTTGCTACATAAAAGAAATACTTATTATGGCAATAAGAACATTCGGCCATCCCTTAAAAACCAAGGCCATCCCTTGATTCGGCACCTTTTAAGAAAAGAATCCAAAACCGACTTCTAAAGGAGAAATACTTACCACCCAAGACACTTTTGGCTTCTCAAACTAGCGACAGGTGTAGGAGAATAATACCACTTGAAGATTCGGCTAACAATAAAAAGGAAGAAGCTTGAGACAAAGAAGTAGATTCGGCCAAGAAGCAAATAGGTTCAAAGTGATCAAAATTTCGTCTTTAATGCTCTCCACAAGGTTCGGCTAAGCTTTTAAAAAAGGTAACTGCATTTTCGGCTATCAAGAGGAGTAGGTATGGAGTTGAAGAAAAGAAGAATAAAGGAATGGAAGAGGCCTAGGAGAATTCGACAAAAGGAGAAAATAAGTGAAGAAAAGAATTTCCAAAGGATGATCCCCCTTATATACTACTCAAATTCGGCCACTAGTTCACCCTCCATTTATATCCCCTTATTTCTTTCCTATATTCTCTCCATACCTCTCATTCAAAATAAATTAAATAAACCCAACATTTAAAAAAATAATCTATCACATTATCCATTATCTTCCCATTTAAAATTAAATAAACTAAAGTCACCATTATCTTCTATCTATACTAAATAAAATAAATCCCTACTTATTCAAAATAATTTAAATAACCCACATTCATCCACTATCTCAATATTTAAAACAAATAAAACAAAATTCCTAATTATCTACCCACTTAAAATAAATAAAAATAAATCCACACTTATTCAAAATAAATTAAATAACCCACATCCATCCACTATCTTAATATTTAAAACAAATAAAACAAAATCCTCAATTATCTACCCACTTAAAATAAAATAATCCACACTTATTCAAAATAAATTAAATAACCCACATCCATCCACTATCTTAATATTTAAAACAAATAAAACAAAATCCTCAATTATCTACCCACTTAAAATAAAATAATCTACACTTATTCAAAATAAATTAAATAACCCACATCCATCCACTATCTTAATATTTAAAACAAATAAAACAAAATCCTCAAAAATTTTGCTTCCCACGCGACTCGAACTCAAGACCTGCACCAAGCTTGTGGCGTCATTCCCAAAGGCTTCAAGTGGCGCCTTGTAGCCACTCTTCCAAGCCCAATTTCATGTCCAAAAGCGCCTAAAATTTTCCTTAAGGCCTCCTTCACCTAGTTTCTCCTTTAGACTTTAAATTCTAATATTTTTCCAAAACTCCCTCCTACATCGTTGGATTCTCAAAACCCTTAAAACACTCCCAACTACATACTAAGCCTTCTCTTACATGGATTATGCACTAACCGCATAACCCCTAATCTAGGATGTTACACAAATTGAGTGCTTCTTATGTCATGGTCCGCATAGGGTGCGGAGATGTCCGAGTAAGTCTATCATCGAAGGGATCGATGAAGTAGATGAGGAGCCCAAGAAGCTTGGTTTCAGTAAGGAAGAAGCCGAAGCCAAGAGGGCAAAGAGGAGCAAGAAGAAGCAAGTGAAGTGCTCGGACATCTCCGCACCCTATGCGGACCATGACATAAGAAGCACTCAATTTGCTTCTTCTCGCTCTTGGCCTCCTTGGCTTCGACACCCCTTGTGCTTGAACCAACTCTAATGGCCTTTGGACACTTGCGCACCCTATGCGGACTGTGACACAAGAAGCACTCAACTGGCCTCTTCTCGCTCTCGGCCCCCTTGGCTTCGACACCACTATTGTACATAGTATTTATTTGTTTATTGATTTATTATTAGCTTTTGTTTTTGTTTTTTTTATTTTATCATTTTTTTACCTATTATTTTACATAAATTATTTGTTTTAATTTTATTTATTTTTTCTTTTATTATTGTAATTTATATTGTTTCCCTCATTTTTACTCTATTATGCATGTGTACTGTAATTCGTGTCCCATTTTACTACGATCATATTACATTTTATTCGATAATTAAAATTTTCGTTTTAAAATAAGTAAATACCTAGCGTTCTAAGATTCGAAAGGAATTGTACCCTAACTTACTGGGTTTCGATTTTCTCGTCGAATCTAAGGAATCAATTATTCTTTTTAAATCAAAGCATAAGTTAAATAAAAAACTTATTCTCGGGAATTCAAAGATGTTGTGTCCTAACTCACTGGATGTGACATTTCGTTATCTCGAGGTAAGGATTTCTAAAAAATAAGGGTAATATTCTGTATTTGGGAATTTTGAGAAATTGTGCCCTAACTTACTGGGTTCCGATTTTTCATTCGACTCAAATAACCGAATATTCTTCTTAATTATTAAATGCATGAGTTTTAAAAGCCAAAAGACGAGTTCAATTTCGAGGATTGGAAATGTCGTATCCTAACTCACTGGGTATGATATTTTATCCCTTCGAGATAAGTGTGTC
This sequence comes from Gossypium australe, assembly GCA_005393395.2. Lineage (NCBI taxonomy): Eukaryota > Viridiplantae > Streptophyta > Magnoliopsida > Malvales > Malvaceae > Gossypium > Gossypium australe. Next base: position 1,895,256 of record SMMG02000027.1, read on the forward strand.
TCAGCCTCCTTTTTTAATTTATTCAAGTTTTCTTTAACAAAGAGGATCGTATTTTAAAATCTTTTCAAATTTTCGACATTAAGACATTAATTAACCAATTAGGTACCAATTTTAGGCGTTACGAGGGTGCTAACCCTTCCCCGTACGTAACCGACTCCTGAATCCGTTTTCTAGAATTTCGTAGGCCAAAATCATCGTTTTAATAAATTAAAATGTGTAACACCCCAAACCCGGCCTAGACGTTAAGCCCGAATCTGGTGTGTCACATGGAAATTTTTTTTTTCAAACCATCTTTGAGATTGTTAAAAACTTGTTTGAGAATTACAACCTCTTTGTTAAAACCCAAAACACTTAAGCAATTGTTATTTACTTGAAAACGTAATTATCTTTAAAAACTTTTTTGGTTGTGAAAACATATTTGAAATAAACAATTTACGAAAATGGGACGTTTGGGAATAGAGTTGCAGAAGCATTTTGAAAGAAAATCCGAGGCCTGATTACAACATTTAACCCAAAATAGTAGAGTAATAAAATAAACAAGAAAGAAGTCTGAAGTCCAAATAAACCATTTCTGAAGTATGGTCTCCATCGAGTCATCCAAGGCCCAAGTCCACGTCATTGAGCATTACCTGAAAAGGTTAAGAGAAAGGGGGGTGAGTTACAAGAACTCAGTGTGTAATCCCCTTACCATCATCCACTGCGTCAGAACACACATAGCAATATTTTGGGCCTAAGCCCATTTACAATTATAACATAATAACATGTATATAATATGCATATGATATGCAAATCCCAAACCAAACCTAGTTTCCATCCGCTACACACCACCCGTACCAACCAGCACACCTGTGGGGATCAAGTCAACCCACCCCGCCAACACACCAATCGCAGGCATAAAGCCATTTAAAATGTTTGTGGCAGAGCCACCGAACTAGATTGTGACAGAGTCATCGAACTAGATTGTGACAGAACCACTAGCACTTCTCTTCAATTTTATCCCAACCCATGCAATCATGTATGCATATACAAAGCATAACAGTATTCATACAATAATTTCATCATAAGGCCCATAATACAAGTTGGCCCATTAAGCAATCTAGCAATTTGGCCCATTAATCAATCTTAACAATTTGGCCCATTAAGCGATCTAGCAAATTTTTGGCCCATTAATTGATCTAGCAAATTTTTGCCCATTAATCGATCTAGTAAATTTTGGCCCATTAACCGATCTAGCAAATTTTGGCCCATTAACCGATCTAGCAAATTTTGGCCCATTAATCAAACTAGCAAATTTTGGCCCATTAATCGATCTAGCAAATTTTGGCCCATTAATCACATGAGGCCCTTTTTTTTTCAAATTTCACACTTGGCTAATTTATCAAAATAATTCATATGGCCCGAAATATCACTTTTTAACAAAATAACCCATTAAGGGAAAATCCGTAATTCCCACAACCTTAATACCGGTTTCATGCATTTACACAAAAAGTGTTATTATACCGTATTTTCTGATTTTACAAATTTTACGATTTATTCTAATGTTTACGGTATAATATCTAACCCATGAGATAAGTGTGAAATTACACACTCTGGCCCATATCACAAATATCAAACTGCCCATATATCAAATATCACATTTGGCCCATAAAGGGTATTTTTGTAATTCGGTCCATAGGGACATTTCGTAATTCGGCCCGTAAGGGCATTTTCATAAATCGGTAATCGTACCCACTAAGGGTAATTCAGTAATTTACTCTCTGAGGGAAATTCAGAAATTTTACCCACCAAGGGTATTTCGGTAATTTTGCAACGCAGGGGTATTTCAGTAATTTACCCTCTAAGGGTATTTCGGTAATTTTGCAACCCAGGGGTATTTCGGTAATTTACCCTCCAAGGGTATTTCAATAATTTCGCAACCCAGGGAATTTCGGTAATTTACCCTCTAAGGGTATTTCGGTAATTTTGCAACCCAGGGGTATTTCAGTAATTGCACAACCCAGGGGTATTTCGGTAATTTGCACAACCCAGGGGTATTTCAGTAATTTTCCCTCTAAGGGTAATTCAGTAGTTTTACCCACCAAGGGTAATTCAGTAATTTACCTTCCAAGGGTAAATTCGGTAGTTTTACCCACCAAGGGTAATTCGGTAATTTACCTTCCAATGGTAAATTCGGTAGTTTTACCCACCAAGGGTAATTCGGTAATTTACCTTCCAAGGGTAAATTCGGTAGTTTTACCCACCAAGGGTAATTCGATAATTTACCTTCCAAGGGTAATTTTGGTAGTTTTACACACCAAAGGTAATTCGGTAATTTACCTTCCAAGGGTAAATTCGGTAGTTTTACCCACCAAGGGTAATTCGGTAATTTACCCTCCAAGGGTAATTTCGGTAATTTCATATTCAACGGTGTTTTCGAAGGCCTACTATCGCCTCGAGTGGCACAGAATTCTATTTGGGTCTCTTCGGAACTATTGGGTCAAAAATCCATTTTAGGCCCAAACGGGGTAATTTCGCAATTCTGGACTTAACTACTAATTTGGGCATAAAAATTTAAAACTGTCCATCTGCGTCATACTGACTAAATTGATTATAACTTGAGTTAGGAAACTCGAAATTTAGATCTGTAAAATTTCCTTGAAACTAGACTCATATGTCTTCTTACTGTAATATTTCCAGAATTTTCGGCCTAGCCATTTAGTACAGTTTATTCCTTAAAGTTTCCCTTGTTTCACTGTTCAATGATTCTGGTCTCTCTTAACTTAATTTCAAATATCTCACTGTACAGTTTTCATATACTGTTCCAACTTGTTTCTCTTGAAAATAGGCTCACTAAGGAATCCATACATATAAATTATAACCCATAATTCATTTTGTACAATTTTATATGATTTTTCCAAAACAGATCAGTGAACCCCAAAGTTAATCAGAACCAGTCTCACTAAAATCAAGATATATTAGAATATAAAATTCCTTTTCCTTCTCCTTTTCTTCCATATTAAAATAGACACAGTAAGCTTTAATTTGATACCTTATTCACTTTCTAATTCCTTTTCTCCTATTTTTAGTGCTTTTTCAAAAACACATCACTGCTTCTAACCGAAACTATTTTATTACGAAATACGATTACCACTACGATCATACGCACACCCGAGTGATTACGGATGCCGGTTTTTAGTTTTCTTCAGTATTTCCACCGATTAACAGCATATTTCATACAAACTTTTAGAGAAGTGTGAGATTACACACCATTTCAGATATGTATATGGAAGGGTATGAGATTACACACCTTATTCGGAATCCGTAACGCGATGCTCTCCGCGACACCAAAAATCCGAGTCACCTATTACGAGGGATAGGTTTTCGATTGAACCTTTGATAAAGTACTTTGAGACCTTGCAACCAGCATAAAATCTCTCATGGCAAGTCCCTAGACTCTCAACCATATTACAAATTAGTCCCCTCATTAGCTAGCTTAAGCTTTGGGGGTTCTAAAAATACAAAAATTATCAATTAAAGCCATCAAAATCACTTACTTGAAGAGAAAATGAGTTGCTGAAATTTTCAAGCTTTCAAAGCCCTCCCATGGCTGATATTTTCGGTTGGTGAAGGAGAATAAAAGAAAAGATGATAACTTTTGCTTATATCATCTTATTTTATTCATTTTACCTACCAATACCACCAATTTTGACCAAAATAAAAGTTTTTGTCCTCTATGCCCACTATGGCCAGCCAACTTTCTTAGACAAGGCCAATTTGCACACTTGGGACCTCCATTTTATAATCCATAGCCATTTGGCACCTTTAGCAATTAAAATTAAACTTTAGCACTTTATGCGATTTAGTCCTTTTTCGAAATTAAGCCCTCAATCGCTAAAATTGAGACACCAAAATTTTCATGCATCCTTATAAACATGTTATAACACATAGAATAACATGAAAATAATTTTCTCTATCCTTGGTTTAGTGATTACGAGATCACCGTTTCGACTATCCCCTAAATCGGGCTATTACACCCTCCATGCATTTTTTTTTCTCACCTACTCTATTACCTTTCAAATCCCATCATTATATTTTGTTTTCACCTACTCCATTATTTCAAATTCCATCATTATTATTTTCCCACTTCTTTATTATTCTTTTTCTTTTATTTCTTTTTCCTTTCTTTTTCCTTGTTTTCCTCCTTACCTTATCTTTTTAGTCATCATTTCATTTTTCTTTTATTTCTTTCCTTTAATAATGTCATGGTTGACACTTGGAAGAGCACACAAAAATAAATCCAAAATTTGCAAAAGATGGGATTTGAACCTCTTCCCTCAAGGTACTTCACTTGATGCCATAACCTCCTTGCCATATGCTCATTTATGCTAGCAATTTACTCTTTTATTTCCATAAGCCTTGATGCCACTTACTATCTCTCCTTAATAGGCTTAAACACAAAATTTTACTAAGGCCCAACTTGAACTCGAAACTTCATAAAATCCCGTAACTTTCTAAAATCATCTTCTTAATAAGTCCAACTTGAAATGATGTCATTCTCTTGTTCTCAAAAATTTTAAACACTCCTATGCCCAAGGCCCAATGGGCCCAATCCTACTAGGCCCAATTTCGGGATGTTACAAAATGTTTTAACGATCAATCTCAAGGTGACCCGATCACACCTCAAAAAAAGAATTGGTGGCGGCTCCATTTTCATTTTAAAAGTCGATCCCATTTTCACCAACACAAAAAAATGGTTTCGACACTAATAACATTAAAAATTAATATTTTAGTCATCATTTTCATTAAAAATGGTTTGATATTTTTTTTTTGTTTTGCAAAGTAAGTTAAATAAATAAGAATTAGATAAAGATTAGTAACGAAATTCAAATGATAATTCCTTTATTCAAAGAATTGAATACTGTGAATAATTTTTTAATTCTACAAATTATTTGAATCCAATCTAACTTTTAAAAGAATAATTACACAGTCGTTTTCAAGCACTCAAACTCACTCACTAAGAAAAACATCACTCTCACAATTAAGTGCAAATACAAAGAATATAACAAAACAAAATGTTCCTACAAGCTAGACTTAGATTTTGAACAATAAATGTCAAAAAAAAAGTCAAATTTATCATATTGGGCTGTTTTTTTAGAAGAAAAGAATAGACTAATTTTACGAAAATACTGCTAAAAACGTTTTCGAGTGAAATTAAAAAAATGTTTTTATTTTCAGGTGAAAATTAGAAAAGCGCTTCCACCTTGTAGAAAAATATTTCCATAAACATTTTTTTACCACTTCAACAGGGGCGAAGCCAGGGGCTGGCATGGGCCCCGGCCCCCTAAAATGTAAAATTGTTATTTAGGCCCTTAAATTTTTTTAAAAATTTTAAATTAGTAAAGGTAAAATTACATTTTGGCCCCCTTAAAATTATAAAAATTCAATTTAATCCTTTACAAATTATAAAGATATAAACTATAAAAAATTAAAATTTCATCCGGCCCCCCTAAAAAATTGTTCTGCCTTCGCCCCTGCACTTCGACACTAAAAATGGCAACACCAATATTTTTATTTTATTTTCTGATGCCACCTATTAATGTGAAAATAAAATTTACAAAACAAGTCTTTATATAAACTCCAAGTTTCATTTCCATTATTTTCTTAAGTGATGTGGGATGTAGAATACGGGTATATATAAACTCATAATCCATTTGCAACTTATTCCTAGACAATGTGGGATTGCTTACCCTTTCAACTAACAGCCATTAAAGCTACACTTAATTTTTAAAAAGTAAAGACAAAATTTTGTATAACATTAAACTCTGACAAAATAAAACATTATAAACTCTTATACAAATATTATCGTTAAAAGAAAAGGTCCAATAAAAAAAAGACAAACTTACACATATAGTAACACATAATATTTTATATATAGATATTAAAATATTATAATTATAAATATAAAAATTCATTATATTATAATTTTTTATATTATGTATATTTATTATTTATCTATATATTAAATATTTATTATATCTTACTTATATTTCTTTTATATTATATGTTATATTGATTCTATTAGTATATTCTATATTAATATAGTAATATAATATTATTAATATTACTGACTCCATTTTTGTTTTCTAGTTTATTTTATATTTTAGTATATTTTACATCTAAATTATATAGAAAAAATTTTATATAAATTGATCGGTTTAATAGATTTAATATAGATTGAATTTATTTCTATTTAATTTAGAGTTCTAAATAGAGATAATGAAAGTCAAAATCTTAATATCTATATATAAAATATTATGTTCTACTATATGTGTAAGTTTGCTTTTCTTTTTTTATAACGATAATATTTGTATAAGAATTTTAAATTTTTTAAAAATTAAGTGTAGCATTTAATCTTATGTTGTTACTTAAAAAAGTAAGTAATCTCATATTGTCTAGGAACAAGCTGGAAATGTATTATCATCTATATATACTCATATCACACATATCATATTGCTTAAGAAAACAAGGGAAATGAGACTTGGGGTCTATATAAAGACCCGTTTTGTAAATTATATTTCCACGTTAATAGTTGATGCTGGTACTTTTAGTGTTGATGTGACAAAAAATGCTATTATTGTAATTCTTTCAAAAAGTGGCCTAATATGATAAATTTGACATTTATTGATAATTTAGTGTTAGATGTTTTAAAATAAAGGAGTAGTCACTAATAATGCAGTCATTTTTAGAATTATCTTAAAGATATTATAATCTTAGGATTTAAGTTTAGAAGTTGAGTTAGGTATGATAAGGCAGTAACAATTTGAATCCTAGCCTACATTTACCAAATTAAAGAGTTCAAACTAACCAAAAGTAGCATATAAAAGACCATAATACACATATAAAATACATCATTGCCACTCCTAATTCATCAAAAAACCAAAACATATCACATGATAATGATAAATTATTTTTCCATTACCATATAATCAACAAGAAGAAGATAAACTAGCCAACCTCAAATATTACCGCTTCTCCAAAAGTAAAATTCATTTACAAAAGCACATAAGTATGAAGTTATTGCAGGCACGCCAAATATATTGTGCATTTCACACATTATTACAAGTCTTGGAGGAGGTGACCTGGCAGCTGCCCTTGCAAGAAAAGCTGCAAAAAAAAAAAAAAAAAAAAAAAAACCCGATTTTAGGCTCTTGAATAACATGAATATTTTTGCTCAAAAAAAAAAGAGATAAAATATTATTTTTTCAAATTAATATATCTAAAAATTTATTTAAAAACAACATTTCTAGAGTGATAATTATTTTTCTTTATTAAATTATACAAATTTATTAAAATAAAAAATTGATGTTTTGGAAGCTACTATTTAAATCTTATTATGTGTATATTTTCATCATTGCCCAATTGAGTTGTTGTTCGGTTGACTCGTGACACTAACTCAATCAAGCATTTAATATATATAACTAGATTATTCACCCACATTGTGGGTGAAAAACATTTATATACAACGTATATTTATAAAAGGGAAATTATTTGATATATTGTTAATGAAGTTTTTAGACTCCACAAGCAGAGTCAAGGGGTTGGCAAGACTATTTTTTTTTTTTAAAAGACTCGAACCTACTTCCGCTTGCATTAACAACAATGATCATGCCAATCGAGCTAAGAGTCAATTAGCAACTACTCTTTTAAATTTATTTAATATAAAAAGATAATTAAAAAAAACACGCTCAGAAACTGCTCTAAAGAACCACTTCAAATAATAAAGATTGTTCTATTCATATTTTCAGACAAAGGAGCACCCTGTCTATATCAAGATCGTAATCAAATATGTCGAAAAATTTTCACGGGTTATCTAAACTATATATAGTTTAGAGTCCAGCAATAATTAAAAAAATTATGAAAAATATTATGTTAATAAAAAATGAGTGACAAAAAAAGACAGAAAAGTTATCATAATGTTTATTATTATGTTATATGTAACAGCCCTGTTTAGACCCTAGTCGGAACAGTAGTTTCAGGACCACAAATCCAAGTCAGAAAAACATTTTAATATTATTTTTTGAGTTTACAGTATGTAATTAAGTATGTGTGAAGTTTTCGTGAGTTAATATTATCGTTTGTGTGCTTAATTTGCAAAAAGGACTAAATTGTAGAAAATGCAAAAGTAGCCTTCTATTTAATTAAGTGCCGAATTGATGTGTCTTTATAATTAAGGGGTCCTTATGTTGTTAATATGCCATTAACTTGGTAAGTGGACATTAATGGCCTTAATGTTAATGTTTTATATGTTTATTAATCATGGATATTTTGGTAATTGATGTATTATTATGAATTAAAATAAAACAAACATGAAAATATGGCCATTATCATCTATTTTGCACCGAATTTGAAGAAAGAAATAGGGTTCTTAAGCTTTCAAGCATTCGACACTAATCTTGGTCAATTAGGTATGTGTTTTTGATCCATTTTTGATGATTTCTATGTTTTTGTGATCGTTGTTAAGTGTTGTAGCTAGCCCATGCTTAAATTCATGAAATTGATTATGATTTTGAGTTATACCATTGTTGATAATGTGAGCTTTGTGAGGTTTGATGATAGAAAATAAGTGTTGGATGATAGATAAATGTATTTTGTATTGGGATTTTTGATGAATTTGATTATTATGAGCTAAATTGTGAAAATAAGAATTTGAAGGGTTAAAATGTGAAATAAATGAAATATGTGGGTTTATATGAGCTAAGGGAATATTCGGCTAAGCCTTTGTATAAGGAAATTATATGTATTTTGTGCTTTTTGTGAAATGAAAATATGAGGGCTAATTTGTAAAATGCCCTAAATATGTGTAAATGGGTTGAATTGAATGATTTGGTGAATAAAAGAGTTAAATTTGAATGTGTATAGATCAAGAACCAAAGAAAATAGAATTAGATTGGGGGAAATCGAAAGCAGTTGAATAGCCGTTCGTTTTCGTTCTTTCTCGTACGACGTAAGTATATATACAAATAAATGTGTTTGAATTGAATTATTATTGCTTATATGTTAATGAAATGTGATGAATGGCTATTGGAGCTGAAAATATGAAATCCGAGAAAATTCCAATAATGTGATGACGTCTGAAAAGCCCCGTACGAACCATAGGAATAGTTAGGATACATATGTCATGACATAGGATTCTTATACGAGTTATCGTGTAAGACCACGTCTGGGACGTTGGCATCGATTTGAGATTTACATGTAAGACCATGTCTGGGACATCGGCATCGTATATGATTTCATGTAAGACCCTGTCTGGGACAAAGGCAGCAATATTTAATTACATGTAAGACCATGTCTGGGACGTTGGCATTGTACAAGCTTTACGAGCCATCTGAGTATCCTTATTGATTCCGAACGGTTCAACCGGCATTCTGAAATATGATTGAATATGTGAATATGTATCCGTTTCAGGTACGTATGAAATGTATATGAAATTTGGCAATGGAAGATAAGTATGAATATGATCATTTGATATGTGAACTACATGAATATGTGATGTGTTTATAAGTAAGTGATAATGAACAATTGGATTATATGAGAAAATATGCCATATGTGCAAATGAATTGGGAATAGGTGAAATGAATTTATAACTATGAGGTTTGTGATAGTATTTGGCTATGGATTATATGTATTTTATGATGCATATTTGCCTTAAATGATAAGTTTATTTGTATAAGGCTTACTAAGCTTTTGAAATCTTACTTCGTGTGTTTTTCAATTGTTTTATAGATTATCGAAGCTACTAGAAGCTCGGGGATTGTCGAGGATTGATTATGTTTTGAAATGTGTAAATATAGCCATGTGACTTGAAAATGAATGTGATTATGAAGTGAATTTAGTGCATGCTATGTGATGCAAAATTTGGTATGTTTTGATGTGCTCATGAATGGCCAAAAGAAATAGTCAATTTTGGTAAGTTTCATGGTTGATTTGGGAAATTGATATGATGAGAAATACTATGAATTGAAAAGGATTAATATGATGTATGAATCACATGTTTTTTATGTGAAGTTGGTACTTTGAATTGGTATGTTTGAGCTGGATTTGTATATAGAAATGAATGATGTTGTTACGGGTCAAATTGTGCATGATTTGGCATGTTTTTGGCTGCCTTTGGGACATGAATTGATGTTTCTTTGATGCTTGTAGGTATGACCCAATTTTGGGTGGCAAATGGCCTTGCAAATGGCCTATATTTGCCCACACGGTTGAGCACACGGGCGTGTGTCTCGACCGTGTCTCTCAAGTTTGCATTTCAAAGGAAGTCAGGATGCCACACGGGCAAGAAGCACAGGTGTGTGCCAGACCGTGTGACCCAAGTTAGTGTTGCACACAGACTGAGACATGATCCAAGGCACGGCCATGTGAGGCACACGGCCTAGCCACATGGGCGTGTGCCCTGTTTTGAAAGAAAAATTTTCTAAGTTCCGCAAAGTTTCCGTATGAGATCGGTTTAGTCCCGAACCTTCTCTAAAGCATGTTTAAGGTCTCGTAGACCTTCTAAAGGGACTATATGAGTATGAATTATTATGAAATGATGTTGTATGATTGATGTTGTGAAATAAGCATAAAATGTTCCGATATGTCCGATAATGCCTCTTAACCCTAGTCCGGCGACGGATAAGGGTTAGGGGTGTTACATTATAAGAAAGAAATCCAGTTGTTTAGTTTTTTAGTTCTTAAGGACCACAAAAGAAAGGATAAAAGGGGAGGGGCCGATTGAGAAAAGAAAAGTAGAGAAAATTTACAATATATGATCTATCTGTATCTAATGTATCAACTCCAAATATTGAAAATAAAAAGCGAAAGTCTTTATTTCGAAATACTTTGATATATGAGATTAATCCAGTATTTCAATTTCTTGCTTATTTTGTTACTGAATTAAGTTGAGTGGTTTTACATTTGCAAACGCATAAAAAACTATTTTTGTGGAAAAAAAATAGTTTTTTTATGTTATGATATTTATTACTTTGTAAAAAAATTGACACTTTAGTAATTTTCAACTGATGAGTTGGTATTCGATTGACTCGTGGCATAAATTTAGACAAGGGTTTAAAGTTAGTAAAAATATACAAAGGGTGGAATATTGTGTAATAATATTAAAATGTAAAAAAAATAACAAAATTTTTATTGAAGTAGTAAAGTTGAGGTTTTATAGATATTAGTGGCATGGGTTCAATCTCTAAACCCAATTTTTTCTTGGTTTTATTTAAAGCACAAAAAGACAAATGTATTTTGTAATAATATAATATATTTTAATTATAAAATTATATTTTCATAATTTTTTATTAAAATTGATATTTGATTAACTTATGACGCTAACTCAAATAAATGAATGTATAATACTTTTTTTCTATATAAAAAAATGTATAATACTTTTAATTTTGAAAAAGAAAACGGTTTTTAAATAAATTTAATCCATAAAAATTCATTTTATATCCTACTTCAAATCCTGAAGGTAACAAATAAGATGGTAATAATTTTGTGTACATACTCAATCTGCAAGAGATAATAATTTTATAATTTAAATTTGAATAATATCTGAATTTGCACAAATCATACATATGAATATTCAAATCCGCAATCCAAATAATCAAAGTTGGATTTGAGATAAAAATTCAATTGTTTAAGCTTATTCAATTTCTCCCTATTAAGCTCAATTCAATTGTTTAAGCTCACTCAATTACTCTTTTTTAGCCTCATTTAGCTAGTAAAACTTCATACTTTGCTTTCAATTTTATTATTTGTGCTATTAATATTTAAAAATACCCCAGTAGGTTGACGGCTACTCAAATGGAGTCTTGGGGTCCTAGCTGTAAATGCCCAAATTTGCTCGGGCTGGAATAAAACCAGAATAAAAAAATAATAATAATAAGTACCAAAACGTCCTTCTTTACAGTCCAAATACAAGCCCATTAACAGCAACCCAAGACCTACCCAATACCCTAAAACACACTTAGCCCAACAGGCTTCAACCCAAGCCCATTACACCCTTAGCCTAGACACAGACCCACTATCGAGATGGCCCAAAAAGCCCAAGACTAAACAGAAATTGAGACCTAGGGTTCTCCAGAAACCCTAGGCGCCGCAATGACAGAATCTCGAGCGTCGCACCACAATCAGCTCCACGCACCCAGCAGCCCTCTATCGCGCAGCAAGTCGCGCCTATCATTCGCCACTCTCTCCGCTTCCGGCCTGCAAAAGAAGAAAGAAATCACAGCAGCAAATGTGTTTCCTTTTTTATTTTTTTCATTTCGGGGCTATAAAATCCCAAAAATTTGTAAACGAATGGAGAAAAAAATACTCACGATAAGCAGAAACGAAATACACAAACAAATACAGAAATAAAAGAGCAAACTTTTACAACAGAGGTGTTTTTTCTATTTTTTATTCATATTATTCTTTTATGTTTATCTTCTTTTGTTCTTTTTCTGTAAATAGTAAACAAACCAGCAATAAAAAGAGTAAAGGAGATTTACCTTTCGACGGGCTTGAAAAGAAGAGGTTTGGCCTCCGGCCACCGCTCGTGGTGGTGCGTGTAGCACGTTGAGTGAGCAGCTCGAGATTCCGACGACCGAAATCCCAATAGGGGTGAAGGGGAAATTTCAGAGGATTCTCCCCATTTTTTTTTTAAAGAGACAACACAAATGATTTTTTTTATTAAAAAGTTATTTATATAGAATAATAAAAACGACACCGTTTTAAGCAGAGGGGGATTTGCGCATTGACCCGACTCGGCCCTCAGGATCCATTTTTTTATTTTGGCCTAATTTCCATTTCAGCCCTCCCTCATTTTTATTATTTTTAATTCCATTTAATTAAAATTCTTTTTATTTTTAATTTAGCCCCAAAACTCATATTCTGTTTCAATTGAGTCCATGGGCAGTTTAATGGCTAAAATTGAAACGGTGTCTGTAATAACCGAATTTTGCCCGGCCCATACCCGATAAAACAAAAACCCAAAAAATAATAAAAAACCAGTCCATTTAAATGTCCAATTACAAAACAAAATACCAGACCCAGATTTAATACAAATAAACAAAATGTCCATTTACAAATTACAAGCCCAATATACCCCTAAACCCATTTGCAAAATAAACCCGAAAGAGCCAAAACAAATAAAGCAGCCCAAAAGCCCAACGCCACCTTAGCCCATAACAGTTAAGAAGCAACCAGGAAACCCTAGGGTCTCCCCCTTCCAGCCCCGCCGACCCTTTGTCTCCCCCACTACACGCGCTGACCCTTCGTCTTCCCCGCGCGTCCGCCACACGCGCGTCGCTCCAACTCCCCATGCGCGTCGCTCCCCGTACCCATGCGCGTCGTTCCCCATGCCTCGGTCTCGCACGCCTCTGCCTCTCCAGCGCCCCATGCGCCTCTGGCTTCGCACACCCTCGCCCATACTCTGTGAAAAGAGAGAAAGAAAGAGCAGAGAAATATGGGGGAAATAATAGGATAACAAAGATGTTGTATCCTTCGGCTATAAGGCCGTTCAAAATCGATGTAAGAAGGGCCTTTTTTTTCGATCTGAGAAATGAAGGAATATCAGAAATACAGAAATAAAATGGAAGTTTGAAAGTTTTTTCTTTGGACCAATTTCATGAATCAGCAATCAATAGAAAAATAAGAGATTCAAGGTTGATCCCGATTTTGTTTTAGTTTACTGCTTACTGTTTTTTATTGTTGTTATTTTCATTGTTTTAAACTTATATAAACGAAATAAAAAGGGACGAACGTTTACCTTATTGATCGCCGTTGTCGGTTCCCCCCTTTGCTTCGTTGAAATCGAAGTCATAAAAGGAGCCTGGGTCGTCGGCGTCTAGTTCGGTGGCGAGAGGGGCTTGGTTTCGACTGAAGGAGAAAGGGAGGCTAGGGTTTTGGTTTCTAAAAGGAGGCCGGTGATTTGGTTTTTTTAAAAAAAGGGGAATTGTTGTGTTTATAAGAGGGAATAAACGACGTCGTTTAAAGGCTTCTCCAATGGCTTCAAAACGACGTCGAATGGGCTGACCCGATTTGACCCGATTTGACCCGATTTGGAAACCCGGGGGTCCGCGTGTTTTGTTTAAAAGGATATTTATTGCACCAGTCCTCCTCTATTTTGCGATGATTCGATTGGGTCCTTTCGGCTGTGTCTTTTATTTATTGCTATTTTACCCTACAATTTTAAGCGCGCTCTCAATTCAATCCAGTTTGTGTACTGCGTTTTGAGCTTCAAGAATAATTACCATTTTAATCCCTTATTGTTTGCTTGCATTTCATTTACGTCATCTAGTTCTCTTTTATTTTTGCTTTTGCCCCTGGATTCCTGTTGTCATTTTAATTTAGTTTTTTTTGTACATTTTATTTTCTTTAATTATTTTGTCATTTTGCCATTGTTTAGCTATTCTTATTATTGTTGTTAATAATATATTATCATCGTTTTATTATATCCAAACTACTATGTATAGTACTTAATTCATTAACTAACAAATCTCTATTGTTGTTATTAAATTATTTTTACGCATATGTTACTTATTTCACATTATTTTATGCATGTATTTTCTTTTAAATCTATTTATGTGTATAGATATATTTTAAATTTATCAATTAATATAATGTATTTTCTCTTAAGTTCGTGTTTCGTCATATGTTTTGTTCATTTCAAAAACCGTTATATATTAAAGTTTTAATATAAACTAACTTTCTTTAAGTAAACTTGCATTTTATAGCATGTTGTTAATACAGTCTTAATTTGTGTATATTTCTTGATTAATGTCTTTTACTGTTACGCTTCAAATTCAAACATATTCTGGTTTTTATTAAATATTTTATTCAAATGCATTTTAAGCCTAATATAAAACTTCGTTTTTCAAAATAAGGCAATGTTTGTGCGTTTGGAAAGTCAGAAAAATGATGCCCTAACGTACTGGGTATCAATTTTCTGTCCAACCTGATAACCAAACACCCTCCTTTAATTGCATGTCTTGAAGATCAAATATGATCTCGATGTCAGAGTGTAAAGGTGTTATATCCTAACGTGTTGGGTATGATACTTTTATTCCTTTGAAACGAGTTAATCTTGAGATTCAATTCCAATTTAGGTAACCCATTCTTTTAATTCTTTTTACCCATAATATTTTCAAATTTTCAACATTGGGACAACATCAATCAATTTAGTACCAAGTTTGGGCGTTGCAAGGGTGCTAACCCTTCCTTGCACGTAACCGACTCCCGAACCCGTTTTCTCAGATTTCGTAGACCAAAATTATTGTTTTAGTAAATCAAAATGTTTTATTAAAACAAAGGTGACCCGGTCACACCTAAATAAAGATCGGTGGCGACTCCCTATTTTTAAAGTCGATTCCCTTTTTTTTTCAAAAAATGGTTACGACAGCTTGGCGACTCCACTAGGGAGACTCGAGAGTCAGGCCATAAATTGATTGATTTTTGTCCTTTTGATTGAAAACTTGAAAAATTGTTTTTTTTTTTTTTAAAAAATCATGTTTCTTCTAAAGCATTTGTTTGTGCTATAACTGCAATAACGTCGAGTCACATAATTCTTGCACTTGCATTGCATGACCGCTGTGGTCACACCTTTAAGTGGGAGTGAGAAACTAAGCTTTCATGAGGTTTTCACATCCGCATGGGCTAGTGGATTGCTTCCGGGATACATCCGTACCTATGTGCTTCGTGAGGTTTTCACCTCCGCATGGCCATAGGGAAATGTATCCCCCTGAACCGAACTCGGTCCGTATGAGCCTATAAAGGGTGAGGATTGAGGAATCTGCTGGTTCAGGTACCCTTCTTTAGAACTGAACCCCATATAGAGACCTAGGAGCCTACCCTAGGTGGAACTGTACCAAACCCTAACGGTCACCCGGATAGTTGTTCTATGTTTGTTTATCTCTCTTGCACTGACCTGTTTCCTTTTGTGGTTGTTTATCTCGCCTGTGCTAATGTGTTTTCTTCTGTCTTGACTGCATTGCATTGCATCGTCTTAGAAGGGAAGTGTTGATTCATATTCGGTTGCTAAATGGACGAGTTTGTCATAAGGAAATGTGTTACTTGATAAAGTGGATTGTAATACGGTTGTACGAACATGAGGACATAGCCGTATATGCGATCCGTTTTATGTAAAGAAACGTATCTTCTAGAAAAGTTCTTCTAATAGAATCGAATTCATGATCAACACATCTCTTCTTTTTGCATTCATACCATGCATTTGCATTGCATTGCATACAGCAGCATCATATCACCCTGATCATTCACTAAGGCTAAAATCGTATAATCTACAGTTGCGACACTACGAATCTGAAATCACGTCATCCTTATAGGACACGGCTAAGAGCTAGAGCTATGGATTCAGAACTCAACGAGAGAATCGAAAGAATGGAAAGAATCCAAAAAGAGTTGCAAGAACAGCTGGCTAAGTCGCAACAGGAAGCAAGAAATCTGATGGTAAGGTCTCGAGAGGAATCGCTCGAGCAAAGGGATCAAATGGCCAAAATGATGGAGATGATGACAGCCTTGGTCAAAGGAAAAGGACCCGTACAGAACCCTGGCATCATAAAGCCCTAGTCAAGAGTTAATCAGGATTCGCTCTATCCCCCAGGATGCACCCAGCCTCACGCCCATGCAACGCAAGGAGGATATCCTAAAGGGGAACCGACGGGCCCAGAACAACCACCTATACCACCTGCTCATCTAGGGCAAGGAATATTCGTATCAAACTCTTGAGCTAATCCTGCTGATCCAATCGTCCCAGATTTGGATGATCTGATAGAAATAGCCAAGCTGAGAATGAAGGATCATGATGCTCAGGACAAGTATAAGAGTCTGGAAGAAAGACTCAAGGCGATAGAAGGTACTGGAGTCTTCTCTGCACTGAGCGCCAAAGAGCTCAGTTTGGTTCCCGATCTGGTCCTGCCTCCGAAATTTAAAGTGCCAGATTTTGAAAAATATGATGGAACGAGATGTCCAAAGGCGCATCTTATCATGTTTTGTCGGAAGATGGCTGGTTATGTGAATGAAGACAAATTGTTAATACACTGTTTTCAAGATAGCTTGATCGGATCAGCCATCCGATGGTATAATCAACTCAGCAGAGAGAGGATCCAATCATGGAAGGACCTAGCATCAACATTTTGTGAACAGTACAAGCATGTCTCCGATATGGCGCCTGATCGACTAACACTACAGATGATGGAAAAGAAGCCAATAGAGACTTTTAGACAATACGCTCAAAGGTGGAGGGATATCTCGGCCCAAGTAGAACCCCCACTGACTAAAACTGAGATAACGGTCCTCTTTATCAACACTTTGAAAGCGCCATTTTATGACAAGCTGGTGGGAAACGCCACAAAAGACTTCGCCGATATCGTAATGTCTGGGGAACTCATTGAGAATGCCATAAAGAGTGGAAAAATAGATGCAAGAGAAAGTGTCAAAAGGTCAAGCTCGAGAAATATAGAAACTGAAGTGAACAACTTGAGCAAGCGTTCCAAGTCAGTCTCTGTAGGTCAATCGAGGGCTGTGACCACTGGTCATCAGGGATCATCAAGTCAAGAATCCAATGCAAAGCGTCTCCAATTTACACCAATTCCAATGACATATGGGGAGTTATATCAAAGCCTGTTTGATACACATAGGGTGGCTCCTCACTACATGAAACCAGTGCAACCCCTATACCCCAAATGGTATGATTCGAATGCTCAATGCGAGTATCACGCAGGAATAACGGGTCACTCAATCGATAACTGCATCGCATTTAAGAAATTGGTGGAGAGGCTTATTAAAATAGGAGTTTTGAAGTTCGATGAGTCGACCGGAGCAATAATTTGCGATAATTAAAGGAGGGGGCGAGAGAGTCTCGATTCCTTAAAGAAGTTATCAGAAGCCTAGAAATCGAGAAGTCAGAACGCCAATGACACATTCGAAGGGAAAACGGGGGCATAAAGCTTTCTGAAGTCTTACACACTTGGGAGTGTTTTGAACAATAAGACCATAAAGCTCTCCGAAGCCTTACACACTTGGGAGTGTTTTGAACAATAGGACTGTGGAAGAAACCTGCATTTTTAGTTAATCTGGAGTAATATTCAAAACATGCTTGTTACTTTAAGCCTAGAGGCAACAAGAGTCCTTTCGTGAAATGGGCTTGTTTCTAGAATTGTTATTTCAATAAAATGCATCTTTATTTTCACTCCTCGCATTTCATACTCTACATCGTTTCATTTTCATATCATACTTTTAATTTTCTACCTTCATGCCCACAATGGGTCCCCCAGATACCAATGACATGAGCAACGCTGTTACCGACTCTCTTTTTAATGAGATATGTGTCTAAAGGGATTGGAAGACTGGGGAGATGACAGATGTCACAACTTATTTCCTAAATTGTCAAGAATGGTAGATCCCATCTTACGAAGTGTCAGCAAACACTACAAGGGAGATGAAGATGGAAGCTTAGCTTGCGTAGGAACAAGGCAAGGAATCATGGAGTTATCTCCAAGAGTTCAAAGATATTTTCATATGATCACGTTAAGACACGCCGGGACTACTAAGGCACGAGTATGCTGTCAAAGCTAAGGAAGTCACAAAAAAAGTCCATAAGGATATTTGAAGATCACATGCTGATGGTTCTACCCTGACTAAGCCAATCAAGAGGTTCGAGCTACTGGTCTACCCAGAAAGGAAAATTGCATCAAACACCAAATCGAGGAGGACAGAACTTATGTGCCTCTTCCTTTTTCTACACATGGGGCATGGACATTATCCAGCCAATCTCCTCGAAAGCTTCTGGTCCGCATCGATTCATTTTTGTGGGTGCCGATCTCTTCACTAAGAGGGTGAGGGTCACTTCATATGCCAATATTACAAAGTCGATAGTCACTAGACCAAAAAAAGGAAAAAGGAAAAAATATTAACAAAAAAGGCAAAAATATCATATTTAACCGCACAATGTCAAAAATTTGCAGTCTTTTCAAAGATCAAGTGCCACGTCATAGTGTAAAAAAAAAGGGGCAACAAAACAAAGATTGTTAGGAAGATGACCTAAACTTATGAATGTTGGCATATAGAAGTTACGTTTACCCTTTTATGCTCACTAAACTTCGGCCAGGACCTCTGCTGGGACAACGCTTTCCTCATTAGGTTTTGCCTAGTGAAGTCAAAATCCTCTTTTCCCCAGGCACAGGCCGAGCCAAAATTGGATGAGGTGGAATGGATCCAATCCCGATGCGATCAAGTGAATTTGAAAAGAAAATGTTGAGAGATATCTGTCACGATCAGATGAAGCGAGTTTACAACAAAAAGGATCGCCTTAGAAAAATTCATGATAGGGCTTTGAAAGAAAAATTCTCTCATACAAAAGAGACTTCAGAAGAAAGTAAATGTCAAACTAGGAAGGACCTCATGCAGCAAAGAATGCCTGTTCTATGGAAGCATAGATATTGATAGAGATGGATGGCAAGGACCTGTCCAATTCGGTGAATTCAGATTCGACCTAAAAAAGGGGAATAAAAAAAATCTCATCAAAAAAGAAGAAAGAAAAAGGAGAGGCCAAAGGCGAAAACCCGCAAAAGGTGCTTTGAGACCAAGGTGGGTTTGAGTTGAAAACCCGAAAAGGGCAGCTCAAATTTGATAAAAAATGGGGCATACAGTAGTCTTGCTACAATGAATAGGAATGTTACGCCTTGGGGCATCGACAAAGTACTTCGGATCCCCTAAACACATATTGAGTTTAGAATGGTCATCAAGAAGTTTGAATAGAGAAGCTCAAGCTGCGATATTTGGGGCACCTAGTTTCTATTTTACCCATTTTTAGTCTGCTATCTTTGTCTTTTCAAAACACACTCTAAATAAACTTACTTCTTCATTGCATTTGCTAGCTTTGGTTAACTGGTTTGTTTCGAACTATGCTCCCAATAAATTTCCATTTCATCCATCATTATGGTCCTTTTTTGAGCATTTTGCATTGAAATAACGATTATTGGACTAATAACACTTTCATGAAAGGAGTTTCGCATATTACTCTGGAAACCTCTAAACAATACAGGAGTCTGAAATAGGATTATTGCTTAAGATTCACCAAGCTTAAGGGTTGGAAATATCTGAGTCTAAATTAAGGTTATCACTTCGGATTTTTGTCAAAAAATGGTGATTGAACAAAATGACAAAGTACCGCGTCAGTGACACAATCCTGACGGAAAATGGGCATTGTTAATCCAAGTGCAAAACCAGAATCATTCTCGAAAGGAAATGATATTCATCATTCATGCGAGCATCACGCATATACATCTGGTTGGGTCACCTAAAGAGTGATCGTTAGAAGGAAACTGATACAGATCCTGTACCTTTGAATAACAAGAGGGTGGGTTGAAGAAGAGACAAATCCTATGTTTTAGAGTCGCAGTGGGATGAATGGAGGATATTCAAATCCTATAACCCCAGGTCACAATGAGATGAACCCTGAAGCTACAGTGGGGCAAAAGGGTGATATACGAGAAACACAGATTACTCCTGAGGTTTGAGGACGGGTACAAAACCTGAAGGGAAGTCAAGAATCGAAGCAATGAATACAGGTCATCATGAAAGTTGTGACAAAAAAGAGATACATGGCAAACAAACCAAGGGCGCATGGCATAATCATATAGGTATAAAAGCATTTAAGACAAACACGTACATATCATGATAACATCACGCATGACACATACAGGTGCACCAGTAAAGCAAGGAAGTTTTGACGATAACTGTACCGAATCGAGGAGAAAGAAGACATCCGAGTTCCACCAGATGATACGTTTCAATTGCTGTTTTTCAAAATATCAACTCATAATGCGAAGGTGAGTGGGCCTCGGGTTACGCACGCTGAGGTATTTTCAATTTCTGTTAAATATCAACTTATAATGAGAAAAGTGAGTTGGGCCTCGGGTTACGCACGCTGAGATATTTTCAATATCTGTTAAAATCAACTCATAACGCGAAAGGTGAGTTGGGCCTCGGGTTACGCACGTTGAGGTATCTTTAATTTCTGTTTTTCAATTTCTGTTAAAACCAACTCATAATGCGAAAAGTGAGTTGGGCCTCGGGTTACGCACGCTGAGGTATCTTTAATTTCTATTTTTCAATTTCTGTTAAAAGCAGATCTTGCCTTCTAAGCGAAGCAGATCAAAGACAGCAGATCTCGCCTTCTAAGCGAAGCAGATCAAAGACAGCAGATCTTGCCTTCCTAAGCAAAGCAGATCGAGCATAGCAGATTTTGCCTTCCTAAGCGAAGCAGATCGAAAAGTAGATTTTGCCTTCCTAAGCGAAGCAAATCGAAAAGCAGATTTTGCCTTCCTAAGCGAAACAAATCGAAAAGCAGATTTTGCCTTCCTAAACGAAGCAGATCGATGATAGCAGACCTTACCTTCCTAAACGAAGCAGATCGAGCATAGCAGATTTTGCCTTCCTAAGCGAAGCAGATCGAAAAGTAGATTTTGCCTTCTTAAGCGAAGCAAATCGAAAAGCAGATTTTTCCTTCCTAAGCGAAGCAAATCGAAAAGCAGATTTTGCCTTCCTAAGTGAAGCAGATCGATGATAGCAGATCTTGCCTTCCTAAGCGAAGCGGATAGATGATAGCAGATCTTGCCTTCCTAAGCGAAGCAGATCGAGCATAGCAGATCTTGCCTTCCTAAACGAAGCAGATCGAAGATAGCAGATCTTGCCTTCCTAAGCGAAGCAGATCGAAGATAACAGATCTTGCCTTCCTAAGCGAAGCAGATCGAGCATAGCAGATATTGCCTTCCTAAACGAAGCAGATCGAAGATAGCAGATCTTGCCTTACTAAGCGAAGCAGATCGAAGATAACAGATCTTGCCTTCCTAAGCGAAGCAGATCGAGCATAGCAGATATTGCCTTCCTAAGCGAAGCAGATTGAAGATAACAGATCTTGCCTTCCTAAGCGAAGCAGATCGAAGATAGCAGATCATGCTTTCCTAAGTGGAGCAGATCGAAGATAGTAGATCTTGCTTTCCTAAGCGAAGCAGACCGGGGTATTTTTAATTTCTGTCTTTCAAATTTCTGTTCAAAAATCAACTCATAATACGAGAGGTGAGTTGAGCCTCGGGGCACGCTGAGGTATTTTTAATTTCTGTCTTTCAATTTCTGTTCAAAATCAACTCATAATACGAGAGGTGAGTTGAGCCTCGGGGCACGCCGAGATATTTTTAAATTCTGTCCTTCAATTTCTATTCAAAAATCAACTCATAATACGAGAGGTGAGTTGAGCCTTGGGACACGCCGAGGTGTTTTCAATTTCCATTTTCAATTTCTGTTTTCCAAAAAAAAGGGTAAAAAGTCAACTCATATTGCGAAGATAAAAAAGCATTTTGAAAAGTTCAGGTTTCATCGAAGTCCCAGTGGAGCAATTGATAGATCGAAATACAAATCTCTTCGTGTCCTGAAGTCATGTTGGAGCAAGTTAAAAATAAATAAGATTGAGGAAAAGTGAATTGAAACTACGGGTGATGTCTCGCAGAAGTAGCAATGGAGTGGATCAAAGTAACAGGTTACAGTAGAGTTTGAAGAGGTTTGAGGAAGACAAAGACCAATAAGTCAAGGCTTGGTCAAGACCGGGCAAAATTGGTTCTTCTATTGTCTTTGCTCTATTCTCGTTACACGACAATGAGCAAAGAGGGGCAGCTGTAATAACTGAATTTTGCCCGGCTCATACCCGATAAAACAAAAACCCAAAAAATAATAAAAAAACCAGTCCATTTAAATGTCCAATTACAAAACAAAATACTAGACCCAGATTTAATACAAATAAACAAAATGTCCATTTACAAATTACAAGCCCAATATACCCCTAAACCCATTTGCAAAATAAACCCGAAAGAGCCAAAACAAATAAAGCAGCCCAAAAGCCCAACGCCACCTTAGCCCATAACAGTTAAGAAGCAACCAGGAAACCCTAGGGTCTCCCCCTTCCAGCGCCGCCGACCCTTTGTCTCCCCCACTACACGCACCGACCCTTCGTCTTCCCCGCGCGTCCGCCACACGCGCGTCGCTCCAAATCCCCATGCGCGTCACTCCCCGTACCATGCGCGTCGTTCCCCATGCCTCGGTCTCGCACGCCTCTGCCTCTCCAGCGCCCCATGCGCCTCTGGCTTCGCACACCCTCGCCCATACCCTGCGAAAAGAGAGAAAGAAAGAGCAGAGAAATATGGGGGAAATAATAGGATAATAAAGATGTTGTATCTTTCGGCTATAAGGCCGTTCAAAATCGATGTAAGAAGGGCCTTTTTTTTTCGATCTGAGAAACGAAGGAACATCAGAAATACAGAAATAAAATGGAACTTTGAAAGTTTTTTCTTTGGACCAATTTCATGAATCAGCAATCAATAGAAAAATAAGAGATTCAAGGTTGATCCTGATTTTGTTTTAGTTTACTGCTTACTGTTTTTTATTGTTGTTATTTTCATTGTTTTAAACTTCTATAAACGAAATAAAAAGGGACGAACGTTTACCTTAGTGATCACCGTTGTCGGTTCCCCCCTTTGCTTCGTCGAAATCGAAGTCATAAAGGGAGCCTGGGTCGTCGGCGTCTAGTTCAGTGGCGAGAGGGGCTTGGTTTCGACTGAAGGAGAAATGGAGGCTAGGGTTTTGGTTTCTAAAAGGAGGCCGGTGATTTGGTTTTTTTAAAAAAAGGGGAATTGTTGTGTTTATAAGAGGGAATAAACGACGTCGTTTGAAGCCTTCTCCAATAGCTTCAAAACGACGTCGAATGGGCTGACCCGATTCGACCCGATTTGGAAACCCAGGGGTCCGCGTGTTTTGTTTAAAAGGGATATTTATTGCACCAGTCCTCCTCTATTTTGCGGTGATTCGATTGGGTCCTTTCGGCTGTGTCTTTTATTTATTGCTATTTTACCCTATAATTTTAAGCGTGCTCTCAATTTAATCCAGTTTGTGTGCTGCGTTTTGAGCTTCGAGAATAATTACCATTTTAATCCCTTACTTTTTGCGCGCATTTCATTTACGTCATCTAGTTCTCTTTTATTTTTGCTTTTGCCCCTGGATTCCTGTTGTCATTTTAATTTAGTTTTTTTTGTACATTTTATTTTCTTTAATTATTTTGTCATTTTGCCATTGTTTAGCTATTCTTATTATTGTTGTTAATAATATATTATTATCGTTTTATTATATCCAAACTACTATGTATAGTACTTAATTCATTAACTAACAAATCTCTATTGTTGTTATTAAATTATTTTTACGCATATGTTACTTATTTCACATTATTTTATGCATGTATTTTCTTTTAAATCTATTTATGTGTATAGATATATTTTAAATTTATCAATTAATATAATGTATTTTCTCTTAAGTTCGTGTTTCGTCATATGTTTTGTTCATTTCAAAAACCGTTATATATTAAAGTTTTAATATAAACTAACTTTCTTTAAGTAAACTTGCATTTTATAGCATGTTGTTAATACAGTCTTAATTTGTGTATATTTCTTGATTAATGTCTATTACTGTTACGCTTCAAATTCAAACATATTCTGGATTTTATTAAATATTTTATTCAAATGCATTTTAAGCCTAATATAAAACTTCGTTTTTCAAAATACGGCAATGTTTGTGCGTTTGGAAAGTCAGAAAAATGATGCCCTAACGTACTGGGTATCAATTTTCTGTCCAACCTATTAACCAAACACCCTCCTTTAATTGCATGTCTTGAAGATCAAAGATGATCTCGATGTCAGAGTGTAAAGGTGTTATATCCTAACGTGTTTGGTATGATACTTTTATTCCTTTGAAACGAGTTAATCTTGAGATTCAATTCCAATTTAGGTAACCCATTCTTTTAATTTTTTTTACCCATAATATTTTCAAATTTTCAACATTGGGACAACATCAATCAATTTAGTACCAAGTTTGGGCGTTGCAAAGGTGCTAACCCTTCCTTGCACGTAACCGACTCCCGAACTCGTTTTCTCAGATTTCGTAGACCAAAATTATTGTTTTAGTAAATCAAAATGTTTTATTAAAACAAAGGTGACCCGGTCACACCTAAATAAAGATCGGTGCGACTCCCTATTTTTAAAGTCGATTCCCCTTTTTTTTTTCAAAAAATGGTTACGACAGTGTCGTTTTGCAAATTAGTTATAATTGTTATATTAGTCCCTAGAAGTATGGCTCGTGTTTTAAATTACTCCTCTTATATTTATTTTATTGCTATTTGATCCTTATTTCATTTTAAAATCTTTCTATTTTATTATTTTAAAACTATATTTAATTATTTTATTTTTATTATTTATATATTATTTTTGTATAAAATTCATATTCTTATTTTTTGTAACTTTATATATAGATTATTATTTATTTTATCTGGTTTAATATTTTTTATTTTATATATTATCACATATATTTTTTATATCATTTATTATATTATATTTTGTATATATTATGTTACATTATATATTATTTCTAAAACTTTATTTTTTATAAAATCTATTTATATTACCTAATCTATTTTGTTTATATTGTTTATATTATGTATGAAAATTTATGATTAGTGTATTATATATTTTTTATTATTTATTATTTTATTTTGTTTTATATTATTTTAATTATATATTATTTTCATAAATTAGTTATTATATTATATATTTTAAAAATTTTCATACATTGTATAGTATTATATTATCATATTTTTATAAAATATCTTTATATTGGAATATATGTTTTATTTATATTGTTTATATTATATTTTATTTTAAATCATTATATACTATTCTTTTTATTTAAGCATTATTTACATTGTTTATATCATATAGGTATGTAATTTTATTTATTTATTTATTATTAATCTTGCATGAAAATTTTCATTTTTATTTAGTAATTTCTATTTTGATATTTATGGTTTTATGTATATATTTGCCCATATTCTTTCATTTATAATTGCATCGTATAGTTATTTATTTATTATTCTATAAATACATTTTTTAAATTAATATTTTATTTAAAGGTTTTTTAAAAGAAGGCAATGTTTTGGTATTTAGAAATTCGGGAAATGGTGCCCAATCGTGCTGGGTCGCTATTTTCCGTTTGGCTAAATAACTAAATATCCTTTTAACAAGTTTTATAAATTATGAGATGATCTTAGTTACGAAAGGTTTAAAAATATCATGTCCAATCGTGCTGGATGTGAGGTTTATATTCTTTCGGATCGAAGAACTCTCAAATTTTAAATCAAAATTACTCGAAGTTTTATAAATTATGAGATGATCTTAGTTACGAGGGTTTAAAAAATATCGTGTCCTATCGTGTTGGATGTGATGTTTATATTCTTTCAGAATAAAGAAATCTCAAGTTTTAAATCATAAAAACTTATTCTCGAGAATTCAAAACATTGTATCCTAACTTATTCGGTGTGATGTTTTGTATCTTGAAGTAAGAATTTTCTAAAAAGATGTATCTAGCTTCGAAGTTATAAGATACTGTATCCTAACTTGTTGGGTGTAGTATTCTTATTTCTTTGAGATAGGTAGTCTTGGTTTACCTTCAAATAAAAGGATCTTATTTTAAAACTTTTTAAATTTCAAACATTTGGACATGATTTTATCGATTAGGTACCAATTTTTGGGCGTTATGAGGGTGCTAATCCTTCCTTATACGTAACCGATTCCCGAACCCATTTTCTCGTTTTTCGTAGACCAAAATCAAATGTTTTAAAATGAAATGTTTTACAAGGTGATCCAATCACACCTAAGTAAAAAAGGATTGGTGGCGACTCCCATTTTGTTTTAAAGTCGATCCCCATTTTTTTCAAAACTCGATTTTAAAAATGGTTTCGATAGCTTGGCGACTCCACTGGGGACCAATAAGAGAGTCAAGCCGTAAAATTGATAGTTTCATGTCCTCATGTCTGAATTTAAAAATCTGATTTTAAAATAATCCTTTATATTTGCATGTGGTTCAAAATATTTATGTATTGCACTGTATGACCATTGCGATCACACCCTTAAGTGGGAGCGATAAGCTATACTTTCGTGAGGTTTTCACCTCCGCATGGGCTAGTGGATTGCTTCCGGAATACATCTGTACCTATGTCTTCGTGAAGTTTTCACTTCCACATGGCCATAGGGAAATGTATTCCCCTGAACCGAACTCGGTCCATATGAGCCTATAATGGGTGAGGATCGAGGAATCTACTGGTTCAGGTACCTCAACTTTAGAACTAAACCGCATATAGTGAACCCTAAGGGCCCACCTTAGGTAGAACCATGTCAAACCCTAGTGGTCACCCTAATAGGTTCTATGTTATTTATTTTTCCTATGCTAACGGGTTTTCTTTTGTTTTGATTGCATTGTATTCATATCATAGAAAAGAGGTGTTGATTTCTAATTCGATTGCTAAATAGAAAAGTTTGTCATAAGAAAAGGGGTTTTTTGATAAAGTGGATTATAATACGGTCTCGTCCGAATATGGTCCAAGTAAACACAATAAGAGAAGACTGATAGCCGATGAAGGAATACAAGACCTTATTACCCAAGGATTCAAGCTGACAAAGACAAATCAAAAATCATCACGTCTCGACTTTCTTGAAGAAGCTAACGAGTATTATGGAGCAGAGAGTCGCGTCTCAGATCAAGCAAAAAGGAGCTAGTGAAGGCATTTATTACAAGTTTGCGAGATTTGAACTTTGTGAGGAAGGGTATTAATGTTTTTGCTTGGAATATGAGGGCAAGGCCATGTATGCGATCTGTTTTATGTAAAGAGATTTGTTTTCTAGAAAAGTTTTTCTAATGTAACTGAATTCAGAATCAACGCCTCTCTTTCTTTGCATTTATGCATTTGCATTACATAACATCATATGCATTCAAATCTATAGAAAGAGTCTAATTAGTTTAAATTATAGGAGAAAGGGAGAAAGAAAATCTGGAAGCTGAACACCCTTACGGTACACGAGCAAAGTCAAAGAAAATGGACCAAAGGATGGAACAATTCCAGAGAGAAATGCAAGACCAGATGCAAGAGCAGATGGCAAAACTCCAATAAGAGATGAGGGACCAGATGTTGGAGGCCCAAAAGAACATGATGACTCAAATGGCCCAAATGATGAATGGGATAATGGATAAAGCAAAAGGTCCCATAGTCAATGCTGAAGATAATGGGGACTTTCCTAGGGGATTCACTCCACCACACGTGCAAACACAGCCTGAGGAATATCCCCAAAGGCCACCCATCACGATTAGACCTCAACAGGGGCAAGCTGATCCTAGACCACCCATAAACTTTCAAGTGGGCTCGGGATCTAACCCAGTAGATAACCCTGCCAACCCCGTTATCCCTGATTTGGACATAGAAGAGAGAGAGGGAATAAGAACTGAATCTTCAAAGAAGTTGGAGGATCGCTGTAGGTGGTTAGAAGAAAAGTTCCAAGCTTTGGAAAATGTTGACCATCATCATGGTATTGACGCTAAAGACTTGAGTTTGGTCCCTGATTTGGTACTTCCTCATAAATTCAAGATGCCAGAATTTGAGAAGTACAATGGAACTACTTGATCTGAAGCCCACATCACGATGTTCTGTAGACGTATGACTGGCTATGTGAACAATGATCAACTTCTGATTCATTGTTTCCAGGATAGTTTGACGGGTACAGCGTCTAGGTGGTACAACCAACTCAGTCGTACTAACATTAGCTCCTGGAGGGACTTGGCCCAAGCTTTTATGAGGCAGTATAATCATGTCACAGATATGACGCCTGACCGAATCATGTTGCAAAACATGGAAAAGAAATCAAACGAGAGTTTTAGGCAATACACACAAAGATGGAGGGAAATTGTCATGCAAGTTCAACCACCTCTCCTGGAGAAGGAAACCACTATGTTATTCATCAACACTCTGAAAGCTCCATTCATCACTCATATGATAGGAAATACCACCAAGAGCTTTGCGGATATAGTGATGGCAGGAGAGATTATTGAAAATGCCATAAGGGGTGGTAGGATTGAAACAGGAGAAACCACTAAAAGGTCTGTTCCTAGGAAAAGGGATGACGAGGTGAATAATGCGAGTACATACAACAAAGGGTACTCAAAGGCAGTCACTGTTAGCCAATCGAAAGTGGTTACGGCTGGGCAACAAGGGTCGACAAGACAAGAAGTAGGCCCTAGAAAAAATTCTGAAAAGCTCTAATTTATGCCAATTCCAATGACATATAAGGAGCTGTATGAGACTTTATTAGAGGCACGTGTAGTGTCCCCATATTATCTGCATCCGTTACAACCCCCATATCCTAAATGGTATGACTCCAACATTCAATGTGATTACCACGCAGGAGTAACGGGGCATTCAATAGAGAATTGTACTGCCTTCAAAAAGGTAGTTGAGAGACTTCTTAATATGGGAGTTTTCAAGATTGATGATACACCCAGTGTGGAGAACCCATTATCCAATCATGGAGACAAGAAAGTGGTGATCCCTTGAAGAAACCGAAAGCGAAGAGGGAATTAGATAACAAAGTTTACACGCCCTTGTGTACTTGGGAGAGTTTTGAATTATGAGACTGTGGAAGAAATCCCTGTACTTTTACGGCTAACCTAGAGTAATGTGTAAAACATGCTTATTGCCTTAAGCCTAGAGGCAATAAGACCCCTTTTGTGAAATAGGCTTGTGTCCTAAATTCTTATTTCAATAAAATGCATCTTTTGAGTACATATTCTTTTATTATTTCTACTATATATATATATATATATATATATATTACTCTTTCATTCTTTATTCATTGCCATACAAGTAATCATCCTTAGAATCATTTATTCTTGGGATTTCTTGCCTTCATGCTTAGGTACCCAGATATCAACGTCATGAGCGACATTGTTACTGACTCCCTTTTTGAACAAGATATGGGTCTAGGGGATCTGTAACATCCTGAATTTTTGGGCCTATGCGTTTAATGGGTGAATATGTGTAATGAGTTAATTTGAGTATTAGGGGTCCAAATTGGGATCAGGCTTGGGCTGAAGCCTTAGTTAAATTTTCTGTTTGGGCATTCTAGTGGAGAGCCTATTAGAATGAGGTTTAAAAGATATTAATTGTAAATAAAGACGCAGATGGGCTTGTGGCCCAGTGGTCAGTAGCGCCACTTAAAGAGCAAGGAGGTGGCGTCAACTGAGGAGGCCCAAATTCAAGTTTCATGGAGCCCAATTCTTTTAATTTAAGTTAGCTAATTTTTTACATTAGGGTTAGGTGGAGTGGATGGCAACAAGGCTCAAAAATAGGAGGATTTATGTGAATGGGATAATGTAGATATTATAGTTGATAATATGGATGATAAAGGAGAAAAGATAGGAATTATCTGCAAGGCTAAGTGGTGGCTAAATTTCAAACTCTGGGGGGAGGAGAAATCGGTTTCTGATATGGCTAAGGGGTGCCGAAATTTCCCTTGCTAATTAACTGGTTTTCGTTGTCAAAAGAGGGCAATTCCCGCTTTTGGTTAGTAGGACTGTTGAAACTTTAGATAGTCAGGTGAGGGTTCTCTTCTTTATTTTTCGGCATTTAGGGTTTCTATCTTTTCTTTCTCTTCTTCTCTGAGTAAAAGCCGAAATTCCTAACCCTATTCCCTCATCTTCACTTTGATTCAAAAGCCGAAACTCCATTGTTCTTTTCTCTTCTTTCTTCTAAAAGCCGAAACCTTATAATCCTTTTTATACATTCTTTTCTTTTGATCTTTGCTAAAGCCGAACCTACCTCTGGTCTGCCAAAATTCTTTTTTCTTCTTCCTGCCGAGTTCTTCATTAAAAGCCGAATCACCATAGACTTCTTTGAATCATCTTCTCTTCCTGATTTTCGCAAAAAGACGAAACCCTCTGGGAGTAGCCAAATCTTCTCTAGTAAGGTGAGTGTCGACTCTTGTTATTCCTTAAGATCTCTTTCGATTTTTGGAAGACAAAGCCGAAAAGCTAATGGTTTAATGGTTTTATGTATTTTCTTGTTAGGCGACATCGGGAATTGAAGTAGATCTCTTAGATCTAAAAGCCAGAAACACTAGTCCCTGAATCTCATATCACTTTTCAGGATTTCAAGGTAAGGATTTCAATTCTCCTTAAGATGATCAAACGTTTTCTTTTCGCTAGTCGTGCCTTAACCTAATGTTTCGTTACCAACCTCTGAACAACACCTTAGGCAGATAACAGCTGTGTTGACTACGGATAACGTCGACGTAGAAAGTTTTGTTCCAACAATAATCAGGTGTGTAGATCTGTAACACACTAGTTAACTGTAATGTATATGTGTTATGGGCTAAAAAGCCGAAAAGAGGCTGTGTGGACAGTCGAATAAAACCCTAAAAGGGTTAGGCAAAGGATGCCAGGTACGTAATCATAGAAATCTCTATGTGTATCGATATATATATATATATGGAAGCCTGTTTTCTTAAAGATGGTATGATGTTTTCAATTTTTCATGTGTGTATGCATGGGGTGGGATTATGATAATGAAGGGGAAGTGCATGATAGGTCACTTGGTGATCGGTGGTTAAACCACAAATTCAAATGTTAGGTCACATAGTGATCGGTGGCTATGCCACATTAAATGATTCCTGAATAATAGGAATAGGCAGTACGGCTGTCGTTATGGTGTGTAGCGGATGGAGGGTTGATTGTAGAAATCCCCAAGGTGTGATGGTTGGTACGGGTTAGTGTGTAGAGGATGGAATTCTAGGATGGGTTAGGCTATTCATAATTTATTATTTACCATGTAATTATGATTGTTGCCTTTATGTTTGGGCCAGGGCTCATATTGTGTTTGTGGGCCTCAGGTCATTGTGTTCGGGATTTATACACTGAGTCTTGGTGACTCACGCTTTCTTTTTTCTCTACTCTTTCAGATGAGCAGTAGATCGTGGACATGGGAGCCGAGACGGACTCGAGGGGCCATCAAGTTTTTATTTCTACAGATTATTTTGGTTTTCTTTAAGTTTTATTTTATTTTATTTTATTTTGGGAATATTTATGTAATAAGGCCCCATAGTTTTAATTCAACTAAGTAGTTTTTAATGTTTTGCAACTTATGAATTTGTGTCAAGGTTTTATTATACTTAATAATAATAATACAAAGGTTTTATTTTTTAAAATGTCACTTGTTTATCCAAATAATGTCCCATTAACTTACGATTTCCAAAACTAACAAAGAAAAAGTTTTCAATGTACAACCCGTAGCATACCAGATCTGGTCGAAACGCATGGGCCGGGTTTGGGGTGTTACAGGATCTAAGGATTTTGAAGATGACAGAGTTTGTGACATATTTTCTAACTTGTTAAGAATGGTTTAACAAGATGAAAAACAGACCTTACCTTACATAGGGTCAATGGATATTGCGAGCTTAGGAAAGGAATGAAGATCGAAGCCTAGCTCACCACAGAAATAAAACGAGATATTTTCACACAATCATATCAGGACATGCCTACACTGATAAGACGCGGGCTAAACAAGAGGATGGGGCACTGTTGGTCTACCACAAAAGGAAGATTGCTTCAATTGTACCGCAAATGCTATATTTAAGGAGACAAGATTTATGTGTTTTCTTCACTTCTTCCCAAAATTTCCATATGTAGGGGCATGGATATTATGAGACCAATCTCGTCAAATACTTTTAGTTGACACCGTTCATCGTTATGGTCGTCGTCTACTTCACTAAGAGGGTGAATGTTGCTTCATAAGCCAATATTGCAAAGTCGATAGTCATCAAATTCAAAAAAAAAGAAAAAGAAAAAAAAGGATCAGATGCCAACACAGAATGCATAACTGTACAAAGTCAAAGTTTACAGTTTGTCCAAAGATCAGGTAGCATATCACAGCAAAGCAAAAGTTGCCAAAAAAAACAATGAAAAGTGACTTAGACTTGTAAGGATTGGTGTAAGAAGCTACCGTTACCCTCTGTCTTATTGAACGTCGGTCAGAACCTTCACTGGGGCAACATTTTACCCATTATGGAATTGAAGCGTTTTTCCAATTGAAACAAATCGAAGAAAAGGTAAAATCTATTCGTTACGGCTAGATAATGCGAACTGACGTTAAATAAGTTCATCTTAGGGAATTCCACAAAGAAACCTGAGGTTGAAAAAAGATTTTTCTCTACAAAACGATTTTAGAGGAAAGCATATGTCAAACTGGGAAGGACTTATGTAGGGCCTGTTGTAGAGGAGCATTGATATTTGAAGACTTGCCCAATCCAGCACATTCAAGTTTAGTCAAGAGATATTTGACCTGAAAAAGGAAAGATCAAGGTGAAAACCAGTAAAGGGCGCCTTGAAATCACAAAAAAAAAAGAAGAAAGAAAAGGAAAGAAAAGAAAAAGAAGAGGCCAAGGCAAAAACCCGCAAAGGGCGGCTCAAATTTTGATAAAAAAGTGGGGCACACAGTAGTCTTGCTACGCTTAAATTAACAATGAAGAGGTATGATACGTCTTGTGCAATATCCGGGATTAGGGCTTGTGCATTTTTGCTTAATTGCATGTGCTAGTATGCCTGTGTGTATTTTGAATGTGTTTTATGAATTTTGAGAACTCTAGAGTATAGGTGAATGCCTTAGAAATTATCAGATTTTAAGTTTCAAAGAGGGAGCTCAGCCTGATAGGCCTTAAAGGAAATTGTAAGGGAAATTAGACACACAAATGGGCTTGGTAGAGTGGCAAGGAGGCGCCACTTAAAGCCTCAGTAGGTGACGCCACAAGCATGGGTGCAGGCCAAGGTTCGAGCAGCAAGGGGAGCACTTTTGGAAGTGTTTTTGCGTCAAGCAAGGAGGGGAGTTGGACGACACTTAGGCTATAATTTAGGAGCTTAAATCTTTTATTTTTAAGTGATAAATAAGGATGATTAAGGAGGAAGGATAAGAGATACGGAAAAAATGAGATAAAGTTATCAGAATAGGGAGAGTTGGCTGAATATCCAACACTGAGTGTGAGGTGGTGTATAGCCGAAATTCTGAAGCCTAGTGTTCATCTTCTTCAGTTGAATTCTTTTCTCTTCTTTTCTCAAAGTTTCTCTCCTAGCCGAAAATTTTCTTCTCCAATTCTCTCAATTCTTTCCTTTGTCGCAACTTCCCAACACATTCATCCCTTCAATCTCTTTCTTCAAAACCGAATATCCCTCTCTCAAAACTCATCATTGCCGAATTCTCCCTAAGTCCCATACTTTTCTTTTCATTCTTGTGGAAGCCGAATACTCAAGTAACCCCTAACCGATTGTTCACCTATTGCCTAAGCCGAATCTCCTATTTTAGTGGTCATAGCCGATTGTGTCTCTTGAGAAGAGAGCCGATTCCTTCACTAGATCAAAAGCCGAACTTGAGTGATCCATATCAAGCAAGGGGCAGTCGATTTCTGTAGTAAGGGTAAGGATCTATTATCGTCGATTTATTTCTTTTCTTTAAGCCAAAGTTAAGACTCTAATGCCATTTATGTTCCTTGGCAAAAACTCTGAAGGAGGGTTTCGGGATTCTGTATTGTCGACTGCAAGGGAGTAGGTCTTCGGGATTTCAAGATCTAAAGGTAAGTGTGTGTAGCCATAGGCCGAAGGCCATTTATCTTGTTCATTGAATGTTAGAATGGAATCTAACATATACCTATAGGGATTTCGACATCACTAGGAGCAAGGACGATTTCGGGATTTAGATCCACAAGGTAAGTGCATGTGACGTTCGACCAAGGCCATATTTTAGTATTAGTGCCTAACCGATTTTAACTATGGGTATTAGGAAGGAGTGCAATCGGTTTTGGTAGACTTTCGGGATTTCAGTGAACTCGTTAAGTAAACCAGGTGTGTAACCCCACACTAACTCTTAAATGATTTATGGTATTATTTTAATGCATGTGTTAATAAGAATGTGAACGATATGGCTAAAGGTACCATTCAATGGTACGGCATATTCAGGTACATTATTCTCTAAAGCTATGTTAATAGTGATAAGAATATCTGTTATGGCACATATGTGAAATTTGATATGAATACAGAATAAGGAATATGGCATGATTTATGCATGTTTTGTATGACATATGGGCATATGGGTGATATGGAAAGGGGAATTGATCTGGTGGTTTTTACCACAATATCTGGTGACACATGTCACATAATTTGAATATGGTGACTTATGTCACAAAATGTTATCTGGTGACCAAGGTCACATATTATTATCTGGTGGCTATGCCACGAATTTATAAGGGCGATGTGCCAGTCGACTGCAGCGACTGCCTTCGATGGTGTGTAGCGGATGGAGGGTCGATTTAGTAATCCCCACGGTGTGATTGGTTGGTACGGGTGATGTGTAGCGGATGGCTATCTAGGTTTGGGTTCGGGAATGCATCATTGATTATATTTGTTTATATATGTTTGTATGCCTGAATCGTTTGGGACTTCGTGTTGGCTGTTATACATTGAGTCTGTTTGACTCACCCCGTTGTGGGATATCTTTTCAGGTGATGCTCAGTGATGGACCGGGTCGGCAGGAACTTAGTGGTGGCCATGCTCAGCTCAGAGTCATTTATAAGGCCATTAGTATGAAACTGTTTTATGTGTGCATTTTAATTGTTTTATTATGGTACGATCATTATCAAATCAAAGGTTAAATAAGATTTCCTTAAAAAAAATGTTTTGTCACCTAATCACAAACGATTTTCAATCTAAAGGTAAACTATAAAACAACTCGACATTTCTTGTAACTCATGGTTTGCAATATAATAATGATGTTTTAATAAAATTTTAGACTTCAAAAATTACATCATTTTCAATTCAACCACAACACAAATCAATTTCTTTTCGAAACCACCCAAATTTTCCAAAGTTATAAATAAGTTTTGAAATGTTTCTCTCAAGGAACATACCAGATCTGGTCGAGGCTCGTGGGCCGGGTTTGGGGTGTTTCAGTTTGGTATCAGAGCCCAGTTTTAAACTCTCGGCCTTGGGTTTAAAGCCCACAACATTTTCAAAATAAATCCCAATTACGATTCTGTGAAAAATTTTGGAATTAATCAGGTTTTTATGGCATGGCACCTAAGTCTCCGACCCGAAGTCCACCAGGTAAGTACCCCTAACTGTTGTATGATTTATTGTGTGATTTGTATATGGGTATAACGGGAACGTAGTTTAATATACTAAGTTATTGAACCCTAGGATTAGGTTACTCCAATACAGAATTACATAAAACTCTAAAGCCTTATTAAACAAACCGGTGTTTAAGTCGCCGAGTTAGGGTGTGGCAACCATAGTGCGCATGTCTAGGATTGGTTTCGGTGGGAGCTTGGTATTTAAGCAGTCCTAGTGACTCACCTCCTCTCCACTCGAATCCTACCTGGTGCGTAGTGACGATTCACCCTAACCAAGAGGACTTATTCACGGGCTAAATCCAATAATTAAAACCCGAAAGGGACTAGCCATACTGTTTTATAAAAACCCTTAGTTTTAAAAATCCTCAAATTACCCCTTTGATTTGTAGGAAAATTATTTCTGAGAATTTTTCCAAAACATTCTCGATTTACAAAATTACCCAAATACCCCTGGTTTGTACAAAATTACTAAAATACCCTTAGTTTATAAAATTACCATACTACCCTCAATTTTTATTAAGATTTTCTTACTTTACAAAACACCAAAAACTTCTATTTTGCAAAATATCAAGATACCCTGATTTGGAAATTTACCAAAATACCCCTATAGGACAAATTACGAAAATACCCCTAGGATTAAAACGGACGGAAATGCATGAGTGGTGCATGTGTGCAGTTGATACTATCGAATGAATGTGTTTTCTCTGAATTAGGATAGAGGACTTGAAACTAAAACTTTGATTGATCGAAAGAACCACTATTAAACTTCTTTTCATAAAATTCTTCGCGGATAATCAGTGGAACAATGACTAATGCATAAAAAATTTCTTAAATCAGATTAAATCGCGATCGTAGACATGAGTTCTAGGGGACGTGGTCGTAATGTGCGAGGACGTGGTAGAGGCAGAATGGCCGTATCGGAACCCGTTAGGTCTGGTCAAGGGTCCGAAAATGAGGTACCACCACCCCCACCACCAACTGCTGGAGTTGAGCATCAGGATCAGACGGGGGATGATGCAGTATCGCAGGCTGTGCTGCGAGTTCTTGAGATGGTGGCTGGAGCAGGTGTAGGTATGGGAGCTCGGAAATCTGTACCCGAGCTACTCCGAGCCAATGGAGCTGAGGTGTTCCGTGGTGTATCTGGTGTGGCACCCAGTACGGCTGAGTATTGGTTGGAGGCGACAGAACGAATTATGGATGAGCTGGATCTGACTACTGAGGAGAAATTGAAAGGAATGGTGTCGCTTCTTCGCGATGAGTCATATCAATGGTGGCTCACAGTTCGGGATGGTGCTACAGCTGAGGAACTCACTTGGGAGTATGTTAAGGCGGCGTATCAGAAGAAGTATGTTGGGACTAGCTACATTGATGCACAGAGGAAGGCATTTCTGGGGCTGGTTCAAGGGAACAAGTCCGTAGCGGAGTACGAGGCTGAATTCTTAAGGTTGAGCCGGTATGCTCGAGGAATCGTGGCTACGGAGTATGAGCGTTGTGTCCGATTTGAGGACGGACTGAGGGATGACCTGAGGTTGTTGATAGCTCCACAGCAGGAGCGGGAGTTTGCCGTGTTGGTAGAAAAGGCTAAGGTGGCCGAGGGGATTAAGGACTCTGTAAGGCAGAATTCGGATCGGAATAAGCAAAAGAGAGGTTTTGGATCGTCAGGGTCATCTGGGAATGTTCAAAAGAGGCATCGTGTTGATAGGCAGCGAGGACAGCAGGCTGCTACGGGAGGACAGTACCGTACTTGTACTCAGTGTGGTAAGATGCATCTAGGGGAGTGTTGGAAGAAGACAGGGGGCTGTTTTAAGTGTGGATCCAAGGATCACATGATTAAGGAATGTCCTATGAAACCAGATGGGAATCGACCAACAGCTCAGGGTTTTAATCAGGCTGGAAGAGATGGACAGCAGCCTCAGCGGGGTCGAGGTGCGAATGGCAGAGGTAATGGTGCTGGAAGAGGAAGAGGAACCCCAGGCAGAGGTGTTGGTAATACAGAGGCAAGACAGCCAGGTTTGATGTATGCTGTTCGCCGGAGGGAAGATGGAGACGCACCGGATGTCATAACCGGTACGTTCCTTATAGCTGGCAAGCCTTACTTTGCTTTAATTGATGTGGGCTCTACCCATTCTTATGTTGCATGTAGAGTAGTTGAAACTCTAGGCATAGCCTCTGAACTGTCTGATAGGGAGATGACTGTAGTGAGCCCGTTAGGTCAAACTGTGGTGGTGAATAAGATATTTCGGAAAGTACCTCTAGAGATCCAAGGAGTAGTATTCCCTGTTGACTTAATGGAACTACCTTTCGAGAATTCGATCTCATACTTGGCATGGACTGGCTGGTGGAACATCGAGCAATAGTGGATTGTGCAGCTAAGCGAATGGAGTTAAAGACTTCGGAGGATGAGGAAATTATTATGATAGGAGAAAGGAGAAACTACTTGTCTAATGTAGTCTCTGCATTAAAGGCTGATAAGATGGTTCGGAAAGGGTGCAAGGCATCCTTGGCCTTCGTTAGTCGCTGGATGCGAAGAAAGAGGGAGTTAGTGGAGTTAGAACAGTAAGGGACTTTGTGGATGTCTTTCCGGAGAAATTACCTGGAATAACCCCGGATAGGGAGGTGGAGTTCGGAATTGACTTGCTACCTGGTACAGCTCCTGTGTCAATTGCTCCGTATAGGATGGCACCAAAGGAGTTGGTGGAGCTCAAGGCTCAAATCCAAGAGTTGCTTGATCGTGGGTTTATCCGACCCAGTGTGTCTCCATGGGGAGCACCGGTCTTGTTCGTAAAGAAGAAGGACGGAACTATGCGTATGTGCATAGATTATCGTCAGTTGAATAAGCTGACCATCAAGAACAAGAATCCTTTGCCAAGGATAGACGATTTGTTTGATCAGCTTAAGGGGGCTGCGGTATTCTCGAAGATAGATTTACGGTCTGGATATCATCAGCTCAAGGTGAAGGAAGCAGATATCCATAAGACAGCTTTCCGGACAAGATACGGGCATTATGAGTTCTTAGTGATGCCATTCGGATTGACGAACGCCCCAGCTGCATTCATGGATATGATGAACCGGGTTTTTCAACCTTACCTGGATAGGTTCGTCGTTGTGTTCATTGATGACATCACATCCTAGTGTATTCCAAGTCTAAGGAAGAACATGGCAAACATCTCCGGATAGTGTTCCAAGTATTAAGGGAGAAGAAGCTCTATGCCAAATTCAGCAAGTGTGAATTTTGGCTGAAGGAGGTGACGTTTTTAGGGCATGTGGTGTCTACAGAAGGGATAAGGGTGGATCCTAGGAAGATTGAAGCAGTGCTGGATTGGAAACCACCTAAGTCTGTGGCAGAGGTTCGTAGTTTCTTGAGATTAGCAGGCTACTATAGAAGGTTCGTAGAAGGGTTTTCATTATTAGCCGCACCTTTGACGAAGCTATTGAGGAAGGAAGTACCTTTTGTATGGACAAATAAGCAACAGGAGAGCTTTGAGAAGCTTAAGACAGTTTTGACTGAAGCTCCAGTTTTGATTCAGCCGGAGGCAGGAAAGGATTTTGTAGTGTACTGTGATGCTTCTCATACAGGATTAGGATGTGTTCTGATGCAAGATGGGAATGTAGTAGCTTATGCGTCTTGGCAATTGAGGCCACATGAGGTTAATTATCCGACGCATGACTTGGAACTGGCGGCGGTGGTCTTTGCTCTTAAGGTATGGAGGCACTATCTTTATGGAGAAAAGTCAGTGATCTACACAGACCACAAGAGCCTTAAGTATCTATTGACTCAGAAGGAGTTGAACCTGAGACAGCGAAGGTGGGTGGAGTTACTGAAGGACTATGATTGTTCGATAGAGTATCACCCGGGCAAGGCGAATGTGGTGGCAGATGCCCTAAGTCGGAAGGTTGTGTCGGATCTGAGGGCGATGTTTGCACATCTTAGCTTGTATGACAACGGAAGTTTGCTGGCAGAGTTGCAAGTTAAGCCGACGTGGTTGAAGGAGGTGAAAGAAAGTCAGTTAGCAGACGATGATTTAAGTGCTAAGCTACGGCAAGTACAGAATGAGGAGTTAGAGGATTATGGTGTTGACAGTAATGGAGTATTGTGTTTCAAGGGTAAAGTCTGTATGCCTAAGGATAAGGAGTTAAGGCAGAGAATTCTTCAGGAATCGCATAGTAGCCCTTATGCTATGCATCCTGGAGGTAGTAAGTTATACAGAGATCTTAGGGAACAGTTTTGGTGGCCTGGTCTTAAGCGAGAAGTTACAGAGTTTGTAGGGAAGTGCTTAACGTGTCAACAAGTCAAGGCTGAACATCAAGTTCCGTCAGGATTGCTTCAACCGATTCCGCAGTGGAAGTGGGAGAGAATCACCATGGACTTCATTAGTGGGCTTCCCCTTACGCTTACTAAGAAGGACTCGGTATGGGTGATAGTGGATCGGTTGACAAAGTCCGCGCATTTCATACCAGTGCGGGTCGACTATTCCTTACAGAGGTTAGCAAAGTTGTATGTGGCAGAAATTGTGAGGTTGCATGGAGTGTCGGTGTCGATTATTTCGGATAGGGATCCGAGGTTTACGTCTCGATTTTGGAAAGCACTACATCAAGCGCTGGGTACCAGATTAAATTTCAGTACGGCATTTCATCCACAGTCGGACGGTCAGTCTGAACGAGTAATCCAAGTGTTAGAGGATATGTTGAGGGGCT
The DNA here is from genome assembly GCA_005393395.2 of Gossypium australe. Classification (NCBI taxonomy): domain Eukaryota; kingdom Viridiplantae; phylum Streptophyta; class Magnoliopsida; order Malvales; family Malvaceae; genus Gossypium; species Gossypium australe. The sequence continues at coordinate 1,936,056 of SMMG02000027.1, forward strand.
GTGTGATAGACTTCAGAGGAAGTTGGGAAGAATACTTGCCTCTAGCATAATTTGCTTATAATAACAGCTATCAAGCCAGTATTCGGATGGCACCGTATGAGGCACTGTATGGACGGAAGTGTCGCACTCCTACGTGTTGGACCGAATTAGGGGAACGTCGAGTTTTGGGTCCAGAGATAGTGGCAGAATCTGAAGAAAAGGTTGGGTTAATTCGGACACAGTTGAAGGAGGCATCGGATAGGCAAAAGTCGTATGCAGATCTCAAGCGGAAGGAAATAGAATTTGCTGTGGGAGATCAAGTGTTTCTAAAAGTTTCGCCTTGGAAGAAGGTGATGAGATTTGGTCGAAAAGGGAAGTTAAGTCCAAGGTTTATAGGACCTTATCGGATATTGAAGCGAATTGGATCAGTGGCATACCAGTTAGAGTTGCCTTCGGAATTGCAGCAGATGCACAATGTATTCCATGTTTCTATGCTACGTTGTTATCGATCGGATCCATCTCATGCAGTGCCAGTTGAGGAGGTGGAATTAAGGCCGGATTTGTCCTACGAGGAAGAGCCAATTCAGATTTTGGAACAAGATGTGAAAGTGCTATGGAGGAAATCAGTTCCTCTAGTCAAAGTGTTATGGCGTAATCATGGATCAGAAGAAGCTTCATGGGAGCCGGAAGAAGCAATACGAAAGCAATACCCTCACTTATTTCAGCCAGGTAATTTCGAGGTCGGAATTATTTTAAGGGGGTAGAACTGTAATATCCGGGATTAGGGCTTGTGCATTTTTGCTTAATTGCATGTGTTAGTATACCTGTGTGTATTTTGAATGTGTTTTATGAATTTTGAGAACTCTAGAGTATAGGTGAATGCCTTAGAAATTATCAGATTTTAAGTTTCAAAGAGGGAGCTCAGCCTGATAGGCCTTAAAGGAAATTGTAAGGGAAATTAGACACACAAATGGGCTTGGTAGAGTGGCAAGGAGGCGCCACTTAAAGCCTCAGTAAGTGACGCCACAAGCATGGGTGCAGGCCTAGGTTCGAGCAGCAAGGGGAGCACTTTTGGAAGTGTTTTTGCGTCAAGCAAGGAGGGGAGTTGGACGGCACTTAGGCTATAATTTAGGAGCTTAAATCTTTTATTTTTAAGTGATAAATAAGGATGATTAGGGAGGAAGGATAAGGGATATGGAAAAAATGAGATAAAGTTATCAGAATAGGGAGAGTTGGCCGAATATCCAACACTGAGTGTGAGGTGGTGTATAGCTGAAATTCTGAAGCCTAGTGTTCATCTTCTTCAGTTGAATTCTTTTCTCTTCTTTTCTCAAAGTTTCTCTCCTAGCCGAAAATTTTCTTCTCCAATTCTCTCAATTCTTTCCTTTGTCGCAACTTCCCAACACATTCATCCCTTCAATCTTTTTCTTCAAAACCGAATATCCCTCTCTCAAAACTCATCATTGCCGAATTCTCCCTAAGTCCCATACTTTTCTTTTCATTCTTGTGGAAGCCGAATACTCAAGTAACCCCTAACCGATTGTTCACCTATTGCCTAAGCCGAATCTCCTATTTTAGTGGTCATAGCCGATTGTGTCTCTTGAGAAGGGAGCCGATTCCTTCACTAGATCAAAAGCCGAAACTTGAGTGATCCACATCAAGCAAGGGGGCAGTCGATTTCTGTAGTAAGGGTAAGGATCTATTATCGTTGTTTTATTTCTTTTCTTTAAGCCAAAGTTAAGACTCTAATGTCATTTATGTTCCTTGGCCGAAACTCTGAAGGAGGGTTTTGGGATTCTGTATTGTCGACTGCAAGGGAGGAGGTCTTCGGGATTTCAAGATCTAAAGGTAAGTGTGTGTAGCCATAGGCCGAAGGCCATTTATCTTGTTCATTGAATGTTAGAATGGAATCTAACATATACCTATAGGGATTTCGACATCACTAGTAGCAAGGACGATTTCGGGATTTAGATCCACAAGGTAAGTGCATGTGACATTTGGCCAAGGCCATATTTTAGTATTAGTGCCTAACCGATTTTAACTATGGGTATTAGGAAGGAGTGCAATCGGTTTTGGTAGACTTTCGGGATTTCAGTGAACTCGTTAAGTAAACCAGGTGTGTAACCCCACACTAACTCTTAAATGATTTATGGTATTATTTTAATGCATGTGTTAATAAGAATGTGAACGATATGGCTAAAGGTACCATTCAATGGTACGGCATATTCAGGTACGTTATTCTCTAAAGCTATGTTAATAGTGATAAGAATATCTGTTATGGCACATATGTGAAATTTGATATAAATACAGAATAAGGAATATGGCATGATTTATGCATGTTTTGTATGACATATGGGCATATGGGTGATATGGAAAGGGGAAGTGATCTAGTGGTTTTTACCACAATATCTGGTGACACATGTCACATAATCTGAATATGGTGACTTATGTCACAAAATGTTATCTGGTGACCAAGGTCACATATTATTATCTGGTGACTATGCCACGAATTTATAAGAGCGATGTGCCAGTCGACTGCAGCGACTGCCTTCGATGGTGTGTAGCGGATGGAGGGTCGATTTAGTAATCCCCACGGTGTGGTTGGTTGGTACGGGTGATGTGTAGCGGATGGCTATCTAGGTTTGGGTTCGGGAATGCATCATTGATTATATTTGTTTATATATGTTTGTATGCCTGAATCGTTTGGGACTTCGTGTTGGCTGTTATACATTGAGTCTGTTTGACTCACCCCGTTGTGGGATATCTTTTCAGGTGATGCTCAGTGATGGACCGGGTCGGCAGGAACTTAGTGGTGGCCATGCTCAGCTCAGAGTTATTTTATTTAAAGACTATTTATTTAAGTTTGGATTTATTTCGGGTTTTGTTTGATGTAATAAGGCCATTAGTATGAAACTGTTTTATGCGTGCATTTTAATTGTTTTATTATGGTACGATCATTATCAAATCAAAGGTTAAATAAGATTTCCTTAAAAAAAATGTTTTGTCACCTAATCACAAACGATTTTCAATCTAAAGGTAAACTATAAAACAACTCGACATTTCTTGTAACTCATGGTTTGCAATATAATAATGATGTTTTAATAAAATTTTAGACTTCAAAAATTATATCATTTTCAATTCAACCACAACACAAATCAATTTCTTTTCGAAACCACCCAAATTTTCCAAAGTTATAAATAAGTTTTGAAATGTTTCTCTCAAGGAACATACCAGATCTGGTCGAGGCTCGTGGGCCGGGTTTGGGGTGTTTCATCTTGGGGCATCGACAAAGTACTCAGGATCCCCTAAACATATATTGAGCTTAAAATGGTCCTTAAGAAGTTTGAACAGAGAAGCTCAGGCTACGATATCTAGGGCACCTAGTTACTCATTTTAAATTTATCTTTGATTACTTTATTCTTTTTACACCCTAATCAATTTTCTTTTATAGCTTTTGCTATCTTTTCTTACTTTATTCTTTTAAGATACACCAACCAATTTTCATTTATTGCCTTGGTTATCTTTGATTAGCTTATTTGCTTCAAGCTATACTCCTGATTAATTTCTTTCATGTTCATTGTTGTGATATTTTTCAAGAATTTTATTGAAATAACGATTAATGGACTAATAACACTTTTATAAAAGGAGTTTCGCATATTAATCTGGAAGCTTCTAAATAATATAGGAATCTGGAATATGACTATTGTTCAGAACTCACCAAGCCTAAGGGTTAGGAACATTGAAAAATGATTATCTCTTCAAATTTTTAATGGATAAGACAACTTTGTTGGTGACACCATATTGGCAAATGACGAATAAGGTCAATCCAAATATAAAAGGGGATCATTGTCGGGATACCTTGCACCCATTCAGACACACACATCTGGTCATTACACCCAGGGAATGGTGTAACAGATTGAAAGAGATACAAGTTCTGTATCTCTGAGTGGTAACAAAAAAGATGGAAGAAATCGAATGTTATTCCCCTAAAGTTGCAATGGGAAGTACCAATTTCATGACCCAAGATCCAAGCAGGGCTGATTCAGAAATTACATTGGAGCAAGCTGGCCAAGCAAAACGTGATTAATGAACAAAAATGAAGAACAAATGAGTGATAACACCTAGAGTAGGAATCATACTCATAACATTTTCATAGCAAATTTCATTAGGTGCATTTGATTCGTTCCAGTTATTGCATTAATCCTAATCATTTTCATGACATGTTGCATTCATGTCACTCATAACACATGAAACCGAGTCTATAGGATATGTCCTTTAGTAGACGGTGTAGCGATATCAGTGAAGTTTCAGATCTTATCTTCCTAAAGTTGCAGGAAGCAGATCGAAGACGTTTTAGTCTTATCTCCCTGAGGTTGCAGCGGAGTAGACTAAAAACAAAAGATTTTATCTCCCTGAAGTTGCAGTGGAGCAAATCGAAAGCAGAAGATCTTATCTTCCTGAAGTTGTAGGAAGCAGATCGAAGACATTTTAGTCTTATCTCCCTGAGGTTACAGTGGAGTAGACTAAAAACAGAAGATTTTATCTCCCTGAAGTTGCAGTGGAGCAAATCGAAAGCAGAAGATCTTATCTTCCTGAAGTTGTAGGAAGCAGATCGAAGACATTTTAGTCTTATCTCCCTGAGGTTACAGTGGAGTAGACTAAAAACAGAAGATTTTATCTCCCTGAAGTTGCAGTGGAGCAAATCGAAAGCAGAAGATCTTATCTTCCTGAAGTTGTAGGAAGTAGATCGAAGACGTTTTAGTCTTATATCCCTGAGGTTGCAGCGGAGTAGACTAAAAACAGAAGATTTTATCTCCCTGAAGTTGCAGTGGAGCAAATCGTAAGCAGAAGATCTTATCTTCCTGAAGTTGCAGGAAGCAGATCGAAGACGTTTTAGTCTTATCTCCCTGAGGTTACAGCAGAGTAGACTAAAAACAGAAGATTTTATCTCCCTGAAGTTGCAGTGGAGCAAATCGAAAGCAGAAAATCTTATCTTTCTGAAGTTGTAGGAAGCAGATCGAAGATGTTTTAGTCTTATCTCCCTGAGGTTGCAGCGAAGTAGACTAAAAACAGAAGATTTTATCTCCCTGAAGTTGCAATGGAGCAAATTGAAAGCAGAAGATCTTATCTTCCTGAAGTTGTAGGCAGCAGATTGAAGACAGCAGATCTGGCATTCCTAAGCTTTGTAGGAAGCAGATTGAAGGTAGCAAATCTAGCATTCCTGAGCTTTGCAGGAAGCAGATTGAAGACAGAAGATCTGGCATTCCTGAGCTTCGCAGGAAGCAGATTGAAGACAGCAAATCTGGCATTCCTGAGCTTTGCAGGAAGCAGATTGAAGATAGCAAATCTGGCATTCCTGAGCTTTGCAGGAAGCAGATTGAAGATAGCCAATCTGACATTCTTGAGCTTTGCAGGAAGCAGATTGAAGACAGCAAATCTGGCATTCCTGAGCTTTGTAGGAAGCAGATTAAAGACAGCAAATCTGGCATTCCTGAGCTTTGCAGGAAGTAGATTGGAAAGAGCAAATCTGGCATTCCTGAGCTTTGCAGAAAGCAGATTGAAGGTAGCAAATCTGGCATTCCTGAGCTTAGTAGGAAGCGGATTGAAGACAGCAAATCTGGCATTCTTGAGCTTTGCAGGAAGCAGATTGAAGATAGCAAATCTGACATTCCTGAGCTTAGCAGGAAGCAGATTGAAGATAGCAAATATGGCATTCTTGAGCTTTGCAGGAAGCAGATTGAAGATAGCAAATCTAGCATTCCTGAGCTTTGCAGGAAGTAGATTGAAGATAGTAAATCTGGCATTCCTGAGCTTTGCAGGAAGCAAATTGAAGACATCAGTCTAGTGATCCCTGAGTTTGTAGGGATCAGATTGAAAATATCAGATCTGGTCTCCCTGAGTTTGCAGTGGAGCAGATCAAAAGATAGTGGATAATGCCTTCATGAAGTTGAAGCTATCAAACTCACTGAAATCAAGATGAAGCTCCAATGCTGTTAAAGTTGAAGTTCGGATTGGAAGTTATTTGAAGAAAGCGAGGATCAAGAAGTCGAGGCTCGGCCAAGACCGGGCAAAATTGGTCCTTTTATAGTCTTTGCTCTATTCTCATTACACGACAATGAGCAAAGAAGGGCAGCTGTAAATGCCCAAATTTGCCCGAGCTGGAATAAAACCAGAATAAAAAATAATAATAATAAGTACCAAAACATCCTTCTTTACAGTCCAAATACAAGCCCATTAACAGCAACCCAATACCTACCCAATACCCTAAAACACACTTAGCCCAACAGACTTCAACCCAAATCCATTACACCCTTAGCCTAGACACCGACCCACTATCGAGATGGCCCAAAAGGCCCAAGACTAAACAGAAACAGAGACCTAGGGTTCTCCAGAAACCCTAGGCGCCGCAATGACAGAATCTCGAGCGTCGCGCCGCAATCAGCTCCACGCACCCAGCAGCCCTCCATCGTGCAGCAAGTCGCGCCTATCATCCGCCACTCTCTCCGCTTCCGGCCTGCAAAAGAAGAAAGAAATCACAGCAGCAAATGTGTTTCCTTTTTTATTTTTTTTCATTTCGGGGCTATAAGATCCCAAAAATTTGTAAACGAATGGGGAAAAAAATACTCACGATAAGTAGAAACGGAATACACAAACAAATACAGAAATAAAAGAGCAAACTTTTACAACAGAGGTGTTTTTTTCTATTTTTTATTCATATTATTCTTTTATGTTTATCTTCTTTTGTTCTTTTTCTGTAAATAGTAAACAAACCAGCAATAAAAGAGTAAAGGAGATTTACCTTTCGGCGGGCTTGAAAAGAAGAGGTTTAGCCTCCGGCCACCGCTCGTGGTGGTGCGTGTAGCACGTTGAGTGAGCAGCTCGAGATTCCGACGACCGAAATCCCAACAGGGGTGAAGGGGAAATTTCAGAGGATTCTCCCCAGTTTTGTTTTTAAAGAGACAACACAAATGATTTTTTTATTAAAAAGTTATTTATATAGAATAATAAAAACGACGCCGTTTTAAGCAGAGGGGGATCCGCGCATTGACCCGACCCGGCCCTCAGGATCCTTTTTTTTATTTTGGCCTAATTTCCATTTTTGCCCTCCCTCATTTTTATTATTTTTAATTCCGTTTAATTAAAGTTCTTTTTATTTTTAATTTAGCCCCAAAACTCATATTCTGTTTCAATTGAGTCCATGGGCAGTTTAATGGCTAAAATTCAAACGGTGTCATTTTGCAAATTTGTTATAATTGTTATATTAGTCCCTAGAAGTATGGCCCGTGTTTTAAATTAATCCTCTTATATTTATTTTATTGCTATTTGATCCTTATTTCATTTTAAAATCTTTCTATTTTATTATTTTAAAGCTATATTTAATTATTTTATTTTTATTATTTATTTATTATCTTTGTATAAAATTCATATTCTTATTTTTTGTAACTTTATATATAGATTATTATTTATTTTATCTGGTTTAATATTTTTTAATTTATATATTATCACATATATTTTTATATCATTTATTATATTATATTTTGTATATATTATGTTACATTATATATTATTTCTAAAACTTTATTTTTTATAAAATCTATTTATATTACCTAATCTATTTTATTTATATTGTTTATTATGTATGAAAATTTATGATTAGTGTATTATATTTTTTATTTATTATTTTATTTTGTTTTATATTATTTAATTATATATTATTTTCATAAATTAGTTATTATATTATATATTTTAAAAAAATTTCATACATTGTATATATTATATTATAACATATTTTTATAAAATATATTTATATTGGAATATATGTTTTATTTATATTGTTTATATTATATTTTATTTTAAATCATTATATACTATTCTTTTTATTTATGCATTATTTACATTGTTTATATCATATAAGTATGTAATTTTATTTATTTATTTATTATTAATCTTGCATGAAAATTTTCATTTTTATTTAGTAATTTCTATTTTGATATTTATGGTTTTATGTATATATTTGCCCATATTCTTTCATTTATAATTGCATCGTATAGTTATTTATTTATTATTATATAAATACATTTTTTAAATTAATATTTTATTTAAAGGTTTTTTAAAAGAAGGCAATGTTTTGGTATTTAGAAATTCGGGAAATGGTGCCCAATCGTGCTGGGTCGCGATTTTCCGTTTGGCTAAATAACTAAATATCCTTTTAACAAGTTTTATAAATTATGAGATGATCTTAGTTACGAGAGGTTTAAAAATATCGTGTCCAATCGTGCTGGATGTGATGTTTATATTCTTTCGGATCGAAGAACTCTCAAATTTTAAATCAAAATTACTCGAAGTTTTATAAATTATGAGATGATCTTAGTTACGAGGGTTTAAAAAATATCGTGTCCTATCGTGTTGGATGTAATGTTTATATTCCTTCGGAACAAAGAAATCTCAAGTTTTAAATCATAAAAACTTATTCTCGAGAATTCAAAACATTGTATCCTAACTTATTGGGTGTGATGTTTTGTATCTCGAAGTAAGAATTTTCTAAAAAGATGTATCTAGCTTCGAAGTTATAAGATACTGTATCCTAACTTATTGGGTGTAGTATTCTTATTTCTTTGAGATAGGTAGTCTTGGTTTACCTTCAAATAAAAGGATCTTATTTTAAAACTTTTTAAATTTCAAACATTTGGACATGATTTTATCGATTAGGTACCAATTTTTGGGCGTTATGAGGGTGCTAATCCTTCCTTATAAGTAACTGATTCCCGAACCCGTTTTCTCGTTTTTCGTAGACCAAAATCAAATGTTTTAAAATGAAATGTTTTACAAGGTGATCCAATCACACCTAAGTAAAAAAGGATTGGTGGCGACTCCCATTTTGTTTTAAAGTCAATCCCCATTTTTTTTAAAACCTGATTTTAAAAATGGTTTCGACACTAGGGGTTTCTTTTTCAGTAGGATTTAAGGTTTTTTTTTCCAAACTAACTCAAACAAATTTAGTAATTATGAGAATAATCTAAGAGTAAAATCATGTGTAAGAATAACTTAAATCTATGATGTTGGTCGTGTTGATTTCATCATTAGTCAATCATTAACTTTTAAAATAAATAAATAAATAAAATTTTGAGTGTTGTCACTGTGTCCAATGGCACCCATATATATTTTTCAAAATAGTTGTATTTCTCACAAGTATTACGGTGAAAAAAAAATATTTTTTTTTATTTTGGTGCGGCCGTCATGTTAAGCGGCACTCTTTTTTTTTTTAAAAAAAGAAAGTTTTGATCCTTCCGCCATATTAGCCTACATCATTGTCTGATTTTTAAAAAATTATCCTTTTTTTGTGTTATCAGTGTGTCAAGTAGCACTTGTGATCGTTTTTAAAAAAAATTATTTTTTTATATTTAAAAAAAAAAAAGCAAATCTTGGATATAGCGAAGGGGAAGAAAAAAGAACATTGTAAGAACCAAAACACAAATAGAAAAAATCCAAGCTAAAATTAAAAGCCCCAATGGCAGAAGAAAACAAAATGGAAAGTAAATATATACATGGAATAGTTACTTGCAAGAGTACTAAAAGAAACTAATGTTTTTTACTTCCAAATTTTCTAGGTAAAAGAGCAAATGAACGACACATGAATTAATGGTAAAGAAATAAAGGAAAGTCAAAAGAGGAAAAAGGAGGTGTTCCATTGAAGATGAAGGGAGGTTAATGAACGACACATGAATTAATGGTAAAGAAAAAAAAGAAAGTCAAAAGAGGAAAAATGAGGTGTTCCATTGAAGATGAAGGGAGATTAATGAACGACACATGAATTAATGGTAAAGAAAGAAAGGAAAGTCAAACGAGGAAAATGAGGTCTTCCATTGAAGATGAAAGGAGGTTAGATTTGGTTTCTTTTGTAACTTTTAGATTTGATTGAATGCATTTTTTAGTTATAAAAATGATGAGTTATGAAGATTGAAGGTATAGCTTGAGGAAGTTAAAAAAAGAAAAAAAGAAAAGAAAATTTTAGCTTGAAAGAGAGAAGAGGAAGACAAAGAGACCCATTTTTTTAACTTCGAAAAATTTCTTAAGTTTATTAATGAATGATTAATAAGAAGATTAAAAGTAAGTTTGAATGAGAAAGGGAGAGGATTGTTGAAACCTTTTTCTGAAGCGAAAATGAAAAATGAGAGAGGGAGAGGGAGAGAGGTCAAGGCTTTTCAAGATTAAAAAAAAAAGAAGAAGTAATAATTAACATAATTAATACAATTTATTTATGTTAAGTGGTGTACTAGAAGAAATTAATGTTTTTCGGTTCCAGATTTTCTAGACTTAATTGCATTAATTATGTCAATTATTAGTTTTTTGAATCCTGAAAATATGTAAAATGATGACAACTTTTATCAATCCATTTACTTTCTTTTTGACCTTATCGGTTTTGTTAACTAGTGTCAAATTTTTTTTTTTAAGTTCTCCAGTTTTCTTTCTCAATATATTTTCTTTAAGATCTCTACTCTTGCAAATAACTTTTTTAGGTATATATTTCTTTTTCCCATTTTGTTTTCTTCTGCTCCTTTTTATTGCATCTTGTCATTGGGGCTTCTCTTTCTTTTAGCCCGGATTTCCTTGCTTTTTTTCTAACCATATAAAATAATTTTTGTAAAAACGGTAAAATAATTTTTGTAAAAACGGTCACCGATGCCGTTTAATACATCGGCAATAGCAAAAAATCATTTTTTTTTTAAATTTGGTAACAGTATCGTCTAATATGACGGCGAATAAAAAAAATAATGTCACTTAACACGGTGGAGGCGCCAAAATAAAAAAAATTAAAAAAATCTTATTTTTCTTTTTTTTTCCACCATGAATACCTATGAAAAATATGAGTATTTTAAAAAATACATACCGCTAGACATAGTGACGACACTCAAAATTTTTTTTTTTTAAAAACCAATAATTAGCTAATGATGAGTAGCAGTACCACCAGTATATCAGACAACACTGACAAACAATGTAAATTTCAAGTAATTCTTGTATATAATTTTACTCTTGAATTATTTTTATAATTATTTAATTTGTGTAGATCAGCTTCGAAAAAATGCCTGGGATTTAATTCTCGTTTGATGTCTTCATAGAGGTGTTGAGCAACGAGTGGTTTTGGTGCTATACTATACCGTCACCCTGTGTCATTTCTTATGCCTTAAGCTGTAATTTCTATTCAATAAATTCCTTCCTTCCAACAAAAAAACACAAATAAAAAAAACTCACGCTTTGATCTTTTACACTTATTATAGAATGCCAGAATTTGTGTTGACCATACTCGGAACAACCCTCCAAGTCTAATATTTTTATTCAACTCCATAGCTTAAAAATGATACAAGAAAAAAAGCTTGAAATCTAATCAACATGACTTCCTACATTTAACACCTCACATTTAGTCCCTTAAGTAACCACATGTTTGCCCTGCACATCTGTATGGACTCCAGATTCTTCACTTTTGTACTAATTATCTCTGCCCACAATTTCACTGGAAAAAGATTGAAATTAATTTTAGCAAAATTGCATTAATTAAAAGCTATCCATTGAACAAAAAGACAAAAACATTACCGGAGTACTCCAGTTAATTGAGCAGCAGTGCCGAAATCAGCTTGTTGTCTTGCCTTGAGGATTCTGAACATCAGGCCGAGTCGGATTTGAGTGTTGGCACTGCATCGGATCATTAGATCAATTTCGTCGCGAAGCTGCTTGCATTCTTGTTCGATAGCATTGAGTTTTGCTTCAACTTGACCTTGCCCTTCTTTGATGCTTTGCTGCTCTTTGCTGATCTTTTTCATATCCATTTTCAACCTTTCAAAACTCTTCATGTATTTTGTTGACTTAATCTTTCTCTAATTCCCAACATAATTCAAAATTTAGAGCAATTTTAAGTAACAAAACGAATATCAAATCTCTAATTACTAAATTTTGTATCATAATTTTAAAGCAAAGACATTACCAAAAAATAATGAAACTAAAGTTCACAATAAATTTTTAAAAAAATTTTAAGTTGGAAACCCTAAATTTTGTTTCTAGTAGAAAAAATTTGCATGGCATAAGATACTTCTTAATGTAATATCAATCATTCAGGGAAATTTTGTCTTTAAAGAATTCTACTTTTACATAAATCTACCTATATGCCATGGATTTTGCATAGATAATTTGCTACATGAAGTTAATATATCAATTTTACATCACATTCCTTAAAATATATACGTAAATTCATTCTAAATCTAAAGTTGAGGATCTTATCAATTTTAGCCAAGACAACTATTTCATGTTTGCTTTAAATTCTTTGGGTAACATGTTAGAACAAGCTGGAAAATATAATGAAGGCGAAACACAACTGTAAAAAAGAGTTTAGAGTTCCCTACATACCTTTGGCTTTTTACGCAAAATGAAATGTCGTTTTGACGGCTCCATTGAATACTGAAAACGGGACGACAAAAAGGGACACATCATGTAGTTTTTGCAAAGGACGGCCAAAGCCATGAGGAACCTATTTAGTATTTATAGGAGGAGTAAGTCGGTTGTGCATTATTAAAATTCAGCCAGCTTTCCTAACCATGTCCACACACGGCGGCCTTTATTCCTTAATCGCGCGATCACCCAACGATTTCATATTCAGAGCTGGCATGGCTCGCGCGCGATTTTATTCCTTTTGAAATAAAAAATGCCTTGTTTAAGGAAACAAGATATCTCACCGATCAAACTTAATTTTTTTTCTTCTAAATTTAAAACATACCCCAACAACTACAAGTAAGAGTTTAAAAGTCGGTATTTAGGTTGATTTCAAACCCATCTCTTCTCTCAAATTTGAATGTGTTCAGAAAATTTTAAGTTCATACGCAACAGAAAGCAAAGTTTTCTTTGAATTTGAAGAAGAGATGAAAAATAAATGCATGATGACTATTTTTTTCAAAAGAAAAAAAAAAGTAAACTTCCAGATTATTCTCGTTTAGTTTATAAGGAATTCTTTTCTTCCCCCTCTTTTCTTCAAAGAATTTGCAGGTCTTTTACCGAATAAAATGGATAGATAAAAGAAAAAAGAAATCTGCATATAATTTTTGCAAAATTAAACTATTTGATGAAGAAATCTAACTGAACAGTCACAGAAATAAACAAAGATTACAAGTATTAATTGAGGAAACTTGAATTCTTACATGAGCGCGTTGTTGATCGAAATCTGGGCATCCATCGGGCTATCTAACACTTACTGGATCTAGTATCGATGGCCAGAAAAACAGAGATCAGGCATGCGACATTTGATAAGAAACAGTGAGGAGAAAAATGAAAATAGGCAAACGATCCGAGAAATGAAGAGAAAAATTAACAGAGAATTAAACCAGACCGCAACGCAGCCGTGTAAAAAGACCAATCGAAATTAAGCTACTGAAGAGTAGACGGTGAAGACTCTGAAATACAAGCGCTGTAAATTGCGATGGCTGCCCGCTTTTACTCATTTAATTAATCGGAACTCGTGACCCACTATAACATTGTAGCGGTTTTGCTTTGAAATTCGAGCAATATATTAGCGGTGGAGTATAATTTTCTTGAGGCTATTATGAATAGGGGTAATGTAACAAATTGTGTTGACGCAAGAAGGTAGTTAAGAATCAAGATTAAATAGCAGGTATGCTATGCCATAACACAGGCCTTTCCCATGTCCATTTAACAGGCTCTGCATTTTAGCTATAAAATCTTAATTCAAAACATCTTATTGAATCAAAATAAATTAGTATCTTGAATTTAAGTTTGAGTTCTGTTGTGCAGGATCCAATAAATGGCAAGCATAGAGCATGTTTTCAAAACTTATTTATAAAATCATGATTCTCCTTATCCTTGCTTAGACCCAGAAAAGAAAAGAAAGAGTTTAGAAAGCTATAATATAAAACACACCGGAAAATTTTATTAGATGGAAACTCGATGCCTTATAATGTGAAATATATCTCCTTTTATAGATAGAGGAGATAGAAACCGACAAACATAGCTACAGTACAAACTAATAATACATTACAGTACACACTTATATCTTTAAAAAAGTAAAGATTCCTAATAGTATACACTCATGGCTTATAAAGGAAAAGTACTAAAGTAAAAGTGAAAATCCTTCAAGGTACTTTAACTGTTGACATTGGATGAGGAAGTTGTGCACTATCCATAGAGCTTTCACTGTAGTTGTCTTTACACGTCTCCTCATCTTCATACTTATCTTCTTGGATTGAGCTATTATTAAGTATTATCCTTTCAATTTCAACTTGGTTGCATTACATAGGATACTCTTGGGACCATTCAATGGGGTCTGGAATATCAGCTTTATATTCTTGAAGCGCTTGAAGAATTTGTCTATAATAAGGGCCATCTGGCACAGTATCCCAAGGAGCATCAATATTTGGAGGAGGCTAGATTTCAAATGGGATTATTCGATTAAGTTAGCAAAGATATTTCTGCAGGCTTCTATATTCATTATTAGAATATGTGACTTCATTTGGATAGATTCTATGAATCCAAGCAGTTGGGAAAGAAACTAATTGTGTAGCTTGTCCACACTGTACAAAATATTGTGGTTTATAGAAAATTATCACAGCTTCATATCCAGGAGTTCTCATTTGCTTATTTGTAATCATATTCAATCACTAATCAAGAGAATGAAACTAGCTTAAGAATGTGAAAAGATTTTGATATTCTGGCTGGATATTTCCATGAATTACATTGCGCAGGAAATATTTGAGGTTTGAGACAGAGAATCGGATGACTATATGATAAAGATTAGTAAAATACCATAAGAACCATTTTAATTCTTCTGGGACTTCAGTGAAACAAATCCATCTGATAGGATGAATAAAAGGATAATCAGGATGAACACCAAATGGTTTAAGAACAAGACCTCCAAAATTTCTGAAAATTTGGAGTTGATATTCAAACATCATGTCTTTTGTTTTTTTTATGGAAAGTTTTTTCTTCAACTAACTAACCTCATAACTTCTGGAGGAAAATTTGGATTTAGGTTAGGTGAAATGGGAAAAGCTTGTACAGAGGATTTTGAAGAGGATGGGGTTACTAGTCTGTACATCATTATGGGCCTGGGTTGAAAAGTTTTGAATGTCATAATTTCTTTTGTTGGTCTGGTTAAAAGATCTACCAAAACATTGGTCTTTCCTTTAATGTGTTTAACATCAAAGGAATACTTAGAAAACCATTCAACCCATCTCAAGAGCTAAGGATGTGGAACCGTTTTTTGTTTGAACTTAAGCATTTATGGGAAAGAAGACATGTCCATATCGACCAAGAAATGGTATCCAATTAAATGAAATTCAAATTTTGAAATACTTTTCTTGACTGCAAGGATTTCTTTGAATGTGGAGTGGTAATGAAGTTCTACATCAGTAAATTCTCCACTTTTGAATCCACATATGTGTCTTTCCCTTTCAAGTTCTTCAAATAAGATGGCCCCCCAATATTTATCACTTGCATCTGTTTGAAGGATTCTTTTTCCATCAAAGGGGATCTGTAATGCTAGCAGGTGTTGTAACTTTTCTTTCAGTATCTAAAATGCTTTGGTCTGAGCCATGCTCCATGGAGGTGGATTTTTTCTTCAACATCTTGGTGAGAGGGTTAATGTATTTAGAGATTTTAGGAATGAAATCTCTAAGAAAATTAACAACTCCCAGAAATTGTTGGACTTGCTTCTTAGTTAAATCTTCATCAGGAAACTCAAGAAGTTTTTCAGCAATGTGTGGCCCTAGAGAATACTTTCCTTCTTTGAGATTCATTCCAAGATATTCTATTTATGACTTGTTGATGTGCATTTTTTTCAGAGATCATTATTCCATATTGGAATACGAGCTGACTGAATTGATCAAGCAACTTGGAATGAGCTTCTTATCTGGGCTGTATAAAAGAATATCATCAATATAAACCAAGGCACTATTCATGATTGGCTGAAAAATCCTGGTCATGGACTTTTGAAATTTGGATGGTGTTGTTGTTAGTCCAAAAGGCATTACTTTCCATTGGTAGTGTCTGTTTGGAATGTGAAACCCCGTTTTTGGCCTATCTTCTAGAATAACTCCCAATTGCCAAAATCCAGCTTTGAGATCAAATTTGGAATAGACTATAGCTTTGGCTAGGCTGGAAAATAATGCCTTCTTGTTTCGTAGTGGTAATTTATCATCTTGAAGAAAAAGATTAAGGGGTTCATAGTTTACTACTAATCTGAGTTTTCCCCTTATCTGTTGACATAACATACCTCACATGCCCATTGTGATTCTGAGGGTTCTATTAATCCTTGGTTTTGAATATGGGTTCTATTAATCCTTGGTTTTGAATATCTTCACATTTCTTTTCTACAAGGTTGAGATGTTCGAGATTCATTCCTTGATGGTTGACGTTTATGGGATTTATGTCTTTATTCTTCTTAAACGGTAAAGAAATGAAGAAATCAGAATTTTTCCACAAAGGGTTTTGAGCATTTGAAGAGAAATTCAGTATAGGAATCTGCACAAGCAAGATCTTTGAGTTTTTGGACTATTTGGGATATCTTGTCTAACTGGAAGGTGAACAATTTAGGTACTAGCACAAATGGTTGGAATTGATTTTTATATCTAAGCCCATCTGGAAATATTTTCAAGCGTTGGGCTTTAGAATAAAGATAAAATCCAATGACAATATCTCTTCCTAGAAGCTTGGATCCAAGAATAGTTGTTTGAACAAAACAACCAGGGAAAAATTGGATAGTAATGGGCTTACTTTTCAAGTATGTTGCAAATGGATAATTTGCTGCTGAGTTGAAGAATATTGTAAGAGGTCTCCACCATTCTGATGGAAGAACATCTGGGTTCATGATTGTAGCAGCAACTCCAGTGTCAAGAAATGCGATAACAGTAATAGGCTTATTGTATTTGTCTAAATAGATCTTCACTGGAACATGGGGCACTGGTACAATATCCTTTGCAACAACTGATTGGTGCTGGTGCGGTCATTATATAGATGGATGAGTATGAAAAATCAGATTCACTGTCTAGAAAAGAAGTTGGAATAGCACATAGGGTCTTTTCTGTTGGTTCATCATTATCGAGAAAAGAGATTCAAGATCATCATCTCTTTTGATTTGAATTCTAACCTTGTTTTGAATCTGTTGAATCGTCTTTGCACCTTTTTGTTGTTGGGACAGTTTTTTGCAAAATGCCCCTTTTTTTATTGCAAATGTAGCATCTGGATGATTTTGTACCATGAGGAGATTTTTTCTTTCTCAAATTTCTCCACTTTGGTTTCCATTTTCTTGAGATTCTGGAGGATTTGTTGCGTCTGATCTTTTGAAATGCCTTTTCTTTTTGGTTCTGCATACACAAGATCAATCTTTTGAGCATTTGAACTTCAAATAAGAATCATCACAAGCTTTGTCTATCCTTTTATCTCTATAAAGATAATCTTTAAAAAATTTTCTCCTTTGCAAATATCTTCAAGAGCAATAAAAACTTCCTATTGAATTTCTCCAGTTGTGAGACTCAGAATGTCGTTGTTTTCTTTTTGGATAGCTTGATTCACTGCAACTTGTAGAGGATCTAGAATTGAGGCAAGGATTGCTGGCTTGATATTACTATTGATTCCTAATGAGCAAAACAGTTTAGTCATAACTTTGAAATGCCTTGACATGTCTCTCTTGTTATAAGAACAACATTTTCTTTTAAAAAATCTCGCCGCTTCAGATTGAGCAAATCATCTGGATTGCCAACAAAATGTTGATGTATGATTTGGATAGGAGTATTCAGGTCTTGAAGAACCAAGAACTACATTTGTGAATTTTGATCAATTGAATTCCACCAATCTCTTAACATTCCTGTAAATCTGGAAACAAATTCCAAGAGAATGTTGTAGTTGCTTTCTTCAATAAGCTTTCTGGTGTCAAGCCAAGAGTGAAATTCTTGAATTCTGGCTGGCCACTTTTCTGGTGGAATGTCATCAAGTGTAAAATTCATCCGACCAATGGATGAACCTTTTGTAGTTTTTGGGACTTGGGATGATGATTCTCTCTGTTGGGTTGCATCTGCCATTGGTTCATCATCAGAAGTAACTTCAACCTTTGGTTGAGTTTGAGCAATTCTTTGAAAATTTTCTCTTGACTCATCTCCTGAAGAGGAATTTGAAGAAGAGTCTGTTGATACTTCAGTAGATGATGGCTCTATCTGAGAATTGTTTTCTTCTTCTGATAATTGGATGGCTGAAATTCTTGGTACCAAATTTTCTTAACAATCCTTTAAAAAGGATGACAAAGGATTCTTCTGGTGTTGAATCATCAAGGATTTAGAAGTTTGCTTTTAGGGAGGAGAAGATGGTGGTGAATCTTCAATTATAAATCTTTTTCCCAATTGTTTGGACTCATGTTGAGAATATTTTTCCTCCTGAATTTTCTTTGTTTCAACTGCTTCTGCTTCTTCAGCTTCTTTCTTTTCTTTCTCCATTTTCTTCTTTATCTACATATGAAGTTCATGGAGACTTGGTTTTTCCTTTTCAGGAACTGTAGGAAACTTAATGAAAGTTTCATCTGGTGGAGGACTGCTCTGCCTGATTAAAGGAAATAATATAAATTCTGCATCAAAATCTTTAGAACACATTTCTGGAGGAGGAATTTGTCCAGTTTCCTTCAAAGTTTTAATCTGATCTTTCAGCTTTTGAATTTATTTATCCCTTTGTGCAATATGGGAAAAGAAGTCTTGTCCTACTGCAGCTGCTTCTCTAGCAACTTATTTTAGGCTTCTTTGCAGGAGAACAATTAAGTCTTTCACCATCTTGGAGTTATCATCTAGCTTTTCTTCTACTATTGAAACTTTTGTATCCAGATGGGAGGCTTTTGAATCTAGTTTTTTAAGAGTCATGTTCTGTGCTATGGCATTTTCAGTTTGCCAGTTCAAAGCAGCTTCTGCAGCACTAACTTTTGTAGGTTTTCCTGATTCATCAGTTTGTAGTTTGGAAGGAATTTTAGGAGTATGTGTATACCTTTGTTGGGTAAATTCTTGCAAAGGTGGACATTCTTGTTCATACCTGACTTAGGCTCAGGAATTTGTGTAATTTTAGGAAATAATCAGACTACCCTTAGCAGAAATATTTTTAGATAAATTATTATTGTTATTAAATTTTAATATGACTATTATTAAATGTTAATAGGATTATTATTAAATATTTTATATTAATTTAATTTATAAATTATATTAAAATCTTTTATTTTATTTTATATTTTCTGAAATTTGGAAATAATATTTTATATTGAATTATATTAAAATATTTTTTTATTTTTATTAAATTACTAAAATATTTAACTATTTAATATTAATGCTCCATCCTAATATAGAAATCTTAAACCCAGTTTCCTTCGTTACTAGAAAAAGGACTTTTCACTGAAAATAAACTTTCATAAAATAACTAGATTAACATCAGTAAGAAATATATGCTATCGCGGCTTCAATCTAGTCCAAAAATAAACAAATTTTATTTTCAAATTACCTTTCTTAAGCACAGGCAACCAGGAAATCATAAATAGAAAGATAATGTTATATTTATGAGTAGAACTGGTAGGCTTTCTTGATAGCCCTGTACGTATTCGAAAAGGTCAATTGCAAAATAACCTACATCTCAAATTATTTTTCAAACCCCCTTCACACGGATTCAAGAAAAGAAAAGAATTTAACAACATAAAACTAAGAAATGGTTGCCAAAACATTTGAAGCTCAGAGGAAGATTTTTGGTGATTGCTCCAACCTCTGAAGCTTTATCGATCCCTATGTTAGCAGCTGAATTTCCTTCCAAGTCGTCAAGATCAACATCTGTGGCATCATGAACAACAAACTAAGTAGGCACCTCTGGGATGTACCAGATCTTATTGCTGCCTTGAGAAGGAGATTTCCAGTGGGATAAATCTGGTCTCAAGCTTGAAAGTGATGCCAAAATAGTAGCCCCAGTAACAGTTGATGGATCTCCTGACATCTTTAGTTGCAAAAACTTTCTTATGAAATTCTGGATCTCTGAACCTTTAAATGCAACCTCAATTATAAGCTGCTCAAATATCTAGATAAAGTGAAATTAAATTAAGGAGATAACAAAACAAGCATAGACGCATAAAGCGTCACCAATACTTTCTAAAATGGCTACTCCACTTCCTTCTTGTTGATCATGTTGACAAATTATGAGTACTCATACTACAATTACATATTAAGGAGTTTATATATAAAAAAAAGAATATAAAAACAATGGCTTCCCAAACAAAACATTGAAAAAAAGAGAAGAAGAAAGCAAACAGAACCCTAAATCCAAATAGCTAAAGCATCTAAGAGAGATAGAATCCAGGATTACATGAGTCAAGTGTCAAATTCCTCGTTGCAGAAGCATTCTTAATTTTGTAACAATCCAACAAAAGCAACATATTAAGTGTAAAATGGAAGTGATACCTTATTGTGTTTTATCTTGCAAATAAATGGCTTGGCCCTTTAATTGAAAATTGTAGTGTCCACTCAATCCAATTGTGAACTTTGATGTGCAAATGGGAACATTAGGATTCTGCAGTTTCACAAAAATGCTAAACTCATTACAAATATTATTAGAATTTTGATTTAAGTCAAAACTTAGAAAGATTGCCAGTAGTTCAGAAATCAAAATTTAGCAAACACGAAATGCTTAAATATACCGAGAAGATTATGATTGAAAAGATAATATAAGAGAGATTGCTTTATATGTCAACAATCAATTAAACAAAGACTAACTGCTATAGAAGATAAATTTTCTTTAGAAATGTTTGAACTTACTAGCGCCGACTGTGATGAAAGCTTGCACCAAGGTGTAGAAGTCTCAGGATTTGGATTATGTTTTTGGCCAATAGTCTATGTAGAGAATGAACTCCTCCCCTTGTCTAAAGGAATTGGCACTAAACCTTTAAAATAACCAAATCCAATTTCAATCAAAATGACACTCATGAATTGAAAAGAAAAAGCCAAAAAGAACACTTCAAGAATAAAGAATCAAAAATAAAGAATCAAAATCACTCAAACGACACTTGTAAATTCAAGAATCAAGAATATCTAAAAACTCAAATGCAAATCCAAATTAACTGAAATTAAACTCAAACAACAATATATATATATGCCAATAAAAAATAGCTGAAAACAAGAACTAACTATCAACTATAGGTACTACCACAGTGACAGTAGCCGAAGAAGTGTAACACCCCTTACTCGAGACCGTTGCCGGAGTCGAGCACGAGGCGTTACTAGACTTAACTTACTAGTTCGGGGCATAAAAATTAAAACTATCCAGCTGCATCATGTTCACTAAATCAGTTATAACTTGAGTTACGAAACTCAAAATCTAGATCCGTAAATTTTCCTTGAAACTAGACTCATATATCTTATTACTGTAATTTTTTCAGAATTTTTGGTGTGGCCAATTAGTACAGTTTATTAGTTAAAGTCTCCCCTATTACACAGTTTGACAGTTCTGACCTCTCTTTACTAAAAATCAATTATCTCATAATATACAACTCTTTTTCGTACACCGTTTTTTTATATAAAAATAGACTCAATAAGATTTAATTATATATCTCATGAACAACCTAATTCCATTTCTACTATTATTGGTGATTTTTCAAAATCACGTCACTGCTGCTGTCCAACTATTCCCCTGCATATAATTACATAATTTCTTTAAAATAACTATCAACTAGGCATTTCATAACATCCAAAACATGTTTTAATTAACCATTTTAATGGATAATCATTACCAAGCATTTACAAGCCAATATTAAGCCATATCATAAGGTCATACACACAAAATGGCTAAGTCCCTATACATGCCATAACTTAAAACGTTCGAGTCACAAAATACCAATATAATCCTTTGATAGTGTGTAATGATCTCCGACGTCCTTTCGATCCCCGAGTTGGCTTGTAATACTATAAAAAAAATAAAGAATGGGAGTAAGCATAAAGCTTAGTAAGTTTACATGTAAATAGATAACAACATTCTTAATGAATTATCTTATTCTTTTCTTATCAAGATCACTTAAGCTTTTAACTCAATATACTTAAACTTGTATTCTTACCTGTACCTTTTAACATTAATTTGTCTTACCTTACCTTTTTAGCTTGAACTTGTCTTACCTTTACTTTGGTATACTCTTTGAATTTTCCCGTTGAACCACTTTGGAATACTAAGGATACGCGGATACCTTTCCTTATGAAACTTAACCATTGCCATGTCTTGACATGGTCTTACGTGGTATCCTTGCCTTATGAACTCACCAATGCCATGCCTTGGCATGGTCTTACATGGGACCTTTGCCTTGTAGTAACTTATCAATGCCATGTCTTGACATGGTCTTACATGATTTCCTTAAACCCTAATGTCATGACATTTGTATCCTACACATTCCTAAGGTTCAACCGGAACTTTCTGAGATAGCTTTTCCATCAATTCATACTTGAGTCTTTAAATAATAAATTTACAGAATAATTATGTAAATGCTAGAATTTAATTATATTAAATGTAAAATAATAGAATATTGCATTTATTTACCGCAAACTTACCTCGAAACAAAATATGATCAACTATACCGATTTAGTCCACTATCTTTTTCTTTCCCAGGTCTAACTCCGGATTTCGTTCTTCTTGATCTATAATAGCAAATTTAGCTTATTTAATACTCACATTCACTAAAACAGTCCTTAACTCTAACTTTGGAAAAATTACAATTTTGCCCCTAAACTTTTACATAATTACGATTTTAGCCCTAGGCTCGAAAATTAAACTTCAACCCTTATTCTTATGTTTTATAACATGCTGAACATTTTTCCCTTCTATAGTTACTTCAAATTCTTACTATAACACATACTCATGAACAATAACAACTTTTACTAATTTAGTCCGAACTACTTAAATTCATCAAAAAATCCAAAGACAAAACTTGTTAATCTAACACATATCTTTTATTTTCTACCATCAAACAACAAAAATCACAAGTTCTCATCAATGGCATAACTCAAAATATTCATCAAAATTCAAAATTCAAACATGGGTTTTGTAACACTCAAAGCAACGATATCAAAAACGTAAAAATTATTAAAAACCGAACAAAAATGGGCTTACCAATAAGCTAAGAAGCTTGGCCGAATGCTTGAAGTTTCCATGGTTGTTCATCTTTCTCATTTTCGTGGAAGAAGATGAACACCCACCCCACTATCTCTTCATTTGTTTTATTATAACATTAATATATAATATAAAATAATACAAATTTTTAACATATAATTTTAACATATAAAAACATATATGTTATCATTATGCCGTCCACTATACTCAAATGAACAATTTATAACTTAAGTCCTCCCTTATAGATAAACACATCAATTCAACCACTTAATTTCATAATGGCTATTTTTCCCACTTACTCGGTTTAGTCCTTTCACTTAAATTAAACACCCAAACAAACAAATTAACCTACAATATTTTAGCACATGCTCAAACACATAACATAGATATCAAATAAAATATTAAAATATTTTTCTGACTTCGGATTTATGGTCTCGAAACCACTGTTCTGTTTAGGCCCTATTTCGGGATGTTACAAGAAGTCTCGCCCTTCCCGACGTTCATGTCATTGTTGATTAGAGCCTCTCCATTCCTACAATCGTCGGGATGCATGGCGAGAGATGTGCACATTTCTTTGGGAAGCTTTGCCTCTGACATCGATTTCTTCACATTTTCTACCACACGCAAAACCCAAAAACAGAGAGTCTTTTGATGCATTTTATGCAAAACCTAAGAAGATCTCTTGCTAGTGTTACCGGAATGATGAGCGAAGGTGGGAGGAGATTTTCGTCTTAAAAAGAGAGAGAGAGTTATTACGAGAGGAATTGAATAGGCAATTCAGAGCCCAACCCTTTAAATGAGTATGCAATGTTCACACGTAATAGGGTCTGTATGGAATAATTGATTCAACAGTTAAATTTCAACCAAGCAGATGTAACACTGTAGTGCATGGAATAGGGATGGAATGGAATTGTAACAGCCCGATTTTCAATGGTGACAGAATAGTGGTTTCAGGACCACAAATTTCCATCGTGTCAACTCATAAATATTATTTTTAGAATATTTATAGAGTCATTATAGTCGAATTAAAATATGGTTTAGAAATATTAACGTTTAGATAGTTAATTAAAAGAAAATGACTAAATTGAAAAAGGTGCAAATTTTAGTAAATCTTGAATTCCATAGACTTAATAGCTTAATTATGGAATAAAAAGGGGCTTAAATAATAATTAGCCTATTTGATTATTAATGGACCATAATGGGTTTTTATATTGTGGTTTTAAAAGGTTTTAATTAAGGGTAATTAGGTAATTTAGTAAATAAATTAATGTTTAATAAAAAAAGTCAAAATTATCATCTTTTTATCTTCGTGCCAAAAACCTAAGGCATTTTTCACCATTTTTGGAAGCTTTACAATCAGTTGAGCATAGAAGCTTGCATGTAAGTCCATTTTAATTCTGTTTCTTGTAATTTTTAAGTTTTTGAGATCATTGCAACTAGGTCCAGTTAGCACGTACCTTCGTTTTTTATTTTGTTAAAATTTTGAAAGTTCCCATTAATGAATATTGAATTTTTTTTATGAATACCATGTATTTGGAGTTTTGATTATGCTATTTGATGAATTTGTGAAGTGATTCTTGTTAGATTTTGATTTTAGGATTAAATTGTGAAAATGTTAAAATTTTTGGGTTTAATAGTGAATTTGATATTTATTAGGGACTGTTTGAGGGCGTATTATATTTAGATAAAATATTGACTTGAGAAAAATGGTTAATTTGATGACATATAAGACTATTACATTTGGCGCCAAAGCGATTTTGGCTAGACATTCTATAATTCAATCATTCATACATAGTGTTTTAACTTATTTAACTCAAAAATTATTAATATAAATATCTGAGGTTATTAATGGATGTTTGTTTGAGTTTAGAAATGATTTAAAAATTGTTTTTACTCAAAAAAGGGGCAAAATATCGATACTTGAAAAAAGTATCGATATTTTATGAAAAGTATCTATACCGCTAAACAAAAACGATACCAAAATAGCATCTAGAACTCCAAAAATTCAAGTTTTGATGAAGGTATTGATACCTACCTCAAAAATGATACCAATACTGCTCTCTGTTTCTATTTTTTTTTTTTATTTTTAGGTCAAGGTATCGATACCTTTTGGTTATGGTGACACAAAAATAGTTTGGAAAAATTGCTAAAAAGGCCCCTGCACTAATTCAAAGCATTCAAACACTTCCAAACTAATTCAATTGCCATCAAACTCATTAAAATTCACCACAAAATCTATATAATAACATCATACATGCATGCATATGTTAAGCTATTATAAATTTCTTTCAAAAGCTAACAAAATATATTATTAGACCACTAAAATAAAAAGGTTCCCAAAGTTTGCATTTTAACATTCACCTATACCAAGAACCTATGAGCCTTACTAACCTCAAAATTCATACATACAACCTTGCTTCTTGGAATGATGATGAGATGGGATGCACACGACCTCGATATTATCCCAACCGGATCTACTTCACCTACGTGATAGAGAATTAACGCAGTAAGTTTGTGAAGACTTAGTAAGTACTTCAAGATTTTTTAAAATCTACTATTAATAATAACATAAAATAAAATTTTATTTATTTTATAGACATATAATTTTCATCAAATTAGTTCCTAAAGTTTAATATATTTTTTTTAAAAATCACACTTACCATTACTTACCGTAACCCAATAATTAATAGTAGTCGAATTACAACACTATAGCCCAATGTAGACTACTTGAACACTTAGGATATACGAAAATTAATCGATAATGCATTGTTAATGCATATCATATATCACTAAGCACAAAGTGCAAAGTGCAAAGTGCAAATAAAGATAAGCACCGAAGTGCAAAATAATTATGATAAGCACCAAAGTGCAAAATTTACAACGATAAGCATAGAAGTGCGAAATAATACGATAAGCGCGATAATTTTTCCTTAATTGCATGCCATCAATATCCTAATAGTTCGGGACTCGTCTATATGGGATTTTCTTATTATTAAATCTTTTTATTCATTCACTTGAAAAAAAAATATAACTTCGTATTTTTCACGATTTAGTCCTGATCACAATAATAACACTAAAACTTGTGAATTCTCTTCATTTTACCATATACAACACTATAATTTTTACATCACTTTATTTAAACTCACTCTCCACATATTCATAATATCATAACATATTTTAATTTCTTTCAGTTTAGTCTTTTTTCATTATCACCACAATACATCATATAATGGTACACCAAAGTCAACATTCATAACATTTATATTATTTACCCTTACTAAATGCTTACTATGATATCATTAACTTAGTAATTAACTACTTAATTAACATAATTACCTAATTAACATAACTTAAACAAAATTACTACTTGAAGTACTTACAACCAAAATTTGGATGATGAGTTTTTCTTCTCTTTTACACCTTAGCCACTTCTTTTCCTTTCCCTTCACTTTTGTCCTCAAAATTCTTCTCTTTTTCTTCAATTTCATAACAACATATAACATTTATAAGTTAAAACTAAAAATCAAATAACTTTTCTATTCTAGATTATGAAAATAAACATGTATGTTATGAGAATTTCCATAATCCTTACCTTAACTTTTTGAAAACCGAAAACCTTAACTCATGTATTTCTCTCTTTTAACCATCTATGGAAGTTTACTCATGAAATAAAGTGGCTCACTAGTCTTCTTTTTAGCTTTTACTAAAGAAATTTCAAAGAAAAATGAAAGTTTGGAGCTTGGATGGTTCAACAATGGAAGAAGGACATGAAAGGAAATAAAAAAAAAGTTGGATAGATTTGGGGGCGAATGACGGTTGGTATGTTGGAAAAGATAATATCTTTCATCTTTTCTCCACTTTTCTACACATTTCCACTAAAAATATCTCATTTTTTTTTATTAAATGGTCAATTTTCTAATAAGTCCTCAAGCCATCCATGTTTACACTTTTTCCCATCATCATTACACATTAAAATATCTACTAGGCTATTTATCATTTTATCCCAACTCATCTTTTATAATTCCTAGGATGACTCATACTTCACTTGGTTAAATTTCTTTTTAATCCTTCCTTCCTTTCTACTACCACTATGTATTTCCTAACTTTCTGAATTCCTACTTCCACCACAACAATTTTTATACTCTTTCAATTTAGTCTAAGCTTCTATTTAAATATTTTTTAATTTCCTATCGGGTCTAAATACTTCCTAATTTAATACTAAAAATCCTTATTTAGTAAATTTCAAAATTTCTCCACTATTTCCTAACCCGGTCCATCACTGTACCTAACTCCAAGTCAAAATGTGGTCGTTACACAGCATTTGTTGCGAACTCTCGTGTTATATTTTCTATTTGGCGTGATTCGGGTGGATCAGCTCTTATGAGCTTCTGTTGGCCTGTTTCGAGTGGACCAGCTTTTATGAGCTTCTATTTGGCATATTTTGGTTGGATTAGCTCTTATGAGCTTCTGTCTGGTGTGTTTGATCTATCTAACGATGTACTCTTATCCGTAAGTCGTTCTTCGAATGGAAAATCTCAGTAAGGTAATCTGTTTAATGAATTTGAAAGATATGTTACTTATTCCATATTGATCTAAACATAGATGAATTTATCGATTGAAATTGTGAATGACAGGGAGTTCTCATGGATGATTATTATTGTTAGAATTATTATAATTAGTTCGGTAAGATTTATCGTTTAATACTTCGAACTTACTAAGCTTCATTAAGCTTACTTATGTTGTTTAATGTCATTGTAGATTCTTGGAAGGTTGGACGATCGGATCAGCACTCAAGTCACACTATCCAGCTCATCTCGGTAGTTTTTGGAACGTTTAATTCAGATTATATGACATGTATAGGCTCTTGTGTGGTTTTGGTTATGGTTTGGCTTATGTAAATATTATTGAATGATATTTTGTGCAAATAACCAACTTACATATTACATGAGAATGATGTATAATTTTTATACTAGTATGAATGGTATATATAAATGAAATGTTGTAATTGTGGTACCTTTGATAGGTATTTTGATTAGGTATTGCTTGAAAGAATTGATGAATTGAATTGATATTTATTTTGATGTATAATTGTATACACTTGTGGTACCAATGAGGGTATATTGGTTAGGCACTTATTAGGTTGGTTTTGGTGTGTTTTTGGCTCGATTAATGTCATTTTGAATTGGTATTTTGGTTGGTATTTGAGTTTATTAAGGTCCAAGCAAATTTGAAATGGTAAACTTGTGTTTTAAGGTTCATTTTAAGGCCACGCGACCGTGTGTCTCAGCCGTGTGTCCCCTGTAGGTCCAAATTTTTTGACTTTTTCCTAAAATTTTCAAATATTTTCGATTTAGTCTCGGACTATTTCTATAGTATTTTTAGGACCTCAAGGGCTCGAATAAGGGACATTATGAATGTGTTTGAATGAAATTAGATTATGTTTGCATTGATGTATGAATTGAATGGTTTACTATTTCATTGGTCTGGTAATGCCCCGTAACCCTGTTCTGGCGATGGATACGGGTGTTACAGGAATGGCCATTCCGACAAACCAAACATGCTGTAAGTGTCGACATCCGAATATCAACATTGATGAAAAAGGCCCAGTATTGAAGTAGAAGAGGAAGAAAGCAAATGGTACAACAACACCAAAGTGTTGTTGGGAAGAAGAATGGCGACTTCTAAAACCAAGCCAAACCCATTCCATTACAATAGAAGATTGACCGACTTTCTTGAATACTAAAGTTTTCTTTTCTAAACGCTAATGTTGGAAACATTTTGATGATGTGTGTAGTGATGATTGAGGAATTTTGTAACGAAATATGTTAATATCTATATTTATGATTGGGACATACATGATGAAATTCATTCCTATTATTATTGTAGAATGTTATATTAGTCCAATATTATCTTAATTCTCACTAAATGACATAGACATAATTGTTCAAACCAAACAAATCATTTCATTATACAACTTTGAGAAGTTAAATTACACAACTAACTTGCACTAAAATAACATACCACGTTTCACTTCTATGAACCTCCAAAATTTGCATTTTATTACATTATCATATCATTCACTACATTCCACTAAGATATATACTCAATTTCCATGTTGTCTATAATGGACATTTCAGGCCACAATAACATAATATCCATTCTCACTTAAGAGGATGAGGAAGTCAGTCGGCAAAAAAATCATATATAAAAAAACTGAAACCAAATATTTCACGAATCTTATAAATCAAATAAAGAAAAAACAAAAGGATCCCAATGAAAGACAGGTCGATATTAATGGTGGGGAGTAAAAAAGATAATGGATTTTTGGTAGAGGATAATCTATTTTTAATGTAATGACTTTATTAAGTTTATTTAATAATTTATATTTTTATTTAATTTTTTTGATTGAGTTGAGACTCAATTAAGTAAATTACAGAAATATTATTTTATAAAATCTTTTTACTTTAATAAGAAACAATAAAAAAATTATTTATATGAGATGGGATTTGAATTCAGACAAATTATTAAATTAGTAAAATTTTAATTTTACTATTTAATCAAAACTTTATTTAAATATTTTTATTTTTTTATTTTAATATCTATAATTTACTATATTCATCTATGTTTTAAATCTATGTATGCATGTAATAAGATTCATAGTATATAATAATTTTTTTTATTACATCCAATGTAGAAAAATACAACAAAAGAAAAAAAAAAGGGGGGTTAACAATCATTCATTACTATTGTTATATTTTAACAAATTGAATACCTAATTGAGTGACTTAATGAAATATTTTGAAATTTTGAAAGATTTTACAACCAAAATTAAAGAAAAAGTCGTATTAGTAATTTAATTTTCATTTATTATTTTCCTTATTTATTCACTCTCTTTGTTTTTACTTTCATTTTCTCTCCTTTTATCTCAAGCTATCTCATTTTCATTTATAATAACAACATTCATAATTATCCTTTATTAAATAAAATAACATTAATTAAAATATTATTTCAATAAAATAATTATCATTTTCATTTATAATAACAACATTCATAATTATCCTTTATTAAATAAAATAACATTAATTAAAATATTATTTCAATAAAATAATTAAATTTTTCACGAAAAAATATGTTAATTATATTTTATTAACTGAAAACAATCTTTAATGAATGGAATTAAAAATATCAATTCAAGAAACTATTAAGTTCCCTAACTAAATATTCTATTATAAATTTAGAACATCGTAAACTTATGAATTGATTACTTGAAATTAGTAACTTATTATAAATTAATTAATTTTATTTCATAACTCATATTGATTAATTGAACTTGTTAGATTTAAGAACTTTATAATTAATTACGTTAAAGGATTTAAAAGAAAAGATGCATAAAAGTAATAATATATGCACATGTTATACATATTTTAATTTTGTTGATTTGATTCTCACTTTCTTTCTTTTTTGAAAATAATTCTCGCTTTATTTATTTGATGAAAATTCACTATATGAATTCTATGGTATGCTTACAACGATTATCTTTCTATAACAAGTAAAATCTAGACAAATAAATGAGGTTATTATAGAGAGCGTTGATTGCATTTCTATACTATATATAAAATGGTTGCCTTAGATTATATTTTAGTCACTTATGTTTGGAATGTTACGTTTTAGTCACTTAAGTTATCGTTTTGTTACAAAGTGATCACTATACTGTTAAATGCCGTTACCTCCCTAACGGTAGCCTACGTAGTAGTCCAAATGGGTTTTAAATACCAACTTAGATGTCTAATTACTGAGATGAAAATATGTTTTTAATTAAATATATTTAATTTAGATTGCCACATAGGACATTCAAGTTTGTATTTAAAATCTATTTGGACTGCCACGTAGAATTGCCGTTAGGGAGATAACGAAGCTTAACGGTAGATTAACCACTTCGTAATAAAACGATAACATAAGTGACTAAAGTATAATATTTTAAACATAAATGACTAAAATGTAATCTGAGAATAACAAAAATGATTATTTTTGTAGTTAAAAGAAAAAATAACTCTAGCTTACCAAAAAAATCCCCTGCATGTCACGTGTCACGGGACTGGACAGCGGTCCAATCAAAAAAGAAATAGAGAGTGTCATTTTACACTCTTCACATTTAGTTTAGATAAACCCCTCAACCCCCCCCCCCCCCCGGCCCCCGGTCAGAACAACTCTGGATGGAGGTTTCAATCCCCTGCGCCCAAACCCCTCTTCTCTTTTCTTCCTCTAAAATCCCTCAAACCCTCACTTTCTATCAGCTCCCTACAAGGCGCAGGCTCAAAATTAGAGCTTCTTCTTCGTCTTCCAATCCCAGTGGGTCTGGCTCCAATGCCTTCTCTTGGCTTCGCCTCGGCTCCCAGAAGTTCTGGTCCAAATTTGGGGAGTCGGTTAAGAAGGAAACGGGGTTTGATTTGGATGAGGCGAATGTGAGGGTTGGTGAGTTGGTGGGGCGAGTTAACCAAGGGCTCAGGAAGGGCGAGGGTGAATTCAATCGGTTACGGACTGAGTTGCTACCCGAGTTTGTTAGCTGGAACCGGTGGGATCGTTGGAAGGTTAGTTTCTTTGTTTCTTTTTCCTATTTGGCTATTGCATTTTCTTAGAAAAAAATTATAACTAATGAGTTACAAATTAAAAATAGTTTAATAAATAACTACTGAAATCCATAATGGTTTAAGCTACTGAATTATCATTATCATAAAGCCTGCAAATGTCGTAAACAAATATTATCCATGGAAAGATATGACTAGTCTCTACAATCTAGTTTCTCTTCTGTCTAGTTTCGAAAGTTTTGGCTATGCCCGGTAATGGTCTATTGCTGTTGTTTGAACCGACACGATGTATGCTAACCAAATAGTGCACCAAAGACTAACATATTCCTAGAAGGAATGTGCATCATTAGGCTGTTACAAGCTTTTATAAGGAGTCTTTCTGGATTTTTTGCCACCATGCCTTGAAATTTGCCTCAGTTGACTTTTCTTTTTGGAATTCTTTTCTTCATTTGCTTCTATATAAAATTGTTCTCCAACTTAGGACTTCTGTAAATAGTAAATTCACTGCCGAACAACTGTTGGACGCATAGTATAAGTTAGAATATAATGTTAAAGGCAAATATAGTTTTTTCCCCTTTCATGATCGTAAAAGGTCAAATGTAGTTGATAGGCAACAAATGCGATGATTTTCAGTGCATCTTCAGGTTATGGTTTTGAATTAAAAAATTAAATTTCGTTGAAAATAAACCAACATAACAATATTGTAGCAGTCTTTAATAGTGATTGGGAATAGTGCTAGAGTGCCTTTCTACTTGCTCTTTAATTGTTACCCTATTGCCTGCTCAAGGAAGTTGAGTTTCAGGATATAGTTCATTGTGTACCACTTTACAGTAGCTTTCTGCTTTTCTATTTTTTTTCCCTGGACCATTTCATTGTTTTAAAGCTGATAATTGGTTAACTCTTTTCAGGATTTAAAAAATTGGGAGCTCAAACGGATAACTGCTTTGATCCTCTATATTTTTGTTGCAATAATTTCTTGTCAAAAGTTGTATGCTGTTGTGCGAGCTCCTCAACAAGATCAAGAAAGAAAACAATTAACGGAGGCTTATATGGAGGCTTTGATTCCTGAGCCATCTCCTAATAATATTAGAAAGTAAATGCATTTCTTTTATTACTTGCAATTACAATTGCAGTTTACTAATTTCTTTATATTCTAATAATATACCAGGCATGACTATCTAGTTGTGCTTTGCTGCATGATTTTTTACTCAACCAACATCTAAGTTCATGTTTTAATGGAAGTTTAATCTCCTTCTATATAATTTTCGTGATATTAAACCTTTTAGATTTTTCTGCTTATTGTTTATTTATTTTCTTGGTTTTGAAGTAAGTTGGTTACTTTCATGTGTGTCTAGGGATTTTCAAAAATATCAATCTTTTATAGTATAAAGATTTTGCTCAAAATCTGTCTATGAATCTATTTTCGGACAATGCACAGTATCATTTTGAGTAAAGGTCTAGATACTCATACATAATTGTGGAAGTAAGTGATTTGTTGTGTTAAAAAGAATGTGTTCTTCTTTAATTTACTAAATTCTTGAAGGGAATGCAAGTGATATCTTCTGCACATATACTATTCCCAATCATTTTATCTATATCTGCTGTTTTTGAGTAACAAGTAACCTGCATCTTATGTTTAGTCTATTGTTGGTTATTTGAAGCATTTATTTGGCGTATAAATGCTCACGTTTGCCTGTAATCTATTTTTCTTTCCCAGTTCTATTGTCTCTGAGCTTTGTTAATTTGAGTTCGTTCTTGTGATACAAACATTGAAAATGGAAAGGCAACACAGAGATTTGGCAGCATGGAGGCCTTTCGATTAATTCTTATATCTCTAGCTTTCATGTAATTACAGGTTTAAGAAGGGTTTATGGAGGAAGACAACTCCCAAAGGCCTCAAATTGAAGAAATTCATTGAAGGACCGAATGGAATGCTTATTCACGATAGTTTTTATGTTGGAGAAAATGCGTGGGACGATGATCCAGAGTCTTCTAAGGAGAATGTGAAACAAATTATTGACAGTGATGCACGATTGAATGCAAAAGAAAAGGAGGAGCTGAGAAAAGAGTTAGGCATTTCAGGTCAGTTAATATGTATGCTTGTACATAGCCATCAATCATTAATGCAAGGCTTTTATTTGCTTCTATAGAAGAAAGTTCTCTTGCATTGTGTTTTGAGTCTTCTCTTTTCTCAATGGAAACTTTTCATTCTAGTATTTTACCTTAGTTCGTCTCCAGTACATGGGTAGTAACTGGCTTCCTGCTTTAGTATTTTCTGCATGTCAAGTGTATGACTTGTGGTTAATTTATGACAAGTGTTTTTCTTAAAGTCATGTCGGTTTTTTGGGTATTTGACTTGAATTTTATCTATCTATAATGACTGAATATTTTTCCCTTTGTGTTTATTGACACCCTGTTTTATTCATGCTTGCTCTGGCAGGTGAAGTTCCAGATAGCATGGGAACATGGCGTGACAGGCTTCAAGCTTGGAAAGAGATCCTGAGAAAGGAAAAGTTATCTGAGCAATTAGATTCCATAAATGCCAAGTATGTGGTTGAATTTGACATGAAAGAGGTGGAAAATAGCCTTCGCAAGGATGTAGTTGAAAAGGTAACAGAAACACAGGGAACTAGAGCTCTATGGATATCTAAGAGATGGTGGCACTATCGTCCTAAACTACCTTACACTTACTTTCTTCAAAAACTTGAGTCCTCTGAGGTAAGTTGGTGTCCCGTCTTGTTTATTCTTGCAATTTTTAGGAAATAACTAGCATGCTTCTTGAATTCCATTGCTTGAATATTTTTTTTATTGTTTTCCATACCTTACTAACTGGAATTTATTTTGCATTTCATTGGTGAATTTCATATTGTTACCCTCAAAATTCATACACCCATTAATACCATAGCTGTCTAGATGAGAGTACATGCTGGTACATTCCATTTGTTTTATGTACCTCTCAGTCTCAGTTTATTTCTTTGTACTGGCTTGTTTCAAAGCATTATGTTTCAGTGAGAGCAAATCTTCTGTGGTTTTTTATTATGTTTTTCATTTTCAAAATCTAATGCTACAGATCTCATAAAATCACTTGAGAATAGCTGCCTTATAACACCAAAAGGCAAAAGCTGCAAACACCAGGAATTATATATGAAACTTTAGAAATCAGATTCTTACTTCTGCTAATTAGCTTACAAGTATAAAAAGAGATAAACTATCCTAAGGAAGGAAACAATCTCTAAAAAACTGTAATTATACTAAGAATCAGTAACTATGATTAGTTTCTATTTACAGAAGATTTCCTTAGTAATCTATCCTTAATTCTAGGAATTCCAACACTCCCCCTCAAGCTGGAGTGTAGATGTTTATCAAACCCAGCTTGCCAACATGTTCTTCAAACATGTTTTTGTTTAAGCTTTTTGTCAACATATCTGCAACCTGTTGTCTGGTAGGTAGATAGGTAACACTCACTTCACCTGAGTGTATTTTCTCCTTTATGAAGTGTCGATCTATCTCAACATGTTTGGTACGATCATGATGCACAGGATTGTGAGCTATACTGACAGCAGCTTGGTTGTCACAATGCAACTGCATAGGTCTATTATAAGGAACCTTTAGTTCTCTCATCAGCCTTTGTATCCAAATTCCTTCGCAAATACCATGCGCTAGTGCTCGATACTCAGCTTCTGCATTGCTGCGTGCTACCACAGACTGTTTTTTACTCCTCCATGTCACTTGATTACCCCAAACATAGCTGCAATAACCACTGGTTGATCGTCTGTCATTTATAGAACTTGCCCAGCCAGCATCAGTATACACTTCCACATTTCTGCTGTCATTTTTCTTGAAGTATAGGCCCTTGCCAGGAGTTCCCTTTAGGTACCTTAGTATCCGATATGCAACTTCCAGGTGTTTCTCCCTTGGGGCATGCATATATTGACTTATGACGCTGACACTAAAAGCAATGTCAGGACGAGTGTGAGCTAAGTAGATAAGTCTCCCTACTAGGCGTTGATATCTCCCCCTGTCGACTTTTTCTCCATCCTCATTAGTACCCAACTTGAGATTAAACTCCATAGGAGTTTCAGCTGGTTTACAACCCATCAACCCAACTTTTGATAGCAAATCGAGGACATATTTCCTTTGGGAGATAGAAATACCTTTTTGAGACCTTGCTATCTCCATGCCAAGAAAATATTTAAGATTTCCCAAATCTTTAAGTTCAAATTCTGTTCCAAGAAATTTTTTCAACCTCCCAATTTCACTTGTATCATCTCCTGTCACTATTATATCATCCACATAGACAATTAGAATGCAACATTTTCCTTGTTCCGAATGCTTGTAAAACATGGTGTGGTCTGCCTGTCCTTGAGTATACTCCCTGCTCATCATGGCTTTTGCAAATCGACTAAACCATGCCCTTGGAGATTGTTTCAGCCCGTACAAAGACTTTTTCAACTTACACACTTGGCCCTTTCTTTCTTCAAATCCAGGTGGAAAGTCCATGTAAACTTCTTTATTTAACTCCCCGTTGAGAAAAGCATTTTTAACATCCAATTGGGTCAATTGCCAATTAAGATTGACAGCAATGGACAAAAGGACTCTAATTGTGTTTAGTTTGGCAACCGGTGCAAATGTCTCTTCATAATTCAGCCCATAAGTTTGAGTGAAGCCCTTAGCCACAAGACGAGCCTTGTATCGGTCAATCTGGCCATTAGGTTTGAATTTAGTAGTAAAAATCCATTTGCAGCCTACTGTTTTCTTTCCTTTAGGCAGATCCGAAACTTCCCACGTTCCATTATTTTTGAGGGCCTCCATTTCTTCCATCACAGCTTGTCTCCATTCAGTTGACTCAAATGCTTCTTCTATAGTTTTTGGAGTTTTTATAAAATCAACATTAGTCACAAAAGTTTTATAAGACTTAGATAAGTTTCCATAGGATACAAACCGAGAAATTGGGTGTTGAGTGCAGCTCCTTGTGCCCTTTCTCATTGCAATTGGAAGATAGATGGATGGTGATGGAGGTGAGACTTCATTTTCAGAACAGTCCTCGGTTGAAGATGCGAGTGGCACTGCTGTATCAGTTTCAGGACGTCGATTTCGTCTGGAATAAACCTGCAGTTGGGGCACTTGTTGTTGCTAATTTCCTTGATCAGGGGACTGTTCAGTGATGGTGTTGTTATCGGGAAGTATAGTGCTAATTTCTTGCGGCATAGGAGGAACAATAACAGTGTCTAGGTTGGGTATAGGTTTAGTGATAGTGGTGGTAGGGTCGGAAGGTATGATGAGGAGAGTATTAAGGGTCTCATCTTCATTAAAAGTC
Organism: Gossypium australe; assembly: GCA_005393395.2. Taxonomy (NCBI): domain Eukaryota; kingdom Viridiplantae; phylum Streptophyta; class Magnoliopsida; order Malvales; family Malvaceae; genus Gossypium; species Gossypium australe. The sequence continues at coordinate 1,973,085 of SMMG02000027.1, forward strand.
TCCCCCTGAAGATGAGAAGCTCTAAAGAAAGGTTCGGTTTCAAAGAAGGTGACATCCCAAGAGACAAATAGCCGGTGCAAGGTTGGTGAGTAACATTTATAGCCTTTTTGAGTGGCGGAATACCCAACAAATATACAGGGGTGGGCTCGAGGATCAAGCTTGGATTGATTGGGTTGATGATTATGGACAAAGGCTTTGCAACCGAATATTTTTGTTGGAAGATTAGGAACATGAAATAGAGGAAATGATTTGTGAAGAGTGTATAGAGGTGTTTGGAAGTTTAGGACTTTTGATGGCATCCGATTTATTAGGTAGCAGGCAGTAAGAACAGCTTCGCCCCATAAATATTTTGGGACATTCATGGTGAACATTAAGGCCTGAGCAATAGCAAGGAGATGTCGTGAACAGGGCAGTTTTCTTGTCTTTCTGTTTTTTATCTGGATAACCATGGAGTTTAAAACATTTTTCCTTTGTGTGACCAACACGGTTGCAGTGGCTACATCATGGTCTGTTCGATCTGGACACATTTCCAGCACGAGGTTTTTGTGTTTGAGGACCTTTGGACACAAGAGCAGCAGATTCAGTAGGCTGGTCAGAGGAGATTATCTGTTTGGGTTCCCCCATCATGACAAGACGACGTTTCTCTTCTCTTCTCACTTCTGCAAAAGCTTCACCAATGGTTGGGAGAGGTGATCTGACCAAAATTCTGCCCCGGACCTCGTCTAACTCATGCCTCAGTCCAACTAGAAACTCATAGAGACGTTCGTTGTTGAGGTGAGTCATAAACCTAGTGTGTTCTAGGCCTTCCCCCCAATCAGCCTCATAATACATATCTAACTCCTGCCACAAGATTTTCAGATTGTTGTAGTAGTGAGTTACCTCAAGTGTCCCTTGTCGAATGTCTTTCAACTTGAGTTTGATCTCAAAAACTTGGGAAGCGTTTCCAAGATCAGAGTAGTTCTTTGACTGCATCCCACATGTCTTTTGCAGTCTTGAAGAGAAGGTAGGTTCGGCTTATATGGCCTTCCATAGAATTAATCAGCCATGCCATAACAATGGAGTTATTGAGTTCCCAAGTAGCATAAGTAGGGTCTGCTACGTTCGGTCATGGAAGTTCTCCATTGATGTACCCTATCTTTCCTCGGCCACGGATCACCATAAGAACAGATTGAGACCATTGTAATAATTCTTCCCATTTAGTCGATGACTAGTGATCATAAGTGATGAATTAAGATCACTTTGATTGATTTCCTGGTTACCATTCTGAGATATTTGTGAAATCTCAGTTTCGGACAAGGCTTCATTAAGGTCACCCGTGGGAGAAAAAAAATAGGGTCTTAGGATGATGGATGAGAAATCGGAGGGATTTTTAGGAAGATGAACGAGAGGATCGTAAAATTCCTAGTGCTCTGATACCATGTAGAAACTTTAGAAATCAGATTCTTACTTCTGCTAATTAGCTTACAAGTATAAAAAGAGATAAACTATCCTAAGGAAGGAAACAATCCCTAAAAAACTGTAATTATACTAAGAATCAGTAACTATGATTAGTTTCTATTTACAGAAGATTTCCTTAGTAATCTATCCTTAATTCTAGGAATTCCAACAATATAGTTAGAGATTTGTAATTAGCTTACAAGTATAAAAAGAGATAAACTATCCTAAGGAAGGAAACAATCCCTAAAAAGCTGTAATTATACTAAGAATCAGTAACTATGATTAGTTTCTATTTACAGAAGATTTCCTTAGTAATCTATCCTTAATTCTAGGAATTCCAACAATATAGTTAGAGATTTGTGTTGTAGAGCTGTAAAATTACTTCAATTTTCCTCTCAGAAAGGTAAGGAGTTGTTGAGAGATTGGCAAAATGAAAGCCCATGTGGAGGGAAAGAGGACCTACGTAAAAACTGATACTGCTGAAACATGGGCAGAATGGGTCAATAAATTCCAGCGGTCATGCATAATAAAACATATACCTTTTGTGTTTACTCCAAACCGAGCTTGGTGTTCTGTCTTTAAGATGAGCGCTGTATGGTTTTCTTATTCTAGAAATTAAGAGCTTCCGCATTTTTCACTTCCAGTTATATCTTCTAGGTGCTTGGTGAATGGGTGGGCATTTGCCCACTAAAATGTTAAAATGTCTTCACCTGTATATTCAGTTTTACTAAGCAAGAAGATTTTATTTGTGGCAAATTTCTCAATTACTTTTGTTTAAGATTTTTTATTTTGATTATTGTTTAGAGGACTATGATACTGTGTTGATTTACATTTTGGTATTGTTATAATCAAAGAGAATATCATTTATATTCTCTCTGTTATTAATATTATTCAAACTATTTTGAATTATGTAACTTGAGTTAATTTTCCTGTTTTCATTTCATGCATATAAACAAATGTCTGAAATTCATTTCATTATATATGTCATAAGACTGAAATGGTATATTGAAATGCATTGTACCAGCATGTACAACTTTTCTGAGAAAATGGAATGCTGCTTATCAATATGGTACTTGCAACCTTTGAATATGTGGTGTCTGTGTACACATATATTTGTATGCAGACATGTGTGCTCATCTGTTGTGTACGTATGTAAGCATGTGCATTGCCAATGCGCTTGCACTTGCACGTGCATCTTCATAAGCATATTCCCTTTATTTGCTTTTTGGGGTGAGGATTTAGATGGTTGTATAGAAATCCTCTAAATTTTAGAAAGTGTGAATCCAACATAAAAGAAATGGAGTAGGTACATTGTGACACGAAATTCAGGGGATAAAATGCATGGTGCTAACATATTATTTGTTGTTAAAACAATTATTACTGTATGATTTTTGTGGGATACCAGAATAGCAGTGGAGGAAGTTTTGATAATGCATTCTTTACAAAAACAGGTTGCTGCTGTCGTGTTCACTGAGGACTTGAAAAGATTGTATGTAACAATGAAAGAAGGTTTTCCGTTAGAATATATCGTAAGTACGATGTTTCTTTCTTGTTGCTTCTGAAACAGAGTTATATATACATATCCTTTTCATAAAATTTCTTGTTGCCATACCTCTTTGGCAGGTTGATATTCCACTTGATCCTCACTTATTTGAGATAATCTCAAGTTCTGGAGTTGAAGTAGACCTCCTTCAGAAGCGACAGATCCATTATTTTATGAAAGTTGCGATTGCACTAGTTCCTGGATTATTAATTTTATGGTTAATTAGGGAGTCTGCAATGCTTCTCCATATCACTTCTAAGCGTTTTCTTTACAAAAAGTATAACCAACTATTTGATATGGCTTATGCGGAAAACTTCATTCTGGTAAAATTTTCAAATTTCCCTTTTGTTTTACCCTGCTGTCAAATTCTTCACATTCTTAAATTCTGATTTCATTCTGTACTTATTCAGCCAGTTGGAGATGTTGGTGAAACAAAATCCATGTACAAAGAAGTGGTATTGGGTGGTGATGTCTGGGATCTTCTTGATGAGCTGATGATTTACATGGGAAATCCTATGCAATACTATGAAAAAGGCGTTCAGTTTGTTAGGGTAATCTTTTTATACTCGATGGATGTTTTCTCAGTCTTCTACTATTGATTGGATACTAAGGTAAGCATGTCATTGGTATGTCATGATAGGGTGTACTTCTCTCTGGACCTCCTGGGACAGGCAAAACACTTTTTGCTAGAACACTAGCTAAAGAAAGTGGGTTGCCTTTTGTTTTTGCTTCTGGTGCAGAGTTTACAGATAGTGAAAAAAGTGGCGCAGCTAGGATCAATGAGATGTTTTCTATAGCAAGGAGAAATGTAAGCCCCCTCCTTTATCCCCCCCCCCCCTTTAATTTTGAAAAAAATTGTTAATTTTCGGTTCCATTTTGGCTCATTTATTTATTGACATTTCGGAGCTCATTTTTTGCTGTTGGAATCTGGTTACTCTGGTGATTTGGAACTACTTTACACATCAAAAGCATGAAAACTAATTGATACTAAAGCTTTCTTGATTTGACTTGATTGAAGTTTCTGTAAACTGTCTTGAAACTTAAATCAGTTGGATTCCAGGTGCAGTCCTAAAATAGCTCTTTCGATTTTCACCCCTAATATACTCCGTGAATAGCTTCTCAGATGTTTTAAGAAATAGAGTGGTGAAGCAAAATCATAATTGGAATAATTAATGAATAAAGTGGTTGTCTGATGTTGTTGTAATTTGCCCTTTTCTTTTTTCTTTTTAATTAACAATAAGTAAAAAGTTAAAAATTGATGTTTTTAATTTTTAAAATCAGAAAAAGTTAACATGGAAAATGGAAAAAGATATCTTTTATGCTTCCAAAATAAGTAGAAAGTTAAAAAAAATTGATATTTTTAGTTTCTAAAATCAGAAAAAAAAGTTTGAGTTAATGTGGAAAATAGAAGAAAGATGCCTTTTATTCTTCCAAAGTTCTAGAAACAAGAGAAAACAGTTAATCCCCACATTGTCTCTACTACCTTGTAGGACTACAATTACTGTGCTTGCTTCCAGTATTTGCGCCAACCACCAAAATTTTAAATAACACAATATTTTGTAATCCATGACTGCATCACGATTTAGCATCATAATCTCTTTCTGTTCATGATTGCCTTTTATTCATAATTTAGTGTCATAATTACCTTAAGTAGTCTTAGTTACTAAAAGAAAGACAGTTTGGATTGCGGCAAAAAACTTGATTAATGTTGATGGATAATGATAAAAAGTTCTTTACCTTTTATGAGTCCTTGGATAAGAGATAGAAGGCTTCATAAAACTTAGTAATTATTTCTTGTGCATTTGGTCTTTTTAAAAAAAAAAATCTTGAGAATTTAGACAGTAAAATCTCCTAAGATTAGTTAGAACTGGTTATTGGCAATTGATTGTGTTTTTTTCTGCTTTTAATACCTATATCACACTCTATATTCATCTCTCTCTTGGCCATAGAAGAACATAATATTATTAGTGGAAAGGAGAGGCCTACTGTAATACCAACGAGAACAGCTTTCGTGGTAAGAAGTAGGGACACTGATCAAAGTCAACTGAGCATCCTCCCTTAAAGGTTATAATGTTCCTTCTCCGGGATTTATTAGCACGAATAATGGATGTCAGGAAGTTACCTTTATTTTTTTTCTCTTTAAAATTTCAGCCAATTGTTTCTTGATCTTTTAAGGACCATGAGGACTTCCATTTCCAAAGGTTCTGTTGGCATTCTGATATGGCTTTTGTTGAACACATTGGTTAAATGAAACCAAATGCTACACTGGAATTTATCCTTTCTGTATTCACAATTTTGCTTGCTGAGTACTGACAGCATTGTTATTTTCAAGTAGCAGTTTGAATATGCCAGCATTCTCATTCTAATTCCCTTGTAATAATTATTGATTTCCTTACTCTAGTTGTTTTCCACTTATCAGAATTACATGCATATCCTTTGTTCCAGGCACCTGCATTTGTGTTTGTTGATGAAATTGATGCCATTGCTGGAAGGCATGCAAGAAAAGATCCACGCAGAAGGGCAACATTTGAAGCACTTATTGCTCAGCTTGATGGGGAGTAAGTGTACTAGTTTTTGTCACTGCATATGCCAGTATTTGCTATCGTAGCTACTTGTTTGCCTTTGGATTTATTGGAGAATAATTAGAATTCTTAAACAATATTTAGTAATACTCATTATTGTTTATTTCAAATTTCCATGCTCATCTCATCAAAGTGTCTTGTTTTCATTTTCTTTTTAGATTAATAAACATTCTAATCATTTTAACAGAGATTGATTTGTTATGAGTTCTGGGCCTTCAGGGTGGTGGGACTGACTTGGTAGAGTTTGTTCAGCTGATATGTATTTTTGGACTTCTAGTTAATATTTTTCGCTTTTCCTGACTTTTTTCTTTTTACTTAATGAACAATGATAAGTACTCTCTTTTGGTGCTGTACTAGAGCATCTGGTCAAAGGTTAAATCAGTTTGAGTCCTAAAATGGTCATATTTTTAATTCTTGAAAGGAGCTCTGTATTTTGTTGTTTTGTTGACTCTGCAGACTAAGCTACTTTTTTCAGGCTTTTTCATGCTTGCAAATTAGTTTTCTTATTGAACTCTACATCATATAGGAAGGAAAAAACTGGTGTTGATCGGTTTTCGCTCAGACAAGCAGTGATATTCATCTGCGCCACCAATAGGCCAGATGAATTGGACCTTGAATTTGTTCGCCCTGGACGCATTGATCGCCGTCTATACATTGGGTTGCCAGATGCAAAGCAACGAGTGCAAATATTTGGTGTGCATAGTGCAGGAAAGCTGCTAGCTGAAGATGTGAACTTTGAACAGGTAAGTTAATGTGTTTTGAGCATGTGTCTTAAGTAAAGTGGTTGGTCTGTTCTTAACTTCTTATTCATGTGTTTTCCTAAATTTGCTCAAGTTCATCCAACTCTTTTTTCATGTATCATGCACCTATAGATTAAAGGGATAACATATCTGCTGTTGATAAATTTTCTTACCATCATCATCATCATTGCATGTAACACTTATCTGATGCTTTTATAATGTCTGATTATGTGTTAAAGCACCCAACCTACAAGGTTAAAACTAACTGGCATTAAGCAAAGAGGCCCAATTCTATACAAGGACAAGGCATTGTCCGAAGCTAATTGGCGTTAAATACATACCACTTAGTCCACTAGTAAGCTCTATTATCCATCAATTATGCACTTGATGTCATTTTCTTAACCTTGTACATCACCAATGAGCCCTTGTTCTGCCTTCCGGAAGCATATCAGTCTTCATAACTAGTCACAACTCTTGGCATGCTCAAGAATGGGTTCAAAAGCTGCTGAGATTGGTCAAGATATACCTAGAATCTTCATGTTGTATCTTTTTTGTTCTGATTACAATATTCTCTGACCTGCTTTTATTTCTTTGTGAAATTTGGTGAGAAGGCAATGGAAGCTGCCTTCTGAAGTTTATTTTAAGGGGATAAACAATTCTAGTAGTTAGCAAATTTACAAAATCACTCTTTCTTTTTCTTTACTGAGCTTGCCAATAAGCATTATCACCATTTTTCTTTCAGTTGGAAAGGTTCTGCTGGATTTTATATTGTCTTCTGCATCTACTGCACTGAGAAAAATCATTGAAGAATGTGTATTATGTAAACATTTTTTAACTCCTATGAGTTAGGCAGTTGTTTTTACCAATATATATAGGTGAAGTTATTTGGGTGATTGTGTTGCTTCACTCTAGTGAAAGGGACAAGCAAACAAGTATGTCTTTGTGTAATTGTTTTTGAGAAATAAAGGTTGATGCGTAATTTGATTGAACAAGATTTTTCGTCTGCTGCTTTCTCATATTATCGTAATTATTAAGACCCCATTGGTATATGACTGCACAGTTGCACAATCCACACTCTGTTTAGAAGGATTAAATAGACAAATAATTTGAAGTAATGCAATTTTTAAATAAATGTAAAAATGAGGAGAGAAAATATGTTAGCTGTTAGAATGAAAATGGTATTTCAGGAAAATCGAAAAAAAAAAAAAACAGAGAGAGAAGGAATATGAATTTTAAGTGTAGATCAGAGTTCTTCGTTAGAAAAATGGAGTGCCACCTTTTTGGTGCAGTAATGTGCACAATATGGCTTATCAGTTTTCAATTAGACATACTAAGTGTTTGAGTTTGAATGCTAAAAAGACTAATTTGGTTTTGGGCTAACTGTTGTCTTATCTCATCCCACTACAGCTTGTATTTCGCACTGTTGGTTTTTCCGGGGCAGATATCCGAAATCTTGTCAATGAAGCAGCAATAATGTCGGTAAGTACTCATTTTGTCGTTAATCCAAAAATAATTGCTTTGACATATGATTCTAATGAAGTATATGTTTTTAGTCTACTCAGTTATGTATCTAGCCCTCATGACAGCTTTCTTTCGGATATAGCTGTTTCATGTTTGCAAATGCTTAATTGTTAGGAATGTCATACTGATTGTTATTACCATTGTAAATTATTATGCTTCTTGTAATATAAATGAGTAATTAATTTTTTCTTAACCTCCTTAAAATTACATGCTGTCTAACTTAATGATTTACAATTCAACAAACCCAAAATATAAATCATGTAGAAACCAATAAATCCCAAATCCTATCAACCTTTAGCCCCAAAAAGGAAAAATGTTACACTCTCTGTAGTTGCCTGGAAATATGTAGATACTTTGTCTCCTAAGTTGATCATATTCGTTAGTCTGTAGGAATAGAGCTGTGATTTGGTAAAAGAAAGTAGGTTGTCAATGTTGTTTAAATCAGTCAATTGTAAATTGGGACACTGGAGGAGTTGAGTTTGGTAATCCCAGTTTTCAGGTTAGCCCCTCTATGAAGCTGTGAAATATGGACATGGCTCAATTTACATTTCCATGTCAAATCTGGTTAAATGTCTAACATGGCTGGATACATGTATATACTACCAAAGATGCCAAAGCTGTTAAATAACAAGATTATTTTGTTTTCCAGCATGAGATAGATACAGTGTGGCCATGCTATTTGCTGGTGAAGCAAGAAATAATTATTGCCACCATATTAGTGAAAAGAGAGAGCGATTGTGATGACTGTTTAGTCATACCTTGGCTTTGCCTCATGCATCAATCTTCATAGCTAAGGTTCATAGTAGAACTGAACACAGCATACTTGATGCAATAAAGGAGTGAAAGGTGATACAATGATGTTCAAAAGCAGCTTGTGACAGCTGCTATGAAAGAAAATATGAGTTTAACGAGTGAGGCACAAGTTTTTAAAAGTTTTGGGACAAGTGAGCTTTCTTAGTCAAAAGATTTCACGCCTTCTGGGCTGGAGGTTTTAGATGAAAAAAGTAATTGGGTTTAGATAAATTTGAAGATCAAACCAATGGAGAATTTATGCATGATAATAAATTACTTTTAAGCATTTGTTAATAGTGACATACCCTCAATTATGTATATTGTTTTCTGTTTTCTCTTTTTGCCAAACTGTGAAATTTTAAATAATATAGACGTGTATATAACCATAATATTGTACCATGTTCATGCCCTAATTGATGTAGCTATGTCCATGCCTCTTTCTTTTGTTTTTGTTGCCCTAATTGTTTGTGTCCATGCTTCTTAGTGCTGGAGCTTGTTTGAAAACCTTTGGACTACTGTGGTGACCTCTAGTGCAATCTGAGCGAAAGTTATTTTTTGTTGTTTCCTTCGGCCTTGAGCTTCTGTTACATTTATATCGTATTGCAGGTGAGAAAAGGGCATTCTAAGATCTCCCAGCAAGATATTATTGATGTGTTAGATAAACAGTTGCTTGAAGGTATGGGTGTCCTCCTTACAGAGGAAGAGCAACAAAAATGTGAAGCAAGTGTAAGTGCTGAAATCTACTATTCTTAAATAGTGCTATCAGACAAACTTTGCAACCTTTTGTTGTAATATGCCACAGACTTTAAGAAGTTTGATTTTCATATTGTCTGTTCCAGGGGTGCATTTTTACATCTAGAGATATGATTACTGGTTATAAAATTTCAGGGAAAGATCTCCTAGAAGCCTGAAACTGGCTAGCACTAAAAGCATGTCACAAAAAATTGAAAAAGGATTTTCAAGTTTTATGAAAATCTCCTAGTGTAATCATTTGGTGGAGTAGTAGAAGCTGGTGGAATAACTACTATTGCCCTCTAAATTACTTCCTGTTGATTATTGGAAATTTGACAATGAAAGGAAGCTGATCATTTTGTATTATAGAATGTTTTAGCTTATTTTTCTGGTTTTTTTGGTTGACATAATATAGGTATCTTTTGAAAAGAAGAGACTTCTGGCTGTTCATGAAGCTGGGCACATAGTTTTAGCTCACTTGTTTCCTCGATTTGATTGGCATGCATTTTCTCAGCTCCTGCCTGGTGGCAAGGTACAAATGTTTTATCCTCAATTGGTTTCTATTTGATGGTTTGTTATGTACTTTTTATTTTTATTTTCCTTTCTTTGATATTTTATCTTCTTCTTCTTCCCAACATGAATAGGAAACGGCAATATCTGTATTCTACCCCCGTGAAGACATGGTTGACCAAGGTTATACAACATTTGGTTACATGAAAATGCAAATGGTGGTAGCCCATGGTGGACGTTGTGCTGAACGTGTTGTGTTTGGTGATGACATAACTGATGGTGGAAGGGATGATTTGGAAAAGATAACAAAGGTGATTGCCATATAGCTTTTGCTTTTTGATAGCATAGTTTAAATGCATTGCTCATTTTGAGGAAAATTTACAAATATTACCCTTTTCAAGTTAGCATGTTCTTGCCACTAACCCCCCCCCCCTTCTCTCTCCTTTTTTTTTGATTTGGTGAATTTTGGAGTCAAAGCTTTCTTCTGAAATCTGTTGAATATGAGTTCAGGATAATTTGTCTTTTGCCAGTATCTTCTGCCTCAGTGATAGTGTACTTTGTGTGGAACCTTAAGGAAGCTTGAGGCAGGTGTCTGCACTGATTTGGTTTAGTTAGAAGGAATTAGAAAAAAAGGTAGCTTTGAGAAGAGATGAAGAAATGTTTTATTTAAGTTAAATGGAATTTCAAAATCCTTAATTTATTTATCTGGCTCCCTGTCTTTTCTCTTGCACTGGTTCAAACTAATCTGAGTTGAGAAGCTAGTTGAGGTACCTGCTGCCATACCACTGCCTAGGAGTTAAAATTGATGATATCTGACGTCTAAGTTAGTGGGCTAGGTTTACCTTTGTTCCACTCTGCATTAATGAGAAAGTGTTATGGAAATGGAGCAAACAAAGATTTCATGATCTAGTTCTTTTCTGAATTTGTTATCTCAAACTTAAGCACTGATTTTATTCGTAGTTTATCTTGATAGTCTTTTTAGAAGCTTTTCCAGCTGCATAAGCATAGCATGTCTTGAGTCACAACTTGGTGCACTACACACAAATGCCCTAAGGACTAGATCAAATTGACTCATGAACATGGATGCTTACTTCTGTAAGAACATATACAGATAGGTTGCTTTGTATTTGTATTGTTTTTATGACTCTTGTTCAACCTTTTAGTCTCTGACTTTTGCTCTTACCCAGGGTTAGCCTCATGGCATTTTATATTGTCACAACTCACCTTTCAGGCTTTAAGAGGGAAATTATGTTTTAGTTTTCTTCTCCAAGAAATCATGTCTGAAGTATGAGCTAAGCTTTAATAAGAGTGTTTTTTATTTATAATTTTAGATATGCCTTATTTTTACATCATAATTTTAGTTTTCTTCTCCAAGAAATCATGTCTAAAGTATGAGCTAAGCTTTAATTAGAGTGTTTTTTATTTATAATTTTAGATGTGCCTTATTTTTACTTCATAATTTTTCTTAAGGATGTAAGTATCTAAACTAATTGCACTTCGGGGTGTCTTAAATTTACAATGACCTATGTCTTTGTTTTTTATATGAAAAGTACCCTTCAAATCTTGGTTTTTTCTCACTGAATGTGTCTCTTCAGATTGCAAGGGAAATGGTAATCAGTCCACAAAATACAAGGTTAGGGCTAACTCAACTAACCAAAAGAGTGGGGCTGTTAGATCGACCAGATAGCCCAGATGGTGAATTAATAAAATATAGGGTATAACTCTCAAGTTGTAAATTTTAATAGAAACATCCTATTTCTTTTTAACTAATTATTTTTCCCTACTCCTTTGTTTTGCTAGTGGGATGATCCTCATGTAATTCCTGCCAATATGACACTTGAAGTATCTGAGCTGTTTAGTCGAGAGTTGACAAGGGTAATTTAGCTTGCTCTGTCTTTTTATTACTGTTGTTTGCTATTGTGATAATGTACCATTAGTCTATTAGTAGTAGGTGCTACTACCTGCACAGTAGTAACAAATATCTGTTTCTTTGTAATCTGATTCCCATCGGTGAAGAACAAAATATGGTGAAATATCTTTTAATCTCTCCCCCCCCCCTTTCAAATCTTTAGTTAGCTGACAGGCTTGATAAATGGTAACATCGTCTATCTTACTCTTAGATTTTACTTCTTTACAGCCAAAATGATTACTCTTCTGCATTATGAATTGGTATTGTCAAATGCATGCACAGAACATATGATCTTGTGACAGCTACCTCAAAATGAGTACTGCATTTGTTCTTGCAATTGCCCACTTAACTATATGCATTCATGTAATTACATGTAAGAACTGGCATGAAGTAGCTTTGAAGCAGTGAGCAAGCTATTTGGCTTGAATTAAGCCATAGCTATTCATACATATTTTAATCTAAACACATACACATCTGTATGTATATAAGAAAGATGAAGAAAGAATGTCTACCCCTGCTGCAATGAGGTCTGATTGCAAATTATAGTCACTGCTGTTATATTCACGTAGGGTGAATATGAAATTCTGGTGGAGCTTAATCATTTGATTACCTGATGAACTGTCTGAAATTTATCTGAAGTAGGATGGAGTTTTGGCTTAAAAAATTCCTACTCTTAACATGTAAAGTGCTACCATACTAGGGATAATGTTTAGTTTTACCAACATATTGGTTTCACTTCAAAATAGATATTCGACACCTATAAATCTCAATATAAAGATGTGCATGCCTTTAAGGTATCTGTGAGTGTATGATTTTTGTTTGTTAAACAGGCATTGAAATGCTTTACTTTTTCCTTTTAAGTATAAATATGAAGGATGTGTTTAGTTTTCGGACTTTTTAACTTCAATTGAAATTATGATGCTTGTTGTTCATGCAGTACATTGAAGAGACTGAAGAGCTTGCAATAAATGCTTTGAAAGACAACAGGTACATACTGGATATGATTGCAAAGGAACTGTTGGAAAAGTCAAGAATCACAGGATTGGTATGCTAAAATACACCTATTCCATATATTGGTTGATTTAAAGTTGGACAATTTTGCTGTATTGTCCGTGATTATTCTTTAATGTTCTTGGGATTAACTCTTAGGATAAATCATATTCAGTTGAGGCCTTTAATCAACTCACTTTTTTGTCCTTGATCCTCTATACATTTCTTTTGGTCTCTTTTATTGCCTTTTTAAGTTTTGTGGAAACTGCTGATTCACTGATGTAGTTCAGTAGCTACATCTTCATGTTGCATGTATGCTTTTTTATCATATGATCATGGAAAATCCCATGGTTGCCCATTCTCAAAGTGTATCGTTGACATCCTATCCCAGAAATTACTTGTATGTAAACAACGTACAACATTTGAAGCAGAAAGCAAAGAAGTAAAGATTAGAAGATAGGAACATAAGGCGATTATAAGATAGGAACATAAGGTGTGCGAGTATATTGCTATATATATATTCATGTTATGGAACTAATAGTATGATCTGGTAGTAAAGCACCTCATGAGACGGAGGCTTATCGTACTGCATTTTTTCATGTAGACCTCTTGAGATAAATACTTGAATTTCCATTACGACCACCTCCTATATTTTGGCAACTATTGTCTGTGTATTTTCTTATAACCTTTCTGTTGAGATCAGTTTTACATTCTTAGTTATCAAAGCAATTGGCCTATACATTGGTTAGATATCTGACCCTTTAGGGTCTTGATGCTTTTCGCAAGCATAATTTCATCCACGATAAACATTAAAAATTTTCAGTTTTGAAAGTAAATTGGCCTTTCCTCAAAACTTATTAGGTTCCTGTTGAGAATGAGGACCAAACTTTTGCTGATGATTTGGTGAGAATGTGGCATTTAAATTTAAGTGGCCAGCTACTCCTGATAAAAAAAGAAGACCAAATGGGAACTAACCACCTTTTTTACTGCAATTTTGACATGTTGATGTATCTTTGGGTTTAGCAGTTACTTTTCATATCGTATACATGATCTTTGCTTTATCTTCTGCTGTTTTCTTTCAAATAATGGAGTTTAGGCAAGAAAAACTTTCCTTTCTTCAAAATGAATTAGCTTTTCCAAATTAGAGTATGTGAAATTACAAGTAGAAAGAGATCTCAAAATGATTCTGGAAACATACATCAAAAAAATGCTGTTCAGAATGTCGAGATTATGCAATTTATACCAAATGGTATTAGCCAGCCCTTACTAAAGGGTAATTCTATCCAAACACACTCTGCACTAGTCTAGTGGGCCATGATTGCTGAATTATGACATGTTCACATAATTAAGGTTTGGAGATTACATCCATCCAAGTGGAATTTATAGTTTCGGTAACCATTAGTGGCTATTGTATCACCTACAGAACTCTTATAACATGGCTTGGGGTTTTTGTTATGACCCTCCTAACCATATTGAGTTGTTTCTTCTTGTAGGAAGTTGAGGAGAAAATTAAGGGACTCTCTCCAGTGATGTTTGAGGATTTTGTCAAGCCATTCCAGATCAACTTGGATGAGGTATTTTTATTTGCATTTTATCAACTATTATAATTCATTACAGATCTGAAAAGGTATGGACATACAATTTTAGTGATCCAAGTGTTGGAAAAAAAATTGTGATAAGAGTGTTTTTAGCATGTCTAATGCTGGTTTTATATGGACATTATTCCTTATTCCTTAAAACATCTGCTTATGTGGTGAATTGAACTGTTCAGCCCTTTCTAGATTTATTATTTAGGGATATAGTTGCCTTGGCTAAGTTGTTTATGCATTTTTGTTCATTTCTTCCTAACTGCCTGTTGTACCTTTGTCTAACAACTCACTTGTTTTATTCAAACTTGACTTCACTTAATACACTTGTTAAAATACACAGGAGGGACCTTTGCCTCATAATGATCGCATACGATATCAACCTCTGGACATATATCCTGCTCCCCTTCACAGATGCTAATGGTTCCTAAATTTAATGACAAATCGAGGCATTCAAGACTTATGGTTGGATGTCAAGAGGCTAGATATCAGCCCCACCTTCCAAATTTCAGTATTTGTCTCCTAACTGAGGAGTTTTGATGGTTGCTTGAGTTATTACAAACAAAAAAACGCCTCTGCTCCGTGTGAAAGCTTTGCTTATTATGATGTTCATGATCATGATTCAATAATATTACTGAAGTCCATTGAAGCTTTCATAATTTCATGGATGAGTTGCAGTTTGACTTTTCAACAAATTAGAATCTGAATTGCTAAAATTGAGTTGAAAGTCCCAATATCCATCGGCTAGATGCCATTTCCAAGGCAGTTCGTTTCAACAAAGGAAGGTGGAAATCCAGGAATTCAGCTGTGTTGTGTGCAATAAGCAAAGCATAATAATTGTTTTCCTGAACTGTAATAGTAATTTCCTCTCCTGAAAAGTTTTGGTCTATTTCCATTCAGATTTACTTGTGATTCTTATTCTTTAGATCTTTAGAGCAATTTACATGCTGAAAATGAAAATATGAAAAGTTGTACGTTGTTCCTAGCCTTTTTTGATCCCCTATTCCATAATGTTGTGAACATATGATAAAGTCTAATACTTTATTTTTATATCGACGAATTTATTGCAAATGATTTTACATGTTTTAATATTTTAATTTATTAAATTAATGTAAGGTAAAATAATAAACATAATTAAACTATATAAATTATTTTGATAATTCAGTGTTATCATAGTAATATATTTCAGATCATAATTAAAGAATTTGTATAATATTATAAAATAAATGTATTGTAAATTTTTCCAAAGTTTTTTCCTTTATTTAAAAAATTGAACTATGTTAGTTCAAAAAATTATTTATGTTTGTGCTTTTATATATCATTCATCACTTACATGCATTGCATGTGGTGTGCATTAATTTTGCATGTGATATTATGCAATTTTGATTACATTTTAGTTGCTTAGTTGATTTACAGTTTGATAAGTTTTTAATATCATTTTTTTTGGTAAAGGGCTTAGTGCATCATTTAGTCATTATATTGTGTGTATATATATATATATATATACACACTACTTTGGTCTTTAAAAGTCTTTATTTATTTATTTATTTATCCAAATAAGGACTTAACGTTTCTGTTGATCACTAGTTCAAAATTTTTGGACATTAAAAATACTGGTTGGGATATCTTACGAATTATAAATCATCGTATATTTGATGATGATACCATTGTGACCTTATCATTTAAAAATTTTAAAAATTTACAAGAATTATAAAAAATAATGAAAAATATTAAAAATTGTAAAAAAATTACCAAAAAAAAAAAAAACCCATGTGCAAAAGGTGAAGAGGGTCATTTGCTCTTAAAGTAGACATGAGTAAAATCTATGATCGTGTTGAGTGGCATTTTATTATAGATTTACTGGTTAAAATGGGTTTTATAGGTTGATGGATCAATTTCGTAACGCGATGTATTTCTTTGATTTGGTATTTCGATTTGGTATTTAATTGTGCTTAATGGGTTTGCTAGAGGAAGAATTAGCCCATCTAGAGCGCCACAATAAGGAGGTTAAGCCTCTTTTTGTTTTTGATTTGTACTGAGAGCTTACTATTATGTTGTGACTTGCTCATTAGGAGGGGGCTTTTACGAAGGGCAAGAGTTGGTCGAGGTGGTCTTTTAGATAACACACCTTTTTTTTTTGTCGTTGACTATAGCATCTTTGGTGAGGCTTTGGTTGAAAGGACTAATGTGATTAAGGGAATCATCAACGAATATGAACAATGTTTTGGACAAACTGTGAATTTTGAGAAATTGCTTATTTGTTTGTGCTAATGTGACTACGCCTGATAGGCACTTAGTAGCTTGAGCTTTTGGTGTTCATAATTTGGCTTATCTGGAAAAGTACTTGGTTGCCTTCCTATTGTGATAAGTTGGAATAAGAAATCAAATTATTAGGCTTTAAAAGATAGGATTCGGAGTAAGATCAATAGATTGAGTATACGTCACTTTCTTAGGGAGGTAAGGAGGTGCTTATAAAGTTTGATTTGCAGGCTATTCCTACTTACATTATGGCTTGTTTTCTATTACCGAGTTCATTTTGCAAAGAATTGGAATCCATTCTAATTCGATATTGATGGCAAAAATCTCATGGG
The DNA here is from genome assembly GCA_005393395.2 of Gossypium australe. Classification (NCBI taxonomy): domain Eukaryota; kingdom Viridiplantae; phylum Streptophyta; class Magnoliopsida; order Malvales; family Malvaceae; genus Gossypium; species Gossypium australe. Next base: position 1,990,018 of record SMMG02000027.1, read on the forward strand.
ATTCATTGGTGTTCGTGGGCCGCATTATGTGATCTTAAAGAGGCGGGTGGTTTGGGTTTCAAGATTTGGCAAAATTTAACATAGCTCTATTGGCTAAGCAAGTATGGCGTCTCTTCTGTAATTCTAGTTCTTTTATTTCTCATGTTTTAAAAGCGAATTATTTTACAAATAAAGAATTTTTACGAGCTGAGTTAGGAAATCAACTTCCATTCATTTGGCATGGTATTTGGTAGGTTAGGGGCTTATTAGAGAAGAGGATCCAATGTGAGGTAGTGTAACACCCCTTACCCGTATCCTATGCCGGAACTGAGTACGAGGCATTACCAGACTTAACAATACATTTGGTCAAATTAATTAACACATATACAAAATGACTTAGTCAAGCCCCTATACATGCCATAACTTAAATCATTTATAAATAAAGATACCCATAGATAGCTTGATAGTGTGAAGCGATCTCCGACGACCTCCAACCCGAGCTTGTTCAGTAGGATTCTGTAACATGGGAAAGAAAAGGGGGTATGTAACACCCTATACCCGAGACCGATGCTAGGACTGGATACGAGGCATTACCAAGCTAAAACTCCTTAAACATGTACTTACGGGCTGCAAAATTTTAAACCAACTTAAAACTTTTCTTTCTTGATCATAACATGCATATTATGGGCCTACGAGGCCATAAACATTTATCCGAACGCCTCCGGGCACTTCATCTAACTCTCATCTTAGAAGCAGGGTTCACACGCCCATGTTGCTTGAGGACACGCCCGTGTACTCATTTACACGCCTATGCCTACAACCGTGGAAGGTTACTGACTTTATTCACACGACTTTGACACGCCCGTGTCTACCAACTGTGTGAAGCTACTGACTTCCACCACACGGCCTAAGCACACGCCCATGATTTGAACGTGTGTCTTACACGGCTCATACACACGACCGTGTAAAATGACCGTGGTCTAACTTGATTTAAAACATTAAGGTGCAGGGTTAACACGGTCTAGACACACGCCCGTGTGTCTAACCGTGTAGGCAATTAGAGGCTATTTACCAAGCCATTTGCCTCCCTTAAATTAAGATCAACTTAACTTCAACCAATACAAATCATTAATAATATAACTTTTATGAACATTACTACATATTTCATTGACATCTATATACAAACAACTTAAACAAGTTTGGCCAACCACTTAGCCATATACAAAAGAATAATAACTTGATAGCCTATATAATGGCCTTACAAAAAAAAACATGTTCTCAAAATGAATGATTCCTATACATGCCATACTTAGTAATATAATTTGGCTATACCAAAATAAGGGTCGATAGTGTGCTATGAACTCCGACTCCAATGATCCACAATTTAGCTTGGCGGGACTACATAGAAAGAAACAATCAAAGACGTAAGCATTTAGCTTAGTAAGATTGCATTATAACACATAAAAAAAATAAACTTGCTTCATATAAACCATTTGACATAAGAATGGTATTATTATCTCATCTATAAAGCTTACTTACTCATACATGATTCTTACTTGTCCCATGGTACTTACTAATCTCATACTTGTAAGGTAACAAGGTACCTGTATCTCTTGATCACATTGATCAGCATACTTAGACATAATAATCATGTCTTCTAATTCACCATTCATAACATGAATAATATTCAATTTCAATTTGATAATGGCTTTGCTTTCTTAACATTTTGTTTTCACCTTTTAGCTTTGCTCATTTGCCCGATGAATTTCTATGAATTACCGGGAATACTAGATCTCTAGTCATGTACTTGATGCCAATGCCATACTCTAAATATGGAATTATGTGGAAGATCTCTTCTTGAATCAATGCCAAGCTTGCCTTGGTCTTACATGATAACATATTTAATGCCAAGCTTGAGTCCTTGGACTTACATGATAACTTGTTCAATGCTAAGCTTGGGTCCTTGGACTTACATGATAACTTGATTAATGCCAAGCTTGGGTCCTTGGACTTACATGATAACTTGTTCAATGCCAAGCTTGGGTCCTTGGACTTACATGATAACTTATTCAATGCCAAGCTTGGGTCCTTGGACTTACATGATAACTTGCTTAATTTTCGATGCCATGCCTTGGCTTGGTCTTATACGGACTTTCTTATCTCATGTACTGGACCGTATATCCAGGGTAATTCATCTTCAATCGGGAATTTCTCTTGTTTAATCTTATTGACTTCTTTGTTTAACATAACATTAAACCATTCATGATAACAATGTATCTTATACTAAGCAATTAAATGATAAAATCATAAAGCTTAGAACTCATACAAACTTACCTCAAAATACAAAATGTATGTAGTTAAGCAATTTAGTCCTCGACTTTGTTCTTGCCCCGGTTTCAATCCGGGCTTCGTTTTTCTTGATCTATAATCATAAATAGATCATTTAATAATCATATTGACTAAATTGACTCATAACTCATACTTTGGCAAAATTACTAATTTGCTCCTAAACTTTCTCATATTTGCACTTTTGCCCCTAGGCTCGTAAAATGATTTTCATGCAACTTTCTTAAACATCATGCTTAGCTGAATCATTTTCTCTACTATAGCAATCATCAATTCTCTCTAGTTCTAGCATGTATGACCAAATTTTATAATCATTACAAAAAGGTCCATACCATCATTTTTCATGAAATTCCTTAAGGAAAAGATGTTTATCTAACATCAAACTCTCATAAACTTCCATAAAACATCATTTAGCATGCATGTCATTCATGGCTAAATTTTTAAACATGCATCTTAGCTCATCAAATAGCTAAAAATAGCTTACTCATGCTACCGGGACTTCAAAAATACGAAGAATATCAAAAACTGGGCTTAGGAGCACTTACTAGCAAGCTTCAAAAATTGAAGAACCCTAGCTATGGCATCTTTCAATTTTTGGCAATGGGGGAAGAAGATGATGAGATTTTTATCATCTTTTTCCTATTTTAAACACTTATTAGACAAATGACCAAAATGCCCTTCCTCTTAAAAATTTCTATAAGACCATCTCAAGGCCAATTTTGTCCAAAATAATATTTTTGGAAAAATTGCTATCTAAGGATTCTAATTACTATTCTAAAGCTATTTCATACAAAAAGCTTCTAGAAACTCATTTTTTGCAACTTTTTACAATTTAGTCCTTTTGGACCAATCCACCACAATTTAATAAAATTGCTTCATGAAACATTCATACTAGCATGCAAACATGGCATAAACTTTGTAAACTCATAAATTCACCTCGAATTTGTGGTCCCGCACCACTATTCTGACTAGGCCCTAAATCGGGCTGTTACAGGGTAAGCTTATAAAGCTTAGTAAGTTCACATGTAAAAATAATAAGCATTAGCAATGAATTTAGCTTACTACTAAGCTGTCATAACTTGCATAAATAATGCTAAGTTCTTACTTTCCCAACTTACTCATTTGTAGTCTTATCAAAGCTTCAACATGACAAATCCTCACAACAAGTTCTCAAATTGATACAATCATTAAATCACATGCTTATACCTTTTTACTCATGTTCACATTAATCTGTCTACTTGAATCGTTGTCACTAAATTATTTATTTCTTGAGCTACAGAGCTCCGAATTTCAAACCGCTAATTTTCCTTGAAACTAGACTCAAATATCTTCATACACATAAAATTTCCAGAATTTTTGGCTTAGCCAATTAGTACAGTTTATTCATTAAAGATTCCCCTATTTTACTATTTGACTATTTTGACCTCTCTTCACTACGAATCAATTTTCTCCTCGTACAGAGTTCATATGACCTTCTTATTTAGTTCATTGGAAAATATAATTATTCAGGATTTCAGGTATATAAATTATATCCCACAATTATTTTTGTACAATTTTTAATGAATTTTCCAAGGAAGAAGAGGGGATCACGTAATCATTCTGAACCAGTCTCACAGAAATTCAAATATCTCAAAATATACGAATCATTTGTTTGCTATGTTTCTTTTATATGAAAATAGACTCAATAAGCTTTAAATCAATGTCTCATCAAACTTATAATTCAATCTGTACTATTTTTAGTGATTTTTCAAACTCATGTCATTGCTACTGTCCAAACAGTTTTATTGTAAATTTTTGCTCTCTCTTTCACTTTAGTTGTGTTCATTACTTGCTTATACCAACCTTTCCAATTTTCGATTACATATCGAACATATTGTTCATACGTACATTTGCCACATTTCTCAATTGGTCACATTCACACTTGCTCTTATTCATAACATGATCGCACCAATCATCATTAGTAAATATCTCGTTGAACCCCTTCGGAAAACGCCCGATACTCGGTGGTCTTAGCACATAGCTCCACCTACACATAATTCGGCTTTCTTGTACACATGGTGAAGGTCCCTTATCACCCATGTGACCTAGCCATTCCATCTCGTAGCTTTCTTGTCTACATGGTGTCCAACACTAGGAACCACTTATGTGACCTAGCTACTCATAACCCGTAACTTTCTTGTACACATGGTATACACACAGTATTACACATGTGACCTAGCTACATATGAAATTATTATCCCGTAGCTTTCTTGCACACATGGTGAAAGTCCCTTATCATCCATGTGGCCTAGCTACATATCAAATTTTGCCATCTAGTAGCTTTCTTGTGCGCACGGTGAAGGTCTCTTATCACTCGTGTGACCTAGCTACATATTGTCCGTATCTCTCGGTTTTCCGAAGGTTCAATTGAGAATTTCCCATTCCATTCATTTTCATATTTTAGTTATCACCCAATGATTTCCATAATATCTAGCAAAATAAGTATTGTACAAGTAAAATAAATGCATTATTTACATATAAACTTTCTTGTCGAAATCTCGTCAGGTACAACCGTGTAGCAACTCATACAACCCATGTAATATTAATTTAACATTCAATTCTTGTAACATTAATTTGCCATTCAATTTCACATGACACAACAAACATCACATTTTCCATACCATACATATCATCCATCAACTTCTCCTAAACATATTAAATCATACAATTTATGCCATATCAATAGAAAATTACAATTCAAGCATGGTATTGCATTATTATTAACACACGAACTTACCTCGAATGCCAAAACGGTCATTTTACTAACTTTCCCGATTTTTCGATTTTCCTCCAATTCTAGGTCCAAATCTCATTTTTTGGGGTCTAAAACATCACATTTCACTTATTTAATTAATGTATTACTCAAAACAGTCCCTAACTCAAACTTTGGAAAAAAATACAATTTTGCCCCTAAACTTTTGTATAATTACAATTTTGCCCCTAGGCTCAAAAATTAAACTTCATCCCTTATTATTATGTTTTATAGCATGCTGAACATTTTTCCCTTCTATAGCAACATAAAATTCTCACTCTAACATGTACTTATGAACATTAGGTATTTTTACCGATTATGTCGTTTTACTCGTTTTCACGTAAAATCGCTTAGCAAAAGTTGTTTAACATAATTTTATCATATTCTATCATAAAAAATCAAAGTAAACACATTTCACCTATGGGTATTTTTCCAAATATGAACCCTAGGTTAAATTATTGCTAGAATAAGTTAAACCAAGTTACCGAGATTCCAAAAACGTAAAGAACATTAAAAACAGGGCTTGGAATCACTTACTATGGAGCTTGGAAGCTTGAAACAAACTCTAGCTATGGAGAACCCTTGTAATTTCATCCTAATGAAGAAGATGGACATATTTGGCATTTAAATTTTGTTTTTAATTCATTTAATTCACTAAATTACCAAAATGCCCCTTAAAAAATCTTTTGAAACATACCCATCCATGTCTATTTTTGTCCACTAACTTAACCAATGGTCTAATTATCATTTAAGGACCTCCAATTTAAAATTTCATAACAATTGGACACCTCTAACATGTGGAACTCAACTTTTGTACTTTTACAATTTAGTCCTTTCGACTAAATTGAGTGCCCAAACGTCAAAATTTTCGAACGAAATTTTCACAAAATCTTCCCGTGAAATCATAGAACATAATAATATAATAAAAATAAAATTTTCCTCATCGGATTTGTGATCTCGAAACCACTGTTCCGACTAGGCCCTAATTCGGGATGTTACAGGTAGGTTCTGGGAAATGTATTATTGTCTAGAATGATTGTTGGCTTCTATTCAAGTTCCTTGTAAGGTGTGTGCAAGTAGAGTGAATAATATAGAATGGATTGCTGATCTTATTAACTTTAATAGAAATTTTTGGAATGAGAACCTAGTCCTGTCGGTATTTCATGCGGAGGAGGCAATGATGATTCTCAATGTTCCCATTTTGCTACATGGCCAAGAGGACCATCTAGTTTGGTCTGTGGAGAGTATTGGTGTCTACATGGTCTGTAGCGGGTATAGATTGTTGCTGTAGGGGTTCACTTTGACTGAGGATGATGTTTATGTAGATATTGGTTCGGACATTGAGAACCTTTATCGACAACTATGGTTTTCAACGGCCTCAGTGATAGTAAAACAAATTCAGACATGCGGGTGAACTACACTACACCACACCAAGATAGCTCGTATGAGTATAAACTACACCACACCAATGTATCGTAGTGCAAAGCCCGTAGGCATCAAATGTTTAAACATATTAAAATACATACCTCCACCACACTAAGGTCTCCGTATATACAGTAAATACTCGATGATCTGCAATAAATGTTGGATCCCAAAATAACCCATCATAATCTCCACATCGTCAACTATCTTGTACATAAGTGTCACATCCCGCAATTGGGCCTAGAAGTTTTGAGGGTAATTTAGGGATTTTAGCTCAAAATGTGCTCAAAAATTTTGAAGTATGGAAAACCAAATATATATTTAATTATACCTTTTTGAAAGTTAAATCAATTTTTGAAAATAATGTAGAAAAGACCTTCTGTATTAAAATGAGGATTGTTTTGAAGAATGGGTTAAAATCAAGAGTACCACACATGTAAAAATCCCAAAACTTTTAAAAAACACCCTATTTCCACACTCCTCTCACCTATTTGTGCCTCCTTTTGAAATTCCTAAACTCCATTAATCTATTTTGATCTTCCAAACTCTAATCTTTTGGTTTTCATCAAATCTTAAACACCAAATCCCTCCCAAATTCAAAGAGAAACACTAGAAACACCATTGATTTTATCATTGTTCGACTTGTGAGTTTTCTGGATTTTCAATCAAATGCTCGTTTTACTTTCAACGAAGGTAATTTTTAATTTTCCTAATAGTTTTGATGAACTCTAGATATTTAAATTGAGTTTTTATTTATTGAATCAAAGGTTGTGTAAATGCTAAAATTTAGGGCGTTAATGGTGAAATTCAGGATTGTGAATGAAAACGATGTTTCAAAGTGTTTTTCAACTTATTTTGATATGATTAGAAGATTTCTACTTTACATTTTTGTTAAAAGATTCTAAGGTTTTATTGAGTTTTCATGAAAAAGGGCCATTGTACGTCGAAATATCGGAACCACGAATCTGTACAGTTTTGTGTAGTTTGAAGGTTGAGAATCATTATTAGATAAATAATTAGATGATTGGAGTTGATTTTAGGCAAAGGGAATGAGTAAAGATTAAGATATTTGAGTTTCGGATTTCCAAGTAAAAAATTTCAGTTCCGAGAGGAAGAAACCTTAGACATGTGTTTTTGATTGATTGGATGTGTCTATACCTGTAATTTAATTATGTTTATTGTGTAGTTATTAGGTCTGAAGCTTTGGAGTCGTTAGGACCTTCTTCGAGTAAGGCGAAAGGTAAGGAAAAGCTAGTTTATGCTTTTGACAACTAGGCGAAAGCGCGTACGGTGAGTGTTTGGAGTCATTGCTAGTAGACACGATTCATAGTGTTAATTGGGAACTTAGGAGTAGTCTAAAGCCCTACTCTAAGTTCCAAGTGTAAGCTTTCTTATACCCCTCGTTTAATTTGAAAAGTATGTGATTGTGTAAAGTGGATTGAGTATTAAGTTGTGATAATGCGACATGTGATATATATTGTAATAACTCTTGTGAATGTGTTATTTGTGGGTATATTAAACATGTTGAATGACGATGATGATGTTGTGTTAGTGATATAAATGTGCAATGAAAGAGTGCAGAAAACGGTAAGTACATATGTGTCGAATTATGGAATGTGATGCTTATGTGACAAGTAAAGTAAGTGAATATTGGTATGTGGCATGTGATAATCTGATTTTTAATGCATTCATATGTGAACGGATATGTGATGACTCAACAAGCATAATTGTGGCACCTACAGTGCAATTAAATATGAATCCGATAAGTGTGCTATGTGTACAAATTGTGATGTGATTTGATGTTGATGAATAGAGATTGAGTGCATGAGAACAATAATTAATTATGTGTATTTACGGATAATTTGGCCTTGTGATTTCATGAAACCATTTCATATAGCTGGCATACCATAGGATTGTGAGTACTCACCCTTGTGTTGTGTTTTTGGGGCATTAAGGCTCGGGACAGTTTTGGAGAGATAAGGGAATGTGAGCTCAACTCCATTCACCGGGATATGTTGGTGTGTTAGAGAGTATTTAGCTTTATGCTACACTTATGGGATATATTAGACTCTTTGAGTTATTGGTGTGATGGAGATCCTTGTATCCAATGTGTGGTGATAGAGCCCACTTTTATGTTTCATATTTCTAAGTTGCCAAATTATCATTAATTGATTAATATATAAAAATTTTGTGTGCAAATGCATGTGAATATACAAGCTAGACTTGTGGGTTATTAAACCATGATTACATTGTTTTGTCTTGATGAATTATCGTTAAATGAATTATATATATACGAGTTTAGTATAATTGCATGTAAGAGTATATGCTAGTTCCAATTTTTTTAATGAAGCGTGAATATGTTATTTTGACTTGGTTAGAATATGGTTGTAAGTGTGTTGTAGTATGTTCTTGTTTAACCTCTGATGTTGTGTATAGCTTATGGTTATTTCGACATTCACTGAGCTTGTTTAAGCTCACCCACCCTTTCTAACCATTGTAGATATTTAATGTTGGGGTGTGAGCGATACGTAATTCCAAGAAAGTGATCCAAGTTAGGCTTTAGTATTTAAGTAGGTGATATTATTATTATTCGTTGAACAGTGGAAATAAATGCAATATGGTTAGAACTTTGGCTAGTTATTATTATGTTTTTGTTGGTTTAATACAATTGTGAACTTCTAGAAATTTTGCTTAGTAATTATTACCATTTTTATTTGTTATCACCATGATTTGGATCAACAAGGTAAAGAGGTTGCATTGGATTGTGTTTTGGGTAAATTTGATGCTTGATACTATGATGATTAATGCATGTTAGAATAGAGATACGTTGAGCATGTTAATACTCTGTTTTGCTGTGTTCTTGCGAATCTAAGTAGAGGTATCGATACCCGAGATAGAAATATCGATACCTCAGAGTTGAATTGTATCTTTGTGAAGTCAGTGCCTAATTTTGTATCAATACCCAATCACGAGTATCAATACTCGGGGTAAAAATACAAATACCTTTGCCCATGTATCGATAAAATGCTTTCGTTTAAAATTTGACAGAATGCTAGTTTAGTATCGATTTTCTTACTAGTATCGATACTTATCTTTCAAAATATCGATACCTGTGATGGCGTATCGATACCTACGTAGGTTCTTTATAATTTTATCAAATGGTTCCTAAGCATGTTTTTAAATTATTTTCAAATGTTGACTAAAGTGTTTAAGACTCTTTACTCCTCTAAATAATTGAAAGTGACGATAGTTACATGTATTTGAGACTGTATGGAATGTGTGTGAACCTGTGACATTCGGTAAAGCATCCTGTTACATGAGCTCGGTGATCAGGCCGGGTATAGGGTGTTACAGAAGCACGCATATGACCCTATTGACATGCCAATTGTATCCTAGATTTTTACTAAGTTTAAATGGACATCAATCAACATATGCATATATTCGTAACTTGTAATAGTCACATATCAATTTCTGAATTTCGCCGATTGAATCTGGACATGAATTACACATACACTCAATGATCTTTGCCAATATTCTAGTTACAAACAAAAAAATATAACACCAATTGTAACGACCCGATAGTCACGGGCAATCAAAAAGTGTATGTTCGGGTCTCCGTTTTTGTAAAATGGATTTGTAAATATTTTTAGTTGTGTAGTTAATTTGGTTTTGGTTAAGTGAATTAGCTTAAATTAAGAGCAATTAGGTAAAAGGACTAAATTGTATATAGGGTGAAAGTTGAATGGTAGACTAAAGAAAAAGTAAAGGGACAAAATAAGCAATTAGGCCTTAATTAACAAGTGTATGGTAATAGTAATTACATGTGTACAAATAATATACATATGTATATAATAATATATGTATACTTAATATTTAAGTAAATATATATTATATTATATTATTATAATAATTAAAGAATAAAACAAAATAAATAAAAGAAAAAGAATAGAAAAAGAAAGAACAAAGAAATGAAATAGAAGGAAAAAGGAAAGAAAAGAAAAAGGGAAAGAAAAAGGAGAAAGCTAGGGCTTCAAGGGTTCAAAGCTCAATTGGTTAGTCAATTTAGTCTGTTTTCTTGTAATTTTTATGTTTTTAGAATACCTGTATTAAATACTACTTGACCTATGTCAAAATTTTAGAAATTATTGAATTTTTAGATGTTGTCTATGTTGAATAATTTGAGTATTAGGGATGGAATTGATAGATTTTTAAGTTAGAAATGAAAAAGGATTGAATTGTAGAATAAATTATAAATTTTGAGTATTAGGGATTAAATTGTGAAAAATTCAAAATTTAGGGATTTAAGTGAAATAAGAGAGTTAAATTTAGTTTAAAGTGGGAATTGAATGTTTAAAGTGGGAATTGAATGAAAATATAGAATTAATTATGAAGAAATAAAGTTAGTCTCGATTTAGGGACTAAATTGAAATTTAGGCAAATGATGAGTAAAAATTGAAATATTCAATGTGAAATTGAATAGTATTGTATTGATGAATTTTAATTGTTTTAATTCCGTAGTTAACGTTGTACCGAAAACCTCGACTAAGAAAGGAAAAGATAAAGTTAACGAGGAGTAGCTCAGAAATTCTGGTTTGTATTTCTATAATCCGAATCTGATTATTAATTGTTATATTTTTGTAACAGCCCAATTACGACCCTAATCGGAACGGTGGTTTCAAAACCATGAATCCGAATTAGAAAATATTTTTTTTATTATTAATTTGATGTTTATGTTATATGGTTATGCATATATTAAATATATCGTAGATTAAATTGTGTGATTGAGTGACTAATTTTAAGTAAAGGATTAAGTTGAATAAGTATAAAAAAATAATAATAGCTATTGTGGAATTTAGGGTTAAATTGAATAGGATTTCTTTTGATTGGAATTAAAGTTGCAAATTGACCTATATTTTAATTGTAGTGGACGGCTTGCATCATGGCTTATTTTTATAATAGTATATTTATATGTTATTTTAATAGATATTGGTTGATAATAATAAACAAAGATGATAAAAAGAAAACATGTTTATTTCTCCCATTTTCTTCATATTCCTCACGAAACAAGGAGAAAGAAAAAGGAACTCAAGCTTTCCTTCATTCGGCCATTTGCATGTCACTTTAAGGTTAGTATTGAGCATGGTTTTTGAAAGATTTTTACATTTTTGAGTTCACTATTTTGAGTACTATCAAACCCATGTAGGAAATTTTGAATTTGAAGCATACGCTAGATTCGGCCATGGATGAGTGCTTTTGATTTGTTGTGTTTGAATGAAAGAATGTCTAGTATATGTTTGAATTTATCATGTTTTAAGTAAGAAATTTAGATTAATTGAAGTAAGGTGATTATATTGTAAAAATAAAAAAAAAAAAAAAATAAAAAGTGGACGTATGAAATTCGAAGTCAATAGTTTGTATAGACTTGGATAAAGATGAGGAAAATTCGGCCCTTGAGAAATTAATCCAAATTTCATGTATTTTGTATTTTATGCTTTGGGGAATAAATTGAAAAAGATGTAAATTCTAGGGGCAAATTGGTAAATTATATAATTAGGTGTTATAGTTAAATTGAATGGTGTTTGAGGGCTTGAATGAAATTAAGGAACATTCGACCTTAGCTCAATGTGTGAATTGTCATATTTTGAATGAGTGAAAGATTGTATTAAATTGTTCAATTAGGTGTTTTGAGCTAAAAAGGAATGTAATGTTATTTAAATAGGCTATTTTCGAAATTTATATAGATCAAGAACAAAAGAAATCGGACTCGGATTGGGGAAGAACGAAAGTTGACGACTAGTCGCCCCGTTCCATTTTACATTGTCCGAGGTAAGTTTTTAAGCAATCAGGTTATATGGAATTTATCTATATTGATGTACTAAAATTTAATGGAAGTATGTATACTGATTTTTAATGTAGCCAAATGTATTATTTATATATGTATAAAGTAGAACCGAATGTGACATTGAATTGAGAAATGAATATAACCGAATGTGATGTTGATCATAGAAATAAAATAAGTGAATTGGTATATATACAATTGTGGTTTAAGTTTTATATATATGAATATTTAAGCTTGATTATTTGAGATGGATAAAAGTATGTGTATATATATATTTACATTGGGTGATAGTATATGTGAAAATAAATAGCGAAGAATTTTGGTTGTATTGAATTCGGTGGTTAGGTTCATATATTGTATGTTACCCGAATGTGTTGGCGGTTGATAATTGATAAGAGTTATCCTTGATATATATATATATTTATACGTGCATTAATGGTTGCCGAATATGATGGGTTGAGATGGAAAATGAACTATGAATAATAGATGTTTTAATTGGGTATAGATAATATTGATAGTGAAATTATATATGTTTATGTGACTGAGGAAATGATCGGCTAAAGAGCTCTAAGTGTGCGATCAATTGTAATCTCAAAGGTTGAATTCAGTAAGTTGATACTATGAGATCTTATCATTCGGGATCTAGTATATATGTTAAAGGGTGGCTTAGGTAGATCGTTATTTTAAAGGTATAATTTAGTATGATTAAGTTTAGTTCGATTGAGATATGATGTTAAAAAAAAAAAATCGTACAAAGATTATGAAGTGTATAAAAGTTTCGATATATGAATTGGTTGCGAAACAACTTCATAAATATGATATTCAGGCTTTGTGCCGGTGGATAATATCGGGCTTTGAGCCTAGCAGGCTTTGTGCCAGTGAAAGTATTCGGGCTTTAAGCCTAGCAGGCTTTGTGCCGGTGGATAATATCGGGCTTTGAGCCTAGCAGGCTTTGTGCCAGTGAAAGTATTCGGGCTTTGAGCCTAGCAGGCTTCGTGCCGGTGGATAATATCGGGCTTTAAGCCTAGCAGGCTTTGTGCCAGTGAAAGATATTGGGCTTTATGCCTAGCAGGCTTTATGCCGGTGAATTATTATAAGTATATGTTTAAATAGATTTTTGATGATGTGGAACTTAAATTCGGTAAATGAGTTCGATGTTCAGGTATGTGTAAGTCTATTGGTTATTGGAGATAAGGTAAATTAGTAAATTGATATTTGTTACTAGTTATATGTGATACAATTGGAGAATGTATGTAAATTATATGGATTGAAAAGTAAGAAAGAAAATTTAGTAGTTAATATGTATATACTTGAACAAATGTATATGTATTGGTCTTGATATGAAAAAGTGATTTATAGATCGATGTGAAATCTATTACTGAATGTGTGTGTGTTTGGCCGTAAGGCTATGAAATGTGAAGGTTTAGAAATGGTGATATAAATTATAGTTATAGTTTTAAACCTCGATTGTGATTATTTTAAATTGGCCTTACTAATATAATGATATAATGCATTGTTGTTATGTAATTGCTTATAACTTACTAAGCTATGATAGCTTACTGTATGAGCTTGTTTACATTGTTTATTAGATTTTGGAATCAAGTTACGAGCTCGGGAGCATCGTCAAAGTCTATCACACTATCGACGGTTTTCAGTATTTTATAAGTTGAATTTTTAAACCTATGGCATGTATAGGCTAGATTGAAATTTGAAATGTTAGATTTTGGTTTTGTATAAATTAAGCCATGCGAAAATGGCCTAACTTCAATGCTTTACTATGGTTTTATTGATTATGGCTTACGTTCATTTGGTTATTATGCTATATGTCTTGATTGAAGGGTATTCATGATATCTATTGTGTGCATTTGGTTGATTCGGTTGTGACATATGGATAGATAAGAGTATGAGTGAATTTGGCTATTAATTTGGTAAAGATGTTATAAACTAGTTAACCATATTTTTTGCAATGAAACAGTTTTTGGTTAGCAGGACTGACGTGATTTTGAAAAATCACAAAAAATAGGAGAAATGGAATTAGAAAGTGAATAAGACATAGAATTAAAGCTTATTGTGTCTAGTTTGATATGAAAGAAACAGAGTAGGCAAAGGAATTTTATATTATGAGATATTTAAATTTTAGTGAGACTTGTTCTGAATGAATTCGTGATTCCCTGTTCTGTCTTGGAAAAATTGTTAAAAATTGTACAAAAATAATTAGGGAGCATAGTTTATATGCTTAGAATCCTTAATGAGTCTATTTTTTATTGGAATAAACAATAACATTATTGAAATTTTGTACAATGAGATAACTGAGTTTTTGTAATGATAGGTCAGAATCGTCAACAGTGAAATAGGGGAAATTTTGATGAATAAACTGTACTAATTGGCCACATGAAAAATTCTGGAAAAATTATGGTATATATATATATGAGTCTAGTTTCAAGGAAAATTTACGGATCTAAATTTTGAGTTTTGTAACTCGAGTTATGGTCAATTTAGTCAGCATGATGCAGTTGGACAGCTTTAAATTCTTATGCCCCGAACTAGTAGTCAAGTCTAGTAATGCCACATACTCGACTCCGGCAAAGGTCTCGGGTAAGGGGTGTTACAATTTTAATTTAATATTTATGGTAAGTGATTGAGGTGAGTAATTAGCATTTTGATATTGAATTGAAATTATAGGAATTTGTGATTTGTAACATCCTGAATTTTTGGGCCTATGCGTTTAATGGGTGGATATGTTTAATGTGTTAATTTAAGTGTTAGGGGTCCAAATTGGGCTCAGGCTTAGGCAGAGGCCTTGATTAAAATTATCTGTTTGGGCATTATAGGGTTTAAAAGGTAGTATCTATGTTTAAAATACCAAAGTGGGCTTGTGGCCCAATCTTAGGAGGTGATGCCACACAAGGGAGTAAGGGGCCCAAATTTAAGTTTCATGGAGCCCAATTCTTTTAATTTAAGTTAGCTAAATTTTGGGCATTAGGATTAGGTGGAATGGATGGCAACAAGGCTAAAATTTAGGGGTTTTAATGTTTAAAATATGTGGATAATAAGCAGATAAATGCTATTATTTAGGAATTTATTTTATGTGGATAATAAGCAGATAAAGGCTAAAATTTAGGGATTTTAATGATTAAAATATGTGGATAATATGCTGATAAAGGAGGGAGGAGTTAGAGATAATTAAGCCTCTTTTAGATGAGCTAGTAGATTAAGATAAAGGAGAAAAGATAGGATTTATCTGCAAGGTTAGGTAAGTGCCGAAATTTCTATAAATAGGGGGAATATTTCTTCAATTTCGGCATTTGGGTTTTTCTCTCATTCTTTTCTCTTCTTCTCTGAGTAGCCGAAAACTCCTAAAGTTCCATCTTCCTCTTCATTCTCTGCAAAAGCCGAAATCTCTAAGCCAATTCCCTCATCTTCACTTTGATTCAAAAGCCGAAACTCTTTCCATTCCTTTTCTTCCTAGCCGAAATCTTCAAGTCTCTTCCTTGTTTTCTTTTCTTCTTCTCTTTTCCTGTCAGAAACCGAAACTCTTCACTCAAGTATTTTAAAAGCCAAAGACACATCAGCCTTCTCTTGTTCATACTTTTTCCGGGATTTTCCTAAAAGCCGAAATCCATAGATCTCATCTCCTGTGATTGCCGAATTACTTCTGTGGTGCCTACTTGTGCCGAAATCTGAAGGGAACTTTAGTGGAGTCAATCGCATAGATCTCTGAGTTATAGATCGGTAGCACTCGAATCGTGTTACTTTCGAAATTTCAAGGAGAGGCCCTATTTTCACATCTTTCCGGCTTTTTGAGCAAAGTTGTAGATCGGTCTAGCAAGGGTATCGTCATTAATCAGGTGTGTAACCTTTCTCACTGTTAGACTGTTTTCTAATATATATTCATATGTATAAATCTACTATACTCTGCTAAATGCCGAAATCCCGGCATAACAAGTGAAAACCCTTGAAGGGTAAAGGATGATCAACAGGTTAGTGACTTCTGTCCTATTTCAGTAATTATTCATGTTAAAACGATATGCTTTGTATGACGATTTCATTGTATGCTTGGGGTTGGGAAATTGATGAAAAGGGGAAGTGATCTGTTCTGGTGGCTTTTTGTCATTTCAGCCTGGTGACTCTGTCACAAACTCTGTTTCTGGTGGCTTTTTGCCATTTCAGCCTGGTGACTCTGTCACAACTCTGACGATGAGCAGCACGACTGCCATCAACGGCGTGTAGCGGTGCGGGTTGATTGTAGAAATCCCCTATGGTGTGAACGGCTGGTACGGGAGGCGTGTAGCGGATGGAAACTTAGGATTTGGGTTGGGCTTGCATAATTTTTTTTTGTTATATATATATTAAACTGTTATCCTGTTCTGTGGGGCTAAGGACCAAATCTAATGGTTCATAAGGGTTGCACACTGAGTCTCGCGACTCAACCAATTTCTTAACATTTTCAGGTAGCACCTAGTGCATCGGACCGGGCTGGAGAGGAGCGCAAGATGGCCATGCAAAAGAACTCTTGGATTTAACAAGAAGACTCCAGTTTATTATTTTATATTTTTATTTAATGGGTTTTAAATTTTATTGTAATAAGGCCATGGGCCATTAGACTATTATTTATGTTTTGGTTTTATGTTGGGCTTTTATTACTGGGCTTTTAAGTTTAATGTTTTAAATTAAGTTAAGACATGTATGAAATTATAGTTTTTGTTTAAAATTCACCAAGGTAATTTATAAATTTATACTTTATATGAATTAATGAATTATTAAGTTTTCGGTATAAATGTTTAAACCTAGTAGTTGTTTTCCAAAATGCGACATGTTTTGTAAAATCCCTTAAGTGACATACCAGATCTGGTTGTAGCGTTTGGGCCGGGTTTGGGGTATTACATGATTAATGTGAAATGTGAAATGTGGATATTGGATATTGATTGTTTTTGAAATGTGGAAATAAAACCCTATTAACTGTACCGGGCTAGGTCAGATATAATTGGCATGCCATAGGATTGGAAGAGTTCAGGGATTACTTCGACCTCGAGTCGATGAGACACTGGGTGTCAATCTATTACTTCGGATTAATTTGATGAGGCACTGGGTGCCAATTTACTTCGGTTTAGCCGATGAGACATTGGGTGTCAACTTATTACTTCGAATTATCCGATGAGGCACTGGGTGCCAAACTAGTGTGTTTTGGTTGGATCCGTGTATCCTTCCGAGTCCGAGTCGTGTTAATAGGGGTAAATGAATAATAAAGTTTTATAATTGATATTGAAATGGCATGGTATGTGGAATGAAAATGGGACATTGAATTGAAATATGGATTGAGACACATGAATTGTCTATTCATGAATTGCATATGGAATGAACAATATTGTTGCTTTAATGATATGTGTATCATATTATGAAAAGCTATTATATAGCAAATGATGAGAAGTGAGTATGGTATGAATGATGTATTTATGAAGTAAAAAATTTAACTACTAATGTCATTGTATAAATTAATGTGGTTTTTAATATTCAATTGTACTTAGAGTTAGAATGTACATATTATATTATCTTTTGTCTATAAATATTCGGATTATAGAAATACCACTGAATTTTTACTCAGCATATGATTTTGTTTTTTATGCACAGGTTAAGTACTAAATTTTGATCACCGATTCAACATCCAACAATGATCCCGAACTCAAACGTGGTGATGTTTTTCCTTTTGTGTCGGCATGTACCTAGGGTGTCTAAATATTAATCATTTTGTGGATTGATTTTAAATAAGATTATAAGTTAATATTGATTGGTTATACACATATAAATATGTGTTTATATTTGAGGTCATATTATGGCATGTTTTAAATTATTGCATAAATGAACATAATATAGGAAAATTAGGTTGAATTTGGTATCTTTACAAATTTGATTTGAATGATGTTTAAATTAATATGTTTTGATAATATAATTGTGGTACCTATGAGGGTACATTGGTTAGACATCTAGGTTGATTATTTTGATGTGTTTTGAAGATATTTGATTTTGTTTCGAATTGGTTGAACAACTGATTTTTGAGTTGTTTAGTATTCAAGATTGCAGGGAATGGTAAACTTGATGTTTAAGGTTCATTTTGAGTCCACACGGCCAGACACACGGGCATGTGACTGGACCGTGTGAGACACACGGCTAACACATGGGCGTGTGGTTTGGCCGTGTGTCCCCTGCAACTTGAAAATTTCAAAACAGAATGCTCAGGTATTTTCACACGGGCGTGTCTCCCCTATTTCTTTGAAAAATTTTGATGTTTTCAAAAAAATTTTCTGAGTACCCGGTTTAGTCTTGATTTGTTTCTAACATATATTTTGGGCCTCGATGGCTCATATAAGGGATAATATGATTGATTTATGACATGTATGTTAAATAATACGTAATGTCTATTTTTGATATGAAAAGTCCAATAATGCTCTGTAACCCTGTTCTGGCGACAGATAAGGGTTAGGGGTGTTACATTTAGTGGTATCAGAGTTTTGTAGGTTTAGCTGATTGTTGGACTAAATCAAACTCAGAATTGAGTCTAAAGGTACATGCCATAATTGAGTCGAACTGAGTCGAGATTTGGATGCTGATAGATTTGTTTTTGTTTTATAGTTTAAAATGTTGAATGATTATAATGATTATGTTGATGATAAATGTTACGTTATATGTTTGTATATATGGTAGTCAAATTCTGAGGCTTTACGACCTTCACCCCCTCACCTGTACAGTCTTATACAATGGAATTTACAAGATTTATATTCATTAAGCTTACAAGTGTGAAACTGAAGAGTTCAATAGCTGAATGAATAATATCGCGGCCAGAGTCGATGATGGGTTAGCAAGTAAAGAGAGTTCTAGAAGAGATATCAGATTTTTTTGAAGATTATTTGAGATAAGCAATGTCTCTATTAAGGAAGAAGTTATTCACGAGTAATTGACTTATTCAGGTATGGTATTTAAAGAACAAGTTAACCGGAATTTCTTTTGAATTGATTTCTTTAGTGATTGGGATAATATGGGATCATTGATGATTATAATAGTCAGTGGGATAGTGTTGAAATTGTAAAGATATCTGAATGCAGCTATTATAATCGAGTATCTTGTAGTGATCTCTTCTGGGTAGTCTATATGTTCATTTATTCTCAGAGGTATATGTAATAATTCATTTTCGAGAGGTGGTGCTAGAAAGGGAAATGATGTTGTTACTAAACAGTTAGAGGCCAGAACGCCAGCTTGAGCTTATGTTGTGCGGACTCGTGTTGATGGTGATGCTAATGACGTGGTGACAAGTATATTTTTATTAAATTCAAAACCTGTTTATGCTTTGATAGATCCGAGATTTTTCGCATTCATATGTTAATACTAAATTGGTTGAGTCGGGAAGTTTAAAATCTGAGATGTCTAGAGTATCAATAGTGGTGTCTAGTCCATTGGAACAATCTGTGTTAGTGGGTCGGGTGTGTAAGAGATGTCCGTTGATGATATAGAATATAACCTTCCTAGTTGATTTGTTGATAATGCCGTTTGGTGATTTTGATATAATTTTGGGTATGGATTGACTTACGGAGCACGGGGTGATTCTGGATTGTTGTAAAAAGAAATTTGTTGTTCAGAGTGGAAACAGTGATATGATTGAGGTAAATGGTATTCGAACAAGCTGTTCAACTCGTATCATCTTAGCAATACGAGCTAATAAACTTCTTAATCAGGGTTGTGAAGCTTTTCTAGCTTATGTTATTAATTCAGATTCTGTTGAAAGCTAGTGCAGTAAAATTTGAACTGTTTGTAAATTTCCTGATGTATTTCTTGAAGAATTACCGGGATTACCACCAGATCGGGAGGTTGAGTTTGCATTTGAAGTGTAACAACCCGTTTTTGGCTAAATCAGAACAGTGGTTTCGGGACTAAAAATCTGAGGTCAAAATAATCATTTCATTATTATTTTAATGTCTACTGCTTAATAATATGATCGTGTGAAAATTTTGTAAAGAAATTTTATCATTTGAGTGATTAATTTGATAAAAAAGACTAAATCGAGTAAAGTATAAAACTTGAGTTCTATAAGTTAAAGGTGTTAAATAGGTATAGAACTTTAAAGTAGAGGTCCTTGTGTGATAACTTGACCATTAAATGAGTTAGTAGATGTGCATGGCCTGGTAGTTGAGTAATTTTTAAAATTAGGTAAGGGCATTTTTGTAAATAGCCAATTAAAGACAAAATAAACAAAAATTAAAGCTATCATCTTTCTTTCATTCACCTTGTGCTAGACGAATACTCCATGGGAGAAGAAGAAATTGTTGTCCAAGGTTTTCAGTTGCATGTAAGTGAAAAACTATCCCGTTTTTATTGATTTGTATGTTTTCGGGATCGTTGTAGCTCAAGCTAGCTACCTAGGGGATTAAATTGTAAAACTATTGAAGTATTTGAGTTTTGCCATTGATGAGTGTTGAGGTAATTTGATGTTTAATGGTGAAATAATGGTTGTTGTTAGATAAACAAATTTTGTTAAGTAATTTTTGATTAAATTATCAATTAGGGTTTAAATTGAAAAATATGAAAAGTGTGTGATAAATGTGCAAAATTGTGAGATATATGGGCTATTGTGAGTGTAACATCCTGAAACCGGGGCTATTTGTGATCAAATGTTTTTCCTTGTGTTTGAATTGTTATGGTATTGATTATGGTGTAATAAGGCTTAAATATGGATTTTAGTAGGCTCGGGTAGTGGGAAAAATATTATTTTTAAGCTTTAAAGGTGAGGAGCCTTAGCAGGTAGGGGTTACAAGAATAAATAGAGGATTTATTGACACAAAAAGGGCCTTGGTAAAGTGGCAAAAGAGGGCCACTTAAGAGCTGCAAGTGACGCCACATTGAGCAAGGAAGAACCCGTGTTCGAGCTGCAGAAATTCTCTTTTTGCACCTTGATATGGACGGCATAGGGAGGGAGAGATTTGCTCTCTTTAAACTCTTTTTATTATTTATTTATTTAGATAATATGATGATAAGAGATAATAAAGATATTAGTTGATTTTATTTGGATTATTAAAGGATTATTAAGTGATTATTTGGGATTAATTCAATTCATTTAAATTAAATCAAATAAGGGGCTTGGAGTAAAACAAGGAGTTGGCCGAATTTGAACTCCTTGTTGAGGGAGAGTGGACGGCAAGCTTGATGGGGGGGTGCCGAATGCCTATAAAAACATTAACCTATCACCTATTTTTCTTTTTCCCACCTTTGCATATAGCCGAAATTCCCAACCCTTCCATCTTTGATTTTCATTTTTCCATCCTCTCAAACCCCTTTAGCTGAAACTCTAAACACCCTTCTCTCTCATTTTTTTTCTCTCTAGCCGAACACACCTCTCATCTTTGTGCCGAAATTTCTTTCCCTTACCTTGAAGCACCTTGGCCGAATACACTCCCTTGGAAGTGCCGATTTCCTTTCCTCCTGTTAACTCACTTTGGCCGAATAGTACAGTGGCATAGACACTTCGGGATTTCGTTGTTATTCAATCAATTGTGAAGGTAAGTATGGTTGGCCAAATGCCTATGTTCCCTTTCCCTATCTTTGTCGACTTTTTAAGGATTAAGGACCGATGTCGGCATTTATTTGCAAGGGGCTAAGTATCTGTTTTGAAAACCGAATCTGTCTAGGTGTTCCGGGATTTTGGAGATCGACAAAGCAAGCCGTCATTCGGGATCAATCGGGTGGTAAGTAGTGGTAAGGATTCGGGTTCAAAGATGACCCCTTTAAATTATTTTGGGTTGGCCGAATAGGCCATAGTACTAACCCGAGTGTTGGCCGAATATAGGGACAAGTAGATCTAGGGAGGCCGACTTCTCTTTTCGGGATTTAGACTTCTCGTCGACATCAGGTGTGTACATACACACTTATAACCATTAATGAACTGTATTAAATACATGTTGTGTGTAAATCTGCTTTATGTAGATATGGATTTAGTACCTTAATGGTACGAGCGAGGATCCCGGTAAGTCTCTGTCAGTATGAGATTGATAATAATGCTTTTGGGAAGCATGGCTTATTTGATACATGTGATAAATGTATGTTCTGTTTATAACTGCTTGATATGGGGTAATGAGAGGAGGGGGCAGTGACATTGTGTCGACGGACACCAGTGTTTTGGTAACACACTGTGACTACGGTCACCAGAGGTTTGGTACCTTCAGAGGTTTGGCACCTCATCGCGTCTCGTCCCAGTGGCTTAGCACCACAGTGGGTTGGCCCCACAGATGATATTAAGGGATTGACGCCAGTGATTTGGCATCACACGATGGGTTGGCCCCATCAATCAATTGTGTCTTCGGACACCAGAGGTTTGGCACCTCCAGTGATTTGGCATCACACCTGTGACTTTAAGTCACCAGTGGTTTGGCACCACCAGTGGTTTGGTACCACACGGGGTAGAGAAAGGTGATACGGATGGTTAGGTTGGGTATACGATTTGATGCATGTTAATTGTTATAATTTGTGTATGATGTGGCTTTAAACCGGGGGAAGGGTTACA
Source organism: Gossypium australe (assembly GCA_005393395.2). Lineage (NCBI taxonomy): Eukaryota > Viridiplantae > Streptophyta > Magnoliopsida > Malvales > Malvaceae > Gossypium > Gossypium australe. The sequence goes on from SMMG02000027.1 coordinate 2,012,938, forward strand.
TACTGAGTCTTGGTGACTCACCTTCTCCTTTATATTTTTCAGGTGACATGTAGATTGCGGATGTGGACCGGATGGACTCGAGGTGGCCATGCACTGGACATTTGATTTAAATGAACTTTCAATTTTAGTTTATTTTATGTTATTGTTGGTTAAATTTTAATTGGGTTGTAATAAGGCCTCCAATAACTCCTTTTATTATTTTGTTACCTGTTTTGAATATTAGTTTATACTATTTAATTATGGTAATAATAAGTTCACACGTTTTTCTAAACCAAAGTAAAAATATTTTTAGTACCCTCGGGTACATCTTAAAATATATATATAATAACTTGATTTAATAAATATTTTCAAGATAAATCTAAGTATGGGTTTTATACACCTCAAAAGTTTTTAAACAAAATAACCATCTCTCATCAAAAAAGATAATTCGACTTAAAGGGATTTTCGAAACGTTTCACAATGTTTTCTCCGTAACAAACCAAATTCGATCGTAGCGTTTGGGCCGGGTTTGGGTTGTTACAGTGAGCATGTATAAAATTCCGCTAGGCTTGGGTATAGTGAAATTTCATAAATTTTTATTTTACGAGCCTAGGGACTAAATTATAAAAAGGTTAAAAGTATTGGGGTAAAATGGTAATTTTTCCATAATATGAAATTTCATTGAATTGAGTAGAATAATGATTAAATGAGTTAAATTTGATTATATAGATTAAGAAAAATGACGTATGGAATTAGATCGAGGAAAAGACAAAGTTATCTATTAAACGATTGTTTCCGTCGTACGAGTTCGAGGGAAGTTTGTATATTATGAATTTTAATACAAATGTATTTCATATGCTTTGATATTGCATAAATTGCGAATACTAGACTATGAATATGATCGATAGTGATTCAACGACGATTCGAGATTCGAAATCTCGGTTGAACCTCAGGAATAGTTTAGGATACTAGTGACATGTCATTAGGGGATACAATGAGTTGGCTTTGGGACATGATATTAGCGATTCGGGTGCGAGTTATATCGATTTGGCTTCGGGCCATGAATTTTGGTTGATTTGGCTTCGGGCCATGATATCAGTATTTCGGGTATAAGCTACCTTGATTTGGCTTCGGGCCATGGTATAGGTACTTAGTGTGCGAGACTCTTGAGTATCTGTGTAACACCCCTAACCCGTATCTGTCGCTAGAACATGGTTACAGAGTATTACCAAAACTTTTAGAACATTTTCAAATAATTTACATCAATTACTATTCATTTACTGAGATTATTCAAAACGTCCTTTGATTGGACCATCAAGGCCCAAGACGAGCATTAGAATTGAGTCAGAACTTAATCGGGAACTCTAAGAATTTGTCACGGAATTTCAAAAATTTTCCAAGGTGTAGGGCTTACACGCCTTGATGTGTCTAAAACTAACTATGATCACAATAAAGGCAAGCGCACCTATCGTTCAATAGTATAGTTATGGTAAGACCGGTAATATCGTATCCATAAGGACCAAGAGTACTAGTAATTACTATCTTTTTATTATCTAGCCAAAGATTTGGAGTGATTTCTTTTAAAACTAAACTAATTAAAAGCACGAGAAAGAACGAATTGGGAAAATACTTTTTAGACAACTTTTATGAGATAGGCAATACCTAAGGAAGAATCCACCTAGACTTCACTTATTACTTTTGATTCATATGATTTTTTCACTTGACTTAATCCGTAAAAATCCTTGATTTATTTTAATATCTTTTTCAAGACTAAAAACAATTGACTCTAGGTTGATTAATTGAAATCTCTTTCTAATTAAAACCCCTATTGTCACATTAACTCGATCTATAGATTCCCCTATTAGATTTGACTCTAATCTAGCAAATTTTCGTCGCCCTATTTCTGGGGTTGCAATCAACTCCGCTTAATTGTGTTGATCTACTCTTAAACAAGGACTTTTGCTCCACTGAATAAGCACATTCAACTTGAATAAATAACCTGAATTATCAAAACAAGAATAAGAACTTACAATTAAGAATAAGAACAAGTATTTATCTTATAAATCAAATAATAATAAGATCCGTATTAGGTTTCATCCCCTTAGGTATTTAGGGATTTAGTTCATACTAATAGAGGAAAACATCTTAGAATAAGGAAAACAGCAAAACATAAGAAAACCCAAAAACTTCTAAAGAACTTGATGGGAGATCTTCAGTCTTGATGAAGATTCTTCTTCCGAGTTGCTCCCGACGGCTGTCTTCGAGTATTTTCTACCTTCTACTCGGCGTCCCCTTTAGGTTGCCCCCTAGGGTGTTTATATAGGCTTTGGGATGCCTTTCTTGACCCACAAGTAACCCTTTTTCGAATAGAATTAAACCTAGTTACAGCAGGGACACGCTAGTGTGACACGCCCGTGTTTGATGGCCTTATGCCGTGCTCGCTTCTACTCGCCATACACGGCCGTGTGGTCTGTCTGTGTGCAACATTCGAGGCTGTGTTTGATCCTGCTCGTAACACACGATCGTGTTCGATGGTCCAGGCCGTGTTGGTTTCCTAGGTAGGCCCATTTTGCCCATTTTTGGCCCGTTTCTTGTTCTTTTCGACTCCCTAAGCTCTCCTGGGTGTAAAACATGAAATTAAAGGATTAGGAGCATCAAATTTATCAAATCTAATGAAAACTCATCCAAAAATAAGCCAAGCATGGGGTTAAAATATGTGTAAATTGTGGTTTATCAAATATCCCCACACTTAAGCTTTTGCTTGTCCTCAAGCAAAATCCTCAACTCACAATTAAAATTAACTTCCTCAATTCATCATTCTCGTTAATAATGTTTCGTCATAATTCATAGATAATTCATACATTAATAATTGAACTTAAAAGAGTCATAACGATTCAAACAATCTAAGTCATAAATTTTTATAGCACGAAAACATAGGTGTTTCCCCTTACCTAAATAATTACCTCTGATTCAAAACCGACAAGAATTGACATCCTCACTAAAGATTCACTCAAATCACTCAAGGTGTTTAAGGTTCAAATTAAGCACTCAAAAGTCAAACATGAAAAGTTAATCCCATAGGCTTGCATGAAAATCAAATCTCCACCACTATAAAATGATATGATACACAAATCAAAAGGTCTTACAAGGGTTGTAACGGGTGTGGATAAAGGCTGAATTAAAGGGTTAGGTTCGAGATTGAATTGACAATTTACCTAACTAGAAACAATGAACTAATACTGAATAATAATATCGATTGAAAACTTATCACTAATAATACGAGCATCTTCTAAAGATGTGAAATTAATCGTTTAAGCTCATAAAACTAATAATGAATAATTTTCCAACTTTTTTTTAAGGAATAATTATTTACAATAATAAGATAGAATTTAACAACTGAAATAATAGAAATATTTAGGCAGCTGATCAAACCAAATCTCGAAATAATGGGAGTCAAAGAAGTGAAAATTTGGTTTTGGGTTAATATTAATGGGTGAGTTAAGAAACGATTTATTAGGGTAAAAAGGGTTCACTAGGGGTTAATTATGAAGGTAGGCTTTTTGGTGGAATAAGTGGGTTAAGACCTAGGTGCCTTATCATCTCAGTATATCAAATCAAAAGTGTAGTCTCGACATGTATAATCGAAGCAAGTTCTAGAATAACAAATCAATGTTGGCACACTCATAATCAATAAAGTGAGCAAGAAAAATATATGCTCTTAAGGGCTTAAAGTTTCACAAAAATTATTGTTTTTGATGTCAACCTTGTAAATTTCAAACTTTATAGTATTATTTAAATTTAGGGAAACAACCTAAAAAAATTTTTAATTCTGAAAATAGACTTATCATGCTTGATTCTCTAATGTCTTAAAGTTTAAACCATCAATGCACAATTACCTGTGACTTAATCCAAAAACATATCAATAAAAATCATAAATCAATAGAAATTTCATTCTAATAGTAATATGATAAAATTTCTTAAGAACAAGACATAATTCAGAGATTTTCTATGTAACATCCTGAAAATGGGCCTGTGCATTTTTGATTTAAGTATACGAAATGGCATGTCTTGTGTGTTATGAATGTATTGTGAACATTTTTGGAAACTTGGAAATGATTTAGAAATGTTAAGTTTCAAAAGAGGAAAGTGAACATTTCTGGAAACTTGGAAATGTAAGAAATGTTAAGTTCAAAAGAGGAAAGTGAACATTTCTAGAAACTTGGAAATGTAAGAAATGTTAAGTTTAAAGGAGGCAAACGAACATTTTTGGAAACTTGGAAATGTAAGGAAATGTAAGGAAATGTAAGGAAACGTTCTAGGAAAAGTTAAGTTCTGAGGTTAAGAGAGGGAAGTAAAGCAAGGTGGCCTTAAGAAAATTTATGGGTGAAATATGACATACAAATGGGCTTGGAAAAGTGGCTTGGAGGCGCCACTTAGGGCCTCTGGAGTTGACGCTACAAGCAGGTGCAATTGGGCCTGGGTTCGAGTCACTTGGGGAGCAAATAAAAGAATTTTATTTTGGTGCCAGGAACAAGAGAAGTGGACGGCATTAAGGCTCTATAGGGAGGTGTTTTATTGTTGTTAAAATTCGGCAAATAGATGGATAAATGATGGATTTTTATTGATATTTTTATTAAGAGATAAGAGATAATTACTGGATTAAGTTTTAGGTGATAATTAAAGTGATAAAGCTATCAAAATAGAAGAGTGGTGGCCAAGTAAGGGATTCTAAGCTAGTAAATTCGGCTATAAAAGGAAAAGAGAGGCCATTCAGCATTATTTTCTCTTCCTTGATAACCTCTGCCGAATTTCCCTTCTCCTTATTTCACCATTGCCGAATTCTCTTAAGCAACTATTCTTTTCTTCTTCATTCTTCTCCTCTCAATATTCCAAAAGCCAAAACTTGTGTGACTATTCTCTAGGCCTTAAGCCGAATCTTTGAGGACTCAAGAAAAGGGGGCTGTCGATTACAAAGATTAAGGGTAAGGTCAGTAGTTATCGATTTCCATTCTTTTTCTTCTAAGATTAAAGCCGAAACTAGGAAATCTAACCCCATTATTGTGTTAGTCAAAACTTGGAAAGAAGGCTCTTCGGGATTTCTGCCATTGTCGACAACTCCATAAGACAAGTCAACTATTTCGGGATTTAGGAATCTAAGGTAAGTCATATTTAACATTTGGCTAAGGGTTATTTGTTGTGAATAAATGTTAGAAATTGATCTAACATGAAGTTATAGGGATTTCGACAGACATTTAAGGCAAGGAATACTTTCGGGATTTACTAAGTGTCGACTACAGGGAAGAGAAGTTCTTTTCCCGACGGTACACCATAGGCCGCTTGTTCCCTAGTTATTCAGTGAGTTTCGGGATTTAAAATCCACAAGGTAAGTGTCTATATGCAATCGGCCAAGGCTTATTTTAGCACTAGATCTATTTTCTTACATGATTTAAAAGTCGAAAACTAATCTATGAAGGGATTCAATACCAGCCGATTACAAGGAAGGGGATCTACAACATTCCGGGATTTGATTAGTAAACAAATCGGCAAGGTAAGGATTTTAGTGTACTAATCCTACTAGGATTTGGATTTATGGCCGAATGGCTCTTTACTAAGTATTAAATGATTGATTAAATGTAGAGATCTAAGATCTAAGGCATTAGATCAAGCTTTTCGGGATTTGGATTGGAAACCCTAAGCGAATCAGGTGTGTACCTCACACTATTTCTTGATATATTTATGGCAATAATTAATATGTATGTGACTATAAGAATGTGTAAGAATATGGCTAAGGTACCATGTAATGGTACAAAAGTACTCAGGTACGTTTCCTACTCCTACTAGGAATATGAAATTATGTTATATATGTAACATGTGAAAAGTGATAAGAATGTGAAATTATGTAATATGCATGATATGATTGATATGGGGCATTCGGGTTATATGAAAGGGGAAGTGAATGTGGTGACCTAAGACCACGATATCTGAATGTGGTGACTTAAGACCACGATATCTGAATGTGGTGACCTAAGACCACGATATCTGAATGTGGTGACCTAAGACCACGATATCTGAATGTGGTGACCTAAGACCACGAATTTTATAAGGGCGATGAGCACGTCGACTGCAGCGACTACCTTCGATGGTGTGTAGCGGATGGAGGGTTGACTTATTAGTCCCCACGGTGTGCAGGTTGGTACGGGTGATGTGTAGCGGATGGCATCTAGGTTTGGGTTCGGGTTTGCATCATTATTTTATATCTGTTATATGAATAAGTATGTGATATGATATTGTATGCCTGAATTGTTAAGTTTTAGTGTTGGTTACACATTGAGTCTGTCTGACTCACCCCGTTTGGGGAATATTTTTCTTCCAGGTGATGATCAGTAATGGACCGGGTCGGCAGGAGCTTAAAGGTGGCCATGCACAGCAAGGAAAATTTCATTATTTGGACTTTTATTCTATTTAAGCATTTTAATTTATTTTTGGGGAATTATTTGATGTAATAAGGCCATAGTTGAGCTACTTTATTTTTCTTTCTTTTATTTATTATGTTACTAATTTTTAATGGTTATAAGATTAAGTAAATTTGGTTTAAAATAGACTTTAAATATTTTGTCACCTGAAATAAATGGGTTTTCAATATAAAATCGAATTTGTTTTCAACTCAAGCCCAATCCAAAACCATTTTACTTTCAAAACACACAAATTTTTCCTAAGTAACAAAAGAAATTTGAACCGGTTTACATCGAGGAACATACCAGATCCGGTCAAGGCTCGTGGGCCGGGTTTGGGGTGTTTCATTCTAATAATACTATGGTTAACCTCCCCACACTTAAGATGTACATTGTCCTCAATGTACAAAGATAGATAATAATAAAATCATAAGATAGGGAGAGAAGTGAAACTTCTTGAATTTTGGATGAAGTCAAGGAAAAGAAACGGGAGAAAGTTGGGCAGAGGTGGTGGATACTCCGATGGTGGTGTGGTCGTTCCTTAATAGCCCCTTGAACCTAATTTAAAGAATACAAAATATTATAATATAAATTAAAGACAAGAAAGATAAAAGGAAAAAGTTTAAAAATGAAAATAAAAGAAAAAGAAAAAAATAAATGGACTTAAAGGTCCTTGTCTTGTTGAGTCAATGAAGCGGCCGGCATGAACTTATGTAGGGAGGTTGCGCATGGGAAGACTGCACCAGGATCCTTTCGCTTTTTCGACACAAGGATGGTGGACTTGATCTTGGCTCTAGTATTAGTCATTGTATATGGTGGCAAGGATGGTGTGGTGACGGTGTAAAGAAGGAATAAGGGAAAGGGGAAAAGGGAAATGAAGGGAGGAAGATAATGGGAGGGGAAAGGGGGGGTTTTCCGGCTGAAGAAGAAGTGAGAAAGTTGAGTAAGCGGAGTGAGGAGGTGGTGGCCTGTGGTGAAAAGGAAGAAAAGCTGTGGTAGCTAGGGTTGGGGAGGAAGGGATTTAGGGAAGAAAGTGAACAGAAAAAGAGGTTTAAATAGAGATTGGGGCACATGGTCGTGGGCCACGCTCGTGTTCCATGGGCGTGTTAGGTCACACAGCCGTGTCGCACGGCCGTGTGATGCTTTGTTCGTTTCTCCCACGCTTGTGTAGGGGTTCCCATGCCCATGTTGCTTAATCAGTGTCGACCACGGCTCAGAGGCACGGGCATGTCGCACGCCCGTGTTACTTTCTTAGTGTCGACCACGGCCGTATCGCACGACCGTAGCATTTTGTTGGAGCCCGTGTTTTGGGGAAAATTTTTGTCCTGTTTGCGCATGATCTCTACCATGCTCATGTACCTACCCGTGGTGTCCACACGGCCACGGCCACGCCCGTATGCAAGGCCGTATGGATAGGGAAACCCGTGTTTTATTAATTTGGTTAGTTTTTAGTTAGGTGCTAAAAAAATTGAAAATATGGAAATTAATGGGGTTAGTGCTCGGGTTGCCTCCCGAAAAGTGCTCGTTTAAAGTCTTTAAGCTAGACTGACCTTGCATTCGCATAATCATGATGGTTTGAGGAGTTGAAACTCCTCATTCTTGCTATTAATTGTATTAAAATAAGGTTTTAGACGAGCACGATTTACCTTGAAGGTGCCAAATTGAGAATGAGTTACCTCGACTGTACTGTATGGGAAAGTATTAAGTACCGTGATAGGAGTCATTTCATTTGGTTCAGAAGGGGCAACACGAGGATCTGTATTATCTATTAGAACTCAGTCTCCAACCTTGAAGTAGTTTGTTTAGTCTTTAAGTTCGTTATGGAGTTGCCTCGGTTTCACTTCGTGTGTTCTTGGTTTCTCCTTGACATGTGTCTTCCACTCGTCTAGTTCATTGATCTGAAGGCTTTGCTCCTCATGAGTTATTTCTTTGTTGGCACGAGGTTTAGGAAGTGGCTCAGTTGTGTATTTTCGTGGTGCTTCCTAAAAAGAGGGTTGAATCAAATGGTTATTAATAGAACTTATGCTCTCACCTTTATTACTCGATGTCCTAGCTGAGTCACGAGCCTGAAGAGTGATCGTTTCGTTACCTACACGAAGTGTGAGTTCACCTGTATCAATATCAATTCTTGTTTTAGCAGTTGCTAAAAAGGGTCTCCCTAAAATTAAAGGAACGTTACTATCCTCATCCATGTCTAAAACAACAAAGTCTACTGGGAATATGTATTTGTCAATTTTCACTAGTACAACCTCAATTATACCCCTAGGAACTCTAATGGTTTTATCAGCCAATTGAATGCTCCTCCTAGTTTGTTTGGGTTTCCCAAGACCTAGCTGTTTAAACATTTTATAAGGCATAACATTGATACTTGCCCCTAGATAAGCTAAAGCATTATTAATAGATAATCCTCCAATTAAGCGAGGAATTGTAAAACTCCCTGGATCTTTTAACTTTTGAGGTAGTTTATTTTGTAAAATTGCCGAGCATATTGCATTTAGCTCCACATGCGACGCATCGTCTAACTTCCGTTTATTTGTCAAAAGCTTTTTTAAGTTTTTTTGAATTGGGCATCTGCGAAAGAGCTTCAATAAACGGTAAGCTAATATGTAATTTCTTTATAAGTTTAAGGAATTTACCGAATTGTTCATCTGTGCGGTCTTTCTTCGTCGCGTTAGGATATGGCACACAAGGTATATACTCTTTACTTACCAATTTCTGTGTATCGTGACTTACCCCATCCTTACCTTTGCTTTCCACAGGTTTTTGCCTTGGTTTGGTTCGTCTAACTCTTCCTATCATGAGCAGTGATGGCATAGAGTTGCTTCTTGGGGTTAGTTTCAGTGTTGATTGGCAAGCTACCTTGTGGTCATTTTGAGATCAACTTAGCAAGCTATCCTATTTTGTTCTCGAGCCCTTGAATTGATGCCTGTTGATTTTTAAGTGCTATTTCGGTGTTTTGGAAACGAGTTTCTGACACCACTATGAATATTGTTAGCATCTCCTCAAGGTTTGGCTTCTTCTCTTGTGGGTAAGGTTTCTGTTGAAAGCCTGGAGGGGGTTGTTGTCTCTGATTTCCTTGGCCACCCTATGAGAAGTTGGGTTGGTTCCTCCAACCTGGATTGTAAGTGTTACTATAAGGGTTAGTTTGAGGTCTAGAATTATTACCCATATAGTTCATCTGTTCACTTTCTAAGCCAGGGTTGTAGGATGGATATTCTGTATTACTCATTCCTCCTCCATTCGTATCGCACTACATCACTGGATGTACCTGCGAAGAACCACACAAACCATCAATCTTTTTATTTAACAGTTCTACCTGGTTTGATAGCATGGTCACTGCGTTGAGGTTGAAAACACTAGCTGCCTTTGTTGGCTTCGTCCTCATAACTTGCCACTGATTGTTATTCAGTGACATCTCTTCAATGAATTCATAGGCAGCATCAGGTGTTTTGTTGTTAAGTGTACCACCGGCGGCTGCATCAATCAATTGCCTAGTTGAGGGGTTCACACCATTGTAAAAGGTTTGAACCTGTAGCCATAGAGGTAACCCATGGTGTGGGCATCTTCTTAGTAGACCCTTGTATCTCTCCCATACATTAAAGTGTTTCTAAATCCATCTGCACAAAAGAAGAAATGTCATTCCTCAACTTAGCCGTTTTAGCCTGCGAAAAATATTTAAGTAAACATTTTTCGGTCATTTATTCCTATGTAGTGATTGATCCTCGTGGTAATGAGTTCAACCACTGTTTAGCTTTGTTCCTCAACGAAAAGGTAAACAACCGAAGGCAAATGGCATCATCAGAAACGCCATTAATTTTGAAAGTATCGCAATATTCCAGAAATTTTGCCAAGTGATTGTTTGGATCCTCATCCTACAAACCATCGAACTGAACAAATTGATGAATCATCTGAATAGTGTTAGGTTTCAGTTCAAAATTATTTGCAGCAACAGCAGGTCTAACAATACTTGATTCAGTTCCTGTTAAAGTAAGTTTAGCATAATCATACATAGTACGAGGAGCAGGATTTTCGGCAACCACCGGAGATAGTGGATTGTTATCAGCCATCTCCTTGGTATTAGTGGTTTCGTCTTCTTGCTATTCTTCTATGTATTGTAGACTTCGCCTTATTTCTCTTTGATTTCTGTGATCTCTACTTTCAATCTCACTGTCAAAAAGTAGTGGTCCTGATGGGTTCCTTCTAGTCATAAACTAAAAGTTCCTGCCAGAAGCAAAGAAAGAAAAATTAGAAAAGTTAAAATAAAATAATTAATTGCAAATAAAAAATAAAAAAGGCTAAAGTAATAAAAATTTAGTGTTCCTAATATCTTAGTCCCCGGCAACGACGCCAAAAACTAGATGTGTCTAAAACTAACATGATCACAATAAAGGCAAGCGCACCTATCGTTCAATAGTATAGTTATGGTAAGACCGGTATTATCGTATCCACAAGGACCAAGAGTACTAGTAATTGCTATCTTTTTGTTATCTAGCCTAAGATTTGGATTGATTTCTTTTAAAACTAAACTAATTAAAAGCACGAAAAAGAACGAATTGGGAAAAATACTTTTTAGACAACTTTTATGAGATAGGCAATACCTAAGGAAGAATCCACCTAGACTTCACTTATTACTTTTGATTCATATGATTTTTTCACTTGACTTAATCCGTAGAAATCCCTAATTTATGTTAATATCTTTTTTCAAGACTAGAAACAACTGACCCTATGTTGATTAATTGAAATCTCTTTCTAATTAAAACCGTTATTGTCGCATTAACTCGATTTATGGGTTCCCCCTTTAGATTTGACTCTAATCCGGTAGATTTTCGTCGCCCTATTTCTAGGGTTGCAATCAACTCCGCTTAGTTGTGTTGATCTACTCTTAAACAAGGACTTTTTCTCCACTGAATAAGCACATTCGACTTGAATCAATAACCCGAATTATCAAAAACAAGAATAAGAACTCACAATTAAGAATAAGAACAAGTATTTATCTTATAAATCAAATAGTAATAAGATCCGTCTTAAGTTTCATCCCCTTAGGTATTTTGGGATTTAGTTTAAACTAATAGAGGAAAACATCTTAGAATAAGGAAAACAACAAAACATAAGAAAACCCAAAAACTTCTAAAGAACTTGACGGGAGATCTTCAGTCTTGATGAAGATCCTTCTTCTGAGCTGCTCCCGATGGCTGTCTTCGAGTATTTTCTACCTTCTACTTGGCGTCCCCCTTTAGGTTGCCCCCTAGGGTGTTTATATAGGCTTTGGGATGCCTTTCTTGGCCCACAAGTAGCCTTTTTCCAAATAGAATTGAACCTAGGTACGGCAGGGACACGTCCGTGTGACACGCTCGTGTTTGATGGCCTAAGGCTGTGCTCACTTTTGCTCGCTATACACGGTCGTGTGGTCTGCCTGTGTACGACATTCCAAGCCGTGTTTGATCTTGCTCGTTACACACGGTCGTGTTCGATGGTTCAGGCCGTGTTGATTTCCTAGGTAGGCCCATTTTGCCCCTTTTTGGCCCGTTTCTTGTTCTTTTTGACTCCCTAAGCTCTCTGAAATTAAAGGATTAGGAGCATCGAATTCATCAAATTTAATGAAAATTCATCCCAAAATAAGCCAAGCATGGGGTTAAAATATGTGTAAATTATGGTTAATCACGCCTTTGTGGTCCAAGGGAGACGCCCGTGCTGGAGACCGTGTTCGACCCCGAGTAACTCTTTGACTTATGAACATGGCCATACCACATGCTCGTGTGCTAGGTCGTGTGGTTAATTAATTCAATTCGAAATTAGGTGCACGTTTCACACGGCCAAGACACACGCCTGTGTTCTAGGCCGTGTAGCATGCACGGCCGAAACACACACCCGTGTCTCTGCCCGTGAGGCTCAATTCTGAGCATTCTGTTTCTCAAGATTTAGGTCTAGGGGACATGTAACACCCCTTACCTGTATTCAATGCCGAAACAGGGTACGAGGCATTACCAGACTCACATCACAAGCAATCATACAAATTTGAGTCATAAAATTTGCGTCCAAATTAAAACCATTCATATTCAATCATAAAGTCCCTTGTACGAGCCTACGAGGCCCAAAACATGTATTGGAAGTAGTACAGGACTAAACCAAAAACTCAGGAAACTTTTACAAAACATAGAATTTTTTTTGCTAGAAGCAGGGCTCACACGCCCGTGTGGTCCAAGGGACACGCCTGTGTGACCCCGGGGACACCCCCGTGCTTTAGACCATGTTCAAATTAGGGTGCTCTCTGACTTGTGCCACACGGCCGTGCCACACGCCTGTGTGCTAGGCCGTGTAGCACACACGGTTGAGACATACGCCTGTGTGCACAATTCTAGACATTCTGTTTTGCAACAATTAAGGTGTAGGGGACACACGGCCGAAACACATGCCCGTGGGGCAGACCATGTGTCACACACGGCCTGGACACACGCCTGTCTGTCTACTCGTGTGGACAAAAACAAGGCTATTTACCAAGCCATTTTGCCACCCTCACTTGCACACATCAACACAACATCACATGGCACAAATTCAAGCATATAAGAGCAACCAAACAACCACAACCAAGATAATAACATGTCATCCTCATGCCATTATTTATCATGCTTAAAACATCATACTTAACCCATTAAAAACTTACTAATTTCACATTCATAAGAGGGCATTAACATACAAATAAACTTATAATCAGCATAAGCCATCATTCATGGCTATATATAAGATGAAGAATTAACAATTACAAACAAACACATATAGCCAACTTTAATGACACATATAACAAATTGACCTAGTCCATATACATTCCATAGATTTAAAATGCTTGAATTCATTTATACCCAAAATGATAGCTTGATAGTGTGATAGGATCTCCGGCGATCTCGAACCCGAGCTGGCTCGATGACACTATAAAACATGGGAAAGGAAGGGGGTAAGCTATATATATATATAGCTTAGTAAGTTCGTACGAAAATAATAAGAAACTCTTACCAATCATTTACCAAGTCCAACAATATAAACATAAGATAGTACAAATTGTTATAGATCTCACAATTATAATTTATTTAGTCACATTGTTTACTCTATCAACTTATAAGCATAATTTAACATATCCTGGCATTAGCCTAACAATCGTAATCTCTCCTTTGCAACATATTACGACAATTAAAAATTCATTTCAAACCTCATAGAAAACATGTACATTAACCTTGTGTACTCATATCTTCTCGTACTTCCATAACCATTTTAATAGGCAATTATGCCAGTCTTTCCTTTTTCTTATATCCGATAAATCACAATTTGCATGAATAAAACATGCTATATCATAACTCAATTTGGCCCGAAAGCCAATCACATAATCGCCAACAAAATTTATCATGAATTTCATACATCACAAGTATAGGCTAATAATCACAAGGTTTTCCTAAAATCATTCTCGTGGAAATCATGAACTCACAATTTCATGAAGTCCATGCTTATAAGCTTTACGTACATACCAGTACCGATTTGTAATTACTTACATACTCTTTCTCTTCTTTGACATACTTGTTGAATTTCCTGTTGAACCATTTGGAATACTAAAGGATACTCAAGAATCTCGTACATACAGTACTGTACCAATGCCATATCCTAGATATGGTCTTACATGTAATCTTGTATTGATGCCAATAGCCCAGCTATGGTCTTACGCGAAGTCTCATATCGATGCCATATCCCAGATATGGTCTTACACGTAATCACAGTAACCCTAATGTCATGACATTTGTATCCTATATATTCCTAATGTTCAACCGGGACTTTAACTGTATCGAATCTTCGTCGGTCATTTCCGTAGTGTCGTACTCAATAGCATTCACATTGCATTTCAATAATGTAGCATTTACCACAATTATATCAATCAAGCATTTATACACATATAATTTAATGCTTATTAAACATACGAACTTACCTCGGCATAAAAATGGCGAAAAGGACTAAATCGTCAAATACTTATTTTTTCCCCGTTTTAGGTCCGAACCTCGTTTTTCTTGATCTATAATATCACATTTAACTTATTCAATCATTATACTATTCAAATTATGGCAAAAATTACATTTTCCCCTAAACTTTTGACTTTTACATTTTAGTCCCTAGGCTCGTAAAATGATTTTCATTCAATTTCATTACACCCAAGCCTAGCCGAACCTATATCATGCTCATAACAGCCCACAATTTTCATTTATTCACACTTTTACTAATTTTACAACTTTTACAAACAAGACCTTTTAGGCATTTTTACCGAAAATCATTTAGTAAAAGTGGTTTAACAAACAACAAACATGCATTTTCCACCATCAAACATCAAAATACATACATGTTCAACATGGGTAAAATTAGACTTTGAAATCTCTTCAAATTAGTGGTAGAAATAGATAGATCATGTTACAAGTATTTTAAAAACATAAAAATCATTAAAAACGAGGCTAGAACAGACTTACAATCGAGCTTGGAAGCTTGAAAAGCCCTAGGCATGTCTTCTCCATGTAAAATTAGGCCATGGGAGGAAGATGACAAGATTTTGGCTTTATTTTGCTTTTTAATTCATTTTAATTACCAAATTACTAAAATGCCCTTAATAAAAACTTTAGAAACATACCTAACCAAGTCCATTTTTGTCCACCAACTTAACCAATGGTCTAATTACCATTTAGGGACCTCAAATTTAAAATTTCATTGTAAAACCCCAAACCTGGCCTAGAAGTTAGGCCTGAATCTGGCATGTCACATCAAAAGGTTGTATAAAACCATATGATCTTTAAAAACCTTTCCTTAATTTAAAAACTTTTTATCAATGAAAAACCTCGAGTTTCGTCGCTTAACAAATAAAATTTGCTTAAAGTTGTTTCCCTTGCGAACACACTATTATATTCAAAACATAGTTTATTAAAGCCATTCTCTTGTAAAACATTATTATCTTTAAAACCTTGTTTGATGCAGATGCTTAATTTAAAACAGTTGCGGAAACGTGATATTTTGAAAAATAGTACTTACTTTGGAAAAACCCGTGTTTAATAGACTAGTAGTTTATAATCTAAAGAAACACCAAATAAGAGAAAAATCCAACGACCTTATTACACAAAATATTAACCCAAAAATAAATAACATAAAATAAATTAAAACCGAATTTACTAAGCATAAGAAGCAAATCCGAAGTATGGCCACCTCCGAGTCCTCCGCAGCTCCAAATCCTCTAAAGGGGGTGAGTTACGAGAACTCAGTGTGTAATCCCCTATAATGGTCACTATCTGGGCCGAGCCCTTACGGTATCGGTCTGGGCCTAAGCCCTATAATCATGATAATGCAACAAAAATGCAGCCCAACCGAATCCAGCCATCACACCACCCGTACCAACCAATCGCACCATGTGGGGATCAAGTCAACCCACCCCGCCAAACGCACCAATATTGCAGTCAAGCTGCTAATCACGGTATATGTGGCTGAGCCACTAAAGACGGTATGTGGCAGAGCCACTAAAACGGTATTTGTGGCAGAGCCACCAGAACTGTACTTCCTCCAATTATCAAACCCAACCCATGCAACATGTTACGAATGCAATGTATTACAAATATAAACAGTATAACTAAAATCACATACACAACATTTAACCACGAGCGAGGGTATAACGGTCATTTTCTCATGTAAGGGTACAACGGTAATTTCCACCCTTTTGGGGGTATTTCGGTATTTTATCCTTCGAGGGTACTTCGGTAATTTTACCCACTAAGGGTATTTCAGTAATTTACCCTCTAGGGGTATTTCAGTAATTTGCAAACCAGGGGTATTTCAGTAATTTTGCAAATCGAGGGTATTTTGGTAATTTTGCGAATCGGGGGTATTTTAGTAATTTGTAAACCAATGTATTCTAAATAGAGATAACAATGCGAATGGGCCTAGGGCCCATTCTCGACCCAAATGGGCCCACACGCTCATGTGGCCCATTTAGCCCAAATCTATCTGCAGATATGAGATTCACATACACCAGTTCACTATCTACTACACGATCATACAATTTAGTCATATGGGCTCACGGGCCCATTGGGCCCACTTGGCCCAAGGTAGCGTAGACTCATGAGAACACTCATGAGGGCCTCAACTATCGCGTCAAAGCTCCCACACGTGCGCTCGCATGCTCTACAGCTAGAGTAGTGCGAAATACACACCTGATAGGAATATGAAGCTACGTAACATCCTGAAATTCAGAATTTTATGTTTTGAAGTATATCATGCTTTAGGCTAGTTAAAAATGTTAATTGTGTATGATTAGGGGTCCTAAGAAGGCACGAGATTGAGTTGGGCCTTAGTAAAATTTTTGTGTTTAAGCACTTTAAGGAGAGGAGGTAAGTGGCATCAATGCTTAAGGAAATAAGTGTGTATTTTGCTAGCATAAGTGAGCATATGTCAAGGAGGTTGTGGCGTCACATGAAGGGCTTTTGGGGAGGAGTTCGAATCCCACCTAGTGCAAAAAGTTTGATTAAATTTTTGTGCTTCCCTTCCAAGTGTCGGCCATGGTCTTAAATAAAGTAAGGAAGGCTTTTTATTGATGGCAACAAGAATAAGAAAATATGGTAAGGAGGAAAACAAGGGAAAATGAAGGAAAGAAATAAAAGAAAAAGGCAAGGGAGGGAACATGTTGGCCGAATATTAGGAGTTGCCATGAGAAAGAATTTTTGGTCAATTTTCATTTTTTTGGTGGAAGGTGTAATCGGTTTTGGTAAAGAGTGGGTGTGCCGAATTTTGTTAGGCATTTTGGAGAGTTTTTGGTATCATTTGAAGGCCTTTTCTTTGTTCACTTGGTACCTCTTTTTCCTTGCCTAAAACTGAGACCATTTGGGAGCAATTTTTCTTTCTTCTTTTCATCTTTGCCATAGCTATCTTTATTCTTTTAACATTTTGGTGCTTACCTTCCAATCTTTTCCCTTGGTTACCAAAAAACAAGTCCCTTTTTTTGTTCATCTCGTTCATGGTATTAGCCAAAACTTTGACACTTCTCTTGTCCATCTCTTTTTTTCCTTCCTCACTATTTCTCCAACCTTTCTCTCATTTTCTTTAATCAATTTTACATAGAGGCCGAATCATCCTTGTTCTTTTTCTCCAATAGCCGAATCACATAACACTATATCCCTTTTTCTTTTCTTTTTCTTTTGGGTGTTGGGCACTCTCACTTCCTTGACCGAATCGGTATTATTGAGGGGTTGGTCGAAACATTCATTTTGTTTTTGTTGACTCATTCTTAGTCATAAGTCGAATCGTTTGGAGTTGAGTTTATCATCGATTAAGGTAAGGTGTTTCTTCATAGTTTATTTCGAAATATTTCATTGTGTGGTGATTCCGCTAACGGTTATTATAGGGATTAAATCGCTAGTTTTATCCACTCATTGTTTCTTCGGAAGAAGTGGTAAGCCAAATCCTATTCCAAAATAAATACATTCTCTCATCATAGTACTTTCTAACCGAGATCTTTTCAATGGAGGCAAGTGGTAATGATTTGATAGGAAAAGCGATAGTAGGAGACAAAAGGAGTGGATTTGCAATTCCTACTCCTAAGTTCAAACGAAGGGCGGTATCAGCAGTTCGGGATTTTCCACTGGGTTGTGGACCATCATCCGGTGAAAATAGACAAATCGTGGTCGTTCACGATACTAAGGGTAAGTGTTTCAATAGATCGTTTGATTTAGATTTAGATTAATAAAATCTCGTTTGTTGGATTAATCGAGTGTAATGGTGATTTAGGTGCCGACGATCGAGAATGATTAATCCTTACCATAATTAGGTGTGTAATCTCACATCGAAATCCCGTAGATTCATGATTAGATATCACGTTGGAAAATATATCGTTATTATTTATATGGCTAAAAATCGTAATATGGCACAAATCGAGAAATTTGCTTAAATTACATTATTTCTATAGATTTGTCAAAATCGGTATTAAAATTGTTAAAATTACAAAATGCCTCTATGGGTCGAATTACGAAAATGCGTGTAGCCTAGTGGCTTTGCCACAAAATATTCATTATAATGTTTACTTATGATTTCGGTGGCTTGGCCACAATAAAAATATATGGTAAGCAGCTTGACTGTAAATTTTGGGGTGAACGGCGGGGTGGGTTGACTTGATCCCCATAGGTGTGATTGGCTGGTCGGGGGTGTGATGGATGGATGGGTTGTGTTGCATACATTTACTTCATTTTGTTATTGATTATGTAAATGGGCTTAAGCCCAAGTTATTGCTAAATGGATTTAGGCCCAATGGATGACGGTAAGGGGATTATACACTGAGTTCTAGTAACTTACCCCTTTTCCTTAAACCTTGCAGGTAATGCTCAGTGATGTGGACTTCGGCCATGGATGACTCGATGGAGGCCATACTTCAAAAATGGTGTTTTTAAACTTTAAATTTCTATTTCTGTTTACTTAATTTCTTTTGCTATTTTGGGTTTTTAAGTTGGAATAAGGCCTCTGGGATAAACTTTATTTTGCTTTATGTTTGGACGAATTTAAAATTATTTTCTTGAATTATTTTAAATAGGTATTTTCTAAAATCATAAATAAAGGTTTTCCAAAATAGAGTAACAAATGGATTTCATAACAAACTTTTACAAATAATTTAACTCGGAAATTCTCTTTCGAATTATCAAACAATATTTTCAAAAGTCATGCTTTTAAAAGATCACTAGTTTAATTATCGATTCTTCAATCAACCTTTCAAGATTAGTAGTATTTTATCGAGTATTTCTAAATCAAAATTGTTTTCTTAAACAATAGCCTCTTAACAATATCTTTAGTAAGAATCATAAATTCTTTAATCGTTTTCTTTATGTGACATGCCAGATCTGGTCATATCGCATGGGCCAGGCTTGGAGTGATATATTTTATGGTATCAGAGCTCGATTGCAAAACTCGACTGTGGTTTGGGTTCAAAAATGTTTTTTTCAAAGCTGTTTAAAATTTTAATTTATACATGCATGTTCTAAAGGATGTATGGCACCACGGGTATCCGGCACCAAGTCAAGTAAGTTTATGTTTTCATTTTATGATTATTTCGATATGGCTGTAAAAATACTCTAGAATTTTAGCTTTAGGAGCTGAAACTGTAGAGATTGAGACTTTAGGATACGTTTTACGGAAACGACTTTACTTCCTATACTTCATAAAACATTGTTTAATAAACATTGAACAGTATACTGATTCATAAGACTTGTAATCAGATTAAATCGACATTAGTGAATGTGAGTGCTAGAGGACGTGGATGCGGTAGACATGGCCGTGGTAGAGGCCGAGGTGTTAGAGTTGTATCTGAGGCATCGGGACATATGCCAGAAATGGACGCCCCTGCATCACCAGTGACTGAAGCTGTGTCACATGATCGAATGAGAGAGGACGACGCTCTGTCCCAAGCGATGTTGCAAGTTTTGGAAAGGGTTGCTGGGGCGAGAACTGGGTCAACAGCTCGTGGGTCGATATCAGAACGACTCAGATCGAATGGGGCTGAAGTTTTTAGGGGTATTTCGGGTGTAGCCCCTAGTGTAGTGGAGTACTGGCTTGAGGCGGTGGAGCGGATTATGGACGACCTAGATTGTACCGCCGAGCAGAAGCTGAAAGGAATCGTGTCATTGCTAAAAGACGAGGCGTATTAGTGGTGGCTCACTGTTCGGGAAGCACTCAGGCTGATCGTATTACTTGGGAATTCTTCAAGACCACATTCCAAGGAAAGTATGTCGGGGCTAGCTATATGGATGCCTGAAGGAAGGAATTCCTGAATCTGGTCCAAGGAGGTAAATCTGTGGTAGCATACGAAGCGAAATTTCTGCGTGTTAGTCGATATGCCCGGGGAATAGTGTTGACTGATTATGAACGCTGTGTGCGTTTTGAGGACGGGTTGCGTGACGAGTTACGGGTACTGATAGCCCCACAGAAGGAGAGGAATTTTGCCACACTTGTGGAAAAAGCTAAGGTAGTTGAGGAGGTCAAGCTCTCGGAGCGGCAAAACCGAGACAAGGATAGAGGCAGGAACAAGAGAAACTCTGGGTACTCAGGTCCTACTAGAGGGTTTCAGAAAAGGCCCAGGGATGAGGGGTCAGTTCGAGTGGGTGCTCCAGCTACTACCAATCAGTTACAGCCCTGTGTGGATTGTGGGAAACTTCACTCGGGTGAATGCTGGAAGAGAACCGATGGTTGTTTCAGATGTGGTTCCAAGGAACATCGATTTAAGGATTGCCCTCGAGAACCGGCTCAAACTCAGGCGGTTCTGTAACACCCCAAACCCGGCCCATTCACTACGACCGAATTTGAAATGTCACTGCGGAAAGATGGTTGAAAATATTTTTAAATTAAGATAAAACATGAAAATTTGTTAAGTTTTGAAAACCATGTCCATTTAAAAATTATAAGAAAACCTTGATGATATAGAATGACCGAATTAAAACTTTATTAACTTATATTTTGAATAAATCAGTTGCTAAAATAAAATCATCTTCCCATGGTAATTTAATTAATCAAGTCATAATCATAATAAAATAGTATCAAAAATAATAATAAGGCCCTTATTACAACCAATACTTAAAACAGACTACTTAATACTTAATATAAATAGGCTTAAAATGATTAAACATCTTCTTCTGCATGGGCCACCTTGCATCCTCTCCTAACCCGGTCCAATTTTACGCATCACCTGAAATGGTTAAGAAAAATAGGGTGAGTCCACGGACTTAGTGCATAATCATTTCACATGTTTCCACACGTATGGGCTTGGCCCATATCCATACAATCCACATAAGTCGTCATGCAAAATGCATCCCAGCCCAAACCTAATATCCATCCAAACACCTACCTCGGCAGACTCCCTGCCCAATGCCGTGGCTAAACCACCACTGATCACATCGTGATCCACATCTCTTACCTTGGCACGCTCGCTGCTCAAGGCCGTGGCTGAGCCACCGATCACGTGAGTGATCCCGATATAAATCCGTCTACGGTGAAGCACACAGCCATCAACCGCCGAGATGGGCACCTAGCCAACACCTCCCTTGATGAAGCACACAGCAAATCATCAAGCACTAATGTAGCACGAGGCTAACATTAGACCACGTATATAAGTATGTACACCCGTCCTTCCTTGCTCAAATCCAATCCCCATGCATATATGTAAATGCATCATGTTAAATCATCATATAAAATGAGTACACATCACATGCTCATTACCATATCATACATACACCATAATTCATTTAATAACACAAGTTACTAACCTGTCAATCAATTACCCCACATATGGGTATCCACCACTTTAGCCTTTAATGTCGGCTACCACACACCATACACAAATATATATATATACATCAATACACAACCAACAAGGAAACAGTGCGATAATTACGCACCTGATTACTTGGAGTTCTAAACTCTCAATCCCAACGCTATCGCTAAGCGAGACTATGGCTATCTGCCTATAGCTTTCTCCTGCTGCTGGCCCACACCTCGGTGGCCAATCCCGAACCGCCGAGACAGCTCTTTTCTTAAACTTCGGGATAGGGACTTTCCCTTGACCTCCTTGACTGGTATTTGCCTCCATCAAAACGCTTAATCAGAACAACGGTTAATCACCCAAGCCATAAATCTAAGCAACGAATCTTACTAAAATATTCTTACCAAACAACTTGAATCCCGGTTGCTCCTACAACCCTGTCGAACTCCTAAAATAATACCACATTAGTTTCGGCCCCTATACCAACAAGCACTAGAAAGTGCCTTTGGCCGAATACTACCCTTACCTTGAGTAATCGAATCTAAGAGTCCTCTTTAATGCTCCTCCTTGCTGGCTATACACAAAAGAACTAAGATTATGGCCTTAAACACCTTCAGCCAACCAATAAAACCATTACCAAACACTTGTTTCGGCACCTAAATAGAAAGAAGCAAAAACCAATCAACTAAAGTGGAGAGTACTTACTACCAAACGCTCCAAAAAGACTAAGGGAGTGTAGTTGACGGCCCCAAAGAATCAGCTTCGAGAGATGACTAGAAGAGAATCAGTTCAAAAGGTATCAAAGAAGTAAACTTTCGGCTCAAGAGGAAAAATGATAAAAGATTCGGATATGGTTTAGTGCCAATGAACAATCGGTTATGGGAAATAATAGCAAAAGAGTATGGTAACCGGCTTTTGAAAGAACTGTGAGAAAAAAGAAGTAAGTGTTGAGGTGCTTCAAGAGGTGTTGCGGCAACAGGGAATTGAGAGAGATTTCGGTTTAGGAACAAGTGAGATGAAGAAGAAAATGGAAGGAAAAGTGGCTTTTAACTTTCGGCCAAGGTGAATAAGTGAAGAAAAAGAGGTGTTTTTGGTGTGGGTAGTGTATGAGAAGAAACGAGTGAAGGTGAAGGAGAAAGGGCTAAAATTCGGCACAAGAGAGCTCACCACCCTTTTATAACATTCAGCCACTTCCCCCCCAACCTTCATGACCGAAATAGCCTCAAGAAAACCCCTTTAGCCGTCCAACTCCTCTCCCCTCACCCACTCCCTTTATTTCCTCCTAAATTCACTCTACACCCACCTTTCAAACAATTTCAAACTAAAGCCAACCCATCCCTACTCCTAGCCACACATTCAAAACAATTTGAAATAGTCAAATCCTCCTTTTTAGGTGCCAAAACCGAAACCAACTCCTCCCCCTCTCCTGACGCAAAAAAAAAAGCCAAAATGCTGCCTTTGCAGCTCGAACTCTATCCCCCCTTGCTCCTTGAGGCGTCACTTCTCCATGCTCTAAGTGGCGTCTCCCTTGCCACTCTGCCAAGCCTTCTCTTGTGTCTTAACGTCCCAAATAATTCTCTTAAGACCTCTAAAGCCAAGCTCCCCTTCTTAACACTAAAAATTCAAAAATTTCCTAAGGCATCTCTTACCTTCTAGGGTTCTCCAAACCCCTTAAAACTCATCCAACTTCACCATAAGCCTACCATCACTTGAGTTATGCACTAAATGCATAACCCCTAGAACCCGGATGTTACAGGTTCGTAACAGATTTGCACAGTCAGCTGGAGGCGCTCAGTAGCCGCCGCGAGGCTGTGGGCCAGGTCGAGGTGGTAATGGCGTAGGACGAGGTCAGGGTGCACCGGGTAGAGGTACCGGTAATAAGGGTAACATGGAGGCAAGACAACTAGGTTTGGTCTACGCGGTCAGACGTCGAGAGGATGGCGATGCACCTGACGTCATAATCGGTACGTTCTTCATATCTGATGTACCTCTTACCGCTTTGATAGATATTGGATCCACCTATTCGTATGGTGCTTGTGCTGTGTCTGGAAGTTTAAACATTAGATCTGAGATTATTGCTAGAGAAACAACTGTGATTAGCCCTTTAGGACAGTCGGTGGTAGTAAATAAGTTATTTAGGGATGTGCCCTTAGAATTTCAGGGGGAAATATATCTGGCGGATTTGATGGAACCACCATTCGGTGAGTTTGATCTTATTTTGGGCATGGACTGGCTGGTTAAGCATCGTGCGAATTTGGATTGTGCTGCAAAGCAGATGGTACTAAGAACTTCAGAAGATAAGGAAGTGATGATGATAGGTGAAAGAAGAAACTATCTGTCTAATGTGGTATCTGCTTTAAAGGTAGAAAAGTTGGTGCGAAAGGGGTGTGGAGCATTCTTAGCCTTTATCAGTGCTTTGGATGCCAAAGAGTTGTCGGTTGAGAGTGTTAGAACGGTGAAAGAGTTTTCAAATGTCTTTCCCGAGGAGCTTCCAGGATTACCTCCGGATCGGGAAGTGGATTTTGGTATTGAGCTGTTGCCAGGGACGGCACCGGTGTCTATTGCTCCTTATAGATTGCGCCGAAGGAGCTAGCGGAGCTTAAAGCTCAAATTCAGGAGTTGTTGGATCGCGGATTTATTCGACCAAGTGTATCACCGTGGGGAGCACCGATCTTGTTCGTTAAGAAAAAGGACAGGTCGATGCGTATGGGCATCGATTATATACAGTTGAATAAGTTGACGATCAAGAACAAGTATCCGTTATCGAGGATCGACGATCTGTTCGATCAGCTGCGAGGAGCTTCAATTTTCTTGAAGATAGAATTGAGATTGGGATATCATTAGTTAAAGGTCAAGGAGGCAGATATTCGTAAGACTGCGTTTCAAACTCGTTATGGGCATTACGAGTTATTGATGATGCCGTTCGGGTTGACAAATGCACCAGCTGCATTTATGGACATGATGAACTGAGTCTTCCAACCCTATCTAGACCGGTTTGTGGTTGTGTTCATAGATGACATCTTGGTGTACTCAAAGACTGAAGAGGAGCATGATTCACATTTACGGGTCGTATTGCAGATATTAAGGGAGAAGCAATTGTATGCTAAATTTAGTAAATACGAATTTTGGCTGAAGGAGGTGACCTTTTTGGGGCATGTTGTGTCTGCCGAAGGAATTAGAGTTGATCCCCAGAAGGTTGAGGCTGTATTGGATTGGAAACCACCAAAGTTAGTGGCAGAAATTCAGAGTTTTCTAGGTTTGGCTGGGTATTACAGGCGTTTCGTTGAGGGGTTTTCGTTTTTTGCTGCACCCCTAACTAAACTGTTGCGTAAGGGAGTACCGTTTGTATGGTCAGATAAATAGCAAAAGAGCTTTGAGAAATTGAAGAAGATTCTGGCAGAAGCGCCAGTATTGGTTCAACCTGAGGCTGGTAAGGAGTTTATTGTTTATTGTTCATCCGCAGACTGATGGTCAGTCAGAGAGAGTAATCCAGATTCTAGAAGACATGTTGAGGGGCTGTGCGATCGATTTCAGGGGTAGTTGGGAAGATTTTCTACCGTTGGCAGAGTTTGCATACAACAACAGCTACCAATCCAGCATCCAGATGGCACCCTACAAGGCGTTGTATGGTCGTAGGTGTCGTACTCCTACTTGCTGGACTGAGCTGGGAGAACGATAGTTATTGGGTCCTGAGTTGATCTCAGAGAGGAGGAAAAAGTTAAGGTAATTCGGGCACGGTTAAAGGAAGCTTCTGATAGACAGAAATCATACGCGGATCTAAAGCGTAAGGAGATAGAATTTGCGGTGGGTGATTAGGTCTTTCTGAAGGTCTCACCTTGGAAAAAGATCTTTAGATTTGGGCGAAAAGGCAAGTTGAGCCCTAGGTTCATCAGACCATACAGTGTACTGAAGCGTGTTGGGCTAGTGGCTTATCAGCTGGAGTTACCTCTGGAGTTAAGTCAGATAAATAGCATATTTCATGTCTCGATGTTAAGGTGTTATCGTTCGGATCCGTCACATGTTGCACCAGTGGAGGAAGTTGAGATAAGACCTGACTTGTCTTTTGAAGAGGAGCCAGTACAGATTTTAGATCGGGATGTTAAGGTGCTAAGAAGGAAGATAGTTTCGTTAGTCAAAGTTTTATGGCGTAATCACGGGACAGAGGAAGCTACATGGGAGCCAGAGGACACGATCCGACAACAATATCCTCATCTCTTCTAATCAGGTAAATTTTGAGGCCGAAATTTCTTTAAGGGGGTAGAATTGTAACATCCTGAAATTCAGAATTTTATGTTTTAAAGTATATCATGCTTTAGGCTAGTTAAAAATGTTAATTGTGTATGATTAGGGGTCCTGAGAAGGCACGAGATTGAGTTGGGCCTTAGAAAAATTTTTGTGTTTAAGCACTTTAAGGAGAGAAGGCAAGTGGCATCAATGCTTAAGGAAATAAGTGTGTATTTTACTAGCATAAGTGAGCATATGGCAAGGAGGTTGTGGCGTCACATGATGGGCTTTTGGGGAGGAGTTCGAATCCCACCTAATGCAAAAATTTTGATTAAATTTTTGTACTTCTCTTTCAAGTGTCGGCCATGGTCTTAAATAAGGTAAGGAAGACTTTTTATTGATGGCGAGAAGAATAAGAAAATATGGTAAGGAGGAAAACAATGGAAAATGAAGGAAAGAAATAAAAGAAAAAGGGAAGGTAGGGAACATGTTGGCCAAATATTAGGAGTTTCCATGAGAAAGAATTTTTGGTCAATTCTCATTTTTTTGGTGGAAGATGTAATCGGTTTTGGTAAAGAGTGGGTGTGCCGAATTTTGTTAGGCATTTTGGAGAGTTTTAGGTATCATTTGAAGGCCTTTTCTTTGTTCACTTGGTACCTCTTTTTCCTTGCCTAAAACCGAGACCATTTGGGAGCAATTTTTCTTTCTTCTTTTCATCTTTGCCATAGCTATCTTTATTCTTTTAACATTTTGGTGCTTACCTTCCAATCTTTTCCCTTGGTTACCGAAAAACAAGTCCCTCTTTTTATTCATCTCCTTCATGGTATTAGCCGAAACTTTGACACTTCTCTTGTCCATCTCTTCTTTTCCTTCCTCAATATTTCTCCAACCTTTCTCTCATTTTCTTTAATCGATTTTACATAGAGGCCGAATCATCCTTGTTCTTTTTCTCCGATAGCCGAATCAAATAACACTATATCCCTTTTTCTTTTCTTTTTCTTTTGGGTGTTGGGCACTCTCACTTCCTCGACCGAATCAGTGTTATTGAGGGGTTGGCCGAAACTTTCATTTTGTTGTTGTTGACTCATTCTTAGTCATAAGTTGAATTGTTTGGAGTTGAGTTTATCATCGATTAAGGTAAGGTGTTTCTTCATAGTTTATTTCGATATGTTTCATTGTGTGGTGATTCCGCTAAAACGAATCGATGGATTTGACTAAACGGTTATTATAGGGATTAAATCGCTCGTTTCATCCACTCATTTTTCTTCGGAAGAAGTGGTAAGCCAAATCTTATTCCAAAACAAATACATTCTCTCATCATAGTACTTTCTAACCGAGATCTTTTCAATGGAGGCAAGTGGTAACGATTTGAAAGGAAAAGCGATAGTAGGAGACAAAAGGAGTGGATTTGCAATTCCTACTCTAAGTTCAAATGAAGGGCGGTATCGGCGGTTCGGGATTTTCCACCGGGTAGTGGACCATCATCCGGTGAAAATAGACAAATCGTGGTCGTTCACGATACTAAGGGTAAGCGTTTCAATAGATCGTTTGATTTAGATTTAGATTAATAAAATCTCGTTTGTTGGATTAGTCGAGTGTAATGGTGATTTAGGTGCCGACGATCAAGAAGGATTAATCCTTACCGTAATCAGGTGTGTAATCTCACACCAAAATCCCGTAGATTCATGATTAAATATCAATGTTGGAAAATAGATCGTTATTATTTATAGGGCTAAAAATCGTAATATGGCACAAATCGAGAAATTTGCTTAAATTACATTATTTCTATATATTTGTCAAAATCGGTATTAAAATTGTTCAAATTACGAAAATGCCCCTATGGGCAGAATTACAAAAATGCCCTTATGGGCCGAATTACGAAAATGTCCCTGTGTGCCATTTACCAAAATGCCCCTATGGGCCGAATTACTAGAATGCTTTAGTGGACCAAATTACAATTGGCCGATTTACTGTAATAAATTATTGGATTAATGATTGTTGTACATATATGTGGATATTATGCTTTATTATGTATGTTGCATGTTACATATCGCATGGGTTGGGAAAAATGTATGAAGAGCAGTGTAGCCTGGTGGCTTTGCCACAAAATATTCATTATAATGTTTACTTATGATTTCAGTGGCTTGGCCACAATAAAAATATATGGTAAGCAGCTTCACTGCAAATTTTGGTGTGAGCGGCGGGGTGGGTTGACTTGATCCCCACAGGTGTGATTGGCTGGTCGGGGGTGTGATGGATGGATAGGTTGGGTTGCATACATTTACTTCATTTTTGTTATTGATTATGTAAATGGGCTTAAGCCCAAGTTATTGCTAAATGGAGTCAGGCCCAGTGGATGACGGTAAGGGGATTATACACTGAGTTCTAGTAACTCACCCCTTTTCCTTAACCCTTGCAGGTAATGCTCAGTGATGTGGACTTGGGCCATGGATGACTCGATGGAGGCCATACTTCAGAAATGGTGTTTTTAAACTTTAAATTTCTATTTCTGTTTACTTAATTTCTTTTACTATTTTGGGTTTTTAAGTTGTAATAAGGCCTCTGGGATAAACTTTACTTTGCTTTATGTTTGGACGAATTTAATTATTTTCTTGAATTATTTTAAATAGGTATTTTCTAAAATCATAAATAAAGGTTTTCCAAAATAGAGTAACAAATGGATTTCATAACAAACTTTTACAAATAATTTAACTGATAAATTCTCTTTCGAATTATGAAACAATATTTTCAAAAGTCACGCTTTTAAAAGATCACTAGTTTAATTATCGATTCTTCAATCAACCTTTCAAGATTAGTAGTATTTTATCGAGTATTTCTAAATCAAATTTGTTTTATTAAACAACAGCCTATTAACAACATCTTTAGTTAGAATCATAAGTTCTTTAATCGTTTTCTTCATGTGACATGCCAGATCTGGTCATATCTCATGGGCCGGGTTTGGCGTGTTACAAGTTGATCCGCGCTCCGACCATTCCTATGCCCAAACGCCAACCAAGGTATGCTTACTCTCCTCATAGATTGCTCTATTTAAAGCCAGCTTCTCACCTTTCCTCTTGCTAGATTCCCGATGTGGGATCCCTCATTTAGCAGAGTTTAATTCCAACACAAAATTTGGCCGTCCCAACTTAGCAAAATAAATATCCCTTTTTGCTTGCGATGGGATTCGAACTCAGGCTCCCCTGTAACTTAATCCGCGCCGCTAGCTACTAGGCCACAAGCTCCTCTTGTGTCTAAAATCATGCGCAACTAAATATAAGTCTATGGGCCAAAGTCTAAGTTCACTTAAAAAAAAATGAAAATGAAATGCAAGTGCCAAGACTTGAACCTTGGACCCCTTGCTTCCTTGTGACGTCA
Organism: Gossypium australe; assembly: GCA_005393395.2. NCBI lineage: Eukaryota > Viridiplantae > Streptophyta > Magnoliopsida > Malvales > Malvaceae > Gossypium > Gossypium australe. Next base: position 2,042,266 of record SMMG02000027.1, read on the forward strand.
TTCCCTTATCTCCTATGTGGCGTCATTTGCCACTAGACCACAACTCCTTTTGTGTCATTTTTCTCCACATTTTATTCTTAAAGCCTACTTACTAACTCCCAGGGTTTTATTCACCTAAAACCAAAATTTTCCTAAAGCCGAAGTTTGATCCCTGGACTTCATAGAAGCCCCCTAACCTTCCGAAATCACTCACCTAATAGGTCCAACTTGCATTAGTGCTATTCTCTTGTTCTCAAAAATTTTAAACGCTCCCCTGGTCAAGGCCCAATTAGCCCAATTCTACTGGGCCCAAATTTAGGGTGTTACATTCATAGCAATTAGACACCTTTAACATATAGAATTCAAGTTTTGCACTTTTTACAATCTAGTCCTTTTAACTAAATTGAGTGCCTAAACGTCAAAATTTTCGAATGAAATTTTAACGAAATCATTCCATAAAACTGTAGACCATAAAAATATAATAAAAATGAATTTTACTGCGTCGAATTTGTGGTCCCAAAACCACTGTTCTGACTAGACCCAAAATCGGGTTGTTACAACTCTCCCCCTTTAGGGATTTTCGTCCCTGAAAATCTTACCAGAATATAAATTCGATTTCCATGTAGACTCCTCTATCTCGTGACACTGCCAAAGAACCCTCACTAAAGTTATGCTTTTATTTCCCAACTTTTTAATCTCTTGTGTCAAAATTTCGATTGATTCTTCGTTATACAACACATCGGCTGAATCTCAATCCTTATCAGAGAATTCTTACTCAAAGAGTCCAATCAATACCTTCGCAACATAGATACACAAAACACATTTTGAATCTTTTTGGAAGGCAATACTTTCGAAAGCATGCTATCACTGAGAATTTCATATCCTCACGTTTCAAGTTCACATACATTTTCTAACAATTTGAAGTGGATTATAAACTTCCACGAATTACTTTTAGTTTTTGTACGGTTTTTGATCGAATAGTCTCTGAAACATAAAACTCAACTAATCTATCATGTTACATACCCGATCACCAGAACATCTATTTTAGATAACTGCACATTTTATTATTCCTTGAATGAACAAACGAGCTACTACTGAGCTTCGTACAAAATTTTCTGCAAAAGCTCTGAATTACTCAGTGCGTAAATTCTATCTCAGAATAATTAGAACAGTCATCCAGTCCGACCTGAAATCCAAAATCAAAAGTCGTCTCACACTGTTCTCATTTAGTTTACCACTCACTATCACATTCCTGAGGTTCTCAATCTTGCAAAGAAAACATCGCTTTAGCTTCTAATTTAGCTAGATTCAGACAGTCATCAAATAAGATTAATCATGTATCCAATACTCACAAAAATAATCAAAGGTTTTCCATTCAAGCATTTGCAACTATATTTGTTTTCCCAAAGGTTAATCAGTAACTACTCACAATCTTTCAATAGTTCAAGCCATCTATGCTGTTTTAAAATTTAGATCCTTCTGTGACATTAGATAGTTTAAACTCTTGGGATCAGGAAGCATGTGACATTTTTCACCGGACAACCGGTGTCATCAAATTCTCAACACAGACATAAAAAGTGGCGGACTCTAAATCACTCGTCGGACAATTTCTTTCATGTACTTTAACCGTCTGAAAGCATAAACTATCACTTACATTCTTGTATTAAAACACATTCCAATCTATTTGATTGTGCATCTCTGAAAAATTACGAATTCTTTACTCAATTCAAACAGAATTCAGAACTAGTGTCTCAGTTAATAACACCTTCATCAGTTTTCAACTTTGCTAACACTCAACAGACCATTCAAACTTTCACAGATGTGATAACTTTATCAATCAAAACAACTTTAACTCATAATAACATCATCCAATTAGAACTGATCTAATAGGTACGTCCTTGTATCACACCCTTTTTGAATATAAATTCTTCATCCAGACTGTTCGTCAATTTACCTGTGAATGTACAAGATTTTATTTTCTTACCTGAGGATAAACTTAAACGCAGATAACTCAAATTACCTTTTGTAAGAGTATGCCCAAAGATCAATCATGAGATGGTTGTAATAACATACTTTATTTACCATATTTATTAATATAAAGCGTTGTCATTATTATTTCAGTTTTTCTATCTGTGTATACTAATAAACTGTTTTATAATAATATCCTGAGAATAATATGATTATTCTTAAAAGATCCTTAGTCGAGTATTATTGTTGACTAGGACAACAATAATGCATTAAGACTAACATGTAGGTGATTGATGATAAAGAGTTGTCATTGATGTGGATTGTCAAAATCAATGCATGAATATGTGTGTTAGAGAACAACATATTGGATTGACCTGTTATGAGTATGTTTATTGGATTATTATGTAATTGTCACAACATTACTCATAGTGATTAATATGTATATGATCCTCAGACTTGAGATAATTATTATCTCAACATCGTGAGTTGTATATTTTGATACAGTCAAACGTACACCGTAACTGGTTGTTCTATAAAGGCTGTTGTTGGATATACCACAATCTATGTAGAGGGATATGGTTGATCAATATAGGATAAGTCCCTCCTACATAATGGGAGTAATATCTTAGGCCACTTGATTGAGTGAGACTAGAAATGCATGGCCATGCTCAAATAAGTTGACATGAGATGTCATACTAATTTGTATATCATAGTCTACTCAAGATATCAAGAAACATGGGATGGACTATACAAGTGTGACTATTCCATGACTTGTGTCCATTCCAGAGATAAAGGACTTAAGGATTAATGCATGAAAGGTTAATCACAAAAAGTTATGTGGAATCATGACTTCTTGTAACTTAGGTAGCAATGATGCATTGCTAGATGCCACTCATTGTTTGTGACATTAGAATCGTTCTATTATTACTGCTAACGTTGCAAGAACCTATAGGGTCACACCCTATGGTTTAAATGAACGGAATAAAATATAATTGGTATTGTTTTTTGGTTGTCACATGAATTAAATTAATTAAAGAATTAATTTAATTGGGCAATCAAATATTGAACATATTATATGTACAAGGATGTTGTACACATAATGACAACATAATTCTATTAATATATGAATTTGATTCATATATAAATTTAAATAAATATAGTTTACCGAAATCCTTATTATAATTAATGTAATTATAATTTCTGGATATAATTAATGTAATTATAATTTTCGATTAAAAACTTTATTGTATTTATTTAATCTTATGATACATTCAAGAGATACCAATTATAAAAGGGTATTAAAAGGATACCAAATAATGGGCCCAATGAAAAGATACCCATTATAAAAGGCCCAATTAAAAGGATACCCAATATAAAAGGTATTTAAAAGAGACAAAACTTATGGGAAAACCCTAATAGATTGCTTGTTAGGTCTAGCAGCCGTCAAGCAAATAAACCTCCAAAATAGTTTTGGAGATTTCTTCCGTTCATAGTCAAACCGGGTGGATTACGTAGAGGCCGACATCAGAAAAGGTTGTGGCTTGATTCGACAGTAGATCAGAACTCTCGTTGTCGAAGCATCGCTTTCTATTCAGATTGAAGTTTTGGTAATTTCTAAACCTTTATTTTACCTCGATTCGTTCCTCACACATGGATTCATGGTTTGGATCGCCGGAATTAATTTTATTTTGCTGCGCCATGGGGTGCCGGTGTTCCAACACCTTTCAACTAACCAGCTTGCTCAGATAAAAACAACTGAGTCAATCTCAACTATCAAATAATAACATATCAAAATACTCCTTTCTTCACGCTGTTAAACAACTCAAACATACAATCTTTTATAATTCCCTTAACATGCCAATCAAAGATCTTTATAACTGCATTAGTTCAAGGAAACAGAATATCCTGATTGAACTCATTGACCTTAATCAAACTTACTTGAGAAAAGAAAACCATCGTAAAATTTGAGCTTGAGCTTCCACTATCTATACCTTTGCCGATATCAATTCCTTTCACGAAAATTAGGGAAATCCTGGAACCAGAATCACCACGTTCCTATGATCGAACCAGAAATACAACTATAATAGACATAGTTATCACAAGCCAAAGAACACACTTTAAAGATGAGCCATGATTGATAATTTATGGAATAAGGATGATAAGAAAACCGCGATAAAGAAATCCAAGATTCGATATCTTACTGGAAGTCCGAGAACATAACTCATAAGAAAATAATAAAGATCTTGATGATTCCTTAAAGAAAACAAGAAGAAAAACAATGCTTACACGCTCTGGAATCAATTGTAACAAAGATAATATATTTTCCAAATATATATATAAAATAAAAAAATATCCAGTAGAAACAGAAGAATAGCCTCGCATAAATTTTCACCATCAACTTTTATTTCAAACATAATAGGATAGAACCCCAAAGAGAGGGATAAGATATGCTGATCATTAACCAACCAGACCAATAGTGCTTTCATCTAACATTATAATTAGCTCGCATTCTCATACGATAAGAATTTCATTAGAAAACGAACAATCACATATATATCTCTGAGGATAAATGAATATATAAAATACCCAGAAGAGATCATCATAATCTATTCAATCACATCTGTTACACTAAGACATCTTTACAATTCAAATATCATTTCTCTGACTAATTCTGTCATCACTAATCCCGTATTATTTCAATTACTAACAAAAATCAATCCGGAAGAAAATCCAGCAAATACATATTTTAGACATCATACCTGAATGAGTCAATTAGCCGAGATTAACTTTTTCCTTAACCGATAACTTTTTCCTTAACCGTGACATTGCAAAATCCGGATGATCTTTAGAATAACCTGGCATCTTTTCCAAGACTTTATTCACTTGCCAAACTATTCGCAACTCTGACCACATTATTAGTTATTCTACTACTGAACTCTTTAGTCTTTGACTTGTGAGCTCATTCAACATAAATCTCGTGAAATTTCGTTATAAAATACCACATTGGTAAGGGGGTGAGGTCGTAAAGCCTCTAACTCGACTCTCATAAATACACACATATAACTTAGCATTCATCATCAACATAAAATCTTCACAATCATATAATTCACTTTAGCTAATTAACATACATATTTATGTCACATGAACTTTTCGATTACCTTTATTCAAATAAGTGTACTTAAACATACATTCCATAAATTTGAGTAAGTTTACTTATCACATTCACTTAATCAAACAAATTAGGCACATAACATTATATGAATGCCAAACAAACATGGATGAGCTTATCACAATATAAACTTTCATTTCACTTCACCTTTCCGTATTTTAAGAATAATTCCCATTGAACTATTATAATTTCGATGGATACTCGGGTAGTATATTCAAGGTATGCATGTCAACAATCTGCCAATTAATATTCAAAAGTGCCCTTTTGGCACACATTCGTAGAGCACACTCTCGAGCCACATATGATATAACAGGACTGCCTGTCCAGGCTAAATCCTTTCAGTAACGTATGCTCTAAAGGGCTTACTCTAGATTGCCCGTCCGGGCTAAATCCATTTCATAACTTATGCTCGACAGGGCTTAATTCAGGATTACCCTTCCGGGCTAAATCCTTTTTGCAACATTTAAAACATTTTATCTGTTTCATAAAATCACCATAATCCATCGAAATACAACGTTCAATCGGAACAATGTCATTTTATCCATATTTCTCAACTTATGGTTATTTCGTTTTATACATCATCACATACATATCATGAAGTCTTATTCATACCTTTCCAAGTTTCAACTCATCACAAACACATTTCCAAATCTTAGTATCACTTTTAGCATTTTTGAAAATAGCTCGGTGGGAAAGCATCTCTGTCTCAAGAAAACAATTTCATCAGAGTTGGGAGATATCACACTATCACAGGTAGTAGTATGGCATGTATAGCTAAACTAACATACGATACGTTAGTCTGAGAATTGATTAAATCGTAGCTCTGATACCACTAAAAGTAACACCTTTTACCCAAATTCGACGTCAGAATAGAGTACGAGGCATTACTGGACTCACATCACAAGAAATCATACAATTTCGAGTCATAAAATTTGCATCCAAATTAAAACCATTCACATTCAATCATAAAGTGTATTATACGAGCCTACGAGGCCCAAAACATGTATTGGAAGTGGTTCGGGACTAAATCGAGAACTCAGGAAACTTTTACGAAGCTTAGAAAATTTTTTGCTTGAAGCAGGGCTCACACGCCCGTGTGGTCTAAGGGACATGCTCGTGTGACCCTGGGGACACGCCCGTGCTTCAGACCGTGTTCAAATTAGGGTGCTCTCTGACTTGTGCCACACGGCCGTGCCACATGCCCTTGTGCTAGGCCGTGTAGCACACACGGCTGAGACATACGCCCGTGTGCTCAATTCTAGACATTCTGTTTTGCGACAATAAAGGTGCAGGGGACACACCGCCGGAACATATGCCCGTGGGGCAGACCGTGTGTCACACACGACCTAGACACATACCCATGTCTACCAGTGTGGACAAAAACAAGGCTATTTACCAAGCCATTTTGCCGCCCTCACTTGCACACATCAACACAACATCACATGGTACAAATTCAAGCATATGCGAGCAACAAAACAACCACAACCAAGATAATAACATGTCATCCTCATGCCATTATTTATCATGCTTAAAACATCATACTTAGCCCATTAAAAACTTACTAATTTCACATTCACAAGAGGGTATTAACATACGAATAAACTCATAGTCAGCAAAAGCCATCATTCATGGCTATATATAAGATGAAGCATTAACAATTACAAACCAAAACATATGGCCAACTTAATAATGACACATATAACAAATTGACCTAGTCTCTATACATGCCATAGACTTAAAATCCTTGAATTCATTTATACCAAAAATGATAGCTTGATAGTGTGATAGGATCTCCGACGATCTCTAACCCGAGCTGGCTCAATGACATTATAAAACATGGGAAATGAAAGGGGTAAGCTATATATACAGCTTAGTAAGTCCGTACGAAAATAATAAGCAACTATTACCAATCATTTACCAAGTCCAACAATATAAACATAAGATAGTACAAATTGCTATAAATCTCACAATTATAATTTATTCAGCCACATTGTTTACTCTATCAACTTATAAGCATAATTTAACATATCCTGTGTAACACCCCAAACCCGGTCAATACGCCACGACCGAATTAGGTATGTCACTAAGGACAATATTTTTGAAGGAATCGATTTAACAATTAAATTTTTGTGAAAAACTCTTTGAAATTCTTTATTTGTAGAAAATAAGTTAAAACTGAAATTTAATTTGAAATTACATAAAACTTTAAAATAAGTAAATAATTCATAAGTTAGAAAAGATTTATATCATTTTAAGAAAACTCGAATTATTACTTTGAAAACCATTTGCACTTGATTGTAGAAACTTAATTTTTTTGAAAATCATTTAAATTATCGAAAACACTTAAGTTGTTAAAATTATCAAATGATTTATGTTACCCGATGGTAACGTTTTAAAAACCATCGCGTTGTGTAGTTTAGAAAACTTTGTGCTCAATTTATTATAATAATCATGAAATTTATAAACCATATTTAAAACATGTTCAAAACATAAAGATAATCCAAAACATAATTAAACAGGCCTTATTACAAATCCATAAAATATGAAAACCAAATTAAAATAAAATACCCAAATGGAAGTTCATATAAAACCAAATTTTATTGCATGGCCTCCTCGAGTTCATCCGGCTCCTTATCCGCAATCTCACGAATCACCTGAAAAGATAAGGGAGAAGGTGAGTCACCAAGACTCAGTGCATATTCCCTCTCCCGGGTAAATACCACATACTTACACAAATTATAACAAAGTAACATATATGTATTATGCACCCAACCTAGCCATCCATAACTCCTTTTCTACCCCGTGTGGTACCAAACCACTGGTGGTGCCAAACCACTGGTGTCCAAAGACACAATTGTGATACCAAATCACTGGTGACCGTAGTCACGAATAATCCATCTGTGGGGCCAACCCACGTGTGATACCAAATCACTGGTGACGATCCCATATCTCAAAAGTGGGGCCAACCCACGGTGATGCTAGATCACAGGGACGAGTCGCTATGAGGTGCCAAACCTCTAGTGTCCCAAAGACACAAATGTGATACCAAATCACTGGTGACCGAAGTCACGAATAATCAAGTTGTGGGGCCAACCCACGTGTGATACCAAATCACTGGCGACGATCCCATATCTCAAAAGTGGGGCCAACCCACGGTGGTATTAACCACAGGGACGAGACGCTATGAGGTACCAAACCTCTGGTGTCCGAAGATACAAATGTGATACCAAATCACTGGAGATACCAAATCTCTGGTGTCCGAAGACACAAATGTGATACCAAATCACTGGTGACCGAAGTCACATTATCAATCTTCCCCCTCCTCTCATGTTGCCCATACGAATGCAATAAACAAATCATGTCAATATACTTTGATATGAATCACATAACAAAATATCATAAATCGTAGATCATGATTTCAATCCTCATGTATTAACAACATATCGAAACGGACTTACCCGAATCCTCATTCATACCATCATGGTATCATCTCAAAATCTCATCATTTCGGCTTTAACAACATGAATAGTTATTTAACACACATATATACAAATATGAACCAAGTTATAAAGTGTGTAAGATACACACCTTTCACCAACGCAAGAACTATCTTCCAACGATCCGATCTATCGCACTAGATCACCTTGTCCTACAATCGGTCAATACTAAAATTATAAACAAAGGCCATTCGGCCATTCCACTAAATCCCAAAGAGTTTCACTTGTAATACCAAGTCTTACCTATACTTACCCAAAACGATTGACAAAGATACGAGGCTTAGGTTGATTGCTTCCAACGTCCCGAGGAGCCTAAAAGAAATCGGTTCCTAGAATGATTAAAACCTTGCAACAAATGCCCATAGGTTCGACTTTTGTCCACAAGAAAATAACATAGAGAGGAGAAAAGATATAATAGGAAAATCGGCCAAGAATACTTACTTATTAACCAAAATCGATTGAAGAAAGTAAAGGAAAATCTACCCTTGAATATTCGGCCAAAATAAAACAATAAGAGAAAGGGAAAGTTTCGGCAAAATGATCAAATGGTCTAAGAAATTCGGCTATGGTTGATTGTATTGACAATAAGGATTCGATTAAAGTTGAGAAAGAGAAAGGAAAACAAAAGAAGAAGATGGAAGAGATTTCAATGAGAGAGGAATGTTTATGTCTTTGAAAAAAAATAAAAGAAAGTAAAGAGAGATGGAGAGATGAAAGTTTCGGCCAAGAGAAAGTAGGAGAAATATGAATATGAACCAATGTCAAAGAAGAAAAAGAGAGAGATGTGGGAGAGAGAAATTCGGCCAAACTCTATTTTGTCAAAGAAGAAAAGTGCACAAAAATGCACAAAGTTCAAATTGTATTTTCGGTTTCAAAAGAACAATGAAAGAAAGAAAAATGGTATGATTTGGTTCAACAAAATGAGGCTAAAATCAAAAGAAATTTGCACCAAAAGCACAATAGACATTCGGCCAAGGTCGGAAGTTTTTGGAGAGAAAGAAAAACAAAGCCAAAGATGCACAAATGCAAAAGTTGGCCAACAATTCCCCCCCAAAACACCTAACAACATTCGGCCACCCCCTAGACACCCATACCATCCACATACATGCACTAAAGGCCTAGGATTACTTTCCAAAACATCCTCCATATTCCATGTCTTTGTCCCCTCATCATACCATAACCTTAAGATTCTTATCCCCAATTTCATGCTTTCCTTAAACCAATATTCAACTTACCAAAATTAATAGTCCAACCTATCATAAATAAGTTTGACCGTCCATCAATGCTAGAATGTAAAAATATAATCCTAAAACAATGCTTTCCAAACTACTCGAACCACTTCCCTCAAGCAACCTTCAAACTCCTTAACCACTATGCCATTAACTCCCTTATGCTTTAATTTAACACTTAAATAAACTTAAGTGTCAAGCTCACTTAATCCACTTCATTAAATAAACCATACTAGAATTTATTCTAGCTTCCTAAATAAAATCAAGCCTTCACAAGACTATGCTAACACACAAAATTCATACCCAAGCCAACACAAATAATACTCAAATTTTAGGATGTTACATCCTGGCATTAGCCTAACAATCGTAATCTCTCCTTTGCAACATATTACAACAATTAACAACTCATTTCAAACCTCATAGTAAACATGTACATTAACCTTGTGTACTTATATCTTCTCGTACTTCCATAACCATTTTAATAGGCAATTATGACAGTCTTTCCCTTTTCTCATATCCGATAAATCACAATTTTCATGAATAAAACATGCTATATCATAACTCAATTTGGCTCGAAAACTAATCACATAATCGTCAACTGAATTTATCATGAATTTCATATATCACAAGTATAGACTAATAATCACAAGGTTTTCACAAAATCATTCTCGTGGAAATCATGAACTCACAATTTCATGAAGTCCATGCTTATAAGCTTTACGTACATACCTATACCGATTCGTAATTACTTACATACTCTTTCTCTTCTTTGACATAGTCATTGAATTTTTCGCTGAACCATTTGGAATACTAAAGGATACTTGGGGATCTCGTACATATAGTACCATACCAATGCCATATCCCAGATATGGCCTTACATGTAATCTCGTATCGATGCCAATAGCCCAGCTATGGTCTTACACGAAGTCTCATATCGATGCCATATCCCAGATATGGTCTTACATGTAATCGCAGTAACCCTAATGTCATGACATTTGTATCCTATCTATTCCTAATGTTCAACTGGGACTTTCGTTGTATCGAATCTATGTCGGTCAGTTCCGTAGTGTCGTACTCAATAGCATTCACATTTCATTTCAATAATGTAGCATTTACCACAATTATATCAATCAAGCATTTATACACATATAATTTAATGCTTATTAAACATACGGACTTACCTCAGCATAAAAATGGTGAAAAGGACTAAATCGTCAAATACTTATTTTTTCCCCGTTCTAGGTCCGAACCTCATTTTTCTTGATCTATAATATCACATTTAACTTATACAATCATTACACTATTCAAATTAGCCCAAAATCACATTATGGCAAAAATTACATTTTCCCCCTAAACTTTTGACATTTTACATTTTAGTCCCTAGGCTTGTAAAATGATTTTCATTCAATTTCATTACGCACAAGCCTAGCCGAACGTATATCATGCTCATAACAGCCCACATTTTTCATTTATTTAAACTTTTACTACTCATTTTACAACTTTTACAAACAAGTCCTTTTAGGCATTTTTACCGAAAATCACTTAGAAAATTTCGTTTAACAAATAACAAACATGCATTTTCCACCATGAAACATCAAAATACATACATGTTCAATATGGGTAAAATTTTAGACTTTGAAAACTCTTCAAATTAGTGGTAGAAATAGATAGATCATGTTACAAGGATTTCAAAAATATAAAAATCATTAGAAACGGGGCTAGAACGGACTTACAATCGAGCTTGGAAGCTTGAAAAACCCTAGCCATGTCTTCTCCATGTAAAATTCGACCATGGGAGGAAGATGGACAAGATTTTGGCTTTATTTGGCTTTTTAATTCATTTTAATTACCAAATTACTAAAATGCCCTTAATGAAAAACTTTAGAAACATACCTAACCATGTACATTTTTGTCCACCAACTTAACCAACGGTCTAATTACCATTTAGAGACTTCAAAATTTAAAATTTCATAGAAACTAGATACCTTTAACATATAGAATTCAAGTTTTGCACTTTTTACAATTTAGTCCTTTTAACTAAATTGAGTGCCCAGATGTCAAAATTTTCGAACGAAATTTTCACGAAATCGTTCCATAAAACTCTAGACAATAAAAATATAATAAAAATAAATTTTACTGCATCTGATTTGTGGTCCTGAAACCACTATTCCGACTAGACCCAAAATCAGGTTGTTACAGGACACACGACCTAACTACACGCCCATGTACCAGGTCGTGTATCACACACGGTCTAGGCACATGCCCGTGTGTCTGCCCATGTGAACAAAATAAAGCCATTTCCAGCTTCATTTCTCACCCAAAATCACACCAAAGGCCTGCACTTAAAACTCACATCCAATACCAACCATTTCAAGCATTTAAATTAAGCAAACTTCATCATTCAACAAGACATATCATTACATGCATATGTGTTTATAAACTTACCTTGGATTAACTTAGCCTTTAACATCATTTGATCACATGAAATTAATATAACACATATGAATATATAGCATAAAAGCCTACTTAATCATACCAAAATAAGCCATTACTAGCCATTCCAATGGCTAGGATACAAAACATCATTACCAAGCCGATTAAGGCCAAGTGAACCTATACATGCCATTATACCAAAATGATTTTCTATACATATACCCAAAATAAGCTAGTGGATAGTGTGATGATGCTCCAATGATCTCCAACCTTCGCAAGCTTCCGAGCACTACAAAATAGGGGAAAATAAAACAAAGTAAGCATTACATGCTTAGTAAGTTCGTATAATGGAAAACTAAACTTACCGGTCCTATTTATTAAATGTAAGCATACAATAACATGTTTTCCATCAACTTGGCAAAATTTCCTAAATACAAACATTCAATCAAACATGTTAGTCACAAAATTTTCATGTACATCAAGTAAACATAGATGAGCTCATCATGTCATATTCTTTCAAGACATTATCATTCCATTTCATAATTCTCTCATCTTGCCAAGAGTTTTGTCTGTTGAATCATTGAAGTTCCAATGGATGCTCAAGTGGTACACTCGAGGTGTACTATTCAATAACCCGTCAATTCTTTTTCAAGAGTACCCATTAGGGCACTTAATCAAGGAACACACTCTTGAGCCACATGTCGTATAATAGGATTACTAGTCCAGGCTAAATCATTTATTTAACGTATGCTCAGAAGAGCTCAATTAGGATTACCAGTCCAAGCTAAATCCTAATTGTAATGTATACTCAAGAGGTATTATATTAGGATTACCCGTCCGGGCTAAATCCTTTCTATAAAGAGGTCAATAGGATTACTTATCCAAGCTAAATCCATCAGCAACAAATGCAGGACCTCATGCATTTCGGGTAAGCACATATATTTATTGGAATTCAATATTCAAACATAATTAACCCTTTTTCAACCATTCAAGCATGTATTAAATTTCTCATTATAGCATTCAAGTAATATAGATCAATATAAGTCACATTCCATACAAACACAACATTCAATTAAACATATTTTCATGCCCGATTAAGTTATATGAACTTACCTCGACACTTGTTCGCGTAAGTAATCTATTAATCCGAAACCTTTTCTTTTCCTCGATCTAACCTCAAATGTGAGTTGTCCAGATCTATATAAATAGATGTAATCATCAATTTCTCATATTTCATACTCATTTGGACTCAATTTACATCCTAGGTAAAAATTACCATTTTGCCTCTAACTTTTCCATAAATTCCCATTTCGTCCCTAGGCTCCAAAAATGAAACTTGTGCAATTTACTCCCTATTCCAAGCCTAGCCAAAATCCCATTACAAAATTTAAAGCACATGTATTCATAAAAATTCAGAATTTTTCATCAAATTTCATAACTTTACATTTTAGTCCCTAAATCATGTTTTCATAAAAAAATCACTTTGTAAAAGTTGTTCACCTATCAACAACCTTTCATTTTCTACCATAAATTTCTAATTTTCAGCATATTCATCCATGACCTAAATTTCATACCTTGATAACTCTTCAAATTAATCCCCCAAATAGATAGATTAGACTATCCCGGTTTCAAAAATATCAAAATTACTAGAAAGAGGACTTGATTTCATACCTTTTTTAAGGTTGGAAAATTTTCTTCCTCTCTCTTAGGGTTTCCATAGAAATTTTGGGGAAGAAGACATGAAAATAAAATGATAATTTTTTTTTAAGTAATTATCATCTTTTAATTTTTGTGATTTCTAATTTAGTCCCTACTCTTTTCTAATTTTTCCATGGATGAGTCACCCAAAAAAATCTACATAATTTTCATTAATGGTGTAATTACCATATAAGGACCTCTAGTTTTGAATTCCATAGCTATTTAATCCTTATAGCTACTAGAATTCAGCTTTTGCATTTTATGCGATTTAGTCATTCTCATAATTAAATACTTAACTGATAAAATTTTCGTATCAAAATTTTCACACGACATATCTATCATAATACGGAACATATAATAAAATAAAAATAAACTTTATTTTCGGATCGAATTTATGGTCCCGAAACCATTGTTCTGATTTCTTAAAAAAATGGGCTGTTACAATCTAACTTCTATTTCAAATGGTTCAACGGGTATATCAAAGATGTGGATGAGTAGGAGACTGATACGAGATGGTACATGTATGTACGTAAATTGTAAGAGCATTGAATCGAAGAAACTTGTGAAATTTATATCTAACCTTGTGAATGAAAAAAGTGGTAGGTTGATGGTTCAAGATGAGATATGTTATGATATGTTTAAATTGATTAAATTTTACATATTTGGAATATATATATTTATGATATATGAATACATAGTAAACTTGGTTGATGATTACGTGTTAGGGATTTTGGGCCAAATTGAGTTGTGATATGCTTTGTTTTAGTGACTTAAGTTGTGGTTCAACTGATATGAGAAAAAGGTAAAGATCGACAAATTCTTCAATTAGAGTTGCTATTGAAAGCATGGAAAGGCATGAGTGTTTGGATGATTGAAATATATTTAGCTATATGCTTGATATAAGAATGCACATAAGTAATGTAAACTTATGTTATAATGTTTAATAGTAAATTGCTAGTTTATGTGATGTTAAAATTGAAAAACTAAGGTTGATTAAGCTAAGGCCAAGACATGTTGGGTAACTTAAAGGATTTTGCTTATAAATTTAAGTTATAAGCTTTGTTTCTTTGAATTACGAACTTACTAAGCATTTTATGCTTACTTTATGTTAAACTTCTTTGTGTTTATAGATATCAGAAGCTCGTTCGGGTTGGAAAATGTCGGAGACATCATCACACTATCTATCGACTATTTTGGTACTCATGGTTTTATACTTTCGGTTATGATGGAATGTATAGGTCGTTTTGGCTAATGATAGCCTACGTGTTTTGTTAATGAGGGATTTTAGCCATTTGATTTGGCTTGTAAATGATGTGTATTTTAGTTTGTGAATAGCCATGTGATTTGGCTTATCTTGGTATGTATATGTATATTTATGTGTTAATGCTCCTTGGTGATGTGGTTCATAATTGCTTGTGAATGGCTGGTTGAAGTTTAGCATTTAAGGTTGATAATGTTTGGAAATTGATATTGTATGCTTGTGGATCTAGGCAAAGTAATGCTTAGTTAAGATATTGTATATAGATGCTTTGTGAATGTGAAATTGGTATGATTTGAATTGGCGAAACATAATATTATAAACATGTTAGTTGTTGGTATTGAAATGGTAAGAAGTATGTAACACCCCAAACCTGGCCCAAACACTACAACCGGATCTGGTATGTCACTTAAGGGATTTTACCAAACATGTCGCACTTTGGCAAAAACAATTATCAGGTTTAAACATTTATATCGGAAAACTTAATAATTAAATGATTCATATAAGATGTAAATTTCATAAAAATGCCTTGATCAACTTACAAAAAAAAAAAACTGAATTTGTTACATGCCTTAAATTAATTAAAGGAAGAAAATAATTCAAACGTCTATCAATTATAAAAGCCCAAAATTAAACCCAAAAAAAAATAAATAAGATAAGTAAAGTGCTTTGCTGAATCCAAGTAATCTCTCGCATGGCCACCTCGCGCTCCTCTCCAGCCCGGTCCGATGCACTATGTGCTACCTGAAATTGTTAAATAATAGGGTGAGTTGCGAGACTCAGTGTGCAACCCTCATGCACCATTAGATTTGGGCCTTAGACCCACAGATCAGAATATCAGAATATAATATATCAGAAAATATGCAAAGCCCAACCCAAATCTTAGGTTTCCATCTGCTACACGCCACCTTACCTGCCAGTCACACCATTGGGGATTTCTACAATCAACCCACACCGCTACACACCATTGATAGCAATCATGCTGCTCATCGTCAGATCATGGCCGTAGCCGCTACAACAGGTCATGGCAAAATCCACAACAACAGGTCATGGTAGAAGCTGCTACAACAGGTCACGGCAGAAGCCGTTACAACAGAACACTTCCCCTTTCAATAAACCCAACCCCATGCAATCACAGAAACAACATTGTAACACCCCAAACCCGGTCAATACACCACGATCGAATCTGGCATGCTACTGGGAAAAATCGTATTTGAGAGGTTAGGTTTCCGAGTAAAAATTTGAGGTAAACCCTTTTGTTGTACTTATACTTGTGAAAATCTTGGGGTAGAATTGTTTAAAACCAATAGTGCATTTTTGAAAACCCGGAAATTTTGAAAACTATTTTGAATCCATAAGTAAAACAAGTGTATCTTATTTATAAGTCCGTGTAATTCCTTTTAGTTGCTTAAAAACATTTTGTTGGACTTAGTGTGGAGAAATCTTCAGTTTGGAAAACATTTGAGTTACGTTCATTTTTAATTATAGCGTGATACCCGATGGTAAAGTTTAAAACACATCGCTTTGTAGTTTTGAAAACCTTATCTTTCCAGTTTTAGCCAATTTTAACCCAATAATTTGTTAAGGCATATTTGAAAGCAAATCTAAGCATATAAATAACAAAAGCATAAGTTTAAAAAAAACCTTTTACAATCCCAACAAAACCAAATGAAAATAAATGAAGTGAAGTACCAAGTTTTAAAAGTCAGTGCAATCCGAATTTATTCATGGCATGGTCACCTCGAGTCCGCCCGGCTCCATGTCCGCGATCTAAGCGTCACCTGAAATAATAAGGGAGAAGGTGAGTCGCAAGACTCAGCGCATAAATCCCCCTCCCGATGAATGCAACATACTAACACACACCATAACAAAGCAATACAATTAATGCACCCGATCCTAACCATCCATAACACCCTTTTCTACCCCGTGTGGTACCAAACCACTGGTGGTGCCAAACCACTGGTGACCCAAAGTCACGGTACCCATCAATGTGGTGGCAAACCACTGGTGACCCAAAGTCACGAATAAACCATTTGTGGGGCCAACCCACGTGTGATACCAAATCACTGGCGACGATCCCGTATCTCAAAAGTGGGGCCAACCCACGGTGGTGTTAAACCACAGCGACGAGTCGCTATGAGGTGCCAAACCTCTGGTGTCCCAAAGACACTAATGTGATACCAAATCACTGGTGACCGAAGTCACGAATAGTCAAGGTGTGGGGCCAACCTACGTGTGATACCAAATCACTGGCGACGATCCCATAATATCAACTGTGGGGCCAACCCACTGTGGTACTAGGCCACTGGGACAAGTCGCTATGAGGTGCCAAACCTCTGGTGACCCAAAGTCACAATAAATCGATCTGTGGTAGCAAGCCACTGTAGGTGCCAAACCTCTGGTGTCCCAAAGACACGGATATCATATTCCCCCTCCTCTCATATCACCCATTATCATACCGACTCATGTAAAGAATGCCAATCATGCAAATCATGCTAACATGTTTAGTATTGCATCTCATAACACATACATCATAGATCATGATATCATATATCAATAACAGAACTCGTAATGAAACGGACTTACTCGAATCCGTGCACATACCCCATAGGGTATCATATCAATCAACCATACTGTTTTGGCTTTAATAGACAATCAGGTTATTAAGCATATTACTAAGCAAAGAGTGTGTTAGTTACACACCTGTTAACACGCAAGCCTTAATCCCAAAGAACCGATCTAAGTCCCTCGATTACCTTGCTCCTAAAATCGGCCAAACATGAATATCAGTACCAAGGCCATTCGGCCAACCCAAATAAACCAAAGGGTTATTATTTGAACCCTTACCTTACAAACGATTTGGTTTCCTACCAAATCCCGAACCAAACGATGGTTTCCTCTCAAGCAAACGTCCACACCCTATTAAGAAGAACAGTTAATCTTTTAGAGACTTTGGCTTAACAAAACTAAAAGAATAGACTAATAAAACCAACCCTTACCACCACCTAGCAACCGATCACTCACAGATGGAGACTTCGCTTGACTGTTCCGAACCTCCGGATGCCCTATAATAAAAATTGATTCCAACAAGAGATTAACTCCTTTCAACAAATACCAAAATCGGCTCTTAACCAAACCAAAACCGACAAAGAACAAGGGAGGGGAGAAATGAACCTTCGGCCAAGCACTTACCTTCCCCTACACCCGATTGAAACCAAACCAGAAGAGATCCACACCACACTAATATTCGGCCAAGATGAAAACTACTAGGAGAGGGGAAGTTTCGGCAACACAAGGGAGAGATTCGGCTAGAGTCTTGAAGGTAAAAAGCAAAAGAAATGTGGATCAAAAGGAGAAGGGAAATCGGCAAAGGTTGAAGAAAGATTCGGCTCAAGTGAAATGGAGAGGAATAAGTGGAGAATTCGGCTAAAGAGGCAATGTGAATTTGGCACAAGTGTTTCAAGAGAGAAGAAACGAAAGTATGAGAAGAAAAAGGATACTAGGTTCGGCTTAGTACAAATGAAAAAGAAGAATAAATGGGAGGGTTCGGCCAAAGGAAACAAAAGAGGTAAAAGTTGCTTGGGGTTTTGGTTTCAGGAAGCAAAAATGAGAGAACTTACTTGAGGGTTCGGCTTTTGGTACACTACACAAGAGCTGGCCGAAACTCACCAAAAATGCCAAAAGAATTTCGGCACTCCCACCTACACACCTTCCAAACCGGCCACTCCCCCCATGAAGCACCCAACATTCGGCCACCACCTACAAACACTCCCCACCACTAGTTCAAACAACTTTGAACTAGTCACCCTCCTAGATTCACTCTCCACCCACCATTCAAGTTATTTGACTTGGTCTATGGCAGAGTTTGAACTGCACACTACTTCTCCTCCTCCATGCCGTCAAAATGGAAGCAAAATGTGAGACTTCTGCAGCTCGAACACAGAACCTCTTCCCCTGCAAGTGACGCCAACTCAAGCTCTAAGTGGCGCCTATCTTGCCACTCTACTAGCTCAATTCTTGTGCTAACATTCACCTAAAAAATACCTATAAACCCCAGCTTCTTCAGCTCCTCTCACCTAAGCTTAAAAACTAAAATTTTCCCTACCACTCAGGCTTACCCCAGGCTTACAACTAAGCCCCAAAACATCAAAAACAACAACACTGCAGACCAAACACATGCAAACAATGCAATAACAAAATAGCCCCTAATCCAGGATATTACAGTTCTACCCCCTTAAAATAATTTCGACCCCGAAATTACCTGATCAAAAGAGTTGAGGGTATTGCTGTCTCATCACATCCTCTGGTTCCCACGTAGCTTCTTTCACGCCATGAATCCGCCATAGTACCTTCACCAAAGGTACAGACTTCCTACGCAGAACCTTCACATCCCGATCTAGAATCTGCACTGGTTCTTCCTCCATGGTCAAATCTGGATTTACCTCGATCTCTTCCACTGCTACAACATGCGATGGATCCGAACGATAACGCCTAAGCATCGAAACGTGAAATACGTCGTGAATCTGACTTAGCTCTGCTGGCAACTCAAGCTGGTAAGCTACTGGTCCCACTCGTCTCAGTACCTTACACGGCCCAATAAACCTCAGACTTAACTTGCCTTTCCTTCCGAACCTCAACACTTTCTTCCATGGTGAGACCTTCAGAAAAACTTGATCCCCCACAGCAAACTCTATATCTCTCCGCCTAAGGTCGGCATAAGACTTCTGCCTGTCCGAGGCTTCCTTCAATCGAGCCTGAATCAACTTAACCTTGCCTTCAGTCTCTGCAACCAACTCTGGTCCCAACAACTGACGTTCACCCAACTCCGTCCAACATGTAGGTGAGCGACACTTCTTACCATACAACGCCTCATATGGTGCCATCTTGATGCTTGCTTGGTAACTATTGTTGTAGGCGAACTCAGCTAATGGCAGAAACTCCTCCTAACTACCTCTGTCCAGAACACAGCCTCTCAGCATATCCTCTAAGATCTGAATAACCCTTTCTGACTGCCCGTCAGACTGCGGGTGAAAAGCCGTACTGAAAACCAAACGTGTACCCAGAGCCTGATGCAACTCTTTCTAGAACCTTGACGTAAATTTGGGGTCCCTATCCGAGATGATCGATACCGGCACACCGTGCAGCCTCACTATCTCTGACACATACAGCTTCGCCAACCTCTGAAGTGAGTAATCAACCCTCACCGGAATGAAGTGAGCTGATTTAGTCAGACGATCCACAATTACCCAAACTGAGTCTTTCTTGCTTGGCGTAAGAGGTAATCCACTGACGAAATCCATGGTTATCCTTTCCCACTTCCACTGGGGAATCTTCACTGGCTGAAGCAACCCTGACGGCAATTGATGTTCAGCCTTGACCAGCTGACATGTCAGACACTTCCCTACAAACTCTGTCACTTTTCGTTTCAAACCCGGCCACCAAAACTGCTCTCTTAGATCCCTATACATCTTGCTACCTCCAGGATGCATAGCGTATGGGCTGCTATGTGCGTCCTGAAGAGCCATCTGCCTCAGCTCAACATCCTTTGGCATACAAGCTTTCCCTTGAAAACACAACACCCCATCACTAGACAAACTGTAACCTTCCAAACCACCATCCTGCACCTGTAACCTCTGCGCACTCAAAACCTCATCCTCTAACTGTTTCTCCCTGATCTGCTCAACCCAAGTAGGCTTAACCTGCAGCTCTGCCAGAATACTTCCGTTGTCATACAAACTCAAATGGGCAAACATCGCTCTTAAGTCCGAAACAACCTTACGGCTCAACGCATCTGCCACCACGTTAGCCTTGCCCGGATGATACTCAATCGAACAGTCGTAGTCCTTTAGCAACTCAATCCATCTGCGCTGCCTCAGATTCAAATCCTTCTGAGTCAAAAGGTACTTCAGACTCTTGTGATCTGTGTAGACTATCGATCTCTCCCCGTACAAGTAGTGCCTCCAAATCTTCAAAGCGAAGACTACTGCTGCTAACTCCAAGTCGTGCGTTGGATAATTGACCTCATGTGGCCTCAGCTGCCGAGATGCGTAAGCCACAACCTTTCCTTCCTGCATCAGCACACACCCAAGCCCGTATGTGATGCATCGCAATATACTATGAATTCCTTTCCTGCCTCAGGTTGAATTAAAACCGGAGCCTCAGTCAAAATCTTCTTTAGCTTATCGAAACTCTCCTGCTATTTCTCAGCCCAAACAAATGGAATTCCTTTCCTTAACAACTTGGTCATCGGTGCTGCGATCAACGAAAATCCCTCGACAAATTTTCGGTAGTATCCTGCCAAGCCCAAAAAACTCCGAATCTCAGCCACTGACTTAGGCGGCTTCCAATCCAAAACTGCCTCAATCTTCCGAGGATCCACTCTAATTCCCTCAGCCGACACTACTTGACCCAAGAAAGTCACCTCCCTAAGCCAGAACTCGCACTTACTGAACTTAGCATAAAGCTGCCTCTCCCTCAAAATCTGCAACACCACTCGCAAGTGCGTATCATGCTCCTCTTCTGTCCTTGAGTACACCAGGATGTCGTCTATGAAAACCACAATGAACTGATCCAAATACTGCTGAAACACCCTATTCATCATTTCCATGAATGCTGCCGGCGCGTTAGTCAACCCAAACGGCATTACCAGAAATTCATAGTGCCCATACCGGGTACGAAACGCCGTCTTGTGGATATCCGCCTCCTTCACCTTTAACTGATGATACCCAGACCTTAAGTCGATCTTTGAGAACACCGCTGCACCCTTCAGCTGATCAAACAATCATCTATCCGTGGCAACGGATACTTGTTTTTGATCGTCAGCTTATTCAACTGGCGGTAGTCTATACACATCCGCATTGTACCATCTTTCTTCTTGACAAAGAGTACCAGCGCTCCCCACGGTGAAACACTTGGCCTGATAAAGCCTCGATCCAACAACTCCTGGATCTGAGCCTTAAGCTCCACTAACTCCTTTGGCGCCATCCTATACGGAGCAATAGACACTGGCCCAGTCCCGGGTAATAAGTCTATCCCGAACTCCACCTCACGATCCGGCGGCAAACCCAGAAGCTCCTCTGGAAACACATCAACAAATTCCTTAACTGTCCGAACCTTCTCTACAGCAGACTCTTTAGCCTCCAAAGCATACATATGACCACATACGCTTCACAACCCTTTCTGACCATCTTCTCAGCCTTCAGAGCAGATATCACGTTGGATAAGTAATCTCTTCTATTACCTATCATGACCACCTCATCACTCTCAGCCGTCTTTAGAACCATGCGCTTAGCCGCGCAATCCAACCTTGCCTGGTACTTAACCAACCAGTCCATCCCAAGAATCAGATCGAACTCCCCAAACGGCAGTTCCATCAGACCAGCCACAAACGCTACCCCTTGGAGTTCTAGGGGTACATCTCTATACAGCTTATCTACAACTACAGAGTGACCTAGAGGGCTAATTACTGTCATCTGCCTAGAAGTAGTTTCAGAGTCTACATCCATGGTCTCTACTATGCTACTAGCAACATATGAATGCGTTGAACCCATGTCAATCAAAGCGGTATATAGAGAACCAAAGATCAAGAACGTACCGGTTATGACGTCCGGTGCGTCACCTTCCTCTCGGCGCCTCGCTGCATACACCAACCCAGGCTGTCTTGCCTCAGAACTACCCGCACCTCTGCCCGGTGCTCCGCGGCCCCGACCAGAACCATTACCTCCTCTGCCATTACCACGACCCCTCTGCGGTGGCGGTCCATTATTCCTGAACTGAGTACGGCCCTGACCCTCGGACTGAATCCTAGCCAACTTACGCGGACAGTCCCTCACACGGTGATCCAAAGAGCCACACTCGAAACATCCTTTTCCACCGATCCAGCATCCTCCCCAATGGGATTTCCCACAACGGTTACACTGTGCGGGTCCCTGATTAGCAGCAACAGATCTATCAGATTGATTCGGCCCACTCTGCCTAGCCCTTTTCTGAGGATTACCTGACAACCCAGCAGATCCAAAACTCCTCTTATGCCTGTTCCTATCCATATTCTGCCTCACAGACTCTTTAACTCCCTCGGCTACCTTAGCCTTCTCTACCAGGACAGCAAACTCACGCTCCTGCTGTGGAGCAATCAGCAACCTTAATTCATCTCTCAGACCGTCCTCGAATCGAACACACCTCTCGTATTTAGTAGCCACAATGCCCCTAGCATACCGACTCAGCCTCAAGAACTCTGCCTCGTATTCTGACACAGACTTACTCCCCTGAACTAGCCTAAGAAATGCTTTTCATTGCGCGTCAATGTAGCTAGCTCCAATGTACTTTTTCTGATAAGCAGCCCTAAAATAATCCCAAGTAAGATCCTCTGCTACAGCACTGTCCCGAACCGTGAGCCACCACTGGTATGACTCATCCCGAAGAAGCGATACTATCCCCTTCAGCTTCTCCTCAGCAGTCAAGTCCAAATCGTCCATAACCCGCTCCGTCGCCTCCAGCCAATACTCAGCCGTGCTGGGAGCAACACCAGAAACACCTCGAAATACCTCAGCCCCATTTGCTCGAAGTCGCTCAGGCACAGATTTTCGAGCTCCTGCGCCTCCACCTACTCCAGCCACCCTTTCCAGAACTCGCAGCATCGCCTGCGACACTACGTCATCCCCAGTCTGATCCTGAAACTCACCACCTCCAGCTGGTGGTGGTACTGGCATCTCATTCTCTGACCCCTGACCAGACCCTACGGGTTCATAAACTGTCATCCTACCCCGACCACGTTCACGACCACGTCCACCTCGAGCGCTCATGACTAAAATCTCGACTTATCTGATTTAGAAGTTTTATGCATCAGTAATTATTCCACTGTCTTTAAAGGCACAGTCTTATGAATATTAAAGAAGTTTTGTTTTCGCAAGTTCACAGAGTCCTATCAGTCTCAGTTTCTAAAGTAATCCACTATTGCTGGTCATCCAATCACATAACATCAAAAATTACGAGCAATAGTAAGGGGTACTTACCTGGGCGGATTAGTGCCGGAGACTCGGTGCCATGCCTTTCAAACCATATATTTTAAAACAAAACACTTAAAACAATCTTTCAAAACATTTTGGGCCCCGGGCCCACAGCCGAGCCTTTGAACTTGGCTCTGATACCATAATTGTAACACCCCAAACCCAGTCAATACACCACGACCGAATCTGGCATGCTACTGGGAAAAATCGTATTTGAGAGGTTAGGTTTCCGAGTAAAAATTTGAGGTAAACCCTTTTGTTGTACTTATACTTGTGAAAATCTTGGGGTAGAATTGTTTAAAACCAATAGTGCATTTTTGAAAACCCGGAAATTTTGAAAACTATTTTGAATCCATAAGTAAAACAAGTGTATCTTATTTAGAAGTCCGTGTAATTCCTTTTAGTTGCTTAAAAACATTTTGTTGGACTTAGTGTGGAGAAATCTTAAGTTTGGAAAACATTTGAGTTACGTTCATTTTTAATTATAGCGTGATACCGGATGGTAAAGTTTAAAACACATCGCTTTGTAGTTTTGAAAACCTTATCTTTCCAGTTTTAGCCAATTTTAACCCAATAATTTGTTAAAGCATATTTGAAAGCAAATCTAAGCATATAAATAACAAAAGCATAAGTTTAAAAAAAACCTTTTACAATCCCAACAAAACCAAATGAAAATAAATGAAGTGAAGTACCAAGTTTTAAAAGTCAGTGCAATCCGAATTTATTCATGGCATGGTCACCTCGAGTCCGCCCGGCTCCATGTCCGCGATCTAAGCGTCACCTGAAATAATAAGGGAGAAGGTGAGTCGCAAGACTCAGCGCATAAATCCCCCTCCCGATGAATGCAACATACTAACACACACCATAACAAAGCAATACAATTAATGCACCCGATCCTAACCATCCATAACACCCTTTTCTACCCCGTGTGGTACCAAACCACTGGTGGTGCCAAACCACTGGTGACCCAAAGTCACGGTACCCATCAATGTGGTGCCAAACCACTGGTGACCCAAAGTCACGAATAAACCATTTGTGGGGCCAACCCACGTGTGATACCAAATCACTGGCGACGATCCCGTATCTCAAAAGTGGGGCCAACCCACGGTGGTGTTAAACCACAGGGACGAGACGCTATGAGGTGCCAAACCTCTGGTGTCCCAAAGACACTAATGTGATACCAAATCACTGGTGATCGAAGTCACGAATAGTCAAGGTGTGGGGCCAACCCACGTGTGATACCAAATCACTGGCGACGATCCCATAATATCAACTGTGGGGCCAACCCACTGTGGTACTAGGCCACTGGGACAAGTCGCTATGAGGTGCCAAACCTCTGGTGACCCAAAGTCACAATAAATCGATCTGTGGTACCAAACCACTGGAGGTGCCAAACCTCTGGTGTCCCAAAGACACGGATATCATATTCCCCCTCCTCTCATATCACCCATTATCATACAGACTCATGTAAAGAATGCCAATCATGCAAATCATGCTAACATGTTTAGTATTGCATCTTATAATACATACATCATAGATCATGATATCATATATCAATAACAGAACTCGTAATGAAACGGACTTACCCGAATCCGTGCACATACCCCATAGGGTATCATATCAATCAACCATACTGTTTTGGCTTTAATAGACAATCAGGTTATTAAGCATATTACTAAGCAAAGAGTGTGTTAGTTACACACCTGTTAACACGCAAGCCTTAATCCCAAAGAACCGATCTAAGTCCCTCGATTACCTTGCTCCTAAAATCGGCCAAACATGAATATCAGTACCAAGGCCATTCGGCCAACCCAAATAAACCAAAGGGTTATTATTTGAACCCTTACCTTACAAACGATTTGGTTTCCTACCAAATCCCGAACCAAACGATGGTTTCCTCTCAAGCAAACGTCCACACCCTATTAAGAAGAACAATTAATCTTTTAGAGACTTTGGCTTAACGAAACTAAAAGAATAGACTAATAAAACCAACCCTTACCACCACCTAGCAACCGATCACTCACAGATGGAGACTTCGCTTGACTGTTCCGAACCTCCGGATGCCCTATAATAAAAATCGATTCCAACAAGAGATTAACTCCTTTCAACAAATACCAAAATCGGCTCTTAACCAAACCAAAATCGACAAAGAACAAGGGAGGGGAGAAATGAACCTTCGGCCAAGCACTTACCTTCCCCTACACCCGATTGAAACCAAACCAGAAGAGATCCACACCACACTAATATTCGGCCAAGATGAAAACTACTAGGAGAGGGGAAGTTTCGGCAACACAAGGGAGAGATTCGGCTAGAGTCTTGAAGGTAAAAAGCAAAAGAAATGTGGTTCAAAAGGAGAAGGGAAATCGGCAAAGGTTGAAGAAAGATTCGGCTCAAGTGAAATGGAGAGGAATAAGTGGAGAATTCGGCTAAAGAGGCAATGTGAATTCGGCACAAGTGTTTCAAGAGAGAAGAAATGAAAGTATGAGAAGAAAAGGATACTAGGTTCGGCTTAGTACAAATGAAAAAGAAGAAGAAATGGGAGGGTTCGGCCAAAGGAAACAAAAGAGGTAAAAGTTGCTTGGGGTTTCGGTTTCAAGAAGCAAAAATGAGAGAATTTACTTGAGGGTTCGGCTTTTGGTACACTAAACAAGAGCTGGCCGAAACTCACCAAAAATGCCAAAAGAATTTCGGCACTCCCACCTAGACACATTCCAAACCGGCCACTCCCCCCATGAAGCACCCAACATTCGGCCACCACCTACAAACACTCCCCACCACTAGTTCAAACAACTTTGAACTAGTCACCCTCCTAGATTCACTCTCCACCCACCATTAAAGTTATTTGACTTGGTCTATGGCAGAGTTTGAACTGTACACTACTTCTCCTCCTCCATGCCGTCAAAATGGAAGCAAAATGTGAGACTTCTGCAGCTCGAACACAGGACCTCTTCCCCTGCAAGTGACGCCAACTCAAGCTCTAAGTGGCGCCTATCTTGCCACTCTACTAGCTCAATTCTTGTGCTAACATTCACCTAAAAAATACCTATAAACCCCAGCTTCTTCAGCTCCTCTCACCTAAGCTTAAAAACTAAAATTTTCCCTACCACTCAGGCTTACCCCAGGCTTACAACTAAGCCTCAAAACATCAAAAACAACAACACCGCAGACCAAACACATGCAAACAATGCAATAACAAAATAGCCCCTAATCCAGGATATTACAAGCATACTTATCACAGATGTCACCTTAACAGGAACATTCACTTAGGAATGACAAAGATCACTAACCTGGTGATTCGCTTTTACCCTCCTCGGGTTTCAACCATGATGCCGGGATTTCGGGATTCATCAGAATATAACATATTTATAACACATATTAGCAGACAATCTAAATGGTGTGAGAAGTTACACACCTGATATCGCGTAGTTTTACTCCCTTAGTTAAATCCTTACTATCTGGATCTACAACCCTTAGTCTAAAACCTTACTCAAAAGCCGGAAGAATACGAAGATTTGGGCTCCCCTACATTCGGCCAAGGGTTAATAAATACACAAATTTACACGTTAAAACTAATAGATCTCCTTACCTTGAAATCTTAAAAGTAACACGATTCGAGTGTTACTGAACTCTATCATAGAGATCTAAGCGAGCGACTCCCTTTCAAATCCCGGAATGCCACAAATAAGAGAAAAACTTAAGATTAGCTCCTTATAGCCATTCGGCTAAAGTCCCTAAAAAGCTGGAAAAGATTGAAATCTTACGAATCAATACTTACCTTTAGTTTCCTTCGAGATTCGGCACAAGCAGATACCCCAGAGAGAATTCGGCAAACACCAGAAATGAGATCTAAAGATTTCGGCTGTTATGGAAATCCCAGAAAAGATTAACTGATGCGTTTTCAGCTTTTAGAAGATCTGAATAGAGTGTTTCAGCTTTGGCTTAGGAAGAAAGTAAAAAAGAAATCAAGAGAAGGCTTAGAGATTTTGGCTAAAATATTTGAAAGAGATGAGAAGGAGATTGTCAGAGAGTTCAGCCAATAAGGGAGAAAGTAAAGAAAGAAAGTTGAGAGGGAGAATGGAGTGGAGGTTTCGGCAGAGAAAAGAAAAAGATGACAAGAACTTAGCCACTAATTTTCGGCACAAAGAATGAAGAAAATAGTAGGGTTTAAATGCCAGAATTGATGAGCTACCCCCCTATTTATAGAAATTTCGGCACTTACCTATCAAAACCCAAAAGTGCCCTTCCTGATAACTAAAAATTAAGCAAATAAAAAGGGAAAATTCGGCACCCCTTTGCCATAAAGAAACTGATTCCTTCACTCCTCTAGGTGATGGATTTTCGGCCAACACCTAGCCTTGCAGATAGCTCCTTATCCTTTCCTTATCTTGATCTAATAACTCCTCAAAAATAGCCCTAATTAGCACCAACTCCTCTCTTCTTTATCTCCTTATTATCCTCACAATTAAACATAATAAAATTCCCTAAAAATTAGCCTTGTGCCGTCCCCTCCTAGTCCCCTTTAAATGCCGAAATTTGGCCCTATAACTTGGGCTTCAAGCAACCAAAATTTGGGCCCTCCTCATGCACTAGTGACGCCAACTCCCCTTCCTCCTAGTGGCATCATTTTCCTCTGGGCCACAAGCCCACTATGTCAAATAAGCTACCAAAACTTTACTTTAAGCCCTAGAGTGTCTAAGCAGAATATTTAATCAAGGCCTCAGCCCAAACCTGAGCCCATTCTGAACCCTTAACACTTAAATTAACACATTAAACATACCCACACACTAAACGCATAGGCCCAAAAGTTCAGGATGTTATAGTTCTACCCCCTTAAAGAAATTTCGTCCTCGAAATTTCCAACTAACTAGTAATCGTACTACCTAAGTCTCACCACTATGCTTTCGCTGCGCACTCTAATTCTAAAGCCAAAATAAACACTTAGTATACTATGGTAGGGTACGCACCATTGTTCGCATCTGGAGCGTCTCCTTCCCCTTGGCGATGTGCTGCATAGACCAACGCTAGCTGCCTCGCCTCAGCATAACCTGCACCTCTACTTGATGCTCCACGACTGCGTTCATTACCATTATCGCCCCTGTCTTGTCCGCGGCCCCTTGGTGGTTGTTGATCACCTCTCCTAGCCTGATCAGAACCTCGTCCCGAGGGCTGTGCCTGATTCACCTGTGGGCAGTCCTTAATCATATGCTCCGTGGATCCACACCTAAAGCATCTACCGGTGCTCTTTCTGCACTCCCCATAATGCATCTTCCCACACGAAGGACATGATCGATTCTGACCCGTCGGAGCACGAGCTGGCCCATCGGACCTAGGCTTTTTCTGGAAATTTCTAGATGATCCCGACTGCTCAAAATTCCTCTTATTCCTATTCCTATATTTATCCTTATTCTGTTTCTCAGTCCGCTTAACCTCCTCAGATATCTTAGCTTTCTCAACCAAAATCGCAAAGTCCCTTTCCTGCTGCGGTGCTACTAATACCCTCAGCTCATCCCTTAGTCCATCCTCGAATCGTACGCAACGCTCATAATCAGTCGCCACAATCCCTCAAGCGTAACGGCTCAACCGCAGAAACTCCGCCTCGTATTTAGATACAGACTTACTTCCCTACACCACTGATAGGCCTCGTCTCGAAGAAGAGAAAACGACCCTCCTTCAACTTCTCCTCTACAGTGAAATCTAAATCATCCATTATATGCTCACTTGCCTCTAACCAATACTCAGCTGTATTAAGGGCTACGCCAGAAACACCCCTAAACATCTCCGCTCCGTTGGCTCGGAGTCGTTCCGACACAGATTTCTGAGCTCTCGAAACTGTGCCTGCCCCAGCAACTCTTTCGAGAACCCGCAACATCGCCTGAGATACCGCATCATCTCTGAGCACCTGGTCCCGAAATTCTCCTTCCATAGCCGGCAGATCCGACATCTAATTTCCTGACCCGTGGCCAGACCCTACTAGTTCTGACACGGTCCTCCTACCCCTACCGCGTCCACGCGGCGGACGTCCTCGACCCCTTGTACTCATTCTTTCGATTGGCGTTTATCTGATTAAGAATTTTATGAATCATTAATTCTTTCCACTGATTAACCACGAACAGTCTTATGAATAGTAATTTTAAGAGTAGTTCTTTCGAATTCGCAATTATATCTACAATTCAATCTCAAGTTCACATCTCCTAGTTCTAGGAACTACCTACATTCAACAATCAACATACAGACAACATCCATACACCCACATTCAATACATAGGGGTATTTTCGTTATGCCACTACCTAGGGGTATTTTCGTAATTTTCAAAATAGAGTTCCTTATTGATTTCATGAAATAAGGGTATTTTGGTAATTTTTTTGCAATCCAGGGGTATTTCGGTGATTTTGAAATTCGGGGGTATTTCAGTAATTTTGCAATCCAGGGGTATTTTAGAAATTTTGAAATCCGGGGGTATTTCGGTAATTTTAAGATTAGGGGTACTTTGGTCATTTTACAAATCAGGGGCAGTTTAGTAATTTTTACAAATCAGGGATATTTTGGGAAATTTTACAAATCAAGGGTATTTTCAAAAAAAATTTACGAAACTAAGAAGATTTTTTTTTAAAACCGGGGTAACTTGGAGAATTTGATTTCAAAGAAAATAGTAGTGTTCAGGTGTTTGTGAGTTTTTTTTCTAAGGAAAAATTTTGTTAACTTTGTAAATCGGGGTATGTTTGCAAATCATGGGTATCTTAGTAATAATAATTTTTTTTTGTAAAAATAAGGTGGCTGGTCCCTTTCGGGTTTTAATTATAGAGTTAGGCCCGTCAACAAATCCTCGTGGCTAGGGTGAACAGTCACTACGCACCAGGTAGGATTCCAGCGAAGAGGAGGTGAGTCACTCAGACTGCTTAAGTACCAGACTCTTCCGGATCCAATCCTAGACATGCACATGCCTGTTGCCACACCTTAGTCTTGCGACTCGTTCACGGGTTTGTTTAGTGAAATTAAGTCTTACGAAATTTAAAGAGTTGTTTCAACTAAGCCTAGAGTCCATCAAGTTCTATTCTAAATAGTCTACGTCCCATAAAGTCCATCAAGCCCACATACATATATAACACACAGTGAGTTCAGAATACTTACCTGGCGGACTTGGGCCGGAGACGCAGGTGCCATGCCGAGAAGACCATCCTGTACTATTTATAAACATGCTTGTTTGAAAGCCCAACTTTAGAAAACGTTTTGAGCCCAAAACCCCCAGAGCCGAGTTTTGAACCTGGCTCTGATACCAATTTGTAACACCCTAAACCCGGCCCAAACACTACAACCGGATCTGGTATGTCACTTAAGGGATTTTACCAAACATGTCGCACTTTGGCAAAAATAATTATCAGGTTTAAACATTTATACCGGAAAACTTAATAATTAAATGATTCATATAAGATGTAAATTTCATAAAAATGCCTTGATCAACTTACAAGAAAAAGCTGAATTTGTTACATGCCTTAAATTAATTAAAGGAAGAAAATAATTCAAACATCAATCAATTATAAAAGCCCAAAATTAAACCCAAATAAAAATAAATAAGATAAGTAAAGTCCTTTGCTGAATCCAAATAATCTCTCGCATGGCCACCTCGCGCTCCTCTCCAGCCGGGTCCGATGCACTATGTGCTACCTGAAATTGTTAAATAATAGGGTGAGTCGCGAGACTCAGTGTGCAACCCTCATGCACCATTAGATTTGGGCCTTAGCCCCACAGATCAGAATAGCAGAATATAATATATCAGAAAATATACAAAGCCCAACCCAAATCCTAGGTTTCCATCCGCTACACGCCACCCTTACTTGCCAGTCACACCATTGGGGATTTCTACAATCAACCCACACCGCTACACACCATTGATGGCAGTCATGCTGCTCATCGCCAGATCATGGCCGTAGCCACTACAACAGGTCATGGCAAAAGCCACTACAACAGGTCACGGCAGAAGCCGCTACAACAGAACACTTCCCCTTTCAATAAACCCAACCCCATGCAATCACAGAAACAACATACTTATCACAGATGTCACCTTAACAAGAGCATTCACTTAGGAATGACAGAGATCACTAACCTGGTGATTCGTTTTTACCCTCCTCGGGTTTCAACATGATGCCGGGATTTCGGCATTCATCAGAATATAACAGATTTATAACACATATTAGCAGAAAATCTAAATGGTGTGAGAAGCTACACACCTAATATCGCGTAGTTTTACTCCCTTAGTTAAATCCTTACTATCTGGATCTACAACCCTTAGTCTAAAACCTTGCTCAAAAGCCAGAAGAATACAAAGATTTGGGCTCCCCTACATTCGGCCAAGGGTTATTAAATACCCGAATTTACATGTTAAAACTAATAGATCTCCTTATCTTGAAATCCCGAAAGTAACACGATTCGAGTGTTACTAAACTCTATCTTAGAGATCTAAGCGAGTGACTCCCCTTCAAATCCCGGAATGCCGCAAATAAGAGAAAAACTTAAGATTAACTCCTTATAGCCATTCGGCTAGAGTCCCTAAAAAGCCGGAAAAGATTGAAATCTTACGAATCAATACTTACCTTTAGTTTCCTTCGAGATTCGGCACAAGCAGATACCCCAGAGAGAATTCGGCAAACACAGGAGATGAGATCCAAGGATTTTGGCTTTTATGGAAATCCCAGAAAAGATGAACTGATGTGTTTTCGGCTTTGAGAAGATCTGAATAGAGTGTTTCGGCTTTGGCTTAGGAAGAAAGTAAAAAGAAATCAAGAGAAGGCTTAGAGATTTCGGCTAAAATATTTGAAAGAGATGAGAAGGAGATTGTCAGAGAGTTCGGCAAATAAGGGAGAAAGCAAAGAAAGAAAATTGAGAGGGAGAATGGAGTGGAGGTTTCGGCAGAGAAAAGAAAAAGATGACAAGAACTTAGCCACTAATTTTCGGCACAACGAATGAAGAAAAGAGTAGGGTTTAAATGCTAGAATTGATGAGCTGCCTGTAACATCCCCAAACCCGGCCCATTCACTACGACCGAATCTGGTTATGTCACTGCGGAAAGACGGTTGAAAATCTTTCTGACTTAAAATAAAACAGTAAATTTATTACCCCTTTGAAAATCCATATTTATTTGATATTGTATGAAAACCTTGATATTATTATATTGCCCAAAATTAAACTTTAGTGAGGATATAAAACCAATTTGAATAATCAAGTTGTTAGGAAAAATTTGTCTTCACATGGTAATTTAATATAATCCAACCATAATTTAAAATAATAATAAAATCATTCCCCAAAATAAATAAAGATCAAAAGGCCCTTATTACATCAATATTTAAACCCAAATAACTAATATGAATAAGCTTAAAATATTTAAACTCTTCTTTCTGCATAGGCCACCATGTGTCCTCTCCGATCCCGGTCCAATTCTACGCATCACCTGAAATGGTTAGGAAAAATAGAGTGAGTCCACTGACTCAGTGCATAATCACAACGCATATTCCCACATGTATGGGCTTGGCCCATAACCGTGCCGTTCTCATAACAAGTCATGCAAATATGCATCTCAGCCCAACTCACAATCCAATCGTAACACCAACCTTAGCAGACTCCCCCTGCCTAAGGCCGTGGCTAATCCACCACTGATCACATCGTGATCCATAAACCTTACCTTGGCAAACTCGCTGCTCAAGGCCGTGGCTGAGCCACCGATCAACCAAAGTGATCCCGATATCGTAAACCGTCTACGGTGATGCACATAGCCATCAACCGCCGAGATGGGCACCGAGCCACACCTCCCTTGAGGTAGCACACAGCTAACCGTCAAGCGCTAATGTAGCCTGAGCTAACATTAGACCACGTACATCATGTGTACACTCCTACCTTCATCGATCCAATCCACCTCCCATGTATGTAAAAATGCAACATGTCAGATCATATTATAACATAAGAGTGGACATCACATGTTAATTATCATACCATATATATATCATAAATAACTCACCATTCAAGCCATTATAATTGGCCACCACACATCACGCATATGTAAACACATTAGCAAACCAAAACCACAGAAATAGTGCGATGATTACGCACCTTATTACTAGCACAATCGATCAAATCCTGAGATCGTTACTTGATTAAGAACCTTGTCGAAATTCCTAAACAATCCACAGAAGAATCGGTCATCACCTAAAAACGTACCATTTGTGGCCCTTGGCCGAATACTCACCACACCCTTACCTTGATAAATCGAATCCCGAGAGCCCCCTTAGCACCCTTAACGCCAGCTACAAGCAGAAGACCTTCAACCTAGCCCTCCATGATTCGGCCAACAAAAACACCTGATTAGCACCTTGATTTCGACCAACCAAGAAAGGAAAAGAGAGAAAGCGATAAAAGAAAGGAGACCTTACCACCTTACTAATCCCAGATTCGGTTTGATAGCAACCTTTGAGAATCAACGTTCTAGAGAAGAATAAAGAGAAGAAATAAGGGTAAGGCTCAAAAAGAGATTCGGCTAACACAACATAAAAGGAGAAAGGCTCTTCGACTTTTGAAGACGGTTGAATCGAGAATAGATGAAAAAGAAAGAATGGAAGAAAAGGTGACTTAAAGTTTCGGCTAAGGTGAATTTAGTGAAGGAAGAGAGGTGTTTTAGCATATGGGAAGGGGAAGAAAAGAGTGAAGGCTTGGATTGAAAGCTAAAATTCGGCAAAGGAAGAGCACACCCCCCTTTTATAGCATTTGGCCACTCCCCCCTAACCA
This sequence comes from Gossypium australe, assembly GCA_005393395.2. Lineage (NCBI taxonomy): Eukaryota > Viridiplantae > Streptophyta > Magnoliopsida > Malvales > Malvaceae > Gossypium > Gossypium australe. The sequence goes on from SMMG02000027.1 coordinate 2,077,272, forward strand.
TCATGGTTGAAAAAGTCAATCAAGAAACCCCTTGGCCGTCCAACACCTTCTCCCCCAACTCAACTCCTTGATTCCTTCCTAAAAACACTCCACACCAACCCTTCAAACCATTTCAAACTTAAGCCAACTCATCTTTCCTCCTAGCCACCCATTTAAAATGATTTGAACAAGTCAAATTCCCCCTTTTAAGCATTCAAAAACCGTCCAACACCTTACCAAGTTGACGCAAAAACAAAGCCCCATCTGCTGCCCTCGCGAATCGAACATGAGACCCCTTCCAGCTCCCCCTTGAGGCGTCACCTCCCCATGCCTTATGTGGCGCCTCCTTGCCACTCTGCCAAGCCATTCTTTTTGACAAAACCCTCCTAATAATTCTCTTAAGCCCCCAAAAGCCAAGCTCCCTTTTTAACCACTGAAAATCAAAAATTTCCTAAGGCTTTCCCTACCTTCCAGGGTTCTCCAAACCCCCTAAAAACTTGCCCAAGCACACAAGAAGCCTATCATCACTCGAGTTATGCACTAAATGCATAACCCCTAGAACCAGGGTGTTACAATTCTACCCTCCTTAAAATAATTTCGTCCTCGAAATTACTTGTCTAGACTAACACCACACTACGTTATAGCTGCGCACTCTGATCTTAAAGAGCTAACATACTTTTAGGCATAGCATCTATCATACTCAAGGTTCCACATACTTTACGAGCAACAAAACAAACAGTCACCGAAGCGAACAAAACAACAAAGAATATTCCAGACATAAGAAACTTACCAACTGACACATCAGGCACATCATTATCCTCCCTCCGACGGACTGCATAAACCAGACCTGGCTGTCTTGCCTCAGTGCCACCATTACCGCGACCTAATGCTCCACGACCACGGCCGGAACCATTTCCTCCATGGTTCGGACCATGACCTCTCGTCGCCTGCTGACCACCTCTGCCTGGTTGCACATAACCTTGGCCTTCCGCTCAAGTCCCATTCGGATTCTGGGGACAATCCTTAACCAGATGAGACTTGGACTTGCATCTAAAGCATTCTCGAACCCGATTCCAGCACTCGCCGACATGATACCTCCCGCACTGCGCACACGGACGATCTGGATTTCCGGCGGCTGGCTTAGCAATACGGACAGGAGTCTCGACTCTCGGTCTTTTCTGAAACCTCTCAAATGATTCTGACGATCCCACGCTCCTCTTATCACGGTTTCTTTCTCTGTTCTGCCTCTCAGCCTTCTTGACCTCCTAGCTATCCGAGCTTTCTCCACTAAAACGGCGAAGTCTCTTTCTCGTTGCGGCGCAATCAAAACCTGCAGCTCATCCCGTAGCCCATCTTCAAATCTGACGCATCTCTCATAATCAGTTGCCACGATACCCCGAGCATACCGGCTCAAACGCAGAAACTCAGCTTCGTACTCCGCTATTGACTTGCTACCTTGCACCAGATTGAGGAACGCCTTCCTCTGAGCATCCACATAGCTCGCTCCGACATACTTCCCCTCGAACTTGATCTTAAAGTAGCCCCAGTCCACTCGATCAGTAGGGGTACTTTCCTTAACAGTGAGCCACCACTGGTAGGCCTCATCTCGCAGCAACGAAACAACACCCTTAAGCTTCTCCTCAGCAGCTAAGTCTAAGTCGTCCATAATCCTTTCCACTGCCTCAAGCCAGTACTCTGCCACGTTCGAAGCTACCCCAGACACTCCTCTGAAGACCTCGGCTCCATTCGCCCTAAGCCTTTCGAGTACTGACTTCCGAGTCCCACTGCCCCCATTGGCTCCTGCTACCCGCTCAATCACCCGCAGCATAGCCTGCGATACTGCGTCGTCTCCTCCAGTCTGATCCTGCTGTTCAACCTCAACAGCTGGTGGCGGTACATCGCTCTCTGACCCATGGTGAGACCCAACCGGTTCCGATACTGACATCCTGCCTCTACCACGTCCACGAGTATTGCGACCACGCCCCCTAGAACTCATATCTAGCGCCTCGATTTAGTCTGTTTAGAAAGTTTTATGCATTAGAAATTTTGTTCCACTATTTATCCCCGAGCAATTTTATGAAAAGAAGTTTCCGAGAGTAGTTCTTTCGAGCAATCAAAGTTTCATTCCCAACCTAGGGGTAGTTTCGTCATTTTCCTATAGGGGTATATCGGTAATAACTCAGAATCAATTTTGAAAATAGTTTTCCAACTTAAAGATATTTCAAAATTTACAAATTCACAGGGGTCATCTTGAAAATTTTGTTTTTCAAACCAAATGTGTTGCAAAAATTTCAGAAATTGGAGTTATCTCAGTAATTTTGGAAATCATGGGCATTTTCGTAAATTCTCCAAATCGGAATATCACCATATCACACAAAATAGGATTTTCTGATATTTGGTAAAATAGGAATATTTCAGTAAAAGTCGAGAGAAATCTAAAAATTTAGAAACCAAGGGCATTTTGGTAATTTTATCAACCAGGGGTATTTTCGTAAATTTCCACAAACCAAGGTATCTTAATATTTCGAAACCTCAAGATTTTGATATTTTACAAAGTAAAGATCATTTTATCAAAAGTCGAGGGTAGTACGGTAATTTTACAATATAGGGGCATTTTTGTAATTTTGCCACTAGGGCATTTTGGGAAATTTTGTAAATCGACAAACGTCTCTCAAAATCAGATTTAGGGTTTCGCAAATCAAAGGGGTAAGTTTGAAAAATTTTAAAACAGAAGGTTTTAAAAAAGCAAGGCTAATTCCCTTTCGGGTTTTAATAACCGGTTTAGCCTATGAACAAGTCCTCTTGGTTAAGGTGAACCGTAGCCACGCACCAGGTAGGATTCAAGTAAAGAGGAGGTGAGTTGCTAGGACTGTTTAAATACCAAGCTCTTACTGAATACCATTCCTAGACATGCGTACAAGGGTTGCCACACCTTAACTCGGCGACTTACTTCACAGGTTTGTTTAATAACCTTAAGTTTTATGCATATGTTTGAGTAAACTAATCCTAAGGTCCAATAGCCTTAATATCCTAATCTACGAGCCCAAACTAAGCCCATAATAAATCACACAAACAAAACACTTCAAGAGCTAGAAGTACTTACCTGGTGGACTTCGGGTCGGAGGTACAGGTGCCATGCCAGAATAACTTGAAAAACTTTTTATAAAAGCCCACATTTTGAAAAGCCCATTTTGAAAACTGTTTCGGGCCCAATACCCTCAAAGCCGAGTTTTGAACCTGGTTCTGATACCAATCTGTAACATCCCCAAACCTGGCCCATTCACTACGACCGAATCTGGTTATGTCACTGCGGAAAGACGGTTGAAAATCTTTTTGACTTAAAATAAAACAGTAAATTTATTACCCCTTTGAAAATCCATGTTTATTTGATATTGTATGAAAACCTTGATATTATTATATTGCCCAAAATTAAACTTTAGTGAGGATATAAAAGCAATTTGAATAATCAAGTTGTTAGGAAAAATTTGTCTTCACATGGTAATTTAATATAATCCAACCATAATTTAAAATAATAATAAAATCATTCCCCAAAATAAATAAAGATCAAAAGGCCCTTATTTCATCAATATTTAAACCCAAATAACTAATATGAATAAGCTTAAAATATTTAAACTCTTCTTTCTGCATGGACCACCATGTGTCCTCTCCGATCCCGGTCCAATTCTACGCATCACCTGAAATGGTTAGGAAAAATAGAGTGAGTCCACTGACTCAGTGCATAATCACAACGCATATTCCCACACGTATGGGCTTGGCCCATAACCGTGCCGTTCTCATAACAAGTCATGCAAATATGCATCTCAGCCCAACTCACAATCCAATCGTAACACCAACCTTAGTAGACTCCCCCTACCTAAGGCCGTGGCTAATCCACCACTGATCACATCGTGATCCATAAACCTTACCTTGGCAAACTCGCTGCTCAAGGCCGTGGCTGAGCCACCGATCAACCAAAGTGATCCCGATATCGTAAACCGTCTACGGTGATGCACATAGCCATCAACCGCCGAGATGGGCACCGAGCCACACCTCCCTTGAGGTAGCACACAGCTAATCGTCAAGCGCTAATGTAGCCTGAGCTAACATTAGACCACGTACATCATGTGTACACTCCTACCTTCATCGATCCAATCCACCTCCCATGTATGTAAAAATGCAACATGTCAGATCATATTATAACATAAGAGTGGACATCACATGTTAATTATCATACCATATATATATCATAAATAACTCACCATTCAAGCCATTATAATCGGCCACCACACATCACGCATATGTAAACACATTAGCAAACCAAAACCACAGAAATAGTGCGATGATTACACACCTTATTACTAGCACAATCGATCAAATCCTGAGATCGTTACTTGATTAAGAACCTTGTCGAAATTCCTAAACAATCCACAGAAGAATCGGTCATCACCTAAAAACGTACCATTTGTGGCCCTTGGCCGAATACTCACCACACCCTTACCTTGATAAATCGAATCCCGAGAGCCCCCTTAGCACCCTTAACGCCAGCTACAAGCAGAAGACCCTTAACCTAGCCCTCCATGATTCGGCCAACAAAAACACCTGATTAGCACCTTGATTTCGACCAACCAAGAAAGGAAAAGAAAGAAACTGATAAAAGAAAGGAGACCTTACCACCTTACTAATCCCAGATTCGGTTTGATAGCAACCTTTGACAATCAACGTTCTAGAGAAGAATAAAGAGAAGAAATAAGGGTAAGGCTCAAAAAGAGATTCGGCTAACACAACATAAAAGGAGAAAGGCTCTTCGACTTTTGAAGACGGTTGAATCGAGAATAGATGAAAAAGAAAGAATGGAAGAAAATGTGACTTAAAGTTTCGGTTAAGGTGAATTTAGTGAAGGAAGAGAGGTGTTTTAGCATATGGGAAGGGGAAGAAAAGAGTGAAGGCTTGGATTGAAAGCTAAAATTCGGCAAAGGAAGAGCACACCCCCCTTTTATAGCATTTGGCCACTCCCCCCTAACCATCATGGTTGAAAATGTCGATCAAGAAACCCCTTGGCCGTCCAACACCTTCTCCCCCAACTCAACTCCTTGATTCCTTCCTAAAAACACTCCACACCAACCCTTCAAACAATTTCAAACTTAAGCCAACTCATCTTTCCTCCTAGCCACCCATTTAAAATGATTTGAACAAGTCAAATTCCCCCTTTTAAGCATTCAAAAACCGTCCAACACCTTACCAAGTTGACGCAAAAACAAAGCCCCGTCTGCTGCCCTCGCGAATCGAACATGAGACCCCTTCCAGCTCCCCCTTGAGGCGTCACCTCCCCATGCCTTATGTGGCGCCTCCTTGCCACTCTGCCAAGCCATTCTTTTTGACAAAACCCTCCTAATAATTCTCTTAAGACCCCCAAAAGCCAAGCTCCCTTTTTAACCACTGAAAATCAAAAATTTCCTAAGGCTTTCCCTACCTTCCAGTGTTCTCCAAACCCCCTAAAAACTTGCCCAAGCACACAAGAAGCCTATCATCACTCGAGTTATGCACTAAATGCATAACCCCTAGAACCAGGGTGTTACACTGCCCCCCTATTTATAGAAATTTCGGCACTTACCTATCAAAACCCGAAAGTTCCCTTCTTGATAACTAAAAATTGAGCAAATAAAAAGGGAAAATTTTGCACCCCTTTGCCATAAAGAAACTGATTCCTTCACTCCTCTAGGTGATGGATTTTCGGCCAACACCTAGCCTTGCAGATAGCTCCTTATCCTTTCCTTATCTTGATCTAATAACTCCTCAAAAATAGCCCTAATTAGCACCAACTCCTCTCTTCTTTATCTCCTTATTATCCTCATAATTAAACATAATAAAATTCCCTAAAAATTAGCCTTGTGTCGTCCCCTCCTAGTCCCCTTTAAATGCCGAAATTTGGCCCTATAACTTGGGCTTCAAGCAACCAAAATTTGGGCCCTCCTCATGCACTAGTGACGCCAACTCCCCTTCCTCCTAGTGGCATCATTTTCCTCTGGGCCACAAGCCCACTATGTCAAATAAGCTACCAAAACTTTACTTTAAGCCCTAGAGTGTCTAAGCAGAATATTTAATCAAGGCCTCAGCCCAAACCTGAGCCCATTCTGAACCCCTAACACTTAAATTAACACATTAAACATACCCACACACTAAACGCATAAGCCCAAAAGTTCCGGATGTTACAAAGTATGCTTGGTTGGAGTTGTTTTAAAATGCCTATTTATGCCATGTCTTGATGCCATTTGGTTTGGTGTAGGTGCATCCAAAGTTGGGTCGCAATATGGCTTGGTAAATATCCCATTTTTGTCTATGTGCAGAGACACGGGCGTGTGTCTCAATTGTGTGTCGTACACGGCTAGGTAACATGGTCGTGTGTCCCCTGATACTATTCAAAAATCAATTTAATAGCTTTGCACAGCCTAGCACACGGGCATGTGGCTTGGCCGTGTAGCACAGTTAGTATACCCTCCAGTTTTGGCACGGCCTAGCACACAGCATGGGCACCGGTGTGTGTGGCCATTTCGAGAGGCACAGGCCTAACACACGGGCGTGTGGTGTGGCCGTGTGAGTCAAGTCAGAGAGTTACACGGGGTCAGACATGGGCTGGAACACGACCATTTTGAATGCCTACATGGCCGGGGCACACGGGCGTGTGACCCCTGTATATTGAAAAATTTTCAATGTTTTCCCAAAACTTTCCTGAGTTATCAGTTTAGTCCGAAACTACTTCTAATGTTTGTTTTGGGCCCCAAAGGCTCGTATTTGGGACTATATGATGGAATGTGAATGGTTTTAAAATTGGTTGAGGATTATGATTCAAATTGTATGATTGTTTCTGTTGTAAGTTTGGTAATGCCTCGTAACCCTATTCTGATGTAGGGTACGAGTTAGGGGTGTTACATTTATTAGTATCAGAGCTACGATTTAGTCAATTCTTGGACTAACGTAGCATATGCGAGTCTAGCTATACATACCATTATATAACTTGTGATAGTGTGATATCTCTCGACTCTGATGAGATTTGTTGTACTTAGACAGATATGCTTTCCAACCGAGCTAATTTCGATAATGCTGGAAATGATACTCAAGTATCTGAGTAAAAATGTCTCTATGATGAGTTGAAATTCATAAAGGTATGAATAAAAATTCATAATATTATGTTGATGAGAAATGTTATGTTATATGCGTGTTTATATGAGAGTTAAAATTTGGGGCACAATCTTCACCCCCTTACCAGTATAGTATGATACAATGAAATCCACAAGATTTAGATTTAATAAGCTCACAAGTGTGAAACCAAAGAGTTAGTGGCCGAATAATTAATAACGTGGTCAGATATGAGAATGGGTTAGCAAGTAAAGACAGTTCTAGAAGAGATATCAGAATTTTCTGAAGATCATTCGGATTACGCAATGTTACTGTTAAAGAAGAAGTTAATTTTGACTAGTCAACTCATTCAGGTATGATGTCTAAAGAATGTATTAACTGGAAATTCTTCTGACTTGATTTTCATTGGTGGGTGGAATAATGTGGGATTAGTGATGATTGTAATAGTCAGTGGAATCATGTTTGAATTGTAAAGATATCTGAATGCAGTGGTTACAGTTGAGTAGATTACAACGATCTCTTCTGGGTATTCTATGTGTTCATTTATTTTTAGAGGTATATGTAGCTGTTCATTTTCGGATGAGATTCTTATCGTATGAGAACACTAACTAACCATATTGTTAGAAGAAAGCATTGTGGGTTTGGTTGATTTATGATCGGCATTGCTCTATCTTTCTTTGGTATTCTATTTCATTACATTTGGTAGAAAATTTGACGAAAAAATCCATATGATGCTAGTATTCCGTTTGTATTGGTTGTTGCTCTGTTTTATATATATGGAAATTATATTGCTTCTGTCACAATTTATTCTAGTACGTATGAGCTGTGTTTTTCTTCTGGATTTTCTCTGGGATATCATTGAAATCTTTATCATCCAATGTGGGTTGTGTTCTCGAAAATTTAGTATAGCTTCACATCTTGGATTTCATTATCTCAGTTTTCTTATCATTCTTATTGTTTAATTTATCAAACATGGCTCATCTATAAAAGATATTCAGTGATCGAAAATAAATATATATATACTACGGTTATAATTTCTAGTTTGATCAGGGGAGCATAGTGATATAAATCTCAAATTATTCTAGTTTTCGTGAACGGGGTTGACATCAACAAAAGTGCAAATGGTAGAAGATCAAGCTCAAATTTGTATATTGGTTTTCATTCCTCAAGTAACCTTAATTAAGGTCAATGAGTTGAAATGGGATGTTATGTTTCATTTGAACTAGTGCAGTTTGTAAAGATCTTTGACTAGCAGGTTGAGGGAATTATGAAAGATTGTATGTTTGAGTTGTTCTAACAACATGAGAAAGAGATTACTTAAAAATATCATTATTTGACAGATGAGATCAACTCAATTGTTTTAATTAGAGCGGGTTATTCAGTTGAAAATGTAACATCCTAGATTAGGGGTTATGCGTTCGTGCGTAATTCATGAGATAGTGGGCTCAGTGGGTATGTTGGATGTGATCTGAGGAGTTTTAGGAACCCTAAGATGTAAGGAAATGTATGGAAATGTATGGAAATGTAAGGAAATGTAAGGAAATGCCTTGTCTTGGAAATGTAGGGAAATGTCCCGGAAATGTAAGGAAATGATTTAGAAATGTTGAGTTTAAAGGAGGCAAACGAACATTTTTGGAAACTTGGAAATGTAAGGAAATGATAAGTTTTAAAGTTTAGAAAGAGGAAATTAAGGCAAGGTGGCCTTAGGAAAATTAATAGAGGGAATTTGACACAAGAACGGGCTTGGAAAAGTGGCCTGGAGATGCCACTTAGGGCCTCTGGAAATGGCGCCACATACAGGAGTATTGGGCCAAGGTTCGAGCTGCATGGGAAGCAAATAAAAGAAATTTTATTTTGCTACAAGGAGCAGAGAGGTGGACGGCACATGGCTATGAATTAGGAGCTTTTATTCTTTTATTTTTAAGAGATAAATAGAGGATAAATAAGGGATTTATTTATCAGTATTTTCAAGAGATAATTGTTGGATTAAATTCTTTCATTTTTAAATAAAGTGATAAAGATATGAGAGTGGTGGCCAAGTAAGGGACTCTAGCCTAGTAATTTTGGCTATAAAAGGAAGAGTAAGGCTATTCTTCATTCATTCTTTTCTCTTCAAGAAAACCTCTGCCGAAATTCTCTAAAGTTTCTTCTCTTCTCTCTGCCGAATTCTCTCTGCCATTATTCTCTTTTTCTCTTTTCTTTTTTATTCTCTTTGGCCGAATCCTTCTACACCCTATTCTCTTATTCTTGTTCTCTCAATCTCCTAAAAGCCGAATATTGTTGAGGATTCAAGCCAAGGTGTTGTCGACTACAACATTAGGGGAGGAATTTCGGGATATCAAGTGTTGCCGATTTCAATACTAAAGGTAAGGATGTTATTGACATCGTTTTGGTTCTTTTCTTTAAGCCGAAATTTAGATTCTAATGCCATTAATATCTTTGGCCAAAACTTTGAAGAGATCTTTCGGGATTTACTAAGTGTCGACTACAAGGAAGGAGAAGTTCTTTTCTCGAAGGTCCACCATAGGCCGCGTGTTCCCTAGTTATTCGGTGAGTTTCGGGATTTAAAATCCACAAGGTAAGTGTCTATAGCATTCGGCCAAGGCCATGTTTGGTAAATAGATGTGTTTTATTAGTTATTCAAAAGCCGAAACTAATCTATTCAAGTAATCTAGTGATTGCCGATTTCAAGAAAGAAGGATACAAAGTTTCGGGACTTGATTCTTAAGTCAATCGGCAACAAGGTAAGTTTTAGTGTACTAATCCTACTAGGATTTGGATTTATGGCCGAATGGCTCTTTACTAAGTATTAAATGATTGATTAAATGTAGAGATCTAAGATCTAAGGCATTAGATCAAGCTTTTCGGGATTTGGATTGAAAGTATTAAGCAAATCAGGTGTGTACCCCACACTATTTCTCAATAAGTTTTATGGCATGTTTAATAAATATATATATGTGATATTAAGAATATGAAAGTGTAAGAAAGTGGCTAAGGTACCATGTTATGGTACAAAGTACTCAGGTACGTTTCCTACTCCTACTAGGATTATGAAATATGTTAATTGTAACATGAGAATAAGAATAAGAATGTGAACTCTGGCATATTTATGCATATTACTATTATATGGGGCATATGGGTTTTATTTTGAAGGGGAAGTGAATGTGGTGACCTAAGACCACGAACACGGTGACCTAAGACCGTGATGTCTGAATGTGGTGACCTAAGACCACAGTAATCTGAACGTGGTGACTTAAGACCACGAATGCGGTGACCTAAGACCGCGATATGGAGTGTAGCGGAAGGAGGGTCGACTTAGTAGTCCCCACGGTGTATAGGTTGGTACGGGGGAGTGTAGCGGATGGCTTAATAGGTTTGGGTTTTGGGAATGCATCATAACTTGTATGCTATGATATGAATGTGTAATAATTGTTATGCCTGATTCGATTATGATTTAGTGTTGTGTACACATTGAGTCTGTTGACTCACCCCGTTGTGGAACTATTTTCAGGTGACGAACAGTAATGGACCGGGCTCGGCAGAAGCTTAGGGATGGCCATGCACAGTAAGAAATTTACGATTTGGACGTTTATTTTATTTTAAGTATTTTAAGTTTATTTTGGGAATTATTTGATGTAATAAGGCCATAAGGCCATAGTTGAATTTCTTTATTTCTTTTTACTTTTATTTATTATGTTTACAAATTATTATTTATGGATCAAACAAATTTATTTTAAAAATAAACTCCAAGTGTTTTGTCACCTTAATTAGAAAAAGAAAAAGAGATCTAATATATTATTAATACATTTTCAACTCAAGCCCAACCCAAATAAACTTTCTTTCTAAACACACAAGTTTTTCCTAAGTAATAAAAGAGTTTTGAATTGGTTTACATCGAGGAACATACCAGATCTGGTTACGGCTCGTGGGCCGGGTTTGGGGTGTTTCAATTTGGTATCAGAGCCCAGTTTCAAACCCTCGGCCTGGGGTTTAAGGCCCAAAACGTTTTCAAATCGAGCCCAAATGAGTTTTTGAAGATAAGCAGGTTTTCTGGCATGGCACCTAAGTCTCCGACCCGAAGTCCACCAGGTAAGTACCCCTAACCTTTGGGTGATTTATATTGTGATCTGTAGAAGGGTAGAAATAGAATGAAACGTAGATTAGTATGATAGGTACTTGAACTATAAGGCTAGCTTACCCCAACAGTTACATAAGACTTAAATGCTTAATAAAACAAACCTGTGTCTAAGTCGTCGAGTTAGGGTGTGGTAACCATTATGCGCAAGTCTAGGATTGGATCCGGAAGAGCCTGGTATTTAAGCAGTCCTAGTGACTCACCTCCTCTTTGCAGGAATCCTACCTGGTGCGTAGCTTTAGTTCACCCTAACCAAGAGGACTTATTCATGGGCTAAACCCCTAACTAAAACCCGAAAGGGATTAGCCACATTTTTATGGAAACCCTAGTTTTAAAATGACTAAATTACCCTTTTGATTTATACAAGCTATCCCATAAAATTTTTCTGAAATATTTCTTGATTTGCAAAATTACTAAAATACCCCTAGTGGTAAAATTATAAAAATGCCCTTGGTTTATGAAATTTCCAAAATACCCACAGTTCTTATTCAAAAAAAAAATTCATTACTTTATAACAAGTCCAAAAACCCTAATTTGCAAAATATCAAAATACTTTGATTTTGGAAAATTACGAAATTGCCCCTGTCTTACAAAATTACCAAAATGACCCTGGTTTCCAAAATTATGCAACATCACCGTTTTGGAAAGTACAAGTCTCAAAAAGAACCCTCGAAGTTTTGCAAAGTTTGGAAATACCCCGAAAATATTAAACTTTACAAATTTACCCTGGTTTATTACCAAAATACCCCCGAGGTCCAAAATTACTGAAATACCCCCGGGATTTCAAAAAAAATTACCAAAATACCCTTATTGACAAAATCACCAAGGAACCTTATTTTGACAAATTGCGAAAATACCCCTGTAGGACAAATTACGAAAATACCCCTGGGTAGTGGAAAAATAGCAACAATGAAAACTACAACATTTCTCTGAATGAACGAAAGTTCATAATTGATTGATGAATGTATGAATGAAAAGACTGTGTGCATGTATGAATACGAAAGAACCACTCCTAAAATTCTTTTCATAAAACTTCTTCACGGGTAATCAGTGGAATAAAGGCTAATTCATAAAACTTCTTAATCAGATTAAATCGTGAAGTAGAAATAAGTTCTAGGGGACGTGAACTTAGAGATTGTGCCTAGAAAGTATGATGGTTCTATTAAGATCAGAGTGCGCAGCGTAAGCATAATGCGGTGAGAAGGATTGTACGACTCTTAATAAGTAATTTCGAGGACGAAATTATTTATAAGGAGGGTAGAACTGTAACATCCTATATTAGGGGTTATGCGTTCGTGCGTAATTCATGAGATAGTGGGCTCAGTGGGTGTGTTGGATGTGATCTGAGGAGTTTTAGGAACCCTAAGATGTAAGGAAATGTATGGAAATGTATGGAAATGTAAGGAAATGTAAGGAAATGCCTTGTCTTGGAAATGTAGGGAAATGTCCTGGAAATGTAAGGAAATGATTTAGAAATGTTGAGTTTAAAGGAGGCAAACGAACATTTTTGGAAACTTGGAAATGTAAGGAAATGATAAGTTTTAAAGTTTAGAAAGAGGAAATTAAGGCAAGGTGGCCTTAAGAAAATTAATAGAGGGAATTTGACACAAGAACGGGCTTGGAAAAGTGGCCTGGAGATGCCACTTAGGGCCTCTGGAAATGGCGCCACATACAGGAGTATTGGGCCAAGGTTCGAGCTGCATGGGAAGCAAATAAAAGAAATTTTATTTTGCTACAAGGAGCAGAGAGGTGGACGGCACATGGCTATGAATTAGGAGCTTTTATTCTTTTATTTTTAAGAGATAAATAGAGGATAAATAAGGGATTTATTTATCATTATTTTCAATAGATAATTGTTGGATTAAATTCTTTAATTTTTAAATAAAGTGATAAAGATATGAGAGTGGTGGCCAAGTAAGGGACTCTAGCCTAGTAATTTTGGCTATAAAAGGAAGAGTAAGGCTATTCTTCATTCATTCTTTTCTCTTCAAGAAACCTCTGCCGAAATTCTCTAAAGTTTCTTCTCTTCTCTCTGCCGAATTCTCTCTGCCATTATTCTCTTTTTCTCTTTTCTTTTTGATTCTCTTTGGCCGAATCCTTCTACACCCTATTCTCTTATTCTTGTTCTCTCAATCTCCTAAAAGCCGAATATTGTTGAGGATTCAAGCCAAGGTGTTGTCGACTACAACATTAGGGGAGGAATTTCGGGATATCAAGTGTTGCCGATTTCAATACTAAAGGTAAGGATGTTATTGACATCGTTTTGGTTCTTTTCTTTAAGCCGAAATTTAGATTCTAATGCCATTAACATATTTGGCCGAAACTTTGAAGAGATCTTTCGGGATTTACTAAGTGTCGACTACAAGGAAGAAGAAGTTCTTTTCTCGAAGGCCCATCATAGGCCGAGTGTTCCCTAGTTATTCGGTGAGTTTCGGGATTTAAAATCCACAAGGTAAGTGTCTATAGCATTCGGCCAAGGCCATGTTTGGTAAATAGATGTGTTTTATTAGTTATTCAAAAGCTGAAACTAATCTATTCAAGTAATCTAGTGATTGCCGATTTCAAGAAAGAAGGATACAAAGTTTCGGGACTTGATTCTTAAGTCAATCGGCAACAAGGTAAGTTTTAGTGTACTAATCCTACTAGGATTTGGATTTATGGCCGAATGGCTCTTTACTAAGTATTAAATGATTGATTAAATGTAGGGATCTAAGACCTAAGGCATTAGATCAAGCTTTTCGGGATTTGGATTGAAAGCATTAAGCAAATCAGGTGTGTACCCCACACTATTTCTCAATAAGTTTTATGGCATGTTTAATAAATATATATATGTGATATTAAGAATATGAAAGTGTAAGAAAGTGGCTAAGGTACCATGTTATGGTACAAAGTACTCAGGTACGTTTCCTACTCCTACTAGGATTATGAAATATGTTAATTGTAACATGAGAATAAGAATAAGAATGTGAACTCTGGCATATTTATGCATATTACTATTATATGGGGCATATGGGTTTTATTTTGAAGGGGAAGTGAATGTGATGACCTAAGACCACGAACACGGTGACCTAAGACCGTGATATCTGAATGTGGTGACCTAAGACCACAGTAATCTGAATGTGGTGACCTAAGACCACAGTAATCTGAACGTGGTGACCTAAGACCACGAATGCGGTGACCTAAGACCGCGATATGGAGTGTAGCGGAAGGAGGGTCGACTTAGTAGTCCCCACGGTGTACAGGTTGGTACGGGGGAGTGTAGCGGATGGCTTAATAGGTTTGGGTTTTGGGAATGTATCATAACTTGTACTCTATGACATGAATGTGTAATAATTGTTATGCCTGATTCGATTATGATTTAGTGTTGTGTACACATTGAGTCTGTTGACTCACCCCGTTGTGGGACTATTTTCAGGTGACGAACAGTAATGGACCGGGCTCGGAAGAAGCTTATGGATGGCCATGCACAGCAAGAAATTTACGATTTGGACGTTTATTTTATTTTAAGTATTTTAAGTTTATTTTGGGAATTATTTGATGTAATAAGGCCATAAGGCCATAGTTGAATTTCTTTATTTCTTTTTACTTTTATTTATTATGTTTACAAATTATTATTTATGGATCAAACAAATTTATTTTAAAAATAAACTCCAAGTGTTTTGTCACCTTAATTAGAAAAAGAAAAAGAGATCTAATATATTATTAATACATTTTCAACTCAAGCCCAACCCAAACAAACTTTCTTTCTAAACACACAAGTTTTTCCTAAGTAATAAAAGAGTTTTGAATTGGTTTACATCGAGGAACATACCAGATCCGGTCACGGCTCGTGGGCCGGGTTTGGGGTGTTTCAGAAAAGTATTTTGACTTATATGCATTTAAGTTTATCCTTAGGTATGGAAATAATTTTATGCATTCACGGGTAAACAGACGGACAGTCTAAAGGAAGAATTCATGTTTTATAAAACATGATACAGAAATATATCTATTAGAGTTATTCTAATCGAAAGACATTATTATGAGTTAAAGTTGTTCTGATTGATAAAGTTATCGCACTTGTGAAGTTTGAATGGTCTGATTTCTTATTAACAAAGTTTTAAACAGTTGAAAGCATTGTTAGCCGAAGCACTAGTTCTGGTGCAGCCTGAATCGGGTAAAGAGATTGTGATTTTCAGTGATGCATCATTGAACGGATTGGGATGTGTTTTAGTACAAGAATGTAAAATGGTAGTTTATGTCTATAGACGGATAAAGCCATATTAAAAAAATTGTCTGACACGTGACTCAGAGTTGGCCGCTATTGTGTTTGCGTTGAAAATTTGGTGACACTATTTGTTCAGTGAAAAATGTCACATACTTACTAATCACAAGATTTTAAAATATCTGATGTCACAGAAGGATCTGAATTTGAGACAACGTTGATGGTTTGAGCTATTGAAAGATTGTGAGTAGTTATTGATTAATATTTGAGAAAAGCAAATATAGTTGTAGCTGCTTGAGTAGAAAATCTTTGTTTACTTTGTGAGCGATGGCTACACGATTGACCTTGTCTGTTGATGGTTTGATCCTAGCTAAGTTAAAAGCTAAATCGATGTTTTTATTGCAAATCTAAAAAGCTCAGAAATGTGATAGTGAATTGCAAGCTAAACGAGTACAGTGTGAGTCAATTTTTGATTATGAATTTCAAGTCAGACCTGATGACTGTTATTATTGTTTCGAGGTAGAATTTGTGTAAAGAAACCAAAGCTTATACAGAAAATTTTGCACGAAGCTCATAGTGGTAGCTTGTCTGTTTATCCGGGGAATAAAAAGATGTATAATGATTTGAGGTAGATGTACTGGTGGATTGGGTATAAAACACGATAATTCTGATTTTTGTATTTAGATGTTTGATTTGTCAACAGGTTAAAGCCGAATATCAAGTGCATTCAGGACTATTATAGCCAATGATAATACCAAAGTAGAAATAAGATGGAGTTACGATAGACTTCGTATCAGGGTTACCCTAATCTCCTAAAAAGAAAGATGCAATCTGGGTTGCTATTGATCGGTTGATGAAATCTTCATATTTATTCCAGTACATATAGATTTCTCACATGGCAGATTGGCTGAGTTATGTGTTTCTGAGATCGCCAGGTTATACAGAGTGCCAGTCTCCATTATTTTGGATAGAGATTCAAGGTGTATATCACGATTATGGAGAAAGCTACAGGAAGCTCTAAGTACGCGGTTGCATTTTAGCACTGCAATTCATCCTCATATCGATGGTAAGTTTGAGGGAGTGATTCAGATTCTTGATGATATGCTTCGTTACTGTGTTTTAGAATTCAAAGGTAACTAGGAAAAATGTTTACCGTTGGTTGAATTCACGTATAATAACAATTTTCAATCAAGTATAAGATGGCACCGTATGAAGTTTTATGTGGTTGTAAATGACGAACTCTTTTATATTGGAAGGAGTTCAGTGAGAAAAAGATACACGAGATTGAATTGATTCGTGATTCTGGGGGGAAAAAAGTGAAAGTGATTCGAAAAAGCTGAAAGCAGCTTCATATCGACATAAATGGTATGCAGATTTGAAACGTAAAGATATTGGATTTCAGATCAGTGACAGAGTGTTTCTGAAAGTATCGCCCTTGAAAAGGATTCTTCTATGTGACATATCGACTTGAATTACCATCAAAGTTAGAATAGATTTATAATGTGTTTCAGTTATCTATGTTACGATTAGACCATTCGTATATAATTTCTCTGACAGATGTTGGGATTTAGTCAACAAGTCAGATAATGAAGAACCAATTCGAATTATGACGTGTGAGATTAAAGAGTTAAGAAACAAAAGCTTAACTTTTGTGAAGATTCAATGGCATCATCATGAGATAGAGGAAGCTATGAGAAAATAGTAACCTAACCTATTTTCTGGTAAGATTTTCGGGGACGAAAATCCCTAAGGGGGGAGAGTTGTAACAATCCATTTTTGGCTAAATCGGAACAGTGGTTTCGAGACCACAAATTTGAGGTCAAAATAATTACTTTATTATTATTTTAATGTATACTGATTAATAATATGATCGTGTGAAAATTTCGTAAAGAAATTTAATCGTTTGAGTGATTAATTTGATAAAAAGGACTAAATCGCGTAAAGTATAAAACTTGAGTGCTATACGTTAAAGGTGTTAAATAGCTATAGAACTTTAAAGTAGAGGTCCTTTTGTGATAATTTGACCATTGAATGAGTTAGTGGATGTGCATGGCTTGGTAGTTGAGTAATTTTTAAAATTAGGTAAGGGCATTTTGGTAATTAGCCAATTAAAGACAAAATAAAAAAAATTAAAGCTATCATCTTTCTTCCATTCACCTTGTGCTGGCCGAATACTCCCTGGGAGAAGAAGGAATTGTTGTCCAAGGTTTTTAGTTGCATGTGAGTGTAAAACTATCCTGTTTTTATTGATTTTTATGTTTTCGGGATCGTTGTAGCTTAAGCTAGCTAACTAGGGGATTAAACTGCAGAACTATTGGAGTATTTGAGTTTTTCCATTGATGAGTGTTGAGGTAATTTGATGTTTAATGGTAGAGAAATAATGGTTGTTGTTAGATAAACGAATTTTGTTAAGTAATTTTTGATAAAATTAACAATTAAGGGTTAAATTGAAAAATGTGAAAAGCGTGTGATAATTGTGCAAAATTGTGAAATATATGGGCTGTTGTGAGCATGTATAAAATTCAGCTAGGCTTGGGTATAGTGAAATTTCATGAATTTTTATTTTATGAGCCTAGGGACTAAATTGTAAAAAGGTTAAAAATATAGGGGTGAATTGGTAATTTTGCCATAATATGAAATTTGATTGAATTGAGTAGAATAGTGATTAAATGGGTTAAATTTGATTATATAGATCAAGAAAAATGACGTACGAAATTAGATCGAGGAAAAGACAAAGTTATCTGTTAAACGATCACTTCCGTCGTACGAGTTCGAGGTAAGTTCGTATATTATAAATTTTAATACAAATGTATTTCATATGCTTTGATATTGCATAAATTGTGAATACGAGATTATGGATATGATCGAAAGTGATTCGACGATGATTCGACATTCGAAATCCCGGTTGAACCTTAGGAATAGTTTAGGATACTAGTGACATGTCATTAGGGGATACATTGAGTTGGCTTCGGGCCAAGATATTAGCACTTCGGGTGCGAGTTATACCGATTTGGCTTCGGGCCATGATATCAGTATTTCGAATATAAGCTACCTTGATTTGGCTTCGGGCCATGGTATAGGTACTTAATGTGCGAGACTCTTGAGTATCCAAATTCGAGCATGAACAACACCTCATAATTGTTTTGCAAGTGTTACGAGAGAAACAGTTATACGGAAAGCTTAGTAAGTGTGAATTTTGGCTATCAGAAGTTGAATTTTTGGGTCATGTTATCTTAGCAGATGGAATTATAGTTGATTCAAAAAAGATTGAAGCAATTGTTCAGTGGAAAGCACAAAGGAATGTGTTAGAGGTTCGTAGTTTCCTTGGATTGGTTGGTTATTATCAAAGATTTGTAAATGGAAAGCTCGTTGAGCTCAATTTAGCTCAATTTAGCTCGTTGAGCTCATTTTAATTGCTTTCATCTTATTTACTTTGATGATTGAATAAACTTAAGTTTTAATTAAATTATTTAATTTAGTTATAGCCCATAATTATGTTTATTACATGATTTTAATGTGTTTTGTTCCAGCAAATTTAATGTGTCTAATTCTATACAAGTTTTTAATTTGTCTTAGTTTAAACATGTTTTTAATAAGTCCTAGTGCAGCCGAATTTAATATGTCTTAAAGTAATTAATTCTTGATTTGTGCAGCACATGCATGGACGGCATTAAAAGAGGGTGTGCTAATGCCTGGACTCTCCCAAGCACCTATTCGGCCAAAGAGCATGACCTTTGCAATCTTCTAGCAGCTCATTAAGTCTCTAAACTATTCAGCTGATCAAGGCAAGCAATTAAGCCTCTTTAAAACACTATGGCGAACCTAGCCAAGTCCAATCAGCTCCCAATCATTCCAAATTAATTTCAGCTGATTGAGGCCTCTCTAGAAGCTATCCAATGGCGTTCTCAAGGCTGGAGAAGCTTTAAGGATCCTTCATGATTTATTTTGGAATTTTCAGCTCATTAAAAGGCTGAAATTAAATGTCATTTTTGCCCTCACATGTCTACTCGGCTAGCCTTGGATTTTTCCTATAAAAACTTTATTATTTGCTGTTTGGAAGGACTTTTGCCATTTTATTAAATGAACTTTTGTTCTTGTGAGGTTCTTCTCTCATATTTCGTGTGAGTCTCGATCGACTTATCTAGCGTACTAGTGGCGTCAACCCGAACTCCTTCTGAACTTATCACCAACCTTGGTGTGGCGTTCGTCCATCTAATTATACCTCCGATTCCTACTTTGCTAAGTAACGGGTCGAGGTCCATCAACCTAATTCCATCCTTCACCTTAAGCCATATCAGTCCCGGGGCGATACTCGCTATAGTATCGAATCGTTCTTGCCACTTAAGTTCCAATTTCCATCACCACCACTTATCCAACTTATCTATCCTTTGTTTTATTGTTAAACCGAACCTACTAAATTTAAAACCTATCTTTTATTTTAAAACCTTTGTTCAGACTTATTCTACAATATTCAAAGTTAAACCATTTTTGACAAAATCAAACACTCTCCACATCGACAATAGGGCAACAAGTGAAATGAATCAATTAACCCGAGCTGGATCACATCATGTCAACTAAAAACACATGAATGCAATTATCCAATGCACGATTTAAAGCTAGCTGCTATGGTTTTTGCTCTAAAGATATGGAGAGATTACTTGTGTTGTGATAAATGTTACATTTATACTGATCATAAGAGTCTCAAATATCTTCTATCTCAAAAGGAGTTGAATTTGAGACAGCGTTGTTGGATAGAGCTTCTAAAAGATTTTGATTGTGTTATTGATTATCATCTTGGTAAAGCTTATGTTGTAGCTGATGCGTTGATGATCGTGTGTCAGAGTCTTAAAAATTTATAAAAAGAATGATTGAGCCTAGAAACTAACTGTGACAACGACTTGAGGCAAGTGCACCTATCAAACAGTAGTATAGCTTAGCGGCAAGACCGGATTGTCGAACCCAAAGGAACCAAAAGTACTAATACTAACTTTCTTTTTATTATTTAGCCTAAGAATTAAAGGAATTTGTATCTAATCTAAATTTAACTAACAACTAAGCTAAAGATGCAAAGACAAAGAGAATGAATTATGGAAAATAACTTTCGGAAAAACCAATTGATTAAGACAATACCCGAGGAAGAATCCACCTAGACTTCACTTGTTATCTAACTCTAAACCAGACGATTTATTCACTTGACTTGATCCGTAGGATTCCCTAATGTATATTAATCCCTCTCTCGAGGCAACTAACGTCTAACCCTAGGTTGGTTAATTGAAATCTCTTTCTAATTAAAACCCCTAGAATTGCATTAACTCGATGGACTCCCATATTAGGTTTGACCCTAATCCAGCAGATTTTCGTCACCCTATCTCTAGGCGCACGAGAAACTTCGCTCAACTATGCTGGATCTACTCTTAGGCAGGGTCTATTCCTCCTCTACCTAAGCACATCAGTACTTGAATCAATATCCCGGAAATATCAACACAAGAATTAAGAACACATAGTTAAGAACAAATCAAGTATTTATCATATAGTTCAGCAAACGATAACAAGATTCATCTAGGTTTCATCCCCCTCAGGTATCTAAGGGTTTAGTTCATAATCGTAAAATAATACATCTCAAAAGAAAAGATAAAACAAAACATAAGAAAACCCTAAAACCCCCTGAAGGAATTGAAGGAGAGATCCTCCATCTTGAGTATAACTCTGGCTTCTTGAGATGAATCAACTGGCTTTCTTTGAGTAAATTCCACAATTTTGGCCTCTCTGGCTCGGCTCCTTGGCCTAGTTGGACGCCCCCTGAAGGTTGGCCTCCAGGGTGTTTATATAGGCTTTTGGAATAACTTTCTTTGCCTCTAAGTACCTTAATCCAACAGAAACTCTTTTTTCTCACGACAGGGACATGCCCATGGTACACGCCCGTGTAAATCGTGGCCAGGCCGTGTTCGAGTCTGTTGATGAGGCATGGCCGTGTGGTCTTGGGCCCAGGCCGTGTTGATTTTGTGTTATGACCCATTTACTCCGTTTTGGGCCCGTTTCTCGTTATTTTCATCCTCCGGTGCTTTCCTGAATATAAAACATGAAAATAAAGGATTAAGAGAACCAAATTACATAATTCAGGGCTTAAATCACCCAAAAGTATGCTAAATGTGGGATTAAAATATGTTCATATTACGGTTTATCAAATATCTCAACACTTAAGCATTTGCTTGTCCTCAAGCAAAATTCTCAACTTACAATTAAAATGAACTTCCTCAATTCATAATATTCATCAATAATGTTTCATCATAATTCAAAGATAATTCATACATTGATAATTTAACTCAAAGGGTCCTAAAGATTCAAACAATCAAAGTCATACATTTATAGCACGAAAACATAGGCGTTTCCCTTTACCTAAATAATTACCTCTGATTCGGAATTGACAAGAGTTGACATCTTCACTACAGATTCACTCAAATCACTCGAAGTGTTTAAGGTTCAAAATTAAGCACTCAAAAGTCGAACATGAAAAGTTAATCCCATAAGCTTGCCTGAAAATCAAATCTCCACCACTGTAAAATGAGATGATACATAGATCAAAAGGTCTTTAAAAAGGGTTGTAATGGGGCTTTAGGTTAAAAGGTGTGGATAAAGGCTGAATTAGAAGGTTAGAATCGAGATTGAATTTGACAATTTACCTAACTAGAAAAAATGAGCTAATCCTAAATAATTACGTCAATTGAAAACTAATAATACAAGCTTTTTCTTCAAGATTTGAAATTTAAACATGTAAGCTCACTTAGTAGAACTAATAATGAATATACTTTGTTTTTTAAGAACAAATCAAGTAATAACGGATGAATTCAACTACTAGAATAAAATAATTAGGAAACTGATCAATTCAAATCTCGATATAAGGGTAGTCAAAAGGAATGGTGATAACAAATACAAAGGGTTTTGGGTTAATATTAGCTGGTGAGTCAATAAAAATGGTTGTTAGGATCAAAGGGGGTTCACTAGGGGTTAATTATGAAGGTAGGCTTTTAGTGGAGTGAGTGGGTTAAATCCTAGGTGCCTTTATCATCTCTGTATATCAAATAAAAGGTGTGGTCTCGACATGTATAATCGAAGCAAGTTCTAGAATAACAAATCAATGTTGACACACTCATAATAAAAAGTATGCTCTAAAAGGCTCAAAATCTCACAAGAATTATGGGTTTTTGATATCAATCTTGTAAATTTCAAACTTCAAGGTAATAATTAGATTCAGGTAGACAACCTAACAAAATTTTAATTTTTGAAAATAGACTCATCATGCTTGATTCTCTAGTCTCCTATAATTTAAATCATCACTGCACAATTATCAATGATTTAATCTAAAACATATCAAAGAAAATCATGGATTCAAAAGAAATTTCGTTCTAATCATAATATGAGAAGATTACTTAAGAACAAGGCATAATTCAGGGATTTGAGAATAATGTAGAAAGTTAGGCATTTTCTTGAAAAAGATATTCACCCCCCATGCTTAAGATGTACATTGCCTTCAATGTACAAAGATATATATGAAATTTAAGAGAAAGGGAAAGGTGAAACTTCCTGAATTTGGATGGTTTCCTTGAGTTGGGAGTCCCGTGGTGTAGTGGCTGCTATCGAGCTCTGCACTAGATGAAGAAATTGGGAAGCTCGTGAAGAAATAGCCAGGAAATATTAATAATAATTCAAAATATACTAAATATATATTTAAAGACAAGAAAGATAAAGATAAAGAAACTAGAAAGTAAAATAAAATTAAAAGAAAAGATGAATGGACTGAAGAGTCTTTATTGTTAGATGGTTCGCAAGGTGGGTGTGATTTCTAAGGCTGTGGTGGGGTGGTGGTCGTGTTCGAGGTGTGATTCCTTAACAGCCTTTAGAACCTAAAACCAAGAAACTAAAATAAGATAAACTAAATTTAGTAGAAGAGAAGTAAAGATAAGGAAAATAAAGAAAACAAGAAATTAAAAATAAAAGTTAAATGGCCTCAAAGACCCTTGGCTTGTCAAGTGGATGAAGCGGCCGGCATGATGTAACAACCCAAACCCGGCCCAAACATTACGACCAAATTTGGTTTGCTACCGTGAAAACCTTTTGGAAACCATTTTTAAAACCGATTTAAGTTTTGTTGAAAACCTTTCGTTTGGATTGTCTTGCTAAACCATACTTAGTGTTTATTTTAAAAATTAATTAAGTCAAGTTGTTATAGGTTTCAAATGTGCCCGATGGCACGATAAAACATTTTACGTTTGCTTTAAGAAAACATGTGAACCCGTTTTAACATCATTAAATAATTTAAACAAAATATTCAAAATACGTAACAATAATAAAAATAATTCTAGGAGGCCTTATTACACATGAACAAACTAAACCAACAATAACTATAAAATAAATTCCAAGTTCACTTAATAAAATTCCACAGCATGGCCACCTCGAGTCCATCCGGTCCACATCCGCGATCTACATGTCACCTGAAAAATATAAAGGAGAAGGTGAGTCACCAAGACTCAGTATGTAACCCTTCCCCCGATTTAATCAAATTCATACACAAAGTATAATAATTAACATGCATTAAGTGATGTACCCAACCTAGCCAACCAAACGCCTCTGTCTACCCCGTTGTGGTACCAAACCACTGGTGGTGCCAAACCACTGGTGACTTAAAGTCACAGATGTGATGCCAAATCACTGGAGGTGCCAAACCTCTGGTGTCCGAAGACACAAATCGATTGATGGGGCCAACCCATCGTGTGATGCCAAATCACTGGCGTCGATCCCGTATTATTAACTGTGGGGCCAACCCACTGTGGTGCTAAACCACTGGGACAAGATGCGATGAGGTGCCAAACCTCTGGAGGTACCAAACCTCTGGTGACCGTAGTCACAGCGTGTTACCAAAACACTGGTGTCCGTCGACACATAATCTCTGCCCCCTCCACTCATCAACCCATGTCAAGCAGTTAATAACAGAACATACATTTATCACATGTATCAAATAACCCATGCTTCCCAAAAGCATTAATATCAATCTCATTCTAATAGAGACTTACCGGGATCATCGTTTGTACCATTAAGGTACTAATTCCATATCTACATAAAGCAGATTTACACATAACATGCATTTAATACACTTTATTAATTATTATAAGTGTGTATGTACACACCTGTCACCACTGAATGCTCTAAATCTCGAAAAGAGATGTTGGTCACCACAGTTCTCTCTGCACCTATATTCGGCTAACATAGGATTAGTACTGTGGCCTAATCGGCCAAACCAAATATTTAAAAAGGGTTCTCTTTTTGAACCCGAACCCTTACCCGAGTATCTTTAAATAATTACTCCAAGCGTTCTGCTTCCCTAATAATCGGCAACCTTATGTTAGTAATCTTCGGCTTAATCACTAACTAAATAACTTGCTTAAATTAGATCTTACCCTTACCTACCAAAATCGAATTCTAGAGATCAGGGCCTGAATCGACTGCTTTACGTTCCCTGAGTACCTAGAAGAGATCGGTTACCAAAAGTGATTAGAAGCCCTTTTCTGCCGAAATTAGCACTTATCCTTAATGAAAAATCGGCAAAGATCAATGAGAGGAAACCACATAGTTTTGGTTATAAGCACTTACCTCTCCTTATAAACCGATGGAGAGAATCTAATAGGGGATCACCTGTGCTATGATATTCGGCCAAACTACTTCAAATAAGGAGAAAAGGAATTTCGGCCAATAGGTAAAGAGTGGATTCGGCTAGAGGAAGAGATTAATAGAAGATAGGGGTTTCGGCTATGGTTGATTACAGTGCTCTCGAGGTTCGGCGTTTGTGTGAAAAAGAGGAAGAGAGGGAAGTGTGATTAGGAGTTTCGGCCAAAGAAAGAATGAAGGAAAAAAAATGGAAATGGAGATTTTTGGGAGAGTGGATGGAATTGCAGAGAATTTCGGCTACTTGTAAAGATGGGGAAAAGAACAACAATGTGATAGGTAGGTGTTTATATAGGAATTCGGCACCCCTCCCCTTCAAGCTTGCTGTCCACTCCTATTAACCAAGGAGTTCAAATTCGGTCATCACCTTATTTTGCTCCAAGCCACTCATTTGATTTAATTCAAACTAATTTGAATTAATCCCCATTGATTAATTAATAATCCAAATAATATCCCTTTTATCTTCTATTATCTTGTTTATCCAAATAAAACTTATATTATCCTAATTATCCTTAGAATTAAACAATTAAAAATCCAATTTAAAATGCTCATATTATCCTTTAATATTAGAAACAAATTTGAGCATTTTCTCTCTCTTATTGTCGTCCAAACAAGGTGCCAAAAAGGAGAATTTTGTGACACGAACCAAGGCTCTCCCTCACCCATTGTGGCGTCACATGCAGCTCCTAAGTGGCCCTCCTTTTGCCACTTTTCTAAGCTGATTTTTATGCCAAATTATCCACATTTATTCTTATAAACCCCACTTGTTAAGGCTCCCCACCTTTAAAGCTTTGAAACAAAATTTTTCTACTATCCCAAGCCAACTCAAAACCCTTAATTAGGTCCTACTACACCACAATCAATACCATAACAATTCAAACTCAGGCAAAAATAATTTAATCCCAAATAGCCCCGGTTTTAGGATGTTACAGTTCTACCCCCCTTAAAAAGAATTTCGTCCTCAAAATTACCTGGTCAGAAGAGGTGGGGGTATTGCTGCCGTATCACATCCTCGGGTTCCCACGTAGCTTCCTCTACACCATGGTTCCGCCATAGCACTTTTACTAAGGGCACTGACTTCCTACGCAGGACCTTCACATCTCGATCTAAGATCTGAACCGGTTCTTCTTCAAAAGACAAATAGGAGTTGACTTCAATTTCTGCCACAGGCACAACGTGCGAGGGATCTGATCGATATCGCCTAAGCATCGATACGTGAAAAACGTCGTGAATCTGACTCAACTCCGTCGGCAGTTCGAGCTGATAAGCTACCGGTCCTACTCGCTTCAATACTGTATATGGGCCAATGAACCTTAGGCTTAGCTTTCCTTTTCGCCCAAATCTCAACACCTTTTTCCAAGGTGATACCTTCAGGAAAACCTTGTCTCCTACATCATACTCCATTTCTTTGCGCTTCAGATCAGCATAAGACTTCTGTCTATCTGACGCTTCCTTAAGACGAGCCCGAATCACCTTAACCTTGTCCTCAGTTTCTGTAACCAACTCTGGACCCAATACTTGTCGTTCTTCCAACTCCATCCAACACGTAGGAGTACGGCATTTCCGTCCATACAGTGCTTCGTATGGTGCCATCTGGATACTCGCTTGGTAACTATTGTTGTAGGCGAACTCAGCTAATGGTAAGAATTCCTCCCAACTACCTCGGAATTCCAAGACACAACCCCTCAGCATATCCTCTAAAATCTGTATGACCCTTTCTGACTACCCGTCTGACTGCGGATGGAAAGCTGTACTGAAATCCAATCGCGTACCCAAAGCTTGATGCAACGCTTTCCAAAACCTCGACGTGAACCTTGGATCCCTATCTGAGATAATCGATGTTGGCACACCATGCAACCTCACTACCTCGGCCACATATAACTTCGCTAGCTTCTGGAGTGAGTAATCCATTCTCACTGGTACGAAGTGAGCTGACTTAGTCAAACGGTCCACAATTACCCAAACTGCATCCTTCTTACTGGGCGTGAGGGGTAGCTCACTGACGAAATCCATAGTGATCCGCTCCCATTTCCACTGAAGAATCTTTACTGGTTGAAGTAGTCCCGATGGCAATTGATGTTCAGCCTTGACCTGCTGGCATGTCAGACACTTTCCCACGAACTCAGTCACTTCACGCTTCAACCCTGGCCACCAGAACTGTCTCCGCAAATCTCCGTACATTTTGCTACCTCCAGGATGCATAGCGTATGGGCTGCTATGTGCATCTTGGAGAATTCTTTGTCTCAACTCTACATCTTTCGGCATACAGGGCCGTCCTTGAAAACATAATACCCCATGATCAGTCAAACTATACCCTTCAAACCACCATTTTGGACCTGCAATCTCTTTGCATTCAACCCCTCGTCTACCAACTGCTTATCCTTAATCTCCTCGATCCAAGTTGGCCTAATTTGAAGCTCTGCCAAAAGGCTTCCATCATCATATAGGCTCAAACGAGCAAACATTGCTCTTAAGTCCGCCACGACCTTCCGGCTCAACGCGTCAGCCACCACGTTAGCCTTACCCGGATGATACTCGATTGAACAGTCGTAGTCCTTCAACAGTTCAATCCATCGGCGCTGCCTTAAGTTCAGATCCTTCTGAGTCAAGAGATACCTCAGACTTTTGTGATCCGTATACACTATCGACTTCTCCCTATAAAGGTAATGTCTCCATATCTTCAAAGCGAAGACCACTGCTGCTAACTCCAAGTCGTGCGTTGGATAATTTACCTCGTGCGGTCGTAACTGACGGGATGCATAGGCCACTACCTTCCCTTCCTGCATCAACACACACCCCAACCTGGTATGGGATGCATCACAATAAACCGTGAACATCTTTCCCGCCTCAGGCTGTACCAAAACCGGAGCTTCTGTCAGAATCTTTCTCAGCTTATCAAAACTTTCTTGCTACTTTTCCGACCAGACGAATGGTACTCCCTTCCTTAATAACTTAGTTAATGGTGCTGCGATTAACAGAATCCTTCCACAAACCTTCGATAGTATCCTGCTAGACCCAGAAAGCTTCGAATTTCGGCCACTGACCTAGGCGGTTTCCAATCCAACACCGCTTCAGTCTTGCGGGGGTCCACTCTAATCCCTTCCGCCGACACTACGTGACCTAAGAAAGCCACTTCCCTTAACCAAAATTCGCACTTACTGAATTTGGCATATAACCTCTTTTCCCTTAGTACTTGCAGAACTGTTCGCAAATGCTTGTCATGCTCCTCCTCCGTCTTTGAGTAAACCAATATGTCGTCGATGAACACCACAACGAATTGATCCAAGTACTGCTGAAACACCCTATTCATTAAGTCCATGAATGCCGCCGGTGCATTGGTCAACCCGAATGGCATCACTAGGAACTCGTAATGCCCATAGCGAGTTCGGAATGCCGTCTTGTAAACATCAGCCTCCTTCACCTTTAATTGATGATAACCCGACCTAAGGTCAATCTTTGAGAATACCGACGCACCCTTCAATTGGTCAAACAAGTCATCGATCCGAGGCAACGGATACTTGTTTTTGATCGTTAACTTGTTCAACTGACGGTAGTCGATGCACATCCGCATAGAACCGTCTTTCTTCTTGACAAACAACACCGGTGCTCCCCAAGGAGAGATACTAGGTCGGATAAACCCTCTATCCAAGAGCTCCTGAATTTGGGCCTTCAGCTCCACCAATTCCTTTGGTGCCATTCAATACGGTGCTATAGATACAGGTGCCGTTCCAGGTAGCAAATCTATACCGAATTCGACTTCCCGATCTGGAGGCAAACCCGGAAGTTCCTCTGGGAATACATCAGCGAATTCCCCTACTGTTCAGACCTTTCCAACCGCTGACTCCTTAGCCTCCAAGGCACAAATTCGAACTATAAACGCTTCACACCCTTTTCTGACCATCTTGACGGCCTTCAAAGCTGATACCACATTAGACAGGTAATTTCTTCGATTACCGATCATGACCACTTCATCCCCTTCGGCCATTTTAAGAACCATGCGCTTAGCAGCGCAATCCAACTGCGCCTGGTACTTAACCAACCAGTCCATCCCGAGGATCAAATCGAACTCCCCAAACGGTAGTTCCATCAGATCAGCTACAAACACGACCCCTTGGAGTTCTAGGGGTACATCCTTATAAAGCTTGTTCACAACTACAGAATGGCCTAATGGGCTAATTACAGTCATCTTCCTATCAGCGGTCTCAGAGTCTAGGTTCAAAGTCTCTACCACACTACTAGCTACGTATGAATGCGTCAACCCACATCAATTAATGCAACATAAGGAAGACCGAAAATTAGAAACGTACAGGTTATTACATCTGGTGCGTCACCCTCCTCGCGACGCCTTGCCGCATAGACTAAGCCAGGCTGCCTTGCCTCTGTATTGCCTGCGCCTCTGCCCTGAGTTCCGCGACCACGATTAGCACCATGGCCCCCTCTACCATTACCACGACCTCTTTGTGGTCCCACACTTCTATCTTGAGTACGGTTCTGCCCCTCTGACTGATTCTGAGCTCGCTTCCGGGGACAATCCCTCACACGGTGATCCAGAGACCCACATTCAAAGCAGCCCCTCTCACCGGTCCAACAACCTCCCCAATGGGACTTTGCACAGCGCTTGCACTGAGCCGGTCTCTGATTAGCAGTCGTGGGCCTTGCTGCCTGATTTGGCCCACTCGGTCTAGCCTTTTTCTGGACATTACCACCTGACCCAGATGACCCAAAACCTCTCTTCTGCTTGATCCTATCATAGTTTTGCCTCACAGATTCTTTGATTCCCTCGGCTACCTTAGCCTTTTCCACCAGAGATGAAAACTCACGAACCTGCTGCGGAGCAATCAGCAACCTCAATTCATCTCTAAGCCCGTCCTCAAAACGAACACAGCGCTCATGTTCTGTAGCCACGATGCCTCTAGCGTATCTACTCAGCCTTAGGAACTCCGCCTCATATTTCGATACTGACTTAGTTCCTTGCACTAACCCCAGAAAAGCCTTTCTCTGCGCGTCAGTGTAGCTGGTACCCACATATTTCTGGAACGCAGCCTTAAAGTGATCCCACGTAAGATCGTCTGCCGTGGCACCATCTCGGACCGTGAGCCACCACTGATATGCTTCCTCCTTCAGAAGCGACACGGCTCCTTTCAGCTTTTCCTCATTAGACAGGTCCAGATCGTCCATGATCCTTTCTGTAGATTCTAGCCAGTACTCTGCTGCACTGGGTGCTACTCCCGACACACCCCGGAACACTTCCGCTCCGTTGGACCGAATTCGCTCGGGAACAGATTTCCGAGCTCCCAGATTTCCTCCAGCCCCAGCCACCAACTCGAGAACTTGCAACACAGCTTGCGATACTGCCTCACCCCCTGTCTGATCCTGCTCCTCCGCTCCAAAAGCTGGAGGTGGTGGTGGCAGTGGTACCTCATTTTCAGAACCTTGACCCGACCTGACGGGTTCAGATACGGTCATCCTACCCCTACCGCGTCCACGTCGGCCACGTCCCCTAGAACTCATTCTATCTAACGCGCTTTTAATCTGATTAAGAAAAATTTTATGGATTAGTAATTTGTTCCCCTTGATTATCCGCGAAGAATTTTATGAAAAGTTTAATAAGGATTCTTTCGATCAAACAATGTTTTAAGTCTTCTACCCTAGTTCACATAAAAGGGCACATTCATTCCCTAATACTTCCAATACTTATTCGCTCTTCGGACATTTCTGTCCTGTTTCTATCCTAGGGGTATTTTCGTCATTTCCTACAGGGGTATTTTTGTAATAAAACCCGAGAGATTTCAAACTTTAATAAAGCGGGTCACTTTGAAATTCCCAAAATTGGAGGTTGTTTCTGAAAAATTTGTAAAATTTGAAGTTATGGCATCATTTTAGAAACTAGGGGTATTTTGGTAATTTTTTGTCAATCGGGGGTAATTTTGTTATTTTAATAAATCCGGGACATTTTAACAATTGTAAAACTCTGAGGGTTCATTTTGTGAGTTTCTTCCTTTAAAACAACGATGTTGCAAAAATTTTGAATTCGAGGTCATTTTGGTAATTTTTGCAAGTTGAGGGCATTTTCGTAATTTTCCAAATCCAAAGTATTTTGTTGGTGATTTTGCAAAGTAGAGTTTTTTTTTTTGAATTTTATAAAATAAGGAAATTTTTTGGACAAAACCATTGAATTGATATTTTATGAACCAAGGGCGTTTTAGTAATTTTACCCCTAAGGGCATTTCTGTAATTTTCACAAATCAACTTTTTCGAGAAAAACATTGTAAAATGGTCGTTCTCATATTTGAAAGAGTGATTTTAAGAGTTTTGAAAACCAGGTTTTTGTTGTTCCCATCTTCTTCGAAAACATGGCTAATTCCCTTTCGGGTTTTAGTCGTTATGTTTAGCCTATGACCGTGCCCCCTTGGTCAGGGTGAACCAAAGCTACGCACCAGGCAGGATTCGAGTGGAGAGGAGGTGAGTCACACGGACTACTTAAATACCAAGCTCCCACTGAACCTTTCTAGACATGCGCACAGAGGTTGCCACACCACTGAGCCCGTTGAGTTAGGGTGAACCGAAGCTACGCACCAGGTAGGATTCCTGCGAAGAGGTGGTGAGTCACTAGAACTGCTTAAATACCAGGCTCTTCCGGATCCAATCCTAGACATGCGTACAGGGGTTACCACACCCTAGCTCAGTGTCTTGATCATAGGTTGGTTGAGTTCATTAAGTCTTATGTTCTGTTTGTGTGTTTGAGTAGTCTAATCCTAGGGTTCAAATCCTATGAGTCTATTCTACGTTCCATGCTTCCTACCCTTCTACAGAAAAAAAAATTCACCAAGAAGCTAGAGGTACTTACCTGGGCGGATAGGTGCCGGAGACTCGGTGCCATGCTTATTCAAAACCCAAAACAATTTCAATATATTTCAATAAGGCCTACCAAAACATTTTTGGGCCTTGGGCCCCCACAGCCGAGCTTTGAACTGGGCTCTGATACCAATTTTGTAACAACCCAAACCCGACCCAAACATTACGACCGAATTTGGTTTGCTACCGTGAAAACCTTTTGGAAACCATTTTTAAAATCGATTTAAGTTTTGTTGAAAACCTTTCGTTCGGATTGTCTTGCTAAACCATACTTAGTGTTTATTTTAAAAATTAATTAAGTCAAGTTGTTATAGGTTTCAAATGTGCCCGATGGCACGATAAAACATTTTACGTTTGCTTTAAGAAAACATGTGAACCCGTTTTAACATCATTAAATAATTTAAACAAAATATTCAAAACACGTAACAATAATAAAAATAATTCTAGGAGGCCTTATTACACATGAATAAACTAAACCAACAATAACTATAAAATAAATTCCAAGTTCACTTAATAAAATTCCACAGCATGGCCACCTCGAGTCCATCCGGTCCACATCCGCGATCTACATGTCACCTGAAAAATATAAAGGAGAAGGTGAGTCACCAAGACTCAGTATGTAACCCTTCCCCCGATTTAATCAAATTCATACACAAAGTATAATAATTAACATGCATTAAGTGATGTACCCAACCTAGCCAACCAAACGCCTCTGTCTACCCCGTTGTGGTACCAAACCACTAGTGGTGCCAAACCACTGGTGACTTAAAGTCACAGATGTGATGCCAAATCACTGGAGGTGCCAAACCTCTGGTGTCCGAAGACACAAATCGATTGATGGGGCCAACCCATCGTGTGATGCCAAATCACTGGCGTCGATCCCGTATTATTAACTGTGGGGCCAACCCACTGTGGTGCTAAACCACT
Source organism: Gossypium australe (assembly GCA_005393395.2). Taxonomy (NCBI): domain Eukaryota; kingdom Viridiplantae; phylum Streptophyta; class Magnoliopsida; order Malvales; family Malvaceae; genus Gossypium; species Gossypium australe. The sequence goes on from SMMG02000027.1 coordinate 2,110,220, forward strand.
GGGACAAGACGCGATGAGGTGCCAAACCTCTGGAGGTACCAAACCTCTGGTGACCGTAGTCACAGTGTGTTACCAAAACACTGGTGTCCGTCGACACATAATCTCTGCCTCCTCCACTCATCAACCCATGTCAAGCAGTTAATAACAGAACATACATTTATCACATGTATCAAATAACCCATGCTTCCCAAAAGCATTAATATCAATCTCATTCTAATAGAGACTTACCGGGATCATCGCTTGTACCATTAAGGTACTAATTCCATATCTACATAAAGCAGATTTACACATAACATGCATTTAATACACTTTATTAATTATTATAAGTGTGTATGTACACACCTGTCACCATTGAATGCTCTAAATCTCGAAAAGAGATGTTGGTCACCACAGTTCTCTCTGCACCTATATTCGGCTAACATAGGATTAGTACTGTGGCCTAATCGGCCAAACCAAATATTTAAAAAGGGTTCTCTTTTTGAACCCGAACCCTTACCCGAGTGTCTTTAAATAATTACTCCAAGCGTTCTGCTTCCCTAATAATCGGCAACCTTATGTTAGTAATCTTCGGCTTAATCACTAACTAAATAACTTGCTTAAATTAGATCTTACCCTTACCTACCAAAATCGAATTCTAGAGATCAGGGCCTGAATCGACTGCTTTACGTTCCCTGAGTACCTAGAAGAGATCGGTTACCAAAAGTGATTAGAAGCCCTTTTCTGCCAAAATTAGCACTTATCCTTAATGAAAAATCGGCAAAGATCAATGAGAGGAAACCACATAGTTTCGGTTATAAGCACTTACCTCTCCTTATAAACCGATGGAGAGAATCTAATAGGGGATCACCTGTGCTATGATATTCGGCCAAACTACTTCAAATAAGGAGAAAAGGAATTTCGGCCAATAGGTAAAGAGTGGATTCAACTAGAGGAAGAGATTAATAAAAGATAGGGGTTTCGGCTATGGTTGATTACAGTGCTCTCGAGGTTCGGCGTTTGTGTGAAAAAGAGGAAGAGAGGGAAGTGTGATTAGGAGTTTCGGCCAAAGAAAGAATGAAGGAAAAAAAAATGGAAATGGAGATTTTTGGGAGAGTGGATGGAATTGCAGAGAATTTCGGCTACTTGTAAAGATGGGGAAAAGAACAACAAGGTGATAGGTAGGTGTTTATATAGGAATTCGACACCCCTCCCCTTCAAGCTTGCCGTCCACTCCTATTAACCAAGGAGTTCAAATTCGGTCATCACCTTATTTTGCTCCAAGCCACTCATTTGATTTAATTCAAACTAATTTGAATTAATCCCCATTGATTAATTAATAATCCAAATAATATCCCTTTTATCTTCTATTATCTTGTTTATCCAAATAAAACTTATATTATCCTAATTATCCTTAGAATTAAACAATTAAAAATCCAATTTAAAATGCTCATATTATCCTTTAATATTAGAAACAAATTTGAGCATTTTCTCTCTCTTATTGCCGTCCAAACAAGGTGCCAAAAAGGAGAATTTTGTGACTCGAACCAAGGCTCTCCCTTACCCATTGTGGCGTCACATGCAGCTCCTAAGTGGCCCTCCTTTTGCCACTTTTCTAAGCTGATTTTTATGCCAAATTATCCACATTTATTCTTATAACCCCCACTTGTTAAGGCTCCCCACCTTTAAAGCTTTGAAACAAAATTTTTCTACTATCCCAAGCCAACTCAAAACCCTTAATTAGGTCCTACTACACCACAATCAATACCATAACAATTCAAACTCAGGCAAAAATAATTTAATCCCAAATAGCCCCGGTTTTAGGATGTTACACATGAACTTATGTAGATCAGTCTCCCATAGGGAGGCTGTGCTTGAATCCTTCCGCTTCTTCGACATGGCTATTGTGGAGATCAAGAGTTTAGCTGAGGGCTAAGTGTAACACCCCAAACCCGGTCAAAATGTTACGACCGAATCTGGCATGTTACAGAAAAGGAAAATTTAGAAGTCGAGTTAAAAATCATGAGTTGCAAAAATTCTTTGCACATCACTGTGCCTTTGGTGAAAATGAAAAAAACAATTGTTTACTTAAGCCATAGTACAGTTCAGGTTTCGTAATCCAAAGTTGAATTTTAAAGAAAATCTATATTAAGCGGTCAGTTGAAACTATCTTGAGTCTTAGCTTGAAAATTTTGAGTTAGCTTGTTACTAAAACCCGATCGTAATTAGCCGATTATAAGATCTTAAAAATTTAAAGTTTTTTAACAGTAGAAAACACCCACTCAAAATTATTTATTAGACATGCCATAACAGTTAAAACAAATTCGAAAGAACGAAACCAAATTAACGTTTAAAAGGCCTTATTACAATACCAAAATCCAAATTAAAGTAATAATGATCCCAAAATAATTCTTAAATATAAAATTACTAAAAATGCAGAATGTAACAGAAGTGTGTAAATCCCCGTCCAAATGAGCTTTGGGCTCTCACACAATTTCATATATTATGCAAGTATACCATGCAGCCCAACCAACCTATTATGTTCAGCCTCCATATCTCTTGAATCTACCCAAATTTGTGGCACCTAGCCACTGGTGGTACCTAACCACTGGTGGTTCCAAACCACTGGTGACAAAAGTCACAAATAGTAATACGTGGGGCCAACCCACTTGTGGTATCAAACCACTGGTGACAATCCCTTAATGATATATATGTGGGGCCAACCCATTGTGGTACCGAACCACTGGGACGAGTCACAAATCATCATATATGTGGTACCAGACCACTGGTGGTTCCAAACCACTGAGACTTAGTCACAAGATATAAGATTATGTGGGGCCAACCCACTTGTGGTACCAAACCACTGGTGACAGTCTAAAAGATCATGCTTCCTCCCTCTTCACCTCATATCCCAATTTCATGTTCATGCTTAACAATTAATATGGTATGGTCATGCTTAACAATTAACATGGCATGCTCAGGCTTTTAATACATGCATTTATTGATAACAACACATAGTAGAACTTACCCGGAGTCCTCACTTTTACCCACAAGGGTATTTTAGTGACCAACAACGTCACTTCGGCTTCCAGACATAATAGTTACTAACAAAATAACATACGAAGTGTGTGAGAGTTACACACCTGATAACACGTAATACCACGCTATCCATGTCGATACTCTCACTAATCAGAACTACTACTATCTGTCTATGACTCTGCTCAGAAGCTGGCCCACAACCTGGTGGCCAATCCCGAACTGCTGACACTGCTCGCTTCTTGAACTTTGGGGTTGGGGCTATGGGTTTAACCCCTTCCTTCGCTTGGCTAACACATGGGTCCATGAAAATATCTTAGTCAATAGACCGTATTAAAGCATTAAATAAGAAACAAATAGGAATATGTACACAACGCAAAGATCCCTTACCTAGATCAACAAATCCCGGAGGTTTAAAGACTTGGATCAAAGCACCGATTGAATACTTAAATTGACTAACACTGCGTATACCTTAACACCCTTCAATCACTAAGTAGATGCCGAAAGAACACGAAGACAAGCCCCTCCTTCAATCGGCCAAGAATCAAAAGATAAGATTAATGCCTCCGGCATCAGAAAAAAGAGAAAGGAGATTTAAAACGAGAGGGGGACACTTACCGCAATCAAACAGGAATCCAATTGACAAGTTGTGCAACAAGGTGACGGCAATCTACTGATCAAAAGAAATGAAAGAGAAGAGATAAGCACTCAGGGAAGATTCGGCCACAAGAAGCATAGAGGAAAAAGAACAACTCAAGGAGAAAAAAGAGGGGATAGGTTTCGGTTCATGAAAGAATAAAGAGAAAATTGCGAAAAGAATTCTGCTATGGAGGTTCGGCTAAATAAGAAATAGAAGGGATGAAAAGAAGAAATGGAGAATGAAGTTTCGGTTCTTGTTGATGCAAATGAAAGAAAAGAAAAAGAGAAATGGTAAAATAATAGGGGAGGTTCAGCTACAAAATTGGAATGGAATGAAAGCAAAGAACCCAAGTTGTCAAAAATACAGAGAGAGGAAGAGAGAAAAGAATTGATTTTAGTTGAACTGAAGAAGAATGAATGAAACTCTTGAGAATTTCGGCTACTCCAAAGAAATACACCACACTGCCCGAAATGCAAAACACTCAACTGCCGAAACACACCACAAAAGAGTTTAACACCTAAAGCTAACCCCTCTTGAATTTCGGCACACCCCCACACTCCTAAAACCGAATGCTCAACAACACCTAGCCACTTTCAAAAATTCAGCTAGCACCTCACACCTCTTCAATCCCTTCTTTTTCTCCTTAATTTCCTCCTGATCACACATTCGAAATTGTTTGAAAGTTTCAAAACCCACTTCTTACTCCTGTCCATTTATTTGAATTATTTGACTCAATCAACTCCCCCCTTTTCAAGCATCCCAGCCGAACTCCATCTCTGCTCCCCTTGACGCCAAAAAGAATTCTTAAAATGAGGAACCGCGACTCGAACCTGCTTCCTCTAGCTCCCTTGTGGCGTCACCTACCTCAACCCTTAAGTGGCGCCTCCTTGCCACTTTGCTAAGGCACTTCTTTGTGTCATCCAACACAACCAATATCCCTTAAGGCCTAATTCAGCTAGCTTCCCCTAAATGTGCGAAAAGCAGAAATTTCTAACAAGGCTCAGGCTTAACCTCAAGCCTTCCTAGAACCCCCAAACACACCAACACAACACACAACACATAACATACACACAGAAACACATCAAATGCACAACCCCCAATTTAGGATATTACACTAAGGAAGAAAAATATAGAAGGGGGAGATTTGAAGAATGGGGTAGGTGAAAAGAGGGAGGGGGTGGGTTAAATAGATTTTTGATGTCTGGTACATCCCCACGACCGTGTACCGTAGGCGTGTCGAGTCGTACGACCGTGTTGTGCTTCGTTCGTTTCCCCCCGCCCATGTGCAGGTCGCCACGCCCATGTTTGGTAAGACAGTGTCAGCCACGATAGCATCGCACGGTCGTGGTATTCAGTTGAGGCATGTGGCTTGAAGATATTTTTTGTCCTGTGTCGTACTATCTCTACCATGTCAGTACGTACATCCATAGTATCCACACGGCCACGGCCACGGCCACGACCACGGCCGTGTGGTATGGAAGTTTACACTTTGTTAGTTTAAAGTTAGGTGCTAAAAAGGAAAAAAGAAAAGAAAAAATAAAAATGTAAAATTAATGGGGTTAGTGCTCGGGTTGCCTCCCGAGAAGTGCTTGTTTATAGTCTTAAGCTAGACTTACCTCTCACTCGCATAATCAGGGTGGTTTAAAGAGTTGTACATCCTCTCTCATGTTATCGGTTCTATTATCATGGTAAAGCTTAAGTCGAGTATCGTTTACTTTAAAAGTTCCGAATGTAGGATCACTTACCTCGACTGTTCCGTATGGGAAAACCTTGAGTAACCTAAAAGAGATTTCTTTGTTTGTATTAGGGCCAGGAGGAGGTATTCGAGGGTCTGCTTTATCTAACAGTACCTGATCTCCGATTTTGAATTTTTTTGTCCCTTGGAGTGGCTTTGGTTCTGCTTCGTGCAATCCTATTTTCTCTTTGAAGTGTGTCTTCCACTCGTCTAGTTCATTGATCTGAAGCCTTCGTTCCTCATGAGTTATTTCCTTATTGGCATGAGGTCTAGGATCTGGCTCAGTTGTGTAGTTTCGCGGTGCTTCCTAAAAAGAAGGTTTAACCGAATGGTTTTTAATAGAATTTATATTCTCACCTTGACTACTCGTTGTCCTACCTGAGTCGAGAGCTTGAAGACTGATTGATTCGTCACCTACACAAAGTACGAGTTCTCCTGCACTGACATCAATTTTAGTCCTGGCAGTTGCTAAAAAGGGGTCTTCCTAAAATTAAGGGGATACTATTGTCCTCATCCATGTCTAAAATGAAAAAGTCTACTGGGAATACGAATTTATCAATTTTCACTAGCACATCTTCAATATACCCCTAGGAATCCTAATGGTTTTATCATCTAATTGAATGCTCATCCTAGTTTGTTTGGGTTTTCCTAGACCTAGTTGTTTAAGCATTTTATAAGGCATAACATTTATGCTTGCCCTTAAATCAGCCAATGCATTATCAATAGATAAACTACCAATTAAGCATGGAATTGTAAAACTCCCTGGATCTCTTAATTTCTGTGGTAGTTTATTTTGCAACATTGCTGAGCACACTACGTTTAGTTCCGCATGCAATTCCTCGTTTAACTTTCGCTTGTTTGTTAGAAGCTCTTTTAAAAATTTCCTTGAATGTGGCATCTGCGAAAGAGCTTCAAGAAACGGTAAGTTAATATATAATTTTTTTAAAAGTTTAAGAAACTTACCGAATTGTTCCTTTGTGTCGTCTTTCGTTATCGTATTGGGATATGGTATACAAGGTTGGTATTCTTTAATTACTGGTTTTGGTTTCTCATGACTTACCTCGATATTACCTTTCTTTACCAAATTTTATTGGCTTAATTTAGGCTCATCTAACCCTACACTATCCTGAGCTGTTATGGCTTGAAGTTGCTCCTTTGGGTTAGTTTTAGTGTTGCTTGGCAAGCTGCCTTGTGGTCGTTCAGAGATCAGCTTAGCGAGTTGCCCTAACTGGTTCTCGATCCCTTTAATCGATGGTTGTTGATTTTTAAGTGTTGTTTCGGTGTTTTGAAGACAAGTTTCTGTCACCGTGATGAATTTCGTCAGCATCTCCTCAAGGTTCGGCTTCTTTTCTTGTGGGTGGGGCTATTGTTGGAAGTTTTGAGGGGGTTGTTGTCTCTGATTTCCTTGACCGCCCAATGAAAAATTGGGTGGTTCCTCCAACCTGGATTGTAAGTATTACTATAAGGGTTATTTTGAGATTTGTAATTGTTATACATATAGTTCATTTGTTCGTTCTCTACACTCGGGTTGTAAGGTGGATATTCTGTGTTGTTCATCCCTCCTCCATTCGTATCGCACTGCATAACTGGATGTACCTACAAAGAACCACATAAACCATCAACCTTTTTATTTAACGTTTCTACCTGATTTGATAGCATGGATATTGCGTCGAGGTTGAAAACACTGGCTGCTTTTGTTGGCTTGGTCCTTGTAACTTGCCACTGATAGTTATTCAGTGACATCTCCTCTATAAATTCATAAGCAACCTCAGGTGTTTTATTATTCAGGGTTCCACTGGTGGCTGAATCAATCACTTGTCTAGTTGAAGGGTTCACACCGTTGTAAAAAGTTTGGACCTGTAGCCACAAGGGTAATCCATGATGTGGGCACCTTCTCAATAGATCTTTGTATCTCTCCTATGCATCATAAAGTGTTTCTAAATCCATCTGCACAAAAGAAGAGATATCATTCCTTAACTTTGCTGTTTTGGCTGGCGAAAAATGTTTCAACAAAAATTTTTTGGTCATTTGATCCCATGTAGTGATTGACCCTCGTGGAAGAGAATGCAACCACTGTTTAGATTTATTTCTTAAGGAAAAGGGAAATAACTGAAGATGGATGGCATCATCAGAAACGCCGTTTATTTTAAAGGTATCAAAGAATTCTAGAAAATTCGCTAAGTGTGTGTTAGGATCCTCATCTTGCAAACCATCAAACTGAACAAACTGTTGTATCATCTGTATAGTGTTAGGTTTCAGTTCAAAATTATTTGCAGCAATAGTAGGTCTAACAATACTTGACTCAGCTCCTGTTAAATTAGGTTTAGCATAATCATACATAGTTCGAGGAGCATGATGTTCGCCTGCTTCTGAAGGTAGCGAATTATTCTTAGCCATCTCTTCGGTGGTATTGATTTCGACTTCTTGCTCTTCTTCTATGTAATTTAAGTTGCGCCTTATTTCTCTATGATTTCTGTGAACAATACCTTCAATATCACTGTCGTAAATCAGGGGTCGTGTCTGTTTCCTTCTATTCATAAACTAGAGGTACCTGCCAAAAGAAAAGAAGAAAAGTTAAAAAAGTAAAAATTTTAATTGCAAAAATAAAATAAATATAATATGGCTAAAGTAATAAAAATTAAGCGTTCTTAATATTTCAGCTCCCCGGCAACGGCGCCAAAAACTTGATCGTGAGTCACAGTCTTAGAAATTTATAAAAAGAATGATCGAGCCTAGAAACTAACTGTGACAACGACTTGAGGCAAGTGCACCTATCAAACAGTAGTATAGCTTAGCGGCAAGACCGGATTGTCGAACCCAAAGGAACCAAAAGTACTAATAGTAACTTTCTTTTTATTATTTAGCCCAAGAATTAAAGGAATTTTTATCTAATCTAAATTTAACTAACAACTAAGCCAAATAAGCAAAGACAAAGAGAATGAATTGGGGAAAATAACTTTGGGAAAAACCAATTGATTAAGACAATACCCGAGGAAGAATCCACCTAGACTTCACTTGTTATCTAACTCTGAACCAGACGATTTATTCACTTGACTTGATCAGTAGGATTCCCTAATGTATATTAATCCCTCTCTCGAGGCAACTAATGTCTAACCCTAGGTTGATTAATTGAAATCTCTTTCTAATTAAAACCCCTAGAATTGCATTAACTCAATCTATGGACTCCCATATTAGGTTTGACCCTAATCCGGTAGATTTTCGTCACCCTATCTCTAGGCGCACGAGCAACTCCGCTCAACTATGCTGGATCTACTCTTAGGCAGGGTCTATTCCTCCTCTACCTAAGCACATCAGTACTTGAATCAATATCCCAAAAATATCAACACAAGAATTAAGAACACATAGTTAAGAACAAATCAAGTATTTATCATATAGTTCAGCAAACGATAACAAGATTCATCTAGGTTTAATCCCCCTCAGGTATCTGAGGGTTTAGTTCATAATCATAAAAGAATACATCTCAAAAGAAAAGATAAAACAAAACATAAGAAAACCCTAAAACCCCCTGAAGGAATTGAAGGAGAGATCCTCCGTCTTGAGTATAACTCTGGCTTCTTGAGATGAATCAACTGGCTTTCTCTGAGTAAATTCCACAATTCTGGCCTCTCTGGCTCGGCTCCTTGGCCTAGCTGGACGCCCCCTGAAGGTTGGCCTCTAGGGTGTTTATATAGGCTTCTGGAATGGCTTTCTTTGCCTCTAAGTACCCTAATCCGACTAAAACTCTTTTTTCTCATAGCAGGGACATGCCCATGGCACACGCCCGTGTAAATCGTCGCCAGGCCGTGTTAGAGTCTGTTGATGAGGCACGGCCGTGTAGTCTTGGGCCCAGGCCGTGTTGATTTCGTGTTATGGCCCATTTACTCCGTTTTGGGCTCGTTTCTCATTATTTTCATCCTCCGGTGCTTTCCTGAATATAAAACATGAAAACAAAGGATTAAAAGCACCAAATTACACAATTCAAGGCTTAAATCACCCAAAAGTATGCTAAATGTGGGGTTAAAATATGTTCATATTACGGTTTATCAGTTGAGTAGAAAAGCAACAAATAAATTACGAGCAATGTTTGCTTAGCTCAGTATCAGTGATGATGGAAGTCTGTTGGCTGAATTGAGAATTAAATCGGTGATGTTTGATCGGATCAAGTCAACACAGTTAAAAGATGACAAGTTGATGACGAAAAGAGAAATTGTTCAAAATGGTGCGTTAGAAAAATTCAGCATTGATGAACATGGTTGCTTGAGATTTCTTAACTGAATCTGTGTTCCGAATGTTTTTGAATTGAAGGGGTTAATCCTTCGTGAAGCTCATGACAGTTCTTTTACTTTGCATCTTGGAGGAACAAAAATTTATCGTAATCTGCGAGAATTTTATTGGTGGCCAAGAATGAAAAAAGATGTGATTGAATATGTGGCTAAATGTTTAACTTGTCAGCGAGTTAAGGCAAAACATCAAGTTCCTACTGGATTACTTTAGCCTATTAATATTCCTGAATGGAAATGGGAATTTATCACAATGGATTTTGTAACAGGTTTACCTTTATCGGCAAGTAAGAAAAATGCTATTTGGGTGATTGTTGATCAACTTACGAAATTACCTCATTTCATAGCAGTCAGAACTGATTGGTGTAACACCCCTAACCCGTAACCGTCGTCGGTTTAGAGATTAAGAGCATTATCAAACATTCCAAAACATTTACATTCAAATTACAACACAAAGTATATCGTCGACCAAACATATCAAGATATATGCATATAATCCCTTAATGAGGTCTATGAGACCTTAAACATATGTTAGAAAGGGGTCGGGACTAAACCGAACACATACAAAATTTTCTAAAAATCAAACATTTTTTCAAAGCTACAGAGGTCACACGCCCATGTGGGTAGGCCGTGGCAAAACAGGGTATACATATTGACTTGTCCATACGGCCTGAGACACGCCCGTGTGCCTCACTCGTGGTCTACACTGACTTGTACCGCACGGCCAATCACACGTCTAGCCCGTGTGCGAGCTTGACTTGTCTCAATTTTGCAAACTCGAAAGGCACAGTCAAGCCACACGCCCATGTGCTCAACCATATGGGCAATTATAGGCCATTTTTAAGGTCAAATTACCATCCACACTTTGGGATCACCTACAAGCACTAAACCAATATCAAATCATGCCTCAAATGCAACGAAAACATACCAATATATGCACCAATTAATCATCAACCACACCATTTATTTCCATACTCAATTTCTACTCAAATAAGTTCATCTAAAATACCATTTTCACATCCCAAATCATATAAGTTAAGCATCATATAATCCATACCACAAGTTCACATTTAAACCACCAATCTCATCAACCAATTTAAGCCTGAAACATACCATTTCCTTCTTTACTAATTCATACCATATTCATCATTCACATAACCCACAATATATACCAACATCATTCAACTTCCAAGCCATCTCACATGGCAAGGCTTATACATTTCAAAACATGCCATAATCACTAGCCTATACATGCCATATACCATATATAATTTCTAAAAGTACCAAAATAGATAGCCAATAGTGTGATTAAGTAGTTGACGATTCCCCGATCCGAGCTAACTTTAAATACACTGTAAAACAGAGAAAACTTCACACAGTAAGCTTTAAAGCTTAGTAAGTTCGTCATATAATACATGTAACTCAATAATTCAATTACAATACACAAATTAGACCATTACATAGATCAATTCACAAATATACACCATATCATCCATAGCTAATATGCTCACTCAATCATCTATATATCCATTTACAAAATTATCAACCACATAGGTTCCTTACGTACCTTAGCCAACACATAGTTATTGATCATTCTTGCTACTTAATGCTCAATGCCACATTTTGATCAACCTTCATTATTCATTCGATTTAATCGAACACTTAGTGCCAACTTCTTAGTCAAAGCTTATATATCATCGCACACTTAGTGCCTTTACTTTAAATCGAATGTATCTCAGTAACGCACACACAGCGCCAATCAAGATAGTCGATACTTTCTTTATTTCGCACACACAGTGTCGTTCTCTAATACATCAATTCTATTCTGCACACTTAGTGCCACATCTCTCAAATTCACATTTATCCTCAATAATTCATCAACCACATAATCTTTCATTATATAACACATGAGCATAATTTAAGCAATTCGTATTATAAATGAACTTACCTCGGACGTGCAAAATAACAAAACGAGTCGTTAAATCGAGCACTTTGTCTTTGCCTGGATCTAAGTCCAAATTTCTCTTTTCTTGATCTATACATATTCCAATTTAGCTCATTCAATCACCAAATCATTCAATTTAGTCCAAACACACATATTTAGGGCATTTTACAAAATAGCCCTCACATTTTCACATTTTGACACTTTAGTCCCTATTTCATATAATCACAAAATACACAAAATTTCCATTTACACATGCTTAGCCCCTAGCTCATACAAGCCCATATATTTCATTTATTTCACATTTTAGTCCTTCAATTTACATTTTTTTCAATTGAGCCCAAAATAACCAATTTCATCGAAAATTCAAATACAAACTATGTTAACCCAACATTAAGCTTTCATATTTCACCAACTATCAACACAAAGCTCACATATTCATCAATGGTACATCTTAAAATCTTCATCAAATTCTAAAATTAAAGCATGGGCTTGATAGTACGCTAAGCAATGATCACAAAAACATAGAAATTATAAAAAAGAGCTCAAAACATACCTTGATTTAGCCAAAGTCTTAATCGAAACCTTTAAACTCGTTTTCTTTTTCCTCAACAATTTCGGCAAGATGAGCATGAAAATGCCACTAATTTTAAGCTTTATTTTGTTTAATATTAACTTATTACATAGTTTACCATTTTGCACTTTTATTAATTCATTTAAATTCCACTAACCTTAGGCATTTTTGTCCATCCATTTAGCATATGGAATAATAACAACATAAGGACTCACATTTTAATAAGCCATGCCAATTAAGCTCTTTAACAATCAGCATATAGCTTTTGCCTTTTATGCGATTAAGTCCTTTTCACAAATTAAGCACACAAATGATAAAATTCTCACATAGAATTTTCACACATGCTTAACCACACACTGTAAACAAAAAAAAATTAAAATATTTTTCTGACCTCAAATTTGTTGTCTCGAAACCACTATTTCAACTAGGGTCTAAACCGGACTGTTACAACTGGTCACTTCAAAAGCTTGCTGAAGTTTATATTCAAGAAATTGTGAGATTGCACGGTGTTCCTATGTCAATAATTTCTGATCGAGATCCGCGGCTCACTTCGATATTTTGGAAATAGTTGTATGAATCTCTTGGTACGCGACTTAATTTTAGCACAACTTTTAATCTACAGACTGACGGATAATCTGAACGAGTTATTCAGATTTTGGAAGATATGCTTCGTGCTTGTGTTATTGATTTTGAATCAGGTTGGGAGCGTTACTTATCTTTGGCTGAATTTGCATACAACAGTAGTTTTCAATCATGTATTCAAATGGTTCCGTATGAAGCTTTATATGGTTGTAGGTGTCGATCACCTGTTTGTTGGATGGAATTGAATGAAAGAAAAATGGTCGGGCCGAAATTAATTCAAGAAATGGAGGACATTGTTAAGAAAATTCAAGATAGACTGAAGACAGCATGTACTTAGGGTGTCTTAATATTAATTATTTTGTGGATTGATTTTAAATAAGATTATAAGTTAATATTGGTTGGTTATACACATATAAATTTGTGTTTATATTTGAGGTCATATTATGGCATGTTTTAAATTATTGCATAAATGAACATGATATAGGCAAAATTAGGTTGAATTTGGTATCTTTACAAATTTGATTTGAATGATTTTTAAATTAATAAGTTTTGATAATATAATTGTGGTACCTATGAGGGTACATTGGTTAGTCATCTAGGTTGATTATTTTGACATGTTTTTTGAAGATATTTGATTTTGTTTCGAATTAGTTGAACAATTGATTTTTGAGTTGTTTAGTATTCAAGATTGTAGGGAATGGTAAACTTGATGTTTAAGGTTCATTTTGAGTCCACACGGCCAGACACACGGGCATGTAATTGGACTGTGTGAGACACACGACTAGCACATGGGCGTGTGGTTTGGCCGTGTGTCCCATGCAACTTTAAAATTTCAAAACAGAATGCTCAGGTATTTTCACATGGGCGTTTCTCCCCTATTTCTTTGAAAAAATTTGATGTTTTTGGAAAAATTTTCTGAGTACCCTGATTAGTCTCGATTTGTTTCTAACATATATTTTGGGCCTCGAGGGCTCATATAAGGGACAATATGATTGATTTATGAAATGTATGTTAAATAATATGTAATGTCTATTTTTGATCTGAAAAGTTCGGTAATGCTCTGTAACCCTATTCCGACGACATATAAGGGTTAGGGGTGTTACACCAATCACTTAGCTTATTTCATTTCAATTTAATCACATTTACTAGCCATGCATGCTAATTTCCACCAAAATCTTAACTTATATTCAAGCATAGATATAATGAAAATAATGTTGGATATAGTGCTATAAGTGTAGTATATTCGTTTGTAAACATATAAGTTTTTCGAATAGATTGATTAATAAAATATTTCATGGATCACATTAATATCCTTTATATAATATACTCATGTGGTTTTTGCATGCAAAGCAAAATAGAAGCAAATATTGGCTCACTGGTTGTCTAATGTTAAACTAATAGTAAGTGATATTACGTGGCCAGATCGTAATACGAAAAGACAACTTATATTAGTAGATGAACCTAAACGTGTTATTATTGTAACGAAAATGAGAAAATCGATTGAAAGACAAATATGTTGTCTATCAAGTCCAGTTGTGGAGATACCTTGTCTTGGAAATCGAAGTGGATGACTCCTAGAAGATAGAGACATAGATGTGATTGACTTGACTGACAGTAAATCGAATTAGGCCCAAGAAGAATAGATCCTGAATCTATTTATGGATTTATTCACTTTTGACGTTCAAAGTGTGACATACCTTAATCATAAGTGGATGATGAACTATGTATGCATGACCCATATACTTTGATGTAAGTGAAAGCCTAAGTTCAAATAAATAAGGAACCAAAAGTTGGTGTGTTAGGTATACAACTTCTGCAATTTGTAGCGTTATTCACAACAATGAAATTCATAACCCAAGATATGGGTAAATGATACCCTCTCATTGGCATTAAATTATAGATAAAAAGTAAACATGACCATGAGTCATTCGTCTTTGTGATGAATGACTTGATTACTATTTGATAATATTTGACTTTTCATGAAAGAAGATGTAATGTGTAACGCCCCAAAAATATAGGGTCTTTAATTATGCATGATTTGACACAAATTTCTTGTTTGCTTTAGTGGCTAAGTGATTTGGGTGTGTATGGGAGTGTTTGAGAAGCCTGGGTTCAAGTTTTGGCTTCTGCAGAATTTTTTAAATTTTGCTCTTAAAAGAATCTAGATACTGGCACATAGGTCTTATTAATTATTGCGCTTGTTTGATGTCACAAAAAGCCTATTGGTACAGTGGTTGTGGCGTTACAAGTGTGGCAAGGGGTCTGAGGTTCGAGTGTTGGCATACATGAGGGGGTATTTATTTTGCTGATGGTTCGGCTAGTAGTTGAGTTGCAGTAAAATTCTAATAGATAAGAGATTGGAGAGATTTGAGGAGTAGATTGTGGTGCAAATCGTGGAGAGGACTGGGGAGAGATTTTAGGAGAAAATCAATGAGTTTTCTTGTGGGGAGAATAGTGCTGAAGTTGGTGTCTAGCTACTTAGAAATTCGACAGAGACTTCTTTTGGTATAGTTCTTGTTCGATTTTCTTTCTTTTGGCTTTTTTTCTTCTTTTTTTTGTTTCTCCGTGGCCGAAATATTTTTTTTGTGTCTAGGTATCGTAAATCACTTTGGCCGAATATACTATCTCTGGATCATTTCTGCTTTCGCCTTTCTTCCTCTTTTCTTAAAGAAATAGCAGAACCTTTCTTACTTTTATTCTCAACATTTCTCTTTTCCTCTTTGACTGAGTGGCTGATTCTCTCTTTTTCTTTCTCTGCTGTGCTAATCTATTTTGGTAGTGGGGGGCGATTTCTTCTTCTGTTTATAGCACTTTGGTAAGCCAAATACTACATCTTCTCTTTTCCCTTCTTTTTTGTTTCTCTATTTTTTCAATATTGACTAAATATTATAAATCTTTTCTTGTATTTCGAAAACCATTTGGATGATAGTGTCTGACAATCGGTAGAGCATCGACTGCCTTGCTTCTCTGCACATCTCTACTTTCTTCTGAGAATACTTCTTAGGTCGAATACTGTGGGGTAAGTTGGTTTGTTTTGTAGTATTGGCCGAATACTCAATCTGCTCTAACTCTAATTCTTTGGAGTATGGGTATCAATTCAAGCCTTGTATTAAAAGATTATTGCTAATGAAATCTGTTATATGCGTAGTAAATCGAGAAGAAGGGTACGATCATTTTTAACTAGTGATCTAAGAGTAATAGTCGCATAACTTTTGGTCAAGGTAGGTGGTGATATCGGTTTAGGGCTTTAGTGTTAATGATCATGAAAGGATGAAAAGTTGATTGTTTTGGGATGATTGTAGGTTGATCACGCGTGGGGTAATCTATTCGTTGCACAAACAGGTGTGTAGTCACACCCCTCTCTTCTGTGAATCGACAAAAGCCGAAAAGTCAAAACTTTGGCATTTGAGGCCTTACGAGCATGCGATCAATCGTGTGGTAAACTGAGCCCACAAATCATGGACGATAGCCTGTAGAGGCCACGACGAGCGTTCTTGTGCTCTTGGGCCGATATGGGCCTCGTTTGGTTGAAATGGGCCGTGTGGACCCAATGGGCTTGTAGGCCCTACACAGATAAAATCCACGATAAGTGAAAAATATTGGACTGGGCTATGAAGCTTGCATAGCCGTGGCTGAATTTGGGCTAAATTGGCCACACGAGCGTGTGGGCCCACTTAAGCTGAATAACGGGCCTTGGGCCCATTTACACCATTACGACCATTTAGGTTATCTGTGTTGCTCGAGGTGACTATAGACCTTCGGAGAGTTCGTTATATGCACTGACACCCTAAAATAAGTAGCGACCAAAATACCCCTAAAGTGTAAAATTACTATTTTACCCCTAATAGATGGAAATGACCATCTTACCTCTAGAGGTAGGTTGACTGATGAGTGTATGTTATTTGTAAAACTGTACTGAGTAGGGCACTTTGCATACACGAACTACTTATGACATAAAATACTGCATGGGGTTGGGATTCCGATATGGAGGAAGTATTGTACTGGTGGCTTTGCCACATTCACTGTTACTAGTGGCATTGCCACACATATTGTTACTGGCAGCTCTGCTGTGTTATTATTACTAGCAGCTATGCTATGATATTGGTGTGCTGGGTGGGTGGGTCGATTTTATCCCCACATGGTGTGTTGGTTGGTACGGGTGGTGTGTTGGCTGGATTGGGGTGGGTTGCATATTTGCACCATACTGATACTGTATTGGGCTTAGGCCCACACTATTACTGTAATGGGCTAAGGCCCACACTGCACTGTTACTAAATAGGGTTCAGGCCCAAACTGTTGCTGCATATATTGTTACTGACTGACTGATAGGAGATTACACACTGCGTTTTCGTAAACTCACCCTTTCTTTTAACTGTACAAGTAATCCCCGACCTTAGACGCTTTGGAGCCGCGAGGGACTCAGAGGTGGCCACACGATCACTGATGTTCTGCTTTAGACTTATTTATCTCAATTTCATATTGGGCATTGATTATTTAATAAGGCCATTTTTGGATTTAATTTTTAATTGGGTTTTGATTTCTTATTTTAAACTGCCAAACGGGTACAAATGAGTTTTCAAAATAACAACTATTTTCAAGAAAAATACGCATTTTAAGCTTCAAGGTTTTTAATTAGAGAAGCTTTCGCAGTTTTATTCAATTTAAGAAATCAACGGTAACTAATATGGTAATCGTTTTGATAAGTTGTTTTCAGATTATAATAACTTAATCTGTCGAATCTTCTCAAACAATAAAAACTAAATGGGTTTTAACTTAAATATGGATTTTGTTATCAACAAATCCAAATTTCGAAAATCACTTCGACGTGACATGTCAGATTTGGTCGTAACGTCTAGGCCAGGTTTGGGGTGTTACATTTAGTGGTATCAGAGCGGGGTTGCAAAACTCGGCTGTGGAATGGGTTTTTGAAAAGTTTTTCTGAAAGCGGATTTTAAAGATTGGAAATGTTTTGGAAGATTCACAAGTGTGGCACACCGAGTCTCCGACGCCAAATCTGTAAGTCCTCTAATACTTTTTACTGTTATAGACTGAGACGTTATACTGAGAAACTACTATAGATAGTAGGACTATACTGTGAAACTCTAAATAGAGGAAACTGAGACCTTAGAAGACTGAAAACTGTAGTGAGATATCGATCTGCGAAAACAAACCCCTAATGATTGTATTTCATAACTTATTTGTTAATAATTACTTAAATTATAATATGATGCATAAGACTTTTAAAACAGATAAAGCGTATAGCGAAATGAGCACAAGAGATACACGTGAAAGGGGTACATGGGGCCGCGATAGAGGCCGAGGAAGTGCTCGGGCTGGGTCTTCGGTATCGGGCCACATGCCTGCTAGGGAGGCACCAGTTTGACTGATGATCAAGAGGGGGTCTTACGATCAAGCGGCTAGGGATGATGCCCTGTCCCAAGCTATGCTCCACATTTTAGAGAGGGTTGCTGGATCTAGTACTAGTGCAATGGGCCGAGGGTCAATTTCAGAGTGACTCTGGTCTAATGGAGCGAAAATTTTCAGGGGTATTTCCTGAGTAGCCCCAAATATGGTAGAATACTGGCTGGAGGCCACTGAAAGAATAATGGACGAGATCGACTGTACTGCGGAACAAAAGTTAAAAGGAGTAGTGTCCTTACTGCGAGACGAGGCCTACCAGTGGTGGCTCACCATGAGAGAGGGAACGCAGGCTGATCGGTTGACATAGGATTTCTTTAAGACGGCCTTTTAAGGGTAGTATGTAGGCGCAAGTTATGTGGACGCCCGAAGAAGGGAATTTTTGAGCCTGACCCAAGGGAATAAGATAGTGGCGGAATATGAGGCAGAGTTCTTGCAGTTGAGTCGATATGCTCGTGGGATAGTAGCAACTGAATATGAATGCTGTGTGAGATTCGAGGATGACCTCCGAGATGAGTTACGAGTCTTGATAACTCCGTAGAGGGAGCGAGATTTTGCTGCCCTAGTAGAAAAGACGAAAATCACCGAGGAAGTGAAGTGCTCTGAGCGCTAGAACCGTGAGAATGATAGGGGCAGATATAAGAGGAATTCAGAGCCCTCAAGTTTTTCTGGAAGGTTTAAAAAGAAGACCAGGTTTGATGGGCTAGTTCGGGCTGGAGTTCCTATTGCTGTTGCTAAACCGTAGCCTTGCGCTGATTGTGGGAGGTCTCACCAGGGTGACTGCTGGAAGAGGACTAGGCATGCTTCAAATACGGGTCCATGGATCATCAGGTTAAGAATTGTCCTCAGAGGTCTATTCAGATGCAAGATGCAGGACAGGGTCATGTTCAGCCAGCGAGAGGTGGTCAGCAGCCACCAAGAGGCCATGGGCAGGCCAGGGGTGGAAATGGTGTGGGACGAGGTCATGGAGCGCCAGACAGAGGTGCTGGTAACATTGAGGCGAGCCAGCACTGGTCTATGCTGCTCGTCGCTAAGAGGATGGTGACGCTCCAGATGTTATAACCAGTACGTTCCTAATTCATAATGTACCTTACACTACTCTGATTAATATAGGGTCTACGCATTCATACATTGCATGTACCGTGTCTGGCACCTTGGAGATCATGTGTTAGAGTATTATTAATGAGATGACTGTGTTAAGTCCACTGGGACAGTCAGTAAGAGTAGACAAGTTGTTCAGACATGTGCCCTTAGAGGTTCAAAGAGTTATATTTCCAGTGAATTTGATGGAGCTACCGTTTGGTGAATTTGACCTAATCTTGGGGATGGATTGGCTGGTAAAACTCTGTGCAAGGTTGAATTGTGCTGCTAAGCGTATGGTGTTGAAGACTACGAAGGATGAGGAGGTGGCTGTGATTGGGGAGCGAAGAGACTTTTTGTCTAATGTGATCTCTACATTAAGGGCTGAAAAACTGGTTTGCAAGGGTTGTGAGGCGTTTCTAGCCTATATTGGTGTATCTGTTTTTGAGGGTCCTTCTGTTGGAGATACCAGAACAGTTAAGGATTTTTCTGATGTATTTCCGGATGAGCTCCCTGGGTTGCCTCTGAACCTCGAAGTTGAATTTGGTATTGAGCTCCTGTCTGGAACAGCTCCAGTGTCCATCGCTCCTTATAGGATGGCACCGAAGGAGCTGGTGGAGTTAAAAGCTCAAATCCAAGAACTGCTGGATCGAGGATTCATTCGACCTAATGTGTCTCCATGGGGAGCACCAATGTTGTTCGTAAAGAAGAAGGATGGGTCTATGCGCATGTGCATCGACTATCGACAATTGAATAAACTGACTATTAAGAATAAGTATCCTTTGTTTTTCGCCGGTACCCCGTGGCGCAGCAGAATAAAATTAGATCCGGCGATCCAAATCATGGATCCATGTGTGAGGAACGAATCGAGGTGAAATAAAGGTTTCGAAATTACCAAAACTTCAATCTGAGTAGACAGCGACGCCTTGGCAACAAGAGTTTTGATCTACTGTCGAATCAAGCCTCAACCTTTTCTGATGTCGGCCTCTACGTAATCCACCCGGTTTGACTATGAACGGAAGAAATCTCCAAAACTGTTTTGGAGGCTTATTTGCTTGACGGCTGCTAGACCTAACAAGCAATCACTTAGGGTTTTCATGTTGAGTTTTGTCTCCTTTTAATACCTTTTATAATGGGTGCCTTTCTCATTGGGCCTTTTATAATAGGTATCCTCTTAATTGGGCCTTTTATAATTGGTATCTCTTGAATGTATTACAAGATTAAATAAATACAATAAAGTTTTTAACCAAAAATTATAATTACATTAATTATATCTGAAAATTATAATTACATTAATTATAATAAGGATTCCGGTAAACTATATTTATTTAAATTTATATATGAATCAAATTCATATATTAATAAAATTATGTTATCATTATGTGTACAACATCCTTGTACATATAATATGTTCAATATTTGATTGCCCAATTAAATTAATTCTTTAATTAATTTAATTTATGTGACAACCAAGCACAATACCAACTATAATTTATTCCGTTCATTTCAACCATAGCGTGTGACCCTGTAGGTTCTTGCAACGTTAGCAGTAATACTAGAACGATTCTATTGTCACAGACAATGAGTGGCATCTAGCAATGCATCATTGCTACCTAAGTTACAAGAAGTCATGATTCGACATAACCTTTCGTGATTAACCTTTCATGCATTAATCCTTAAGTCCTTTATCTCTGGAACGGATACAAGTCATGGGATAGTCACACTTGCATAGTCCATCCCATGTTTCTTGATATCTTGAGTAGACTATGATATACAAATTAGTATGACATCTCATATCAACTTATTTGAGCATGGCCATGCATTTCTAGTCTCACTCAATCAAGTGGCCTAAGATATTACTCCTATTATGTAGGAGGGACTTATCCTTTATTGATCAACCCTATCCCTCTACATAGATTGTGGTATATCCAACATCAGCCTTTATAGAACAACCTGTTACGGTGTACGTTTGACTGTATCAAAATATACAACTCACGATGTTGGGATAATAATGATCTCAAGTCTGAGGATCATATACATATTAATCACTATGAGTAATGTTGTGACAATTACATAATAATCCAAGAAACATACTCATAGCAGGTCAATCCAATATATTGTTCTCTAACACACATATTCATGCATTGATTTTGACACTCCATATCAATGACAACTCTTTATCATCAATCAACTACATGTTAGTCTTAATGCATTATTATTGTCCTAGTCAACAACAATACTCGACTAAGGATCTTTTAAGAATAATCATATTATTCTCAGGACATTATTATAAAACAGTTTATCTATACACACAGAAAGAAAAACTGAAATAATAATGACAACGCTTTATATTAATAAACATGGTAAATTAAGTATGTTATTACAACCATCTCATGATTGATCTTTGGGCATACTCTTACAATCTCCCACTAGCACTAAGACCAATCACTCATATATCTAATACCAAGTGACTTAGTGTGACGATCATGCTTCTGCTGTGTCAGAGGCTTGGTCAGGGGATCAGCGATGTTATCATCTGAAGGTACTCTGCATATCTCTACATCCCCTCGATCGATAATCTCTCGAATAAGATGGTAGCGTCAAGTATATGTTTGGATCGCTGGTGAGATCTGGGTTCTTTAGCTTGTGCAATAGCTCCATTGTTATCACATCGGAGTTCTATAGCATCTGATATGCTAGGCACAACCCCTAGTCCAGTAATGAACTTCTTGATCCAAACTGCTTCTTTTGCTGCCTCACTGGCTGCAATATACTCGGCCTCTGTTGTAGAATCGGCTACTGTACTTTGCTTTGAACTCTTCCAGCTCACAGCACCACCATTAAGGCAAAACATAAAACCTGATTGCGATCGAGAATCATCTTTGTCGGTTTGGAAGCTGGCATCAGTGTAACCTTTTACACTTAACTCTTTCTCACCTCCATATAATAGGAACGTATCCTTAGTTCTTCTTAAGTACTTAAGGATACTCTTGACTGTGGTCCAGTGACCTTCACCGGGATCTACTTGATACCTGCTCGTCATACTTAAGGCATACGAGACATCTGGACGGGTACATAACATAGCATACATGATAGATCCAATAGCGGAAGCATATGGAATTTTACTCATACGTTCTCTCTCTTGTGGAGTTGAAGGACATATTTCCTTCGAGAGTGAAATACCATGTCTCATAGGTAGGAATCCTCTTTTAGATTCTTCCATACTGAACCTTTTCAGTACTTTATCTATGTATGTACTTTGGCTTAGACCTAGTAGTCGTCTTGATCTATCTCTATAGATCTTGACTCCTAAGATATAAGTGGCTTCGCCCAAGTCCTTCATAGAAAAACAACTTCTTAACCAAGTCTTAATAGACTGCAAGGTAGGTATGTCATTTCCCATGATAAGTATGTCATCCACATATAGTACCAAGAATGTGATAGTGCTCCCACTAACTTTCTTGTAAACACATGGTTCATCTTCATTTTTGATAAAACCAAACTCTTTGATTGCATCGTTAAAATGAATATTCCAACTTCGAGAAGCTTGCTTTAATCCATATATGGATCTTTGTAGCTTACATATCTTTCTAGCATCCTTTGGATTTACAAAACCTTCAGGTTGTGTCATATACACATCCTCTTCAAGTTTCCCGTTAAGGAAAGCTGTTTTGACATCCATCTGCCAGATTTCATAATCATGAAATGCAACTATGGCGAGCAAGATCCTGATGGATTTAAACATAGCTACAGGAGAAAAGGTTTCATCATAGTCAACACCATGAATTTGGCGAAAACCTTTAGCGACTAATCGCCCTTTGTATGTTTGTACATTACCATCCATGTCTATTTTCTTTTTGAAAACCCATTTGCACCCTATAGGTTTAACCCCTTCGGGTGGGTCAATCAAAGTCCATACTTGGTTTTCATACATGGAATCCATCTCAGATCTCATGGCCTCAAGCCATTTCTCAGAGTCTGGGCTCGTCACCGCTTCTTGATAAGGCCTAGGCTCATCTTGATCTATAAGAAGAACATCACCATGCGTTGTAATGAGAAATCCATATCTCTCAGGTGCACGACGTTCTCTTAAAGATCTGCGCGGTGGTTGTGTTTCTATAGCAGTTGTTTGTTCCTCAATTTCTTGTGGAATTTGGTTTTGTTCAATCTCTGGTTCAGTGGTATCTTGTGATTCTTGAATTTCTTCAAGTTCAATCTTTCTCCCACTTCCTTTTCTAGAAGTAAATTCTTTCTCTAGGAAGACACCAATCCGAGCAACAAAAATTTTGTTCTCAGTGGGATTAAAAAAATAATATCCTTTGGTTTCTTTTGGATACCCCACAAAAATACACCTTTCAGATTTGGGTTCAAGCTTAGTAGACGTCTGAAGTTTAACATAAGCTTCACAACCCCAAATTTTCATAAAGGACATACTAGGACGTTTCCCAGTCCACATCTCATATGGCATCTTTTGAACCAATTTAGATGGAACACGATTTAGGGTGAAGGCAGCAGTCTCAAGTGCATGTCCCCAAAAGGAAGTCGGTAGATCAGCATGACTCATCATGGATCGAACCATGTCTAACAAAGTTCGATTTCTTCTCTCAGATACTCCATTCCATTGAGGAGTACCAAGAGGAGTAAGTTGTGAGACAATCCCACATTCTTTCAAAAGATCATCAAACTCTAGGCTCAAATACTCTCCACGTCGATCAGATCGAAGTGACTTGATAGTTTTGCCTAGTTGATTTTGTACTTCATTTTTAAATTCCTTGAACTTTTCAAGGGACTCAGACTTATGGCGCATGAGATAAACATACCCATATCTACTGAAATCATCAGTGAAAGTAATGAAGTAGTGAAATCCACCTCTGGCCTGTGTATTTATTGGTCCACATACATCAGAATGTATTAGGCCCAATAAATCACTAGCTCGTTCACCTTTTCCAGAAAAAGGAGATTTAGTCATTTTTCCCAATAAGCAAGATTCACATACTTCAAATTGTTCAAAAACAAATGAATTCAAGAGACCATCTCTATGGAGTTTGGATATGCGTTTCTCACTTATGTGGCCCAAACGACAATGCCAAAGATAAGTTTGATTTGAGTCATTTATTTTAGATCTTTTAGTATTTATGTTGTAAATGGGATTCGTTTGATCTAAAATATAGAGGCCATTAATCAATTGTGCCGAACCATAGAAAACATTATTGAGATAAAATGAACAACAATTATTCTTAATAATTATCTCAAAACCAATTTTGTCTAAACAAGAAATTGAAATAATGTTTTTAGTCAAACTAGGCACAAAATAACAATCCTCTAAACATAAATCAAGTCCACTAGGCAAAGATAAAGTATATGTTCCCACAGCTAATGCAGCAACTTTTGCTCCATTTCCAACTCGTAGGTCCACATCTCCTCTAGCCAAAGTCCTACTCCTTTGTAGTCCTTGTACAGAAGTACAAATATGAGAACCACAACCAGTATCTAATACCCAAGAAGTAGTAGTTGATAAATTAATATCAATAACATAAATACCTGAAGCAGACATTCCGCTTGCTTTAGCCTTCTTGACTTCTTCAAGATAGGCAGGGCAGTTCCGTTTCCAATGTCCAGTCACACCACAATGAAAACAGTTTCCTTCCTTAGACACCCCACCTTTAGGTTTCAGTGCAGCCTTTCCTTTTCCAAATTTGGGCTTACCTTTGCCCTTGGGCTTTGTTTGAACTTTGGCCTTTCCCTTGCCCTTGTTATTACGGACCATCAGTATGGGCTTGGGTCCAACCTTTTTCAAGTTGCCTTCAGCAGTTCGTAACATACTGAGCAATTGTGGTAGAGTCTTGTCAATTTCATTCATATTGAAATTGAGGACAAACTGGCTGTAGCTATCTGGCAACGATTGTAAAATAACATCAGTGGCCAACTCTTGGCTCAATGGAAACCCAAGCTTAGACAGCCTTTCAATATAGCCAATCATCTTAAGGACATGAGGTCCTACTGGGCTTCCTTCAGCCAACTTACATTGGAATAAGGCCTTAGAGATATCAAACCTCTCTTGCCGTGCTTGTCCCTAATAAAGTTCTTTCAGGTGCTCGATCATATCATAAGCAACCATGTCCTCATGTTGCTTCTGAAGTTCAGGATTCATAGTGGCAAGCATAAGACATCCAACATCTATCATGTCATCGAGATACTTCTTGTAAGCATCTCTATCAGTCCTCGAGGCATTAGCGGGTGGTTCATTAGGAAGTGGTTGTTCAATGAAATATAATTTCCGTTCTTGTTTAAGGACAATCCTCAAGTTACGGAACCAATCAAGAAAATTCAAACCATTCAATTTGTCCTTCTCAAGGACTGATCGCAATGAGAGTGTGCTAGTGTTTGCAGCCATAATATATCTACAACAATTAAATATGCATGTGAGTAAATTTACCAATTTTATATCAATCATTAAAAAGACTTTATTAAATGATATTCCCACTATTTTATTTCAAAATTAATAACCCTCGTATATTAATTTCGGAAAAACTTTCTCAAAAGTATTTCTAGTAGGTTAAGGATCCATATTTCACCACCTCTTAAGTCAGTTTTGGCTTTACTCTTAAGATTATGGTTATTTAGGTAAGCAACATTTGCTAATTACATCATATGTAACTCCTAATATTTGGTGAACAACTCTTGTTCTAATCATCTTATGATTTATCCAATTTACTTGCCTCTAGGTTTCTAATCCTATTAGAGTAACCTAGTTAAGTCATTAACCAATTTTTTAACCAGCGAATATCACTTGTTTATTCTTCGCGTTTAACCAAGATAAATACTAGTACTTCGCTTTGGCAGAACCTACATCGTATTGATCGAGGCCTTAACGAGGGCAAAATTGGAAGGCCATGTTGACTTAATATTTTAATAGAGGGATTTTATTAAGGTTGTTGCATCTCACCAATTATGGTCTACTTTAGCCCATTTAGTCTTCTAATCGATCTCATCAATTAATAGGGTTTATTATCATCCATAGCATCTCATACATGAATAAATAAAGCAATAAATAAATGCAATAGTTATAGCCCATAAACTAAAGAGGTTCAACCCAAGCCAATGGGAAAACCAAAAGGAAACCTAAAGGTGTAAGACCTTTCACAAGCTATCATTCACAATCATTGTCCCACCTTCCTTCTTGTTTGGCCCACAGCAACTCTTGCAAATTACAATATGCAGAAACTCGTTTTACATACGAGGGAATAAGATGAGAAGAGAAATACAAGATAATAGTAGTAAGGCACGACACGCAGGCCGTATTTTAAAAAAAATACAACCTTTTATCGAATGGGTCATTGGGCTATAACTATGCATTTCAAACACCGTGCATGTCAAAAATAGCATACATAATTCAA
Organism: Gossypium australe; assembly: GCA_005393395.2. Classification (NCBI taxonomy): domain Eukaryota; kingdom Viridiplantae; phylum Streptophyta; class Magnoliopsida; order Malvales; family Malvaceae; genus Gossypium; species Gossypium australe. The sequence continues at coordinate 2,136,880 of SMMG02000027.1, forward strand.
TGCTTTTTTTTGCTAAGGTGAATTATAAAATATCCTTTCAACCTTTTGTGGCCCATCAAGTTTATAAATTTCTTTTATTAACAAATTTTTTTTTGCGGGGGTCTGAGGATGTCAGAGGAAGCGGGCCGAAGACTAGGGGTGCAGGGGCGGAGCCCCCGCGGCGCAAATCGCATACGCCAGTCAAATGAAGCCTCACGATTTGATAAATTTTTATCAACAGAATCGTGTTTTTAGGATTTTAATCCTTGAGGTTTCATATCGGAACAACCCTTGTTCCACTAGCCAGTTAACACTTACTGGAAACTATAAATACCATCGCCGCATTATTACAGATTTGTTAATAGTTAACAGTAATAACATAAAATCGAATAGGCCACAACACCATGATTAACATTTAATCAATTACCGAAAGGAACAATTATCAGATTATGCTTAAACGATTTAAACAATCGAAAATATAATAAGATCAAAACATGTATCTCATACAATTGCATCACCCAAGTATTTAAACCCGAGTTCGTATCACATAAGTGGCTCTGATACCACTGTTGTTCACTGGTACCCCATGGCGCAGCAGAATAAAAATAGATCCGGCGATCCAACTCATGGATCCATGTGTGAGGAACGAATCGAGGTGAAATAAAGGTTTCGAAATTACCAAAACTTCAATCTGAGTAGACAGCGACGCCTTGGCAACAAGAGTTTTGATCTACTGTCGAATCAAGCCTCAACCTTTTCCGATGTCAGCCTCTACGTAATCCACCCGGTTTGACTATAAACAGAAGAAATCTCCAAAATTGTTTTGGAGGCTTATTTGCTTGACGGCTGCTAGACCTAACAAGCAATCACTTAGGGTTTTCATGTTGAGTTTTGTCTCCTTTTAATACCTTTTATAATGGGTGCCTTTCTCATTGGGCCTTTTATAATAGGTATCCTCTTAATTGGGCCTTTTATAATTGGTATCTCTTGAATGTATTACAAGATTAAATAAATACAATAAAGTTTTTAACCGAAAATTATAATTACATTAATTATATCTGAAAATTATAATTACATTAATTATAATAAGGATTCCGGTAAACTATATTTATTTAAATTTATATATGAATCAAATTCATATATTAATAAAATTATGTTATCATTATGTGTACAACATCCTTGTACATATAATATGTTCAATATTTGATTGCCCAATTAAATTAATTCTTTAATTAATTTAATTTATGTGACAACCAAGCACAATACCAACTATAATTTATTCCGTTCATTTCAACCATAGCGTGTGACCCTGTAGGTTCTTGCAACGTTAGCAGTAATACTAGAACGATTCTATTGTCACAGACAATGAGTGGCATCTAGCAATGCATCATTGCTACCTAAGTTACAAGAAGTCATGATTCGACATAACCTTTCGTGATTAACCTTTCATGCATTAATCCTTAAGTCCTTTATCTCTGGAACGGATACAAGTCATGGGATAGTCACACTTGCATATTCCATCCCATGTTTCTTGATATCTTGAGTAGACTATGATATACAAATTAGTATGACATCTCATATCAACTTATTTGAGCATGGCCATGCATTTCTAGTCTCACTCAATCAAGTGGCCTAAGATATTACTCCTATTATGTAGTAGGGACTTATCCTTTATTGATCAACCATATCCCTCTACATAGATTGTGGTATATCCAACATCAGCCTTTATAGAACAACCTGTTACGGTGTACGTTTGACTGTATCAAAATATACAACTCACGATGTTGGGATAATAATGATCTCAAGTCTGAGGATCATATACATATTAATCACTATGAGTAATGTTGTGACAATTACATAATAATCCAAGAAACATACTCATAGCGGGTCAATCCAATATATTGTTCTCTAACACACATATTCATGCATTGATTTTGACACTCCATATCAATGACAACTCTTTATCATCAATCAACTACATGTTAGTCTTAATGCATTATTATTGTCCTAGTCAACAATAATACTCGACTAAGGATCTTTTAAGAATAATCATATTATTCTCAGGACATTATTATAAAACAGTTTATCTATACACACAGAAAGAAAAACTGAAATAATAATGACAACGCTTTATATTAATAAACATGGTAAATTAAGTATGTTATTACAACCATCTCATGATTGATCTTTGGGCATACTCTTACATCCTTTACCGAGGATAGATGATTTATTTGATCAGTTGCAAGGAGCTTCGATTTTCTCCAAAATAGATCTTCATTCTGGGTACCATCAGCTGAGAGTTAAGGAGGCTGATGTGTATAAGACCGCGTTTAGGACTCGTTATGGTCATTACGAGTTCCTTGTGATGCCGTTTGGGCTGACGAATGCACCAGCTGCTTTCATGGATCTCATGAACCGAGTGTTTTAGCCCTATCTGGATCGATTCGTAGTAGTGTTTATAGACGATATCCTGGTGTATTCGAGAATCGAGGATGAACATGATGCACATCTCCGAATTGTTTTGCATAATTTAAGGGAGAAACAACTGTACGCTAAGTTCAGCAAGTGTGAATTCTGGCTGCGAGAAGTACATTTCTGGGTCACGTGGTATCTGCCGAGGGGATTAGGGTTGATGCTCGAAAAATTGAAGCCATACTGGATTGGAAACCACCTAAGATCGTATCTGAGATTCGAAGGTTTCTGGGTCTTGCAAGGTATTACAGACGTTTTGTTGAGGGATTTTCCTTGATTGCTGCACCTCTGACTAAGTTGTTGCGAAAAGGGGTACCGTTTAACTGGACTGATAAGCAGCAGAAAGTTTTGAAAAACTGAAGAAGGTTTTGACTGAGGCCCCTGTTTTAATACAGCCAAAGTCTGGGAAGGAATTTCACTATCTACAGTGATGCGTCACACGTTGGTTTGGGTTGTGTGCTGATGCAGGAGGGTAAGGTGGTTGCTTATGCGTCTCGTCAGCTTAAGCCTCACGAGGCGAATTACCCTACTCATGAATTGGAGTTAGCAGCGGTTGTATTTGCACTGAAAATTTGGAGGCACTATTTATACGGTGAGAAGTGTATTATCTACACAGATCACAAGAGCCTCAAGTACCTCCTCATTCAAAAGGAGCTGAATCTTAGGCAGCGAAGATGGATAGAGCTGCTTAAGGATTATGATTGCTCAATTGAGTACCACCCTAGTAAGGCTAACGTGGTAGCTTACCCATTGAGTCGTAAGGCTGTATCTGATTTGAGAGCAATGTTTGCTCGTCTCAGCTTGTTTGATGATGGTAGCTTGTTGGTTGAGCTGCAAGTTAAACCAACGTGGAATGAACAGATTAAGGGTAAACAGTTGTTGGATAAGTCACTGGTTCCTCATTTCCGACAGGTTGAGAATGGGGAAACTTCGAATTTTGGGCTGAGTAGAAAGGGAGTACTGTGTTTCCATGGGAGAGTCTGTGTACTGAAGGATTCTGATCTGAGGCAGTCTATACTGCAGGACGCGCATAGTAGTCCATATTGTAACACCCCCTAACCCATATCCGTCGCCGGAAAGGGGTTACGAGGTATTACCAGACGAAACATAACTTACGAATATATAATCATATGCATAATTTTATTAAAACTCTTAAAACAGATAATTATTAATATAAATAAAACTAAATTAATCGCTTTGCAAATCATATGGCGGTACTTTCTAAATACATAATCAGATTTATAAATCATAAGCAATAAGCACTGAACATATCATTTATTCACATTGCATTTGTTCATACCATAAATATAATATAGTACTACAATCTATAAACACATATAAAAGATATAATAAATAAAGATATTCAAACACATCTCATTCATTTTTTTTGCAAGTTCCATTTGGCACCATTTAGAAAATAACAAACTTAATTCCTAATAACTTAAAGTACTATTCATTTAGTAACTTTACAAAACCTCAGCCGAATATAGTAATGCATATTTCAATGTCCACTTTTAACTTACTAAATCCCTTTACAAGCGTTACATAGAACTAATTCCAAACATTATCCAAAATTTTTATATCACATTAAGAATAATACAACTACATATTCATGACCAATTCAACAAATACATATAACAAACTTCATATTCAAGACCAATTCAACAAATACATATTCAACTAAGCACATACAATTATATATAAATCAACCCATCACTTCATATACTTATATGTAAATATATATATAAATACCAAATCGTGATTTATTTACCAACATAATTCTTATCCATTTCTTTATTTAATGAAAGAACTTTAATAAGCTAACACATCCATTATATATAAACATCATGCCCACAACATATATCTCTTACGCAGCAATAATTATTAATAAACTAACATAATTTGAAAACACACAACAAAGCATCCAAATTTACTATTCAAATGGTCAAAACCCAAATACAATTGTCGAATATAAACAAGTTAAATTCACATGCTTTAGAATACATATAGGAATTATACTTTTTCCAAATCACAAGACCATATTAAGTCATTTTATATTCGGCTATTCAATAAAAGTACACTATGAATCAAATTTTATACCTATCATTATAAAACCAAAGTATTAGCCATATATGCACAAAATCCCATTTCTCAATAAAACCAAATACAAGACATATTTGAATCAATAAATTCATGAGTAAAATATCAAACGTAACCATACTTATATATACCAAAACCAAATCAACCAAAACCACAACCAAACATAATCATAAAGCCAAAATATAAATTCCAAGATTAACAAGATGGGCAAGCCATTTTTGCATGGCTTATACATATATATACAACTTCAACCATATTCGAAAAGTAGTATAGCCTATACATGCCATAAATTTCTAATTCAACTTTTAAAAGTATCGAAAGCAGTCGATAGTGAGATAAACTTCGCTGACGATCCCCGAGCCTACAACTAGTCTCCAAAATCTATAAATAGAAGTAAAAATACACACACAGAGTAAGCTATCATAGCTTAGTAAGTCATAAGTAAATATTAACTCAATAACAATAATAATTTAATAATACATAACCAAACCATACTTGTAAATTCAAATATCCACATATAACTAAACAAGAATTAAGTTTTGTCCATGTAACACCCCAAACCTGGCCCAAACACCACGACTGGATCTGGCATGTCACTAAGAAGATTTAGTAAAACATGTCGCATTTTTGGAAAAACATTCGTCGAGTTTAAACATTTATACCGGAAAACTTAATAATTTGATCATTTATATAAGATATAAATTCTATATGATGCCTTTAAGAAATTAAAACCGAAATTGTAAAGTAAATAACCCGTGGCCTTATTACAATAAAATATAACCCAAAATGATAAATATAAATAAACAAAATAATGTCTTTTGCAGTATCCATCATAATCTCATGCATGGCCACCTTGCGCTCCTCTTCAGCCCGGTCCGATGCTCTAGGTGTCTCCTGAAAAATGTTAAATAATAGGGTGAGTCACAGGACTCAGTGTGCAACCCTTGTGCACCATCAGACTGGGCCTTAGCCCCACAGAACAAATAACAAAATATAATATATTAGGAAATATGCAAAGCCCAACCCTATTTTCCATCCGCTACACACCACCCTTACCTGCCAATCACACCATTGGGGATTTCTACAATCAACCCACACCGCTACACACCATCGATGGCAGTCATGCTGCAGTTAGCTGCTCATTGTCAGATCATGGCAATAGCCACTACAACAGATCATGGCAAAAGCCACTACAACAAATCATGGCAAAAGCCACTACAACAGAACACTTCCCCTTTCATCAATCACCCAACCCCATGCATACATAGAAATCGGCATACATATATATAACGTATCATATCAACAGAACCATTCACTGTAGAATGACAGAGATCACTAACCTGGTGATTCGCCTTTACCCTCCTCGGGTTTTCAACAGCCATGCCAGTATTTCGGCATTTAACAGAATATAACAGATTTATAAACATATACTAGCAGGCAATCCAAATGGTGTGAGAATGTTACACATCTGATAACACGTAGTTCTACTCTCTATGTCGATACCCTCACTAATCAGATCTACTACCCTTTGTCTACAACTTTGCTCAAAAGCTGGAAGAACACGAAGATAAAGCTTCCCTACATTCGGCCAAGGATTACTATTTACCCAAACTTACATGTTTAAATAAACAAATCTCCTTACCTAGATCGATTAAATCCCGGAAGTAGGATGATTCGAGTGCTACCGGTTTAGAAACCTAAGCGATAGGATCTCCTTCAAATCTCGGAATGCCGCCCATGACAGAAAACACAAGATTAATCAACCATTTAGCCATTCGGCTATGGTCTCCAAAAAGCCAGAAAAGATTGAAATCACATGAATCAACACTTGCCTCTACAGAAAGTTTCGGCTACCCCTTGCAGAAAGATTCAGCAACTCCTAGGAGTTTTCGGCTTTTGAGAAGATCAAGAAGAGAAGATAATAAGAAGAAATCCAAGTAGTTTTGGTTTTTAGCTGAAGGAATCGGCAACAAGAATAGGGAGTATTCGGCTATGGAGATGAGAAGAAAGTTCAGGGTTTCGGCTTTTGAAAGAAAAGATGTTGAGAAGATTGGGAGGTTTCGGCTTTTAAAGAAATCAAAAGAAAAGAAATTGCAGAGGAAGGCTGAGAATTTTGGCACAAAGAATGAAGAAAAGAGTAGGGTTCAAATGCTGGAATTGATGAGCTATCCCCCCTATTTATAGAAATATCGGCACTTACCTATCATAAACCAAAAGTGCCCTTCCTGATAACTAAAAATTAAGCAAATAGAAAGGGAAAATTCGGCACCCCTTTGCCATAAAGAAACCGATTTCTTCACTCCTCTAAGCAGATAGCTCCTATCTTTTCTCCTTTTATCTTCCATATTATCAACTATAATATCTACATTATCCTAATCACATAAATCCTCCTATTTTTGAGCCTTGTTGCCGTCCACTCTACCTAACCCTAATGCCGAAATTTACCTAACTAAAATTAAAAGAATTGGGCTCCATGAAACTTAAATTTGGGCCCCTTACTCCCTTGTGTGGCGTCACCATCCTTGCTCCCTAAGTGGCGCCACTGACCACTAGGCCACAAGCCCATTTTGATATTTTAAACTCAGATACCACCTTTTAAACATTATAGTGCCCAAGCAAGAATTTCACCAAGGCCTTGTCCACATTCTGAGCCCAATTTGGACCCCTAACAGTTAAATTAACACATTAAACATATCCACACACTAATGCATAGGCCCAAAAATTCAGGATGTTACAGTTCTACCCCCTTAAAGAAATTTCGTCCTCGAAATTTCCAACTAACTACTAATCGTACTACCCAAGTCTCACCACTATGCTTTCGCTGCGCACTCTAATTTAATAATATATAAACATTGCACGCATACAGTTTCTATACCCAAAAATATAGCATCCACACAAAACATACCCGACTTAATGGTGATTGAACAATCCTGAGCCTTATGCTCCTCAGACCCGGATCTTAAACACGTTCCTGACTTCCTTCAACATTCACCCGGATGACACCTTCTGCAATATTCACAAACCCGAAAGTTTGGATGTACCTTAACATGCTTCATAGAACGAGACTGCAACCTTAGAAAACTACGATCTCTTTTTTTCTTACAGTCCACGCACCCAAACCGAAGTGTTTCACCGATTTCTTTAACCTCATTCAGTACCTCCCTAACTAGCTGAGTCAGCACATCAGTCCTAACACTTCCACGGCCTCAGCCGCAGCCTCTTCTTCCTCTTCTAGCGCTCATTATTGATTCTCGTATTATCTAAATTAGAAATTTTATGAATTATTAATTTCTTTCACTGATTAACCACTAACAATCTTATGGAAAGTAGTTTTTAGAGTAGTTCGTTCGAATTCGAACCTATCTACAGTTTCAGTCTCAAGTTTATCTCCTAATTCTAGAAACCACATACATTCAACCATCACACATCAACATACATATAACATCCATGAACTCACATTCCTCACATAAGGGTGTTTTCATCATTTCACTACCCAGGGGTATTTTCTGTAATTTCATCCTACAGGGTATGTTTGTAATTTGACAAAATAGAGTTTCTTGGTAATTTTCTTTGAATTAGAGGTACTTTGGTACACATTTTTTTTTTAAAAAGGGTATTTTGGAAAACAAGTTTTTTTTTTTTTACAAACCAGGTTCTTTTGTAAATCTAAGGGTTTTCGAGTAAATTTACAAAACATGGGTATTTTATAAAATCACGGTTGTTTTGGAAATTTTCAAAAAACCAAGTGTATTTCAGAACTTTTACAAAACTTGGGGGTATTTCGGTTATTTTGCAAAATAGGGTCTCTTGGTAATTTTGTGAAATAAGTGTATCTTGGTAATTTTGTGAAATAAGGGTATCTTGGTAATTTTGCAATCCGGGGTTATTTCGATCATTTTATGAATTAGGGGTAGTTTAGTAATTGTACAAACCAGGGTTATTTTGGTCATTTTACAAATCAGAGGTAATTTAGTAATTTAAAAATGAATAGGATGGCTGGTCCCTTTCGGGTTTTAATTATAGATTTTGGCCCGTCAACAAATCCTCGTGGCTAGGGTGAACAGTCACTACGCACCGGGTAGGATTCCAGCGAAGAGGAGGTGAGTCACTAGAACTGCTTAAGTACCAGGCTCTTCCGGATCCAATCCTAGACATGCGCATGCCTGTTGCCACACCCCAACCCAACGACTTATTCACGGGTTTGTTTAGTTGACTTAAGTCTTATGAGATTTAAGAAGTTGTTTAAGCTAAGCCTAGAGTCCATCAAGTTCTAATTTAAATAGTCTACGTCCCATAAAGCCCATCAAGCCCACACACATATAACACACAGTGAGTTCAGAATACTTACCTGGCGGACTTGGGCTAGAGACGCAGGTGCCATGCCGAGAAAACCATCCTGTGTTATTTAAAAACATGCATGTTTCAAAAACCCAACTTTAGAAAATGTTTTGAGCCCAAAACCCCAAAGCCGAGTTTTGAACCGAGCTTTGATACCAATTTGTAACACCCCATGTAACATCCGGGATTTATGGCTTACGCATTATTGCTTAATTATATGAAGTAGCATGCTTTTGTATGTTATGAATGTGTTTTGTGAATTCTGTGGACCTTAGAGTGTAGGTAAGTGCCTTAGAAATTAGTCGATTTTAAGTTTAAAAGAGGGAGCTAGTCTGATAAGGCCTTAAGAAAATATGTAGGGGATATATGACATAAGAATGGGCTTGTCTAAGTGGCTTGGAGGCGCCACTTAGGGCCTTAGTGTGTGACGCCATATGCAAGGTGTAAGGGCCTAGGATCGAGTCACAAGGGAAGCAAAAGGGGAGTTTTATTTTGGCGGCAATGGGGAGCAATAGTGGACGGCATAGGGACTGTACTTAGATGAGTGTGGATAATTCTTTTAAATTCGGCTTAATTAGAAGGATAAATGTTGGATTATTCCAATTATTTTGTATAGATGAAGAAGAGATAAATGTGAATTATTTTTATTATTTTAAATGAAGAGATAAAGAGAAAAATGAGGAAGCTGATAAGGGGATGTATGTGGCCGGCCAAGGGACTCTTTGGTGATCAATTTTAGTCTTAGCCGAATCTCTAAAGAGAGGTTTAGAGGTCCTTTTTCAGTTCTCCTTTCTTTCTCTAGTGAAGTGCCGAAATTTTCACTCTTTTCTCTCTAGACCAAAAGCCGAAAGTTGGGCACCATTCGTGCATCTTTTCCTTTCTCCTTTCACATACTATTTCTCTTTCACTCACTCCCTAGAAACCGAAATTTACCTTCTCATCTTTAACAAGGCCGAAACCCCCTACTCTTCCTCACCATTGCCGAATTCTGCAAAGGTTATCTCCTCTCCTTCTCACGTTTTCTCTTTAGCATCAAAAGCCGAATCTCTCTTTGGTGTCAGGCAAAGGTGCTGTCGATTTCTGTAGTAAGGGTAAGATCAATGGTTATTCAATCTTCCATCTTTTCTTTTAGTCGAAAATCTAGGAACTAATCCCCTTAATGTCTTTGGCCGAAATTATGAAGGATTCTTTCGGGATTTGGCCTATTGTCAACTACAAAGGAGGAAGGTTTCGGGACTTTTTAGATCTAAGGTAAGGCATGTATAATATTCGGCCAAGGGCCATTTGTTATGATTAAATTGATCTAACATGTACCTATAGGTATTTCGACATCTTCAAGACAAGAGATTAATTCCGGGATTTAAGATTTGGAAGGTAGGTGAATGTGCATATTCGGCCATATTGGTTATTATGTTAGCCGAATCTGACTATGGTTATTTAGGGCCAGACGACAGTGGTATACAAGGATTTCGGGATTTAGATCCACAAGGTAAGTACATATGTACATTCGGCCAAGGCCGTATTTGGTGATTAGATCTATTTCCTAATTGTTTGAAAGCCGAAAACTAACTAGTTCAATGATTAAGTGTATAGCCGATTGCAAGAAGAGTCATCACAAAGTTTTCGGGATTTGATTAGTAGTCAAATCAGCAGCAAGGTAAGATTTTGGTTGCGTTAATCCTTCGGGATTTGATGATTTGGCCGAATGGCCTATAGCTAAAATGATTAGTGTTGGCCGAATATAGGAACTCGAGATCTAGAGGATTAGATCGGGATTCTTCGGGATTCCAGTGGAAGCGTTAAGTATACCAGTTGTGTACCCCACACTAAGCCTTAATAGATTTATGGTTATGTTTAACAAATGTGTTAATATGAAAGTGTAAGAATAAGGCTAAAGTACCATGCAATGGTACAAAGTACTCAGGTACGTTTACCTACTCCTACTATGAGTATAATATATGGCACATATGTGAATGTGATAAGAATGTGAAATAAGGCATAAGGCATGATATTGCATGATTTGTATAACATGGGGCATATGGGAAATTATGATAAGGGGAAGTGATCTGGTGGTTTATACCACAAATATCTGAATGTGGTGACTTATGTCACGAATAATTATCTGGTGGCTATGCCACAATATATAAGGGCGATGAGCACGTCGACTGCAGCGACTGCTTTCGATGGTGTGTAGCGGATGGAGGGTCGACTTAGTAGTCCCCACGGTGTGATGGTTGGTACGGGTGATGTGTAGCGGACGGTATCTAGGTTTGGGTTCGGGATTGCATCATTATCCCTACTTGTTATGTATGTATGGTATGTTATGATATGCCTAAATCATTGGGACTTAGTGTTGGTTATACACACTGAGTCTGTTGACTCACCCCGTTGTGGGAATATTTTTCAGGTGACGCTCAATTATGGATCGGGTCGGCAGGAACTTAGTGGTGGCCATGCTCAGCTCAGAAGTTATTTTGGACTAATTTATTTCTAAGCATTTTTTTGAAATTTATTCGGGATTTGTTTTGATGTAATAAGGCCAGTAGTATTGAACTATTTGATGCATGCATGTTATTTATTTCGGTATGATACAATTTTTATCAATTCAAAGTTTAAGTAATGTTTTCATAAAAATAAATAAATTCTAAATGTTTTGATAACTTATCACGAATTCGGCAATACTTCTAATTTATGATTTTCAAGTACGAAATTAAAGCTTTAATAAAACTTAGACTTTTCAATTCGAACCCAACGCAATACAAATTTTATTCAAAAACATCCAAGTTTTCCAAAGTAACAACCAAGTTTTGAACCGCTTTACTTGAGGAACATACCAGATCTGGTCGAGACTCGTGGGCCGAGTTTGGGGTGTTTCAGCTTGATATCAGAGCCTAGTTTTTAAACTCTCGGCCTTGGGTTTAAGGCCCAAAACGTTTTCAAAATTAAGCCCAAAAGAATTTTGTGAAAATTTTTGTGAAATAAGTAGGTTTTTCTGGCATGGCACCTAAGTCTCCGACCCGAAGTCCACCAGGTAAGTACCCCTATCCATTGTGTGAATTATTGTATGTAGAAGGGTAGACATGGAACGTAGATTAGTATGATAAGTACTTGAACTATAGGACTAGTTTACCCCAACAATTACATAAAACTTTAATGCCTAATTAAACAAACCTGTGACTAAGTCGCCGAGCTAGGGTGTGGCAACCATTGTGCGCATGTCTAGGATTGGTTTCGGTGAGAGCTTGGTATTTAAGCAGTCCTAGTGACTCACCTCCTCTCCACTCGAATCCTACCTGGTGCGTAGTGACGGTTCACCCTAACCAAGAGGACTTATTCACGGGCTAAACCCAATAATTAAAACTCGAAAGGGACTAGCCGTATTTTTATAAAAACCTTAGTTCTAAAATCCTCAAATTACCCTTAGATTGTAACAACTATTTCATAAAATTTTTCTGAAATGTTCCCGACTTACAAAATTACCTAAATACCCCTGGTTGAAAAATTACCAAAATGCCCTTGATTTCTAAAAATTACCATACTACCCTCGATTTTAATAAAATTTTCTTATTTTGCAAAAGTATCCAAAAACCCTAGTTTGCAAAAATTCAAGATGCCCTGATTGGGAAAATTTACCAAATTACCCCTGGTTTACCAAAATTTCCAAAATGACCCCGAATTCCAAAATTTCTGCCATACCTTTGATTTGAGAAAATTGTCAAAACTATCCTAGAGTTTGAAATTTCAAAGTGCCCTGATTTATTAAGATTTTCGAATTGACCCCGATTTATTACCAAAATACCCCTGTAGGACAAATGACGAAAATACCCCTGGGATAGGAACAGACAAAAATGTTTGAAGAGTGAATGTGTATGGTAGATACTACTGAACGGATGTGTTTCTGTGAATTAAGGTAGAAGACTTGAAACTTTGAATGATCGAAACAACTACTATTAAGCTCTTTTCATAAAATTGTTCGCGGATAAACAGTGGAACAAATACTAACACATAAAATTTCTTAAATCAGATTAAAGCGCGATAGTAGACATGAGCTCTAGGGGACGTGGTCGAGGCAGAATGACTGTGTCAGAACCCGTTAGATTGGGTCAAGGGTCTGAAAATGAGGTACCACCACCTCCCCCACCACCAGCTGTTGAGCAGCAAGATCAGACGGGGGATGACGCTGTATCGCAGGCTGTGCTGCGAGTTCTTGAGATTGTGGCTGGAGCAGGTGGAAATATGGGAGCTCGGAAATCTGTACCCGAGCGACTTCGAGCCAATGGAGCTGAGGTGTTCCGTGGCGTATCTGGTGTGGCACCCAGTACTGCTGAGTATTGGTTGGAGGCGACCGAGCGAATTATGGATGAGTTGGATCTGACGGCTGCAGAGAAAGTGAAAGGAATGGTGTTGCTTCTTCGCGATGAGTCATATCAATGGTGGCTCACAATTCGGAATGGTGCTACGGTTGAGGAACTCACTTGGGAGTATGTTAAGACGGCATACCAGAAGAAGTGAAACACCCCAAACCCGGCCCACGAGCCTTGATCGGATCTGGTATGTTCCCCGGTGTAAACCGTTTCAAATTCTTTTGTGACTTAGGAAAAACTTGGGTGTTTTGAAAGAAAGTTTGTTTTGGGTTGGGCTTGAGTTGAAAACGAATTCGATTTTATATTGAAAACCCTTTTTTAATTTTTAAGTGATAAAACATATAGAGTATATTTAAAAAAAATAAATTACTTAATCTTTAACTTAATAAAAATTTGTAAACATAATTAAACAATAAGACAGAAATAAAGTAGTTCACTATGGCCTTATTACATCAAATATAACCCAAATTTAAAACCAAAGTACTTAAAGAAAATAAAAGTCCAAATCATAGATTTCTTGCTGTGCATGGCCATCCCTAAGCTCCTGCCGACCCGGTCCATTACTGCTCATCACCTAAAAAATATTCCCCAACGGGGTGAGTCAAACAGACTCAATGTGCAACCAACACTAAAATTTAATAGATTTAGGCATACCATACATATCATGTTCACATAATAATTCAAGATAATGATGCAATCCCGAACCCAAACCTAGATGCCATCCGCTACACATCCCCGTACCAACCTGCACACTGTGGGGACTACTAAGTCAACCCTCCATCCGCTACACACCATCGAAGGCAGTCGCTGCAGTCGACGTGCTCATCGCCCATATAAAATTCGTGGCATAGCCTCCAGATTCAGATAATTGTGTCATGAGACACCACATTCAGATAATGTAACCGAAGTTACCACATTCAGATAATGTGACCGAAGCCACCACATTCAGATAATGTGACCGAAGCCACCACATTCAGATAGTGAGACCGAAGTCATCACATTCACTTCCCCTTTCTCATATAACCCGAATGCCCCATATTATTCATATCATGCATATCATACTTAAATTCACATTCATGTCACTTTTCTCATGTTAAATATAACATATTTCGTAATCCTAGTATGAGTAGGAAACGTACCTGAGTACTTTGTACCGTAACACGGTACCTTAGCCATATTCACATTCTTATAATCATGCACATATTAATTATTGCCATAAAACATATTAAGAATTAGTGTGGATTACACACCTGATTCGCTCAAGGTTTCCAATCCAAATCCCGAAAAGCTTGATCTAAGGCCTTAGATCTTAAATCTCTACATTTAATCAATCATTTAATACTTAGTAAAGAGTCATTCGGCCATAAATCCAAATCCTAGTAGGATTAGTACACTAAAACTTACCTTGGTGTCGAATTGACTATAGTCAAATCCCGAAAACTTGTATTCTTCTCCTTTGAAATCGACTACTCACTAGATCCCTTGAATCTGTTAGTTTTCGGCTTAAAACACATAATAATAGATCTAACTACTAAAATAGGCCTTGGCCAAATGCTATAGACATTTACCTTGTGGATTTTAAATCCCGAAACTCACCGAATAACTAGGGAACACGCGGCCTATGGTGTACCTTTGGGAAAAGAACTTCTCCTTCCTTGTAGTCGACACTTAGTAAATCTCGAAAGATCTCTTCGGCAACAGATATTAAGGGTATTAGAATCTTAATTTCAATAGCCTTAAAAGAAATAGAATGAGAATCTAACCTAATCTTACCTTTACTGAAGAATTTGATGGAACTCTTGCTTGAACCCTTAGCAGTATTCGACTATGGCTTTGATGTGGATAACAATTTTGGCTCTTGAGGCTTAGTGAGAAATCGACTAGGGCTATTGGTATCTTCGGCTTTTGATTGTGTTTGTAATAGAAGAAGGAAAGAAAAGCGAAAAAGAGAATAATGGCAGAGATAATTCGGCAGAGAGAAGAGAAGAAACTTTAGAGAATTTCGGCAGAGGTTTTCTTGAAGAGAAAAGAATGAATGAAGAATAGCCTTACTCTTCCTTTTATAGCCAAAATTACTAGGCTAGAGTCCCTTACTTGGCCACCACTCTTCTATTTGATAGCTTTATCCTCTTAATTATCACTTTATTAAAAGAATTTAATCCAACAATTATCTCTTGAAAATAATGATAAATAAATCCTTTATTTATCCCCTATTTAGCCAAAATTTAAAGAGAATAAAACTCCTCTTTTAAGAGCCTTAATGCCGTCCACCTCTTTGCTTCTGGAAGCAAAAATAAAACTTCTTTTATTTGCTTCCCAAGTGACTCGAACCCTGGCCCAAATACCTGCTTGTGGCGTCACCCACCTGGGCCTTAAGTGGCATCTTCAGGCCACTTTTCCAAGCCTGATTGTGTGTCAAATTCCTCCTACTAATTTTCTTAAGGCCACCTTGCCTTAATTTCCTCTTTTTAAACCTTAAAACTTGACATTTCTTTACATTTCCAAGTTTCCAAAAATTTTCGTTTGCCTCCTTTAAACTTAACATTTCCTTACATTTCCAAGTTTCCAAAAATGTTCACTTCCCTCTTTTAAACTTAACATTTCCATACATTTCCAGGTTTCCAAAAATGTTCAAAATATATTCATAACACAGAAGACATGTCATTTCGTACAATTAAACCGAAAATGCATAGGCCCTTTTCAGGATGTTACAGTTCTACCCTCCTTAAAAATAATTTTGTCCTCGAAATTACTTACTAACAGTCGTACAATCCTTCTCACCGCACTATGCTTACGCTGCGCACTCTGATCTTAATAGAACCATCATACTTTCTAGGCACAATCTTTAAGTTCACGTCCCCTAGAACTCATGTCTACTTCACAATTTAATCTAATTAAGAAGTTTTATGAATTAGCCTTTATTCCACTGATTACCCGCGAAGAAGTTTTATGAAAAGAATTTTAGGAGTGGTTCTTTCGTATTCATACATGCATACAGTCTTTACATTCATACATTCATCAATCAATTATGAACTTTCGTTCATTCAGAGAAATGTTGTAGTTTTCATTGTTGCTATTTTTCCACTATCCAGGGGTATTTTCGTAATTTGCCCTACAGGGGTATTTTCGTAATTTGTCAAAATAAGGTTCCTTGGTGATTTTGTCAAAAAGTATTTTGGAATTTTTAAATTCCCGGGGCACTTTGGAAAGTTTTGAAATCCGGAGGTATTTCGGTAATTTTGGAGCTCGTGGGTATTTTGGTAATAAACTAGGGTAAATTTGTAAATCTTACTAAATCAAGGGTATTTCAACATTTGCAAAACTTGAGGGTTCTTTTTGAGAATTCTATTTTCCAAAACGGTGAGGTTGCAAAAATTTTGGAATTCAGGGTCATTTTTGGTAATTTTGTAAGTTAGGGGCAATTTCGTAATTTTTTTCCAAATCGGAGCATTTTGGACTTTTGCAAAATAGAGGTTTGGGATACTTTTACAAAATAAGAGGGTTTTATTGAAATCGGGGTAATATGGTAATTTTCAAATCCCAAGGGCAGTTTTGTAATTTTACAACTAGGGGTATTTTAGTAATTTTCACAAATCAAGAATATTTGAGAGAATTTTATAAAATCGTGTTTGCAATTCAAAAGGGTAATTTTTTAAAAGTTTGAAAACTAGGGTTTCCATAAAAAAATGCGGCTGGTCCCTTTCGGGTTTTAGTTAAAGGTTTAGCCCATGAATAAGTCCTCTTGGTTAGGGTGAACCGAAGCTACGCACCAGGTAGGATTCCTGCGAAGAGGAGGTGAGTCACTAGGACTGCTTAAATACCAGGCTCTTCCGGATCCAATCCTAGACATGCGCACAATGGTTACCACACCCTAACTCGGCGACTTAGCCATAGGTTTGTTTAATTAGTCATTAAGTCTTATGTAATAGTTGGGGTAAACTAGTCCTAGGGTTCCAAATACTTATCATACTACTCTACGTGCCATTCCAGTTCTACCCTTCTACAATTCATACTATAATTCACACAAAGGTTAGGGGTACTTACCTGGTGGACTTCGGGTCGGAGACTTAGGTGCCATGCCAGAAAACCTGCTTACTTCCAAAAATATTTTCATAAAACTCATTTGGGCTCGATTTGAAAAAGTTTTGGGCCTTAGACCACAGGCTGAGAGTTTAAAACTGGGCTTTGATACCAAACTGAAACACCCCAAACCCGGCCCACGAGCCTTGACCGGATCTGGTATGTTCCCCGGTGTAAACCGTTTCAAATTCTTTTGTGACTTAGGAAAAAACTTGGGTGTTTTGAAAGAAAGTTTGTTTTGGGTTGGGCTTGAGTTGAAAACGAATTCGATTTTATATTGAAAACCCTTTTTTAATTTTTAAGTGATAAAACATATAGAGTATATTTAAAAAAAATAAATTACTTAATCTTTAACTTAATAAAAATTTGTAAACATAATTAAACAATAAGATAGAAATAAAGTAGTTCACTATGGCCTTATTACATCAAATATAACCCAAATTTAAAACCAAAGTACTTAAAGAAAATAAAGGTCCAAATCATAGATTTCTTGCTGTGCATGGCCATCCCTAAGCTCCTGCCGACCCGGTCCATTACTGCTCATCACCTAAAAAATATTCCCCAACGGGGTGAGTCAAACAGACTCAATGTGCAACCAACACTAAAATTTAATAGATTTAGGCATACCATACATATCATGTTCACATAATAATTCAAGATAATGATGCCATCCCGAACCCAAACCTAGATGCCATCCGCTACACATCCCCGTACCAACCTGCACACTGTGGGGACTACTAAGTCAACCCTCCTTCCGCTACACACCATCGAAGGCAGTCGCTGCAGTCGACGTGCTCATCGCCCATATAAAATTCGTGGCATAGCCACCAGATTCAGATAATTGTGTCATAAGACACCACATTCAGATAATGTAACCAAAGTTACCACATTCAGATAATGTGACCGAAGCCACCACATTCAGATAGTGAGACCGAAGTCATCACATTCACTTCCCCTTTCTCATATAACCCGAATGCCCCATATTATTCATATCATGCATATCATACTTAAATTCACATTCATGTCACTTTTCTCATGTTAAATATAACATATTTCGTAATCCTAGTATGAGTAGGAAACGTACCTGAGTACTTTGTACCGTAACACGATACCTTAGCCATATTCACATTCTTATAATCATGCACATATTAATTATTGCCATAAAACATATTAAGAATTAGTGTGGATTACACACCTGATTTGCTTAAGGTTTCCAATCCAAATCCCGAAAAGCTTGATCTAAGGCCTTAGATCTTAAATCTCTACATTTAATCAATCATTTAATACTTAGTAAAGAGTCATTCGGCCATAAATCCAAATCCTAGTAGGATTAGTACACTAAAACTTACCTTGGTGTCGAATTGACTATAGTCAAATCCCAAAAACTTGTATTCTTCTCCTTTGAAATCGACTACTCACTAGATCCCTTGAATCTGTTAGTTTTCGGCTTAAAACACATAATAATAGATCTAACTACTAAAATAGGCCTTGGCCGAATGCTATAGACATTTACCTTGTGGATTTTAAATCCCGAAACTCACTGAATAACTAGGGAACACGCGACCTATGGTGTACCTTCGGGAAAAGAACTTCTCATTCCTTGTAGTCGACACTTAGTAAATCTCGAAAGATCTCTTCGGCAACAGATATTAAGGGTATTAGAATCTTAATTTCAACAGCCTTAAAAGAAATAGAATGAGAATCTAACCTAATCTTACCCTTACTGAAGAATTTGATGGAACTCTTGCTTGAACCCTTAGCAGTATTCGGCTACGGCTTTGATGTGGATAACAATTTTGGCTCTTGAGGCTTAGTGAGAAATCAACTAGGGCTATTGGTATCTTCGGCTTTTGATTGTGTTTGTAATAGAAGAAGGAAAGAAAAGAGAAAAAGAGAATAATGGCAGAGAGAATTCGGCAGAGAGAAGAGAAAAAACTTTAGAGAATTTCGGCAGAGGTTTTCTTGAAGAGAAAAGAATGAATGAAGAATAGCCTTACTCTTCCTTTTATAGCCAAAATTACTAGGCTAGAGTCCCTTACTTGGCCACCACTCTTCTATTTGATAGCTTTATCCTCTTAATTATCACTTTATTAAAAGAATTTAATCCAACAATTATCTCTTGAAAATAATGATAAATAAATCCTTTATTTATCCCCTATTTAGTCGAAATTTAAAGAGAATAAAACTTCTCTTTTAAGAGCCTTAATGCCGTCCACCTCTCTGCTTCTGGAAGCAAAAATAAAACTTCTTTTATTTGCTTCCCAAGTGACTCGAACCCTGGCCCAAATACCTGCTTGTGGCGTCACCCACCTGGGCCTTAAGTGGCATCTTCAGGCCACTTTTCCAAGCCTGATTGTGTGTCAAATTCCTCCTACTAATTTTCTTAAGGCCACCTTGCCTTAATTTCCTCTTTTTAAACCTTAAAACTTGACATTTCTTTACATTTCCAAGTTTCCAAAAATTTTCGTTTGCCTCCTTTAAACTTAACATTTCCTTACATTTCCAAGTTTCCAAAAATGTTCACTTCCCTCTTTTAAACTTAACATTTCCTTACATTTCCAGGTTTCCAAAAATGTTCAAAATATATTCATAACACATAAGACATGTCATTTCGTACAATTAAACCGAAAATGCATAGGCCCTTTTCAGGATGTTACAAGAAGTATGTTGGTACTCATTACATTGATGCGCAAAGGAAGGCATTTCTGGGGCTGGTTCAAGGGAACAAGTCCGTGGCAGAGTACGAGGCTGAATTCCTAAGGTTGAGCCAGTATGCTCGAGGAATAGTGGCTACGGAGCATGAACGATGTGTCCGGTTTGAGGACGGACTGAGAGATGACCTGAGGTTATTGATAGCTCCACAGCAAGAGCGGGAGTTTACAGTATTAGTAGAGAAGGCTAAGGTAGCCGAAGGAATTAAGGACTCTGTGAGGCAGAACACGGACCGGAATAAGTAGAAAAGAGGATTTGAACCGTCAGGGTCATCTGGGAATGTTCAGAAGAGGCCTAGGGTTGATGGGCCGCAAGGTCAGCAAGCTGTTACAGGAGGGCAGTATCGTACTTGTGATCAGTGTGGGAAAAAGCACTTAGGAGAGTGTTGGAAGAAGACGGGAGGATGTTTTAAGTGTGGATCTAAGGATCATATGATTAAGGACTGTCCTATGAGACTGGATGGGAATCGACCAGCGGGTCAGGGTTATAATCAGGCTGGTAGAGGTGGACAGCAGCCTCAGCGAGGTCGTGGACTAAATGGCAGAGGTAACGGTGCGGGAAGAGGACGTGGAACACCTGGCAGAGGTGTTGGTAATACAGAAGCAAGACAGCCGGGCTTGGTATATGCAGTTCGCCGTAGGGAAGATGGAGACGCACCGGACGTCATAACCGGTACGTTCCTTATATTTGGCAAGCCTTACTTTGCTTTGATTGATGTGGGCTCGACCCATTCTTATGTTGCATGTAGAGTAGTTGAAACTCTAGACATAACCTCTGAACTATCTGATAGGGAGATGACTGTAGTAAGCCCGTTAGGTCAAACTATAGTGGTGAATAAGATGTTTCGGGAAGTACCCTTAGAGACTCAAGGTGCAGTATTCCCTGCCGACTTAATGGAACTACCTTTTGGAGAATTCGATCTCATACTTGGTATGGACTGGTTAGTGGAGCATCGAGCTATATTGGATTGTGCAGCTAAGCGAATGGAGTTAAGGACCCCAGAGGATGAGGAAGTAGTTATGATAGGAGAAAGAAGAAACTACCTGTCTAACGTAGTTTCTGCTTTAAAGGCTGATAAGATGGTTCGGAAAGGGTGCAAGGCATTTTTGGCCTTTGTTAGTGCATTGGATACTAAAGAAGGAAGAGTTAATGGAGTTAGAATAGTAAGGGACTTTGTGGATGTTTTTCCGGAGGAGTTACCTGGAATACCCCCGGATAGAGAGGTGAAGTTCAGAATTGACTTGCTACCTGGAACAGCTCCTGTGTCAATCGCTCCGTACAGAATGGCACCTAAGGAGTTGGTTGAGCTCAAGGCTCAAATCCAAGAGTTACTTGATTGTGGGTTTATTCGACCCAGTGTGTCTCCGTGGGGAGCACCGGTCTTGTTTGTGAAGAAGAAGGACAGAACTATGCGTATGTGCATAGATTACCGTCAGTTGAATAAGCTGACCATCAAGAACAAGTACCCTTTGCCGAGGATTGACGACTTGTTCGATCAGCTTAAGGGGGCGGCGGTTTTCTCGAAGATAGATCTAAGGTCTGGATATCATCAGCTTAAAGTGAAGGAAGGGGATATCCATAAGACAGCTTTTCGGACAAGGTATGGGCATTTTGAGTTTGTGGTAATGCCGTTTGGATTGACGAATGCCCCAGCTGCGTTCATGGATATGATGAACCGGGTTTTTCAACCCTATTTGGATAGGTTCGTCGTTATGTTCATCGACGACATTCTAGTGTACTCCAAGTCTGAGGAGGAACATGATGAGCATCTACGGGTTGTGTTGCAAGTGTTGAGGGAAAAGAAGCTCTATGCCAAATTCAGCAAGTGCGAATTTTGGCTCAAGAAAGTGGCGTTTTTAGGACATGTAGTGTCTGCAGAAGGAATAAGGGTGGATCCTAGGAAGATTGAGGCGGTGTTAGATTGGAAACCACCTAAGTCGGTGGCTGAGGTTCGTAGTTTCTTGGGATTAGCAGGCTACTACAGAAGGTTTGTAGAAGGATTCTCATCGATAGCCGCACCTTTGACGAAGTTGTTGAGAAAGGAGGTACCTTTCGTATGGACGGATAAGCAACAGGAGAGCTTTGAAAAGCTTAAGAGGGTTTTGACTGAAGCTCCGGTCTTGATTCAGCCGGAGGCAGGAAAGGATTTCATGGTGCATTGTGACGCTTCTCATACCGGATTAGGATGTGTTCTGATGCAAGACGGGAAAATAGTCGCTTATGCGTCTCGACAATTAAGGCCACACGAGGCTAACTACCCAACTCATGATTTGGAATTGGCGGCGGTGGCCTTTGCTCTTAAGGTGTGGAGGCACTATCTTTATGGAGAAAAGTCAGTGATCTACACAGACCACAAGAGCCTTAAGTATCTGTTGACTCAGAAGGAGTTGAACCTAAGACAGCGAAGGTGGGTTGAATTACTGAAGGACTACGATTGTTCGATAGAGTATCATACGGGCAAGGCAAATGTAGTGGCTGATGCCCTAAGTCGGAAGGTTGTGTCAGATCTGAGGGCGATGTTTGCACATCTGAGCTTGTATGATGATGGAAGTCTGCTGGTAGAATTGCAAGTAAAACCGACATGGTTGAATGAAGTGAAGGAAAGTCAGTTAATGGATGATGAGTTAAGTGCTAAGCTACAGCAAGTACGGAATGAAGAGTTGAAAGATTATGGTATTAATGACGAGGGAGTATTGTGTTTCAAGGGTAAAGTTTGTATGCCGAAGAATAAGGAGTTAAGGCAGAGGATTCTTCAGGAATCGCATAGTAGCCCTTACGCTATGCATCCTGGATGTAGTAAGTTGTACCGAGATCTAAGGGAACAGTTTTGGTGGCCTGGTCTTAAGAAGGAAGTTACCGAATTCGTAGGGAAGTGCCTAACGTGTCAGCAAGTTAAGGCTGAACACCAAGTTACGTCAGGATTGCTTCAACCAATAAAGATTCCGCAGTGAAAGTGGGAGAGAATCACCATGGACTTCGTTAGTGGGTTTCCCCTTACGCCTACTAAGAAGGACTCGGTGTGGGTGATAGTGGATCGATTGACAAAGTCCGCGCATTTCATTCCAGTGCGGGTTGATTATTCTTTGCAGAAGTTGGCGAAGTTATATGTGGCGGAGATTGTGAGGTTGCATGGAGTGCCGGTATCGATTATCTCGGATAGGGATCCGAGGTTTACTTCTCGGTTTTGGAAAGCGTTACATCAAGCTTTAGGCACCAGATTGGATTTCAGCACGGCTTTCCATCCACAGTCGAACAGTCAGTCTGAACGAGTGATCCAAGTGTTAGAGGATATGCTGAGAGGCTGTGTAATAGAGTTCAGAGGAAGTTGGGAAGAATATTTGCCGTTAGCGGAATTTGCATACAACAACAGCTATCAAGCTAGTATTCAGATGGCACCGTATGAAGCACTGTATGGACAGAAGTGTCGAACTCCTACGTGCTGGACGGAATTGGGGGAACGTCGAGTTTTGGGTCCAGAGATTGTGGCAGAATCCGAGGAGACGGTTGAGGTAATTCGAGCACGGTTGAAGGAAGCTTCTGATAGATAGAAGTCGTACGCGGATCTCAAGTGAAAGGAAATAGAATTTGATGTGGGAGATCAAGTGTTCCTTAAAGTGTCGCCTTGGAAGAAGGTAATGAGATTTGGTCGTAAAGGGAAGTTAAGTCCAAGGTTTATAGGACCTTATCGGGTATTGAAGCGAGTTGGACCAGTGGCATATCAGCTGGAGTTACCGCCGGAGTTGAAGCAGATGCACGACGTATTCCATGTTTCCACGCTACGTCGTTACCGATCGGATCCATCTCATGTAGTACCGGTTGAAGGGGTGGAGCTAAGGCCAGATTTGTCCTACGAGGAGGAGCCGATTCAGATTTTAGAACGAGATGTAAAAGTGTTACGAAGGAAGTCAGTTCCTCTAGTCAAAGTATTATGGAGAAATCATGGAACGGAAGAAGCTTCGTGGGAGCCAGAAGAGGCAATGCGATAGCAATACCCTCACTTATTTCAGCCAGGTAATTTCGAGGACGAAATTATTTTAAGGGGGTAGAACTGTAACATCCGGGATTTATGGCTTATGCATTATTGATTAATTATATGAAGTAGCATGCTTTTGTATGTTATGAATGTGTTTTGTGAATTCTGTGAACCTTAGAGTGTAGGTAAGTGCCTTAGAAATTAGTCGATTTTAAGTTTAAAAGAGGGAGCTAGTTTGATAAGGCCTTAAGAAAATATGTAGGGGATATATGACATAAGAATGGGCTTGTCTAAGTGGCTTGGAGGCACCACTTAGGGCCTTAGTGTGTGACGCCATATGCAAGGTGTAAGGGCCTAGGATCGAGTCACAAGGGAAGCAAAAGGGGAGTTTTATTTTGGTGGCAATGGGGAGCAATAGTGGACGACATAGGGACTGTACTTAGATGAGCTTTAGATGTGGATAATTCTTTTAAATTCGGCTTAATTAGAAGGATAGATGTTGGCTTATTCCAATTATTTTGTATAGATGAAGAAGAGATAAATGTGGATTATTTTTATTATTTTAAATGAAGAGATAAAGAGAAAAATGAGGAAGCTGATAAGGGGATGTGTGTGGCCGGCCAAGGGACTCTTTGGTGATCAATTTTAGTCTTAGTCGAATCTCTAAAGAGAGGTTTAGAGGTCCTTTTTCGGTTCTCCTTTCTTTCTCTAGTGAAGTGCCGAAATTTTCACTCTTTTCTCTCTAGACCAAAAGCCGAAAGTTGGGCACCATTCGTGCATCTTTTCCTTTTCCTTTCACATACTATTTCTCTTTCCCTCACTCCCTAGAAACCAAAATTTACCCTCTCATCTTTAACAAGGCCGAAACCCCCTACTATTCCTCACCATTGCCGAATTCTGCAAAGGTTATCTCCTCTCCTTCTCACGTTTTCTCTTTAGCATCAAAAGCCGAATCTCTCTGTGGTGTCAGGCAAAGGTGCTGTCGATTTCTGTAGTAAGGGTAAGATCATGGTTATTCAATCTTCCATCTTTTCTTTTAGTCGAAAATCTAGGAACTAATCCCCTTAATGTCTTTGGCCGAAATTATGAAGGATTCTTTCGGGATTTGGCCTATTGTCGACTACAAAGGAGGAAGGTTTCGGGACTTTTTAGATCTAAGGTAAGGCATGTATAATATTCGGCCAAGGGCCATTTGTTATGATTAAATTGATCTAACATGTACCTATAGGTATTTCGACATCTTCAAGACAAGAGATTAATTCCGGGATTTAAGATTTGGAAGGTAGGTGAATGTGCATATTCGGCCATATTGGTTATTATGTTAGCCGAATCTGACTATGGTTATTTAGGGCCAGTCGACAGTGGTATACAAGGATTTCGGGATTTAGATCCACAAGGTAAGTACATATGTACATTCGGCCAAGGCCGTATTTGGTGATTAGATCTGTTTCCTAATTGTTTGAAAGCCGAAAACTAACTAGTTCAATGATTAAGTGTATAGCCGATTGCAAGAAGAGTCATCACAAAGTTTTTGGGATTTGATTAGTAGTCAAATCGGCAGCAAGGTAAGATTTTGGTTGCGTTAATCCTTCGGGATTTGATGATTTGGCTGAATGGCCTATAGCTAAAATGATTAGTGTTGGCCGAATGTAGGAACTCAAGATCTAGAGGATTAGATCGGGATTCTTCGGGATTTCAGTGGAAGTGTTAACTATACCAGGTGTGTACCCCACACTAAGCCTTAATAGATTTATGGTTATGTTTAACAAATGTGTTAATATGAAAGTATAAGAATAAGGCTAAAGTACCATGCAATGGTACAAAGTACTCAGGTACGTTTACCTACTCCTACTATGAGTATAATATATGGCACATATGTGAATGTGATAAGAATGTGAAATAAGGCATAAGGCATGATATTGCATGATTTGTATAACATGGGGCATATGGGAAATTATGATAAGGGGAAATGATCTGGTGGTTTATACCACAAATATCTGAATGTGGTGACTTATGTCACGAATAATTATCTGGTGGCTATGCCACAATATATAAGGGCGATGAGCACGTCGACTGCAGCGACTGCCTTCGATGGTGTGTAGCGGATGGAGGGTCGACTTAGTAGTCCCCACGGTGTGATGGTTGGTACGGGTGATGTGTAGCGGACGGTATCTAGGTTTGGGTTCGGGATTGCATCATTATCCCTACTTGTTATGTATGTATGATATGTTATGATATGCCTAAATCATTGGGACTTAGTGTTGGTTATACACACTGAGTCTGTTGACTCACCCCGTTGTGGGAATATTTTTCAGGTGACGCTCAGTGATGGATTGGGTCGGCAGGAACTTAGTGGTGGCCATGCTCAGCTCAGAAGTTATTTTGGACTAATTTATTTCTAAGCATTTTTTTGAAATTTATTCGGGATTTGTTTTGATGTAATAAGGCCAGTAGTATTGAACTATTTGATGCATGCATGTTATTTATTTCGGTATGATACAATTTTTATCAATTCAAAGTTTAAGTAATGTTTTCAAAAAAATAAATAAATTCTAAATGTTTTGATAACTTATCACGAATTCGGCAATACTTCTAATTTATGATTTTCAAGTACGAAATTAAAGCTTTAATAAAACTTAGACTTTTCAATTCGAACCCAACGCAATACAAATTTTATTCAAAAACATCCAAGTTTTCCAGAGTAACAACCAAGTTTTGAATCGCTTTACTTGAGGAACATACCAGATCTGGTCGAGACTCGTGGGCCGGGTTTGGGGTGTTTCACCCCAAACCCGGCCCAAACACCACGACCGGATCTGGCATGTCACTAAGAAGATTTAGTAAAACATGTCGCATTTTTGGAAAAACATTCGTCGAGTTTAAACATTTATACCGGAAAACTTAATAATTTGATAATTTATATAAGATATAAATTCTATATGATGCCTTTAAGAAATTAAAATTGAAATTGTAAAGTAAATAGCCTGTGGCCTTATTACAATAAAATATAACCCAAAATACTAAATATAAATAAACAAAATAATATCTTTTGCAGTATCCATCATAATCTCATGCATGGCCACCTTGCGCTCCTCTCCAGCCCGGTCCGATGCTCTAGGTGTCTCCTGAAAAATGTTAAATAATAGGGTGAGTCACAGGACTCAGTGTGCAACCCTCGTGCACCATCAGACTGGGCCTTAGCCCCACAGAATAGATAACAAAATATAATATATCAGGAATTATGCAAAACCCAACCCAATCCTAGGTTTCCATCCGCTACACACCACCCTTACCTGCCAATCACACCATTGGGGATTTCTACAATCAACCCACACCGCTACACACCATCGATGGCAGTCATGCTGCAGTTAGCTGCTCATCGTCAGATCATGGCAATAGCCACTACAATAGATCATGGCAAAAGCCACTACAACAGAACACTTCCCCTTTCATCAATCACCCAACCCCATGCATACATAGAAATCGGAATACATATATATAACATATCATATCAACAGAACCATTCACTGTAGAATGACAGAGATCACTAACCTGGTGATTCGCCTTTACCCTCCTCAGGTTTTCAACAGCCATGCCGGTATTTCGGCATTTAACAGAATATAACAGATTTATAAACATATACTAGCAGGCAATCCAAATGGTGTGAGAATGTTACAAACTTGATAACACGTAGTACTACTCTCTATGTCGATACCCTCACTAATCAGATCTACTGCCCTTTGTCTACAACTTTGCTCAAAAGCCGGAAGAACACGAAGATAAAGCTTCCCCTACATTCGACCAAGGATTATTATTTACCCAAACTTACATGTTTAAATAAACAAATCTCCTTACCTAGATCGATTAAATCCCGGAAGTAGGATGATTCGAGTGCTACCGATTTAGAAACCTAAGCGATAGGATCTACTTCAAATCTCGGAATGCCGCCCATGACAGAAAACACAAGATTAATCAACCATTTAGCCATTCGGCTATGGTCTCCAAAAAGCCGGAAAAAGATTGAAATCACACAAATCAACACTTACCTCTACAGAAAGTTTCGGCTACCCCTTGCAGAAAGATTCGGCAACTTCTAGGAGTTTTCGGCTTTTGAAAAGATTAAGAAGAGAAGATAATAAGAAGAAATCCAAGTAGTTTCGGTTTTTAGTTGAATGAATCGGCAACAAGAATAGGGAGTATTCGGCTATGGAGATGAGAAGAAAGTTCAGGGTTTCGGCTTTTGAAAGAAAAGATGCTGAGAAGATTGGGAGGTTTCGGCTTTTGAAGAAATCAGAAGAAAAGAAATTGCAGAGGAAGGCTGAGAATTTCGGCACAAAGAATGAAGAAAATAGTAGGGTTCAAATGCCAGAATTGATGAGCTATCCCCCCTATTTATAGAAATTTCGGCACTTACCTATCAAAAACCGAAAGTGCCCTTTCTGATAACTAAAAATTAAGCAAATAGAAAGGGAAAATTCGGCACCCTTTTGCCATAAAGAAACCGATTTCTTCACTCCTCTAGGTGATGGAATTTCGGCCAACACCTAGCCTTACAGATAGCTCCTATCTTTTCTCCTTTTATCTTCCATATTGTCAACTATAATATCTACATTATCCTAATCACATAAATCCTCCTATTTTTGAGCCTTGTTGCCGTCCACTCCACCTAACCCTAATGCCGAAATTTACCTAACTTAAATTAAAAGAATTGGGCTCCATGAAACTTAAATTTGGGCCCCTTACTCCCTTGTGTGGCATCACCATCCTTGCTCCCTAAGTGGCACCACTGACCACTGGGCCACAAGGCCATTTTGATATTTTAAACTCAGATACCACCTTTTAAACATTATAGTGCCCAAGCAAGAATTTCACCAAGGCCTTGTCCACATCCTGAGCCCAATTTGGACCCCTAACAGTTAAATTAACACATTAAACATATCCACACACTAAATGCATAGGCCCAAAAATTCAGGATGTTACAGTCCAAACACGCATCCGCTCTTTATCCAAAATCATCTTTCATACTCAATATCAACAGAAATTTCATTTGACTGAATACATACTATCATAGTACATTTATACAATTCACATTTCCTTGGTCATAATTTCACATTCAATTACCATATAGACAAATGCACATATAAACTTTGGCATGAGTATGAAATTCACATTTCCATATCATACATATATTTATATCATTAAACCGAATATGACCAATCATATACTTAAACATATGGTTTCATTCACTTCATTCATAGCTTAATTTTTAATTCAAATATTATCTCAATGGCATTGATAATTTATTAAGATATAACCAAGGCATACTTATGAAAATTAATTACCAAACATTTATCTATACATAAATTATAACATTTCCAAACACACATTGATTCATTAACATGTTTAGTATCCCATAGACCTTATTTTGCCGAATATATATATTTCCCTATAAACACGTTCAAGGTTCACATTTCAAATACCTACTAATTGAATGCACATAAATCCTTTAATATTAATATGAATTTCACATTTCAATTTATTCCTCATGTAACATTAGGCCGAATATAAGCTCAAAAATCAAGCATTAATATCACATATTTACGCATTAATCCACATATATATTTTCATATACACATTCACTACCATTAACGTCATTTATAACTTGTATCACATATCAAATAATCAACTTACCTTATTTCTGAAAAGGTAATAAATTGTCACATACCTATTCACTTTAACTCATTTAACACATTTGATTACTTTTACCGTTACTCACGTAAAATTTGCTAGGCATAAAGCAAAATATAATACACCACCACAGAGCTTGCTAGGCAATAAGCCTGATATAATTCACCAGCGTAAAGCCTGCTAGGCATAAAGCTTGATA
The DNA here is from genome assembly GCA_005393395.2 of Gossypium australe. Lineage (NCBI taxonomy): Eukaryota > Viridiplantae > Streptophyta > Magnoliopsida > Malvales > Malvaceae > Gossypium > Gossypium australe. The sequence continues at coordinate 2,166,785 of SMMG02000027.1, forward strand.
TTATACACCGGTACAAAGCCTGCTAGGCATAAAGCCCGATATTATACACTGGCACAAAGCCTGCTAGGCATAAAGCCCGATATTATGCACCGACAGAAAGCCTACTAGGCATAAAGCCCGATATCACTGATACAAAGTCATCTTACACATAATTTATATATCGTAAATCTTAACTAATCCTTGAGATTCATACGAAGCTTTTCAAACATCCTATCTTAATTGAATCAAACTTGTTCCCAAATCTCATAAACATTTTTACATTTGGCCAAGTCAAATAAAAATTCATATATTTATTTCTACATGTATACTTCACATTTTATAAAATTTTGTACGCCTTTTTGCTTATAAACTTACCTCAGACAACAATAATCGGAACAGGACGATTAATCGACGATTTTAGTTTTCCTCCGATCCAAATCCGATTTCTTTGGTTCTTGATCTAAATGTATTCAAAATAAACTAATTCTATATAATTTCATTCAATTTAGTCTAAGAACACATAGATAGGCAAATTACCATTTTACCCCTGATATTTACACTTTTTACAATTTAATCCCTATTGCACAAAACATAAAATACACAAAATTGCAACATACCCATGTTGAGCCAAAATTTACCCACTCTCAAACAAATTCACATATTTCATTTATTTCACATTTTAGTCCTTCAAATTATTATTTTTGCAATTTAGTCCTAATTACTCAAAATCATCAAAAACTCCAATACAAAACATGTTAATCTAAAACATATTTTTCATATTTCATCATCATACAACAAAAATCACAAGCTTTCAACAATGGCATAATTCAAAATATTCACCAAAATAAAAAATTCAAGCATGGGTCTTGTAGATAACTTAACAACGATCTCAAAAACGTAAAAATTATCAAAAATCAAAATAAAATCATACCTTAATTTAGCTTCCAAAGTGTCGAATGTATAAAGATTTTTATTTCTTTCTTTTGTTTTTGCTATTCGGTCATGACAAATAAAGATGACAATCACTTTTAACTTATGTTTTATTATTATATAGCTTATTATATGTTTTACTAATTTAACCTTATTATAATATATTATAAACATAAAGCTAATGGATATTTTAGTCCATTGCCACCCACTATATGTTAAAATGGGTAAATTGTTACTTTAATGCTTCCATTTAAAAAGACAACATCAATTTAGCCTTTACACATTAAACTATCAAATTTCCAATTTACATGATTAAGTCCATTAATTCAGCACTCAGATGACAATTAAAATATGAAAATTTAACACATATAAATTCACACATAATAAACATAAAAAATAATTTTTAAAAATTTTTCTGACTCGGATTTGTGGTCCTAAAACCACCATTCCAATTAAGGTCTAAATCGGGCTGTTACACATATGCTATGCATCTTGGCAGAAACAAGTTAAACCGAGATCTTCGTGAGCTATACTGGTGGCCAGGACTGAAACACGAAGTTTCTGATTTTGTGAGTAAGTGCTTGACGTGCCAGCAAGTTAAGGCTGAGCATCAGCTGCCTTCAGGGTTACTGTAGCCAGTTAGATTCCAATTTGGAAGTGGGAGAGGGCAACCATGGATTTTGTGAGTGGGCTACCCTTAACACCTACTAAGAAGGATTCGGTATGGGTTATTATAGATCGATTGACTAAATCTACCCATTTTATACCAGTCTGTACTGATTACTCGTTGCAGAAGCTGGCAAAGTTGTATGTGGCTGAGATTGTGAGACGCACGGGGTACCAGTTTCCATCATATTCGACAGAAACCCTCGATTTACATCTCAGTTCTGGAAGAAATTACACGAGGCTTTACGTACTAGGTTAGACTTCAGTACTGCGTTCGACCCTCAGACAGATGGTCAGTCAGAGAGGGTAATTCAGATACTGGAGGACATGTTAAGAAGTTGTGTAATTAATTTTCGAGGTAGCTGGGAAGACTATTTGCCGCTAGCAGAGTTCACGTATAATAATAACTACTGGTCTAGTATTCAAATGGCACCGTACGAGGCGTTATATGGTCGTAGGTGTCGCACTCCTACCTTTTGGACTGAGTTGGGCGAACGGCGAGTTCTGGGGCCAGAGTTAGTTTCGGATACCAAGGAAAAGGTAAAGTTGATTCAAGATCAGTTAAATAAAGCGTCTGATAGGAAAAAGTCATATGCAGACTTGAAGCATAAGGAGATTGAGTACTCTGCGGGATTATGTTTTTCTTAAGGTCTCACCGTGGAAAAAAATTCTGAGATTTGGATGGAAGGGCAAGCTGAGCCCTAGATTTATTGGGCATTATCGAATACTGAAGCATGTGGGGCCAGTTGCCTATCAGCTCGTGTTGCCTCCAAAATTAGATAGGATTCATGATGTGTTCCATGTCTCCGTGCTGAGACGTTACCGCTCTGATACTACACATGTAGTGCCTGTTGGGGAGATTGAGGTTACGCCAGATCTAACCTTTGAGGAAGAACCAATACAGATATTGGACCGTGAGGTTAATGTACTAAGGAAGAAACCTATTCCACTGGTTAAAGTGCTTTGGTATAATCACGGTACGGAGGAAGCCACGTGGGAACCTAAAGAGGCAATACAACAACAATACCCTCACCTTTTCTGACCAGGAAAATTTTGGGGCCAAAATTTCTTTTAGGGGGTAGAGTTGTAACGCCCCAAAAATATAGGGTCTTTATTTTTGCATGATCTGACACAAATTGCTTGTTTGCTTTAGTGGCTAAGTGATTTGGGTGTGTATGTGAGTGTTTGAGAAGCCTAGGTTCAAGTTTTGGCTTTTGCAGAATTTTTTAAATTTTGCTCTTAAAAGAACCTGGACACTGGCACATAGGTCTTATTAATTATTGTGCTTGTTTGAAGTCACAAAAAGCTTATTGGTGCAGTGGTTGTGGAGTTACAAGTGTGGCAAGGGGTCTGAGGTTCGAGTGTTGGCATAGCATGAGGGGGTATTTATTTTGTTGATGGTTCGGCTAGTAGTTGAGTTGCAGTAAAATTATGATAGATGAGAGATTGGAGAGATTTGAGGAGTGGATTGTGGTGCAAATCGTGGAGAGGATTGGGGAGAGATTTTAGGAGGAAATCAAGGAGTTTGCTTGTGGGGAGGGTAGTGCTGAAGTTGGTGTCTAGCTACTCAGAAATTTGGCAGAGACTTCTTTTGGTATAGTTCTTGTTCGGTTTTCTTTCTTTTGGCATTTTTTCTTCTTTTTTTTTGTTTCTCCCTGGCCGAATTGTTTTTTTTTAGTCTGGGCATCGTAAATCACTTTGGCTGAATATACTATCTCTAGATCATTTCTGTTTTCACCTTTCTTCCTCTTTTCTTAAAGAAATAGTCGAACCTTTCTTGTTTTTCTTCTCGACATTCTCTTTTCCTCTTTGATTGAGTGGTCGATTCTCTCTTTTTCTTTCTCTGCTGTGCTAATCGGTTTTGGTAGTGGGCGACGATTTCTTCTTCTGTTCATAACACTTTGGTAAGCCAAATACTACATCTTCTCTTTTCCCCTCTCTTTTGTTTCTTTGCTTTTTCAATATTGACTGAACATCATAAATCTTGTCTTGTATTTCAAAACCATTTGGATGATAGTCTCTGAAAATCGATAGAGCATCGACTGCCTTGTTTCTCTGCACATCTCTACTTTCTTCTTCGAATACTTTTTTGGCCAAATACTGTAGGGTAAGTAGGTTTTTTTTTGTAGTATTGGCCGAATACTCAATCTGCTTTAACTCTAATTCTTTGGACTATGGGTATCAATTCAAGCCTTCTATTAAAAGATTTTGCTAATGAAATTCGTTATATGCGTATTAAATAGAGAAGAAAGGTGTGATCATTTTCAACCAGCGATCTAAGAGTAATAGTCACATAACTTTTGGTCAAGGTAGGTGGTGATATCAGTTTGGGGCTTAGTGTTAATGATCATGAAAGGATGAAAGATTGATTGTTTTGGGATGATTATAGATTGTTTTGGGATGATTATAGGTTGATCACGCGTGAGGTAATCTGTTCGTTGCGCAAATAGGTGTGTAGTCACACCCCTCTCTTCTGTGAATCAACAAAAGCCGAAAAGCCGAAACTTTGACATTTGATGCCTCACGAGCGTGTGATCGCTCATGTGGTAAATCGAGCCCACAAATCGTGGGCGATAGACTGTGGAGGCCACCACGAGCATTCTCGTGCTCTTGGGCTGATATGGGCCTCGTTTAATTGAAATGGACCGTGTGGACCCAATGGGCTTGTGGGCCCTACACGAATAAAATCAACGATAAGTGGCAAATACTGGACTGGGCTATGAAGTTCGCATAGCTGTGGCTGAATTTGGGCTAAATAGGCCACACGAGCGTGTGGGCCCACTTGAGCCGAATAATGGGCCTTAGGCCCATTTACACCGTTACGACCATTTAGGTTATTTATGTCGCTCGAGGCGACTGTAGACCTTCGGAGAGGTCATTATATGCACCGAGACCCCAAAATAAGTAGTGACCAAAATGCCCCTAAAGGGTAAAATTACTATTTTACCCCTAATAGATGAAATGACCATCTTACCTCTAGAGGTAGGTTGACTGATGAGTGTATGTTATTTGTAAGACTGTACTGAGTAGGACACTTTGCACACACGAACTATTTATGACATGACATACTGCATGGGGTTGGGATTTCGATATGGAGGAAGTACTGTACTGGTGGCATTGCCACATTCACTGTTACTGGTGGCGTTGCCATATATACTGTTACTGGCAGCTATGCTGGGATATTGGTGTGTTGGTTGGGTGGGTGATAAACCGTAAAAGTAACATATTTTAAGCCCACATTTAGCATGCTTTTGAATGATTTATCCTTTGATTTATGTAAAAAAGTGCTCTTAATCTTTTCTTTTCATGTTTTATACTCAGGAGAGCACCCAATGACGAAAAGAATGGAAAACGGGCCCAAAACGGAGTAAATGGGCCATATCACGAAATCTAAATGGCCTGGGCCCTAGCCACACGGTCATGTCTCATTCAACAGTCTCGAACATGGCCTGGCCACGACTTACACGGGCCTGTACCATGGGCGTGTCCCTACTACGGCCAACAAGAGTTTTACTCAGATTTGGATACTTGGAGGAACAGAAACACATTCCAAAGCGTATTCAAACACCCTAGTAGGAATTCTAATTAAATTAGGATACTTAGGGGCCAAGTAAGGCATATCAAAGTCTATATAAACACCCAAGGGGGCAACTTGAAGAGGAGTTCGGCAGAAGCCGGAACCCAAGGCTTTAGTTAAGGGACGGTTAGCTAGGCCAAGGAGCTGAGCCAAAAAGGTCAGAATTGTGGAAATCACTCGAAGATCGCCAGTTGATCCATCTTAAGAAGCTGGAAATATACTCAAGACGAAGGATATCTCCTTTAACTCCTTCAGGGGGTTTTCGAAATTTCTTATGTTTTGTTTTATCTTTTCTTTTGAGATGTTTTCTTTTATTATTATGAGCTAAACCCTCAGATACCTGAGGGGATGAACCTAAGATGAATCTTGTTATCGTTTGCTAAACTCTATGATAAATATTTGACTTGTTCTTAATTATGTGTTCTTAATTCTTGTGTTGATATTTCCGGGATATTAATTCAAGTATGATGTGCTTAGGTGGAGGAGAAAAAGTCTCTGCCTAAGAGTAGATCTAGCATAATTAAGCGGAGTTGATCACGCACCTAGAGATAGGGTGACGAGATTTTTCCGGATTAGTAGAGAATTTTGCTTGAGGACAAGCATAAGCTTAAGTGTGGGGGTATTTGATAAACCGTAAAAGTAACATATTTTAAGCCCACATTTAGCATGCTTTTGGATGATTTATCTTTTGATTTATGTAAAAAGGTGCTCTTAATCCTTTCTTTTCATTTTTTTATACTCAGGAGAGCACCCAATGACGAAAAGAACGAAAAACGGGCCCAAAACAGAGTAAATGGGACATATCATGAAATCCACACGGCCTGGGCCCTAGCCAAACGGCTGTGCCTCATTCAACAGTCTCGAACACGGCCTGGCCACGACTTACACGGGCGTGTGCCATGGGCGTGTCCCTGCCGCGGCCAAGAGGAGTTTTACTAGGATTTGGATACTTGGAGGCAAAGAAACACATTCCGAAGCGTATTCAAACACCCTAGTAGGAATTCTATTTGAATTAGGATACTTAGGGGCCAAGTAAAGCATATCAAAGTCTATATAAACACCCAAGGGGGAAACTTGAAGAGGAGTTCGGCAGAAGCCGGAACCCAAGGCTTTAGTCAGGGGACGGTTAGCTAGGCCAAGGAGCCGAGCCAGAAAGGTCAGAATTGTGGAAATCACTCGAAGATAGCCAGTTGATCCATCTCAAGAAGCCGAAATTATACTCAAGACGGAGGATCTCTCCTTCAATTCCTTCAGGGGGTTTTAGGAATTTCTTATGTTTTGTTTTATCTTTTTTTTTTGAGATGTTTTCTTTTGTTATTATGAAATAAACCCTCAGATACCTAAGGGGATGAAACCTAAGATGAATCTTGTTATCGTTTGCTGAACTATATGATAAATATTTGACTTGTTTTTAATTATGTGTTCTTAATTCTTGTGTTGATATTTTCGGGATATTAATTCAAGTATGATGTGCTTAGGTGAAGGAGAAAAAGTCCCTGCCTAAGAGTAGATCTAGCATAATTAAGCGGAGTTGATCGCGCGCCTAGAGGGTGACGAGATTTTGCCGGATTAGGGTGAAACCTAATATGGGAGTCCATAGATCGAGTTAATGCGATTCTAGGGTTTTAATTAGAAAGAGATTTCAATTAATCAACCTAGGGTTAGACGTTATTAACTTCGAGAAAGGGTTTAATATAACTTAGGGAATCTTACGGATCAAGTCAAATGAATAAATCGTCTGGTTCAGAGTTAGATAACAAGTGAAGTCTAGGTGGATTCCTCCTTGGGTGTCATCTTAATCAATTGGTTTTTCTTCCAAGTTATTTTCTTAATTCATCCTCTTTGTTTTTGCATCTTTAGTTTAGTTGATAGTTAAATTTAGATTAGATAAATAAATTCACTTAATTCTTAGGCTAAGTAATAGAAAGAGAGTTAGTATTAGTACTTTTGTTTCCTTTGGGTTCGACATTCCGGTCTTGCCTTAACTATACTACTGTACAATAGGTGCGCTTGCCTCAAATCGTTGTCAGAGTTAGTTTCCAGGTTCGATCATTCTCATTATAAATTTAAAACTCTGAAATCGACGATCAGTGGGTCGATTTTATCCCCACTTGGTTTGTTGGTTGGTGGTGTGTTGGTTGGATTGGGGTGGGTTGCATATTTGCACCGTACTGATACTGTATTGGGCTTAAGCCCACATTGTTACTGTAATGGGCTAAGGCCCACACTGCACTGTTACTGAATAGGGCTCAGGCCCGGACTGTTATTGCATATATTGTTACTAACTGATTGATAGGGGATTACACACTGAGTTTCCATAAACTCACCCTTTCTTTTAACTGTACAGGTAATCCCGAACCTTAGACGATTTGGAGTCGCGAGGGACTCGGAGGTGGCCACACGATCACTGATGTTCTTTTTTAGACTTACTTATCTCAATTTCATATTGGGCTATTGATTATGTAATAAGGCCATTGGTGGATTTAATTTTTAATTGGGTTTTGATTTCTTATTTTAAACTACCAAACAGGTACAAATGAGTTTTCAAAATAACAACTGTTTTCAAGAAAAATACACATTTTAAGCTTCAAGGTTTTTAATTAGAGAAGCTTTCAGTTTAAGAAATCAACGGTAACAAATATGGTAATCGTTTTGATAAGCTATTTCAGATTGTAATAACTTAATCTGCCTAATTTTCTCAAGCAATAAAAACTAAATGGGTTTTAACTTAAATATGGATTTTGTTATCAACAAATCCAAATTTTAAAAATCACTCCGATGTGACACGTCAGATTCGATCGTAACGTCTACGCCGGGTTTGGGGTGTTACATAATGGTTACCATAAGATAAAATAAGATCATATTGGGAGAGTGGATTTATCTTAAAGAGATTAAGGATATCTTATGAGGGTAACACACTTATGACAAGGTTATTGGATGAGTATTGGTCGAGTATCGCCATACCATCGACAAACTTGAAATGGAGAAGATTTGGGACCAAGCTATAAGGGTATCGCGATATCCCCTTAGGGTATTGCGATACCCACCTCGTGACAACTCCCTCTGTGTATTCTGACTAAGGTATCGCGATATCCTCACCTGGTTATCACGATATCCCTGCCGTGTGGGGACAAAAAATGACATTAGGGGCAAAGTTTGTCCACCTGAAGCACTAATCAAAAGCCAACGTTTAAAGGCACTTTAGGCAATATTTTTAGGGTAAAAAGTAAGCTATTAAAAGCTATTCTTGGCTGAGAAAAAAGTAGGTTGTAGTTTTAGGTTAGAAAGCTCTTTAGCTTTAGGGTTTCTTTCATCTTTTAGCTTAAGAGCAGGGTAGTTTTCTTCTCAATAGTTTTAGGGTTTTAATTTATTTCTGGTTTTACTTAGTTTCATAATTGTTAGTTAAGTTAGTTTTTTCTGTAGCTTAGTTTTATTTACATGTTAAAGACTTTAAACTTAGTTATAATCACTCTTTAATATTTGAGTTAATGTTATTTGAGTTTTCTTTCTTTTCATTTGTTAAAGCTCTTATCTTTAGTGTTCTTGTTTCTTTATCTTTGTGTTAGTTACTTTTCATTTAAGTTTATTATGTTTAAAATCAAAGCTTTCATCTTTTTGTTTAAGTTTAAGTTAATGGCTTCCATAGTTGTTTCTTTCATGTTTGCTAGCTTTAATATGGTAATGGGTAACTAAACCCTAGGTGGTTGGTTGATGGAAATATTGTTTGATTAGTTTTTGAGTTCAGGGACTAAATTGCAAAATTGGACTAAAACAAATAAACCTAGAAACTTAGGATTGACGACCCTAAGGGAATATCGAGATAAGTGAGACCGAGAGGATATCTTATTGGGCACCAATTCTTTAGTCCCCGGTTAGTCGGTGAGATCGAGAGATAAACCAGACTAATTTGTCTAAGTTGGTAAAGCTGAGACCAAGAGGTAAAATGAAGCCAATTCGGGAGTGTGAGCGATTTATATCCCTGATTCGAGGGTTAATGAACAAGATGGAAATCAACCATCCGCTTCCTATTATCGTGTTTAATAGTTTTATATCTTGATTTATTTACAAATTAGTCCTTTTCTATCTTAGATAAGTAATTAGTTTTAATTAACTTCATTAATTTTTTTTTCCATACTATAGCAATTAGTGAGTAGATAGGTAAACTCCTTTCTTGCATGCACTTTTGAATAGAAATTTCTAAATCACCAATTCCTTTGGGTTCGATTCTTGGAATAATTTGGTGTTCCATTGTAACACTATAAATATTATAATTGATCTATACGCTTCCAGTAAAATCACACATTAAATTTGCTTTATAAAATCATTTGTTTTTCTGTGCACAAGCGCGTCGCCGTCAGGAGGTCACAACGAGGTTCTTCCTCCTTCCCCCAAGCATGTTCCCCCTCCACCTGCTCCTTCGGTTGGTTCTTCACAAGCTGCTCATTTTTCCGTCGAGACCGCCGCTCTCCTTTGTGCCATTAATTCTTTGGGAGATTAATTTCAAGGTTTTGAAGTTGAGGTTAACGATGCATTTCATAGTTTGGTCTTTACGATGTTTTCATTAAAGGATCAAATAGCTCAATTTATGGGTAATTATCCTCCACTTCAGCCTCCTCCTCAAGAGGATTACACTAGCATATGCATTCTCATACATCGCTCATTTGCGTCATTAGTTTAGCATGACTTTGTTTCCTATGACTATGAATGACCGCACTTAATGTTTATCTAGTATGTTTAAATACTTTGAAGTTTTTATTTTACATAGTATTTCCAATTTTCTCAATCGCTTCTTTTTATTGAACTAACAATATCTCTCTCTTAAGCTTTACCTGTTGCCTTTTGATATAACAAAAGGAAGGAGAAAAGAAAGGTAAATTTTGGTGAAACATTGATTATTTGTGCGCCAAATTACAAATTTAGTGACCAAGTTTTCAAAATGCCTTTAACTGAAAATGAATGACCAATTTATAAATGAATGCCAAATTTTGATAATGAACGAAAAAATTCTCTAAGCCTTAAATTGAAAATGATTTTTAGCAAGGGGGAGCAAACTTATTTGAAATCGAATTTACTAAAATGTTTTGTTATATGAAAAAGGGGAGATTTTTGGACCAAGCTTTACTCGAAAAATTATTTTGATATAAAAAATATTATGTTTTGAATAAAAATCATTTTAAACAAAACTTGCCAAAAATTTCATTTCAAATGATATCTAAAAAGAAAAATTGTTGAACTCATACTAGAAAATATTTTAAGGCCAAGTTAGTTAAATAATTTTCAAACTTGTGAAAATTGCTCCAGGCCAAAAAGTATCGATCCAGTATCAATACTTTGTATCAAGTATTGATAAATTTTGTTGAGTATTGATAGATTCAAAATTTTATCGATACATTTTTCAATATTGACACGAAAATGACATTCCATTTCCAAGGTTTTTATCAAGTATCGATACCATATCGATACCTTTTGTTGGGTATTGATAAATTTCTTCAAGTATCGATAGCGGTATACTTTTATCAATGCATTTTTCAGTATCAATACAAAATTGGCAATCTTACTTCCAAAAGATTTATCAAGTATCGCTACGATATTGATACCTTATATTTGGTATCCATATTATTCCCCTGGTATCGATATTGATGGCTCCAATGATCACTAAATTAGGCTATAAATGCTTATAGTATCGATACTCATAGAAAAAAATGTCTATACTTGTTGTTGTAGGTGAGATTAATGCACTGATATTTTAATCTCCAGCGGCTCTATTAAATATTCCAATAGCCACAACGGTTGGAAATCAATTAAAGGGTATAAATACTAGCTAGAGGTGTTCATGGGCCGGGCCGGGCCTAACCAAAATTTCAGGTCCATTTGCTAGGCCCGAGCTCGGCTCGAAGAATGGATCTAAAATTTTTCCCAAGCTCGGCCCGAATAAAAATGTTAAAACCCGGGCCCAACTCTTCCTACCCATATTAAATTTTTTATATAAATTTTTTAAAAATATAATACATCAAAAATACTAAAAACATTAAAATAAATGTTTCCTAGCAAATTGAAAATAAATTAAAAAAATATGTATACTTAAATAACACTAAGATAGGTGCAACTTAACAAGCAAATTGCCTCTAAGATAGTAACAAAATTAACAATAAAACAAGAGTTATACAATATCCAAACAATAACAACAAAATAATCTCAAATGGCATATCTCTAAAACTTCAATAACAATTCTACCCAATGAAATTTCGTAAAAGATCTCAATATACAAGTGAAAATAATAGTACTTGGTCACCCGTTAGGGTTAAAACTAAACGATAAATAGCCTGGCTAGGGCTTAACATTTCTGTATTCTCGAGTCCGCAACATATGTAGGAGGTCAGAACCTAGGCAAAACTCACTACCCTGTATACGAGGATTTCACTAATTTCATATCGGGGCTTATCTCACATTGTAAAATAATTTCCAATTCACCAACAATCAATATCAGCCACTAAAATATAGCATATTAGTATAAACAATTTAAATTATATTGTATGAACTTACCTACTGAAATCGTAGCGGTTTAACTAACAAGGACTAGTCAGCAATTTTTCTTTTTCCTTGTACGTCCACCGATTATTGAATTTATTGATCTAATTCATAATTTGTTTCAAGTAACCAATTATAATAATATAAAACAGCATATGAGCACAATATAATAGTTAAAATTCTAATTTTACAACATATCTCCAAATTTTTGTATTTATCACAATTTAGTCCTTAAAACCTAAACTAATATAATTTTCATATTTGAGCTTTAATTTCGAAATTGGTATTAATTAAATCCTCTAACAATCCAACAGAACATAAAAATTTAGAATATTCACACACATTTTGAACTCATTGCATTTTAGTCCCTAAGTTCAAAACTAACAACTTTTACTTTAGGAACTAGTCCATTAACATATCTGAGCTTTCAAACTAACCAAATAACCACAAAAGCTTCAAGAAAACATCAATGGAAACTTTAACAAACATTAACAGTTTCGCAAAATAGTCCCCGGGTTAGCTAAATCAAGCTCCTGAGATTCCAAAAATATAAAAAATTACAAGAAAATGACTAGAAAAACTCACTCAATTGAAGAAGATGACAAAGTATTTTCTCTTTCTTTCCATGTTCTTATCATCTTTTTTTTTTCTTATTTTAATGTTTAATTTTAAACATAAAAATTTAATTACTTAAGCTTAAATAGCTTAATGTCGTCCACCAACTATCAAGGTGATCTAATTTCCACTTAAGGCCTTGTTTCCAATCTAATTAATCATTTTAACAACTAAAAATCAATAGTGATAGACTTTTACGCCTTTTATGATTTAGTATCTTTCCCTTAATTAACTAAAGAAATGAAGATATTACTAGACCAAAAATTAATATGACACTTAAATAATTTCGTAAATATTAGATAATTGATATTCACGGACTCACATGTCGAAATTGTGGTCCCAAAATCACTGTTTCTGACACAACTGAAAATGAGTTGTTACATTAAGCCTAAAAATATCAAACATTAAATGATGAATATTGAATATTGGTTAAGAAAAGTTAAATCAATTTGAGAGAAGTAAAGTATAAACCTTAGTTGAAAGACCTTGTGATAAATCAACTATAGGAACTAAATGGGTTTTTTAGGAACAAGCTAGATGAGAGTGGTAACATATAAGGCTATGCTTGTTGCTCAAGGTTACATTCAATAGGAAGCAATAGATTATGATGAGACTTATGCTCCCGTAGCTAGAATGGAAGCCAATAGAATGCTTTTAGCTTTTGCATGCTTTAATAATTTCAAATTATATCAAATGAATGTTAAAAGTGCTTTTCTAAATGGTTTTATAAATGTAAGTGTATGTTGAAAAACCACCCAATTTTGAAGATTCAAAATTTCCAAATCATGTTTTCAAACTTTCAAAAGCCTTTATGGTTTAAAACAAGCTCATATAGCTTGGTATGAAAGATTATCAAATCTTCTTGTTGAAAAAGGTTTTTGTAAAGGGAAAGTTGACAAAACACTTTTTATCAAAAGAAAAGACAAAGGTTTTTTAGTAGTACAAATCTATGTTGATGACATTATCTTTGGTACTACTAATGATTTTCTTTGTGAATATTTTTTAAAGCTAATTAACTGCCTCTAGATGTACCAATGTCCAGAGTGTGAATACTGCAACTAAAGATATAGATTTGAGGCGGTGTCTGCAAGTATATGGGTTAGGTTGTAATATAGTTTGTTTACAATGAAACACTTGGTAAGTATTCTTAGGATCGTACCTAAAAGATTGCAATTTGGGAAAAAATGTTATGAAGCCAACTACGGGAAATAATTACTAATCTACTCGAATCACGAATTAGTAATGTTAATCAAGAAGCAAGGTGACAATAATAATAAGAAACTAAATAAATTTAACTAAACCTAAATCTAGTCCTAGGTTCCTGTATAGGCTTTTCCTATTTCTTATTTTGACTATGCAAGTTCCTTTTAGCCTAGATTCAATTGTTTTACCTAATTAATTATTGATGTACGTTCTAAGCAATAAACTAGTCGATACCCTAGCAGGATCCTTCGATCTTCCACTAAAATAACAAGTTAGTAAGGACTGCTTATCTTCTGATCTCATAGTCCAGAATAGTTCGGGGTTAAGGTGTTCACGGATAGGCCAAACCAATTTTAAGTTCTTCCTCTCCCAAACAGCCGATCCGCTAAAAAACTCTATCATTCAAATAATTAATTAAGTTAAAGCAATTGAAACATGCAAAATATGTAGAAATCATAAATTGATTCTAATCTTTACACAAACATTCATCTAACAATGGTAAAGAAATAAATATAAAAAAAAGAATAAAGAAAAGACATGCTCATGGATTTATCGATGAAAGCGTGATTTCGAAACAATCTCCCATTGCAGAAGTCTCACTTCGAAATAGAATCTTCTGATTACAAGAACATAAATTAACCTATGTGAAAACTAGGATTGCAAGAAAAACCTAAGAATCTAACCTTAAAAAAATTGAGCGTTTAGCGTGATTATAATGGCCTTTATATTGGCTCAACTTGGAATACTAAAGTGCCTAAATTAACCTTGAAGTCCTTAGAGTTCGACTAGGATAAATACTCCTAATTTCCCTCTAAAATGTAAGTAAAACGTGTAGGAACTTTCGGCTATGTAAGGGCTTGGTTGCAACATAAGCCTGCAGTGTTGCAACATCAGAGTCCGATGTCGTAATATCAAAGGGCCGTGTCACGACATTGAGGGCAGTTTCACTCCAAAACTTGTTTTTAGCTTTTGTCTTCGACATCGAGGCATCAATATCATGGTGTCACAGCATAGGTATTAATTTTGGCAAATAAGCATATTTAGCTCCTGACTTGACCTACAAGACCATGTAACCTTATTTAGATATATAAAAGGTATTAAAAACTACTAAAAAGCATAAATTAATACGTTAAGTATGAAAAGCCTTAATATATACTAAGATGCTTTGATTAAACTATCAAACAAGCTAAAATTATGTGTAAAAAGGGTATAAATAATAGTGTAATTCATAGCAGATCACACCCCCACACTTAACTTGTTGCTTGTCCTCAAGCAACCAAAACACATATATTGGAAAAAAAAGACAGAATAAAATAAAATAAAATTTTAACACGAAAATGAGTTAATTTCTTTCTTTAAACAAGCTAGAGTTAATGAAGATGGATATAAGTAAGAACCTTAAACCTAAACTCTCCCCCACACTTAATGTTTTGCTTGTCCTCATGCAAACCAAGTTTAGACATATAGCATACAAAAAGAAGACGTCCCTTGGATTTTATTACCACTAAGAACATGATTGTAAAAAAATTAAAGGTATAATAATTCTTATCGCACATGTAACTTAATCTTAATAGTTCATCACCTTGAAATTTTTTGAAGTAAATCAGTATTAGCTTAAAGTGTTACATTACTAACAAATTAGAAATAATTCCCATGACCAAATGTTTAAAAATATCACCATTAACATAAATCAAACAAATATGTAGCAAACACAATCATGTGAATCAAAAACATTCTTTAAGTACAATTGTTAGTAATTCTAGAACGCTTAAGTCACATTGGTCTTCTAGGCTTGTAACGTTCTGAGGTTTAAGACGATATGAGTTCAAAGAAAAATATGGCTCAAAACGGTTCAAACACTTGAAATAGTTAGGCACATGACATTGTTCCCTCTCGTCCCCCTTAATGTCCCATCGAAGCTCACCACCTTTTTTCTCCCTCTCTCACCTACCTTATCTCTCCATGTAGAAAGAGAAAATATAATACTATAAGCAATGGTTTACTTAACGAGTTTTGGTGCACTGATGATTGAGTTTTCTTACTTTTGTGACCTTTTGTTTTGTCACTTTGACTTTTTACTCTTTTCTCAATCACAGTGCTTTGTTTCTGTTTTGTACTTTTTCGTCTCATTTTTACTTTAGACTTTTTCTCGATTATTTTTTGTCACACATTTTTGCTTGACCTATAATCATTGTATAACATTGTTTCTTCCTTTTTCGCATACTCTCTCTTTTTTTTTTGAAACCATCGTGATTTATCTACCTAACCCTTCAATATCTATGGCCTGGCGTTTATTTTATAATGTATTAAAGGACGAAGGATAGAGAGGAGTTAAAGTTTTATGTGTGGTCTTTGGTTTTCAATTTTGCTGGTTCATCAAAAAAGAGTTATCAGGCTCAAATAAGGAGACTAGGGATTCATAGCATCAATGTATGGTCATTTGAGAACTAGTGTAACACCCCAAACCCGGCCCAAACGCTACAACCGGATCTGGTATGTCACTTAAGGGATTTTACAAAACATGTCGCATTTTGGAAAACAACTACTAGCTTTAAATACTAAAACCGAAAACTTAATAATTCATTAATTCATATAAAATATAAAGTTATAAATTACCTTGGTGAATTTTAAACAAAAACTATAATTTCATACATGTCTTAACTTAATTTAAAACATAAAACTTAAAAGCCCAGTAATAAAAGCCCAACATAAAACCAAAACATAAATAATAGTCTAGTGGCCCATGGCCTTATTACAATAAAATTTAAAACCCATTAAATAAAAATATAAAATAATAAATGGAGTCTTCTTGTTAAATCCAAGAGTTCTTTTGCATGGCCACCTTGCGCTCCTCTCCAGCCCGGTCCGATGCACTAGGTGCTACCTGAAAATGTTAAGAAATTGGTTGAGTCGCGAGACTCAATGTGCAACCCTTATGAACCATTAGATTTGGGCCTTAGCCCTACAGAACAGAATAACAGTTTAATATATATATATATATAACAAAATAATTATGCAAGCCCAACCCAAATCCTAAGTTTCCATCCGCTACACCCTCCCGTACCAGCCGTTCACACCATAGGGGATTTCTACAATCAACCCGTACCACTACACGCCGTTGATGGCAGTCGTGCTGCTCATCGTCAGAGTTGTGACAGAGTCACCAGGCTGAAATGGCAAAAAGCCACCAGAAACAGAGTTTGTGACAGAGTCACCAGGCTGAAATGGCAAAAGCCACCAGAACAGATCACTTCCCCTTTTCATCAATTTCCCAACCCCAAGCATACAATGAAATAGTCATACAAAGCATACCGTTTTAACAGGAATAATCACTGAAATAGGACAGAAGTCACTAACCTGTTGATCAGCCTTTACCCTTCAAGGGTTTTCACTTGTTATGCCGGGATTTCGGCATTTAGCAGAGTATAGCAGATTTATACATATGAATATATATTAGCAAACAGTCTAACAGTGAGAAAGGTTACACATCTGATTAATGTCGATACCCTTGCTAGACCGATCTACAACTTTGCTCAAAAAGCCGGAAAGATGTGAAAATAGGGCCTCTCCTATATTCGGCCAAGGGTTAGTAAATCCTGAATTTACACATTGAAACTAATAGATCTTCTTACCTTGAAATCTCGAAAGTAACAGGATTCGAGTGCTACCGGTCTATAACTCAGAGATCTATGCGATTGACTCCACTAAAGTTCCCTTCAGATTTCGGCACAAGTAGGCACCATAGAAGTAATTCGGCAATCACAGGAGATGAGATCTAGGGATTTCGGCTTTTAGGAAAATCCCGGAAAAAGTATGAACAAGAGAAGGCTGATGTGTCTTTGGCTTTTAAAATACTTGAGTGAAGAGTTTCGGTTTCTGACAGGAAAAGAGAAGAAGAAAAGAAAACAAGGAAGAGACTTGAAGATTTCGGCTAGGAAGAAAAAGAATGGAAAGAGTTTTGGCTTTTGAATCAAAGTGAAGATGAGGGAATTGGCTTAGAGATTTCGGCTTTTGCAGAGAATGAAGAGGAAGATGGAACTTTAGGAGTTTTCGGCTTTTACTCAGAGAAGAAGAGAAAAGAATGAGAGAAAAACCCAAATGCCGAAATTAAAGAAATATTCCCCCTATTTATAGAAATTTCGGCACTTACCTAACCTTGCAGATAAATCCTATCTTTTCTCCTTTATCTTAATCTACTAGCTCATCTAAAAGAGACTTAATTATCTCTAACTCCTCCCTCCTTTATCAGCATATTATTCACATATTTTAATCATTAAAATCCCTAAATTTTAGCCTTTATCTGCTTATTATCCACATAAAATAAATTCCTAATTAATAGCCTTTATCTGCTTATTATCCACATATTTTAAACATTAAAACCCCTAAATTTTAGCCTTGTTGCCATCCATTCCACCTAATCCTAATGCCCAAAATTTAGCTAACTTAAATTAAAAGAATTGGGCTCCATGAAACTTAAATTTGGGCCCCTTACTCCCTTGTGTGGCGTCACCTCCTAAGATTGGGCCACAAGTCCACTTTGGTATTTTAAACATAGATAATTTTAATGCCCAAACAGATAATTTTAATCAAGGCCTCTGCCTAAGCTTGAGCCCAATTTGGACCCCTAACACTTAAATTAACACATTAAACATATCCACCCATTAAACGCATAGGCCCAAAAATTCAGGATGTTACAACTAGCTATTCAAACAATGCCTTAGGTCATCCCTAAGCATCCCACCATACACAATTTCTTTCATGCTTCGAATTAAACCGAATGAATAATAATCAACTCAAGCATTCATGTCTCTATGACTATCTGTAGGACTTATATCTCATATGGCATCATCAAACATTCTTACTTATGTACTTCTAATCTATTATGCAATTTAACTAACCTAATCAATTTCCCTAAAAAATAATCAATTTATCTTATATTAATAAAAAATTTCATGCTTGACAAGAACCATTACATATTTTATTATCTTCAACTTTTATCCACAGTATTAATATAATCTAAGCACCAAAAACAATAATAATTTTTTTTTAAAAAATAAATAATCAATTAAATCAGAGTAAACACATAAACCAAATCACATAAAAAAATTAATCCTATGTATTTTCCTCCACACTTTAGAACATACATTGGCCTTAGTGTAAAATAATTAAAGTGCAAACAAGAAAACTCCCGTAAGTAGGTTGAATCCTTGTTGTTGTGATAATCTTGGGGTTTGTGTGCTTCAAGTGGACGAAGAGTACCTAAAAGAATTCTACGAAAATAAATATGAAATATAATATAAGGAAAATAAAAAGAAAAAGACAAAGGGTCGATAATGGATGACAGGATGTCTACAAATATTCAGATGAACTTGGGCCTTCAACGTTGTAAGGTGTATTATGTCAAGGATATCACGACATTAGGGTGCGATGTCGAGACATCGAGTCCAGTTTCTGATTTCTTCAATTTTTTCAGTTCTATCACTCTATGATATCTATACCTACTAAGGAAAAAAACTAAACACAACTAAAATTAACAATAATAAAATAAAAATGAAACAAAATTTAAAATAGGGAATAAAAGTTCTTTAAAAATCGAGACGATCCCTATCGCCACCATAGAAGAACTTCCAGTTGGTTCTAACACTTTTGATTCGTCATTTATTCCTTTGTCGATGTATATGAACCAACCCCTTTTGTCTGTTCCAATGATGTTGCCTTATTTTTGACTGACGTGACATCCATATTACGAGCCACTTAGTTTCAAATCAGAGCCAACCCCAAATCATTTTTCGGGGTACTATTGCTTCAAGCTTCCTTCTCTCCATGTCGCATGAAGTTTTGGTCACTTGAGCTATGCTGCCCTTGTCAGATGAGAATGAGTAGACTCATTGATCTCTTTGGCTGATACCTTTTTTGCTATGGCCAGAAGATGTATTAGCTCTTCTAAACCTCCATTTAGAATCGGTTTAAGCTCTATGTTAGTGGTTATTTCTACTTTTACGTCAACAACTACATCTAATGTTATGTTTGATTCTATGTCAATTAGATCAGAAACCGCTTCGAGTATGTGTAGTTCATCAACACAGTCCCTAATTCCAAACTATTGCTGATTTTCATCATCTAAGTCTGGACGATTGTTGGTAATATAGTGTTCATCATGGTCAAAGTTGAGAACCTCATGTATGACCTCTTCCTGTGGAGGTAATGCCTCTGATATCTCTCGAAGCATTACCATCATTTGTGTCATCTTATCTGACATTTTCGATAAAATGTCAGATGTTTCATTGTTAGCTTGGTAGATTTGATCACACTTGGATGGATTTTTATTCGGCTTACATACGGGTTCCTCCGGATAATTTCTTTTATCTTTGTGGTCATAACTCCCAGGCGCATCATAAGGTAACTCGTCCAGATGTTCGAGCGTATTATATTCATTGTTATCACTCCACCGGTTTGTCGAAGCTCCGTTAAACCAAATTTGTCCTTCATTATTGTGCCACTCAACATGCTAAAAGGACAACTCATCCGACTCAGACCCACTATCGTCATCATCAAATTTATCCATGTTCGCGCCTATGTTCTAGGCTAAAGGTTTGTCGGGCTTCATTATTCCACATGACAATATCTCTGGTGGATTAGAAAGAGACTCTCTTGGGTGTTCGGGCTTATCAATCTTTTTATCATCTAACTCATACAAAGGTTCATATGAATACCCTTCTTTTCCATATTTTCTATACAAACTCCATTGATCAATCGAATCTCCATCTAACCAACTTGATTCCTAATCATCGTATAAATTATCTGACGTCTTGCATTTATACCAAATGTAATCATCATTAATTGCACTCATGATTAAATTTGCTTCATTAACAAGGGAAATAATAAAATAATAAAAATGATTAAAAACAAAAATTAAGCTTAAATAATAAATTAATAAAATCAGCACACTATTTGACTTGTTTGTCTTTTGACTAATATTATTTACAAGCAACCAATTCAATAACAATTATCACCGTCGTAATCCCCGACAATGGCGTCAACAACTTGACCGCCTCCGGACTTACCAACGTCCAGAGTGTAAATACTGCAACAAAAGGTATAGTTTTGAGGCGGTGTCCACAAGTATATGGGTCAGGTTGTAAAATATAGTTTATTTACAATGAAACACTTAGTAAGTATTTCGAGGATCGTACCCAAAGGATTGTAGTTTGGGAAAATTGTTATTAAGACAATTACGAGAAATAATTACTAATCTATTCGAATCACGAATTAGTAGTGTTAGTTAAGAAGCAAGGTGACCATAATAATAAGAAACTAAATAAATTTAACTAAACCTAAATCTACTCCTAGGTTCCTGTATCGACTTTTCCTATTCCTTGTTTTGACTACGCGAGTTCCTTTTAGCCTAGATCCAATTGTTTTACCTAATTAATTATTGATGTAGGTTCTGATCAATCAACTAGTTGATACCCTAGCAGGATCTTTCGATCTTCCACTAAAATAACGAGTCAGTAAGGACTACTTATCTTTCGACCTTACAGTCCAGACCAATTCGAGGTTAAGGTGTTCATAGATAGGCCATACCAATTTTGGGTTAATTCCCACCTAAATCACTTCATATAGTTGTCAAGCCTAGGGTTTAAGTTCTTCCTCTCCCAAATAGCTAATCCACTAAAAATCTCTATCATTAAATCAATTAATTAAGTTAAAGCAATTGAAACATGCAAAATATGTAGAAATCATAAATTGATTTTAATCTTTACACAAACATTCATCTAACAATGTTAAAGAAATAAATATAAAAAAGAGAATAAGGAAAAGAGATGCTCATTGATTTATCGTGTAACACCCCAAACCCGGTCAATACGCCACGACCGAATTAGGTATGTCACTAAGGAAAATATTTTTGAAGGAATCGAGTTAACAATTAAATTTTTGTGAAAAACTCTTTGAAATTCTTTATTTGTAGAAAATAAGTTAAAACTGAAATTTAATTTGAAATTACATAAAACTTTAAAATAAGTAAATAATTCATAAGTTAGAAAAGATTTGGTGTTCTTTTGTGTGTAGCTAAAGGAAGGGAACTCGGAGTGTGATTCGGGATTTGGTAGGAGACCAAATCGGCTTTAAAGGGAGAAGGAAGAACCACGTTTCGAGATCGTGTTAGATTCGAGTAGTTCGGGATTTCACTAATAGGCAGGTGTGTGATTAACCCACCGTTTTCCGAGTTTTTGCTATATTTGTATGTGTTGATTATGTACTAACAAGTGCAGTAAAAGTTATGAGATAAATACCCTTAAAGGGGTATGTCGATAATCCGGTAAGTACCAAACCTGATGATATGTGATTATTAATATGAATATGTGTTATGACTATGCTTGATGAACATGCTCATGCATCATTATATTATATCATTATTTATGTTACATGTGCATGGGTTGGGATATGATATGAAAGAAGGTACGGGTGTACTTCGAGTACGTGGTTTGATGTTAGCCTTGAGCTACATCGTGGATTGACGTTGACTAAGGTCACGTTGTGGATTAATTGCGATTTAGTTCGTGTGGCTTGATGAGTGGCTGTGTGCTTCATCGTGGTTGATATCGGCTATGTGCCATATCGTGGTTGATGAGTGACTATGTGTCCCATCGTGGTTTTGGTGTTAGCTACGGCTACATCGTGGATTGGCGCTGACTGAGGTCGCGTTGTGGATTATTGTGCTTAATTGCACGTGGACGGCATTGATTGCCTTTTGGAGTAAAAAGGAGAGGGTGATTTGATAATCCCCTGGTGTGTGGTGGCTGGATACGGGGGTGTGTAGAGGATGGACCTAGGTTGGGTTGGGTGCATTTTGCATAATCTCAATGGATATGTGAATTAATGTGAAAATGGGCCAAGCCCAGTTTATAAATGTGGATCAGTGTGGAAATGGGTTAAGCCCGATATGTGGAATTATGCGGTTAATTACCCTGTTACCTGATAATGTGATATGAATGTGGGCCAAGCCCAGAATGTGGTAATATGTGAATATGAAATTTTGTTATCTGATATATGGGTTATATGTGGTTAACATGTGGGTGGAATTCAGTGGATTAATTACACACTGAGTCTGAGTGACTCACCCAATTTTTTCTCAAACCTTTCAGGTGATGCTCGGACCGGCTTGAAGTGGATACGAGGTGGCCCATGCAGAAGATATTTTAATTGTTTTACACATTTTATTTATGAAAGGTTATTTTTTTGTAATAAGGGCCACTTTAAGTATTTAAGGACTTTTATTATGTTTTAGGTTGGATTGTCGATTATATTATTATTTGAAAATGTTTTATTTTAAACAACTTAATTTTATTTGGAACTTTAATTACACAATGTTTTAGTAAAGACAACAAATTTTTATGTTTTTAACTTTAAGTCAAAAGCTTTTCAAACATTTTTCCGCAGTGGCATTTCAAATTCGATCATAGCAAATGGGTCGGGTTTGGGGTGTTACATATCGATGAGAGCGTGGTTTCAGAACAATCTCCCATCGCAAAAGTCCCACTTCAGAATAGGATCTTTCGATTACAAGAACATAAAATAACCTAAGTGAAAACTAGGAATGAAAGAAAAGCCTAAGAATCAAACCCTAAGAAAATTATGCATTTAACCTGATTACAATGGCCTTTATATAGGCTCAACTTGGAATATTAAAGTGCCTAAATTGTCCTTGAAGCCCTTGGAGTTCGATTAGGATAAATACACCCAATTTCCCAGCAAAATGTTATTAAAATGCACAAGAATTTTTGGGTTGCACAAGGGCTTGGTTGAACATATGTAACACCCCTTACCCGTATTCTACACTGAAATTGGGTACGAGGCATTACCATACTTAACTCACATGGTCATACAACTTTGGGCTATCAAATTCCATTCCAAATTAAAAAAATTTCCTTACACACCTCTAATATCCTTATAATGGACCTACGAGGCCCTAAACATGCTTCCAGAAGGTTTCGGGAATTAATCGGAAACTTTTACGCACTTAGAAAAATTTTATCTAAACAGGGGCCACACGCCTGTGAGAAATGGGACACGCCCGTGTGGGTAGGCCACATGGTAACACACGCCCATGTCCCTCACCCATGGTCGACACTAACTTATTTCACACAGCCGGAAACACGTCCGCGTCCCTGGCCCGTGTCCCTTACACGGCCTCGGCACGCCCGTGTCTCAGCCCGTGTGCCAAAACCTTGGCATTCTGTTTATGACACCATCACCTCACTATGGTCACATGGCCAAGGCACACGCCCGTGTCCTTAGACCGTGTGTCGAATTAAATTCCAATTTCAAGATGCAGATTTCACACGGCCCGGGCACACACCCATGTTCGTGGCCGTGCCTATCACACAGTTGTGTCTCTGCCCATGTGTTTACTACAAAGCTTACTGACTTGCAAAACCAATATGCAGGGGACACACGGCCTGGTCACACACCCATGGGACTAACCGTGTGTCACACACGGCCTAGACACACGCCCGTGTGCCTACCCGTGTGGACAAGAACAAGGCTATTTGCCAAGCTCTTTCATCCTCCTAATTCATTCAAGCATAAATTCATAACCAAACAACCCAATCATATACCCTACACAATCATAAATAACCACATTCTTTCATTGATTAATAGTATTGAGCCATTAACTATGGCCATGTACAAAAGAATTTGTCTATAAGGAGCCAATACACACTTGGCCAAAATAACAAACATTTCACCTAGTCTAGCCCCTATACATGCCATACACAAAATGCTAATTCAAAATATACCAAGATGAGCTAATAGTGTGGGTGATCTTCCGATTATCTTCGTATCCCAACCCGGTTCTTTGACTCTATAAAACAAGGGAAAAGAAAGGAGAGTAAGCTTTAAAGCTTAGTAAGTTTACATGTAAACAATAAACATCATAACATGTGCTAAATAATAAATAGCATTTCACAATCCAAGATCATGCTTACTCATTCATCTCTTACCACAATCCAAACATATCACAACCAAATGCTCTTATTATTTAACATACATCCATGCACTTGACCATCACATGATCACATGAAACAACACATCACAATTACACAACAAATCATTCTTAGTAATATCAACTACTCGGTGGTGTCGCACTGAACCCACCATTTATTGTTAACAGGGTGGTATCGCACATAGCCCACCCACAAGAATATTTACGGTGGTATCGCACTTAGTCCACCAAATAACACCAACGATGGTATCGCACACAGCCCATCATGAATAAGTGATAAGTTGGTATCGCACATAGCCCACCAACAAAATAATTAAAGTGGTATCGCACATAGCCCACCATTATTTACTACTGATGATATTCCGCATCTACATATCTATTTCAACATTTATACGGAATTTATTCATTGTCTACCCAATCCAATCCATTTAAATCATAGGTGCTCTCAAACATACAATGCACCTATAAACAACTACATATGAATTTAAGATGCATCATTTACACATAAACTTACCTCGGTGCAAAATGTGTTAATGTGCGGTTAAATCCGAAACCTTGCCTTTTCCCTGATCAAGGTTAATTTCGTGCTCTTCTTGATCAATAACAACAAAATTTCATTTAATACATTTCATGATCATAATGCATCATAATCTCTACTTAGGCAAAATGATCATTTTGCCCTTGTACTATGGCAAAATTATGATTTTGCCCCTGGGCTCGTAAGTCATTTTTCAACACATTTTCTCATTAAACAAGCCTAGCTGAACATTTATTCCTCTTACAACAACCCACAAATCTAACTATTTCATGCATTTATTACCAATTTACAACATTTACAACTTAGTCCCATTTAGGTGTTTTCATGACAACACCTTTCACAAAAGTTGTTCCTCATCTCCCTAACATTCATTTTCTTCCATAAAAACTCAGCTAACAACATAAAGCCTCTCATGGCAAGTCCCTAAACTTTTAACCATTTCACAAATTAGTCCCCTCATTAGCTAGCTTAAGCTTTGGGAACTCCAAAAGTACAAAAATTATCAAATAAAACCACCAAAATCACTTATTTGCAAGGAGATAGCTTAGCTGAAAGTTTGAACCCCAAAAACTCTATTTTTCTCTTCAATTTTTAGTGGAAGAAGGAGGGTGAATAGTGAAAGATGATAACATCTTTTATTCATCTTATTTTATTCATTTTTATCACCTAATTTCCACCAAATTTGACCAACATTTAATATCTTGTCTCCTTAGGCTCTATATGGCCGGCCATCACTCATCCAATAGCCTAATTTCACTTTAAGGACCTCCAATTTGATATTCTTTTGCTATTAGACACCTCTCCCCCTTATAATGGAACCTTCGCACTTTATCCGATTTAGTCCTTTTTCACAATTTCACATATAATTGCTAAAATTAAAGCTCCAAAATTTTCATATATCCATATATTAATGCCATAACACATAAAATAATACTAAAATAATTTTCCTCAACCTCGAAATTAGAGGTCTCGAGACCAGTGTTCCGACTAGCCCCAAAATCGGGTTGTTACAACTCTCCCCTCCTTTAGAGATTTTTGCCCTCGAAAATCTTACCCGTAAAAAGGTTTGGATATTATTCTCTGATGGCTTCTTCTGGTTCCCACGTAGCTTCTTCCACACCGTGTTTTTTCCATAACACTTTTAATAAAGCTATGCTCTTATTCCTCAAATGTTTGACCTCCCGAGCCAATATCTTAATCGGCTCCTCTTCATAAG
Source organism: Gossypium australe (assembly GCA_005393395.2). NCBI lineage: Eukaryota > Viridiplantae > Streptophyta > Magnoliopsida > Malvales > Malvaceae > Gossypium > Gossypium australe. Next base: position 2,193,042 of record SMMG02000027.1, read on the forward strand.
TCATGTCCGATCATATTTCAACTTCCGTTGGAGGGATCACATGCGAAGGATCAGAACGATATCATTGCAACATCGATACATGAAACACGTTGTGTATTTTCTCTAACTCTACCGGCAAAGCCAACCGGTATGCCACTGGCCCAATCCTTTTGGTAACCTCATACGACCTTATGAATCGCGGACTCAATTTCCCCTTTTTACCAAATCTCAATATTTTTTTCCACGGGGATACTTTCAAAAATACTTTGTCCCCTACTTGAAACTCAATTTCTTTCCTCTTTAAATCCACGTACGACTTTTTTCGGTCTGAAACAGCTTTCAGATTATCATAGATCACTTTCACTTTCTCCTCGGTCTCTTTTACTACGTCGGCCCCATGAATTTGCTTCTCACTAAGCTCAGTCCAATACAAAGGAGACACTTGCGACCATATAAAGCCTTAACAGTGCCATCCATATATTCGACTGATAACTATTGTTGTAAGCAAACTCAACCAAAGGTAGGTATCTTTCCCAACTACCTCCAAACTCTAACACATAGCATCGGAGCATATCCTCAAGGACTTGAATCACTCTTTCAGATTGGCCATTGGTTTGAGGATGGAACACGGTACTAAAATTCAACCTTGTACCTAAGGCTTTCTGCAACTTCTTTCAAAACCTCGAAGTAAATCTCGGATCTCTATCCGAGATAATAGATACATGCACCCCATGTAATCTCACCACCTCAGCAATATACAACTCAGCCAACTTATCAAGAGTATAATCAACACGCACTGGTATACAGTGAGCCGACTTCGTTAGCGTATCCACAATAACCCACACAACATCTTTCTTTCTCGGAGTCATAGGCAACCCCGTTACAAAATCCATAGTGATTCGATCCCACTTCCACTTGAGAACCATTACCGGCTGAACTAATCCCAAAGGTACCTGATGCTCGGCTTTTACTTGTTGACAGGCCAAACATTTTGTAACAAACTCGGAGATATCTCTTTTTATGCCCGGCCACTAATAAAATCTCTTGAAATCATTGTACATTTTCGTGCTACCGAGAAGCACTAACAAATAACCACCGTGTGCTTCACGTAAAATTTTTCGGATCAACTCATCATCTTTCGATACACAAATCCTGTCGTGAAACATCAAACAACCATCCGAACACACTCGAAAATTGAAATCTTTTCCCAATTCACACTTAGCTCTCTTAGCTTGCACCTCATCATCTTTCTTTTGAGCCTCACATATCTACTGAATAAATAATGGTCTAGCCTTCAGCTCGGCTAACATAGCACCATCAGTAGACAACTCTAAGCTCGTACTCATGGCCCTCAAAGCGTACAAAGATTTTTTACTCAAGGCATCCGCCACTACATTTGCTTTCCCCGGATGATAATCAATTACTAGCTTATAGTCCTTCAATAATTCGAGCCACCGCCGCTGTCGCAAATTCAAATCCTTTTGATCCATCAAATACTTCAAACTTTTATGATTGGTGAAGATTCGACATTTCTCACCATATAAATAATGTCGCCAAATCTTTAATGCGAAAAAAATTGCAGCCAACTCCAAATCATGAGTCGGATAATGCTTCTCATGTGGTTTTAGCTGTCTCGAGGCGTAAGCGACTACCTTAACTTCTTACATCAATACACAACCAAGACCGTTTAATGATGCATCACTATAGACTACAAATTCTTTCCCCGACTCCGGTTGTACCAAAATCGGTGCCTCGGTCAACAATGTTTTCAATCTCTCAAAACTCTGTTGACATTTCTCAGTCCATTCAAACTTGACATCCTTATGCAATAGTTTCGTCATCGAGGTAGCAATCATGGAAAACCCCTTTATGAACTGTTTATAATATCTCGCTTAGCCCAAAAAGCTTCTGACTTCTGACACATTGCTTGGTGATTTCCACTCCACAGTATCCAAGACTTACTTGAATCAACTCTAATATCATTACCCGACACAATGTGTCCTAGGAATCCGACCTCTCAAAGCCAAAACTCACTCTTGCTAAATTTAGCATATAGTTATTTGTCTCTTAAAGTCCGCAAAACGATTTTCAGATGTTCTGCATGATCACTCTCATCCCAAGAATAAATCAGTATGTCGTCAATAAAGACAACTACAAACTTGTCCAAATACGGTCAGAAGACACGGTTCATTAGATCCATAAAAATCACAGGAGCATTCGTTAGACCGAACGACATGACAAGAAACTCATAATGGTCATACCTCATCCAAAATGCAGTTTTCGGTACATCTTGCTCCTTAACCCTCAACTGGTAATAGACAGACCTTAGGTCTATCTTAGAGAACACCGTAGCTCCCTTCAATTGGTCAAATAAATCATCTATCCTTGGCAAATGATACTTATTCTTCACAGTCACTTTGTTGAGCTGTCTGTAGTCTATGCACAATCTCATCGACCCATCTTTTTTCCTCACAAAAAGCACCGGAGCACCCCACGGTGAATAGCTCGGTCTTGCAAAACCCTTATCCATTAACTCTTGCAACTGAACCTTCAGTTCTTTCAACTCCAATGGTGCCATCCTATACGGAGCAACCGAGATAGGTGCCGTTCCCGGAACTAACTCAATCCCAAACTCGACCTCTCTAACTGGAGGTAATCCAAGTAACTCCTCCAGAAACACATTTGAATATTCGCATACCACCGGCACTGACTGAATCTTTACCTCTGACTCTTGAGTATTCAGCACAAAAACGAGATAAGACTCGTATCCTTTCCTCAAATATTTCTCGGCTACTATAGTTGAAATTATCACTGGCAGATTGTCTGATCTACCTGAATGACATTCTCATTTTCACATTTCAATTCAATAAACTTGCTACCACAGTTCACTAAAACATTATGGGTAGTCAACCAATCCATGCCAAGAATAAAATCAAATTCATCAAATGGCAACAACATAAGGTTTTCCAGAAAACAATGGCCTCTAGCTGTCAAAGGACAATTCCTACACACCTTGTCAACTAGCACATGTTTACCTAACAGGTTTGACACCTTTACTACAAATTCCTTAGACTCAACAACCATGCTCATACTAGATGCCAGTTTCATGCAAATATATGAATGGGTAGACCCCGAATCAATCAAAGCAATAACAAAAGTGTCATGAAGAGAAAAACTACCTGTTATCACATCTGGAGATGATGCCTCCTTGCGAGCGCGAATGGCATAAGTCCTTCCAGGTGGTTGACTCTCCGGTCTCACAATAGAATCTCGAGGCGCACCTCTACCACTAGTCCCACCTCCCGGGTTCTTTTGTGGTCTACCCCTTGATGATACATTGCTTGTTCTTATCTCTTTCTTTCTTTCTTTGTCATCCCTCTCAGGGCAATTTCGGATGAAATGATCGGGTGAACCACACTTGTAACAGTTTCTGCTATTCCCCCAACACTCTCCCGTGTGTTGTCTTTCACAATTTGGACACTCTGGTTTGGACTTCGGATTGCCCACACTTGCCATCGAAGTGGTTTGAACTTTCGAGCCCGAATATGTGTTACCTCGGTCTTTATGTGAATATCCAACTGACGTAGTCATCCGAGGGTTTACTTCATTGGACCTCTTCAATTGAACTTGGTATGATTTACTCATCGGCCTTTTTCTTGCATCTCGGGCCTCACTCATAGCCTTCCTCTTTTCCTTATTCAGTTCTTCAGCCTTGCATGCCCTATCAACCAACACTACAAATTCTTTTAGCTCCAAGATTCCAACTAGAAGTCCGATATCCTCATTCAATCCATCTTCAAACCTCTTGCACAAGATAGCTTCTATAGACACGCACTCTTATGCATACTTGCTGAGCCTAACAAACTCACACTCATACTCTGCCACAGTCATTTTTCCTTGCTTTAACTCAAGGAATTCTTCCGTTTCTGATCAAAAAATCGCTGACTTATATACTTCTTTCGAAACTCTTCCAAAAAGAAGTCCCACGTCACTCTCTCCTTTGAAACCACTAATGTCAACATTTTCCACCAATGGTATGTCGAGTCCCTCAGCAAAGACACGGGGCATTTTAAGCTCTCCTCAGGTGTACAAGAGAGTTCATCAAATACTCTCATTGAGTTCTCAAGCCAGAACTCCACCTTCTCGGGGTCATCAACTATATTAGCTCTGAACTCCTCAGCCCCTTGCTTCTGAATCTTGTCTATCAGGGGCTTGGTTATCCTCACTACATCTATACCTTAAGGAGCCATTGAAACCGGCTGAGGTATAGGAGGGGGTGGAGGAGGTTGAGCATTAGTATTTGCTCGTACATTCTCCGTGTACCAATTACTCATTATTTAGAGAAAGGCTTCTCGGGCCTCTTCTCCTTGACCCATAGTCTCGGGTCCACTCTCTACAGCCGCGGTTCCTTCCGCGGGAGCCGGCGCGTTATTATCTGCGTCATCAGCAGCCGCCCGATCGCGATTCATTACTATATAAAAATAAAGTTTAGAATTGTCAGAAGCCACCAGACTATCAATACACGCTTATGGCATGTATAGCTAGACTCTAACACACGCCACGGTAGTCTGAGAACCAGCTAAACCATAGCTCTGATACCACTAAATGTAAAACCTCTCACCCGTATTCTACACCGGAACTGGCTACGAGCTGTTACCGTACTTAACTCACATGGTCATACAACTTTAGGCTATCAAATTCCATTCCAAATTAAAAAATTTTCCATACACACCTCTAATATCCTTATAATGGACCTACGAGGCCCTAAACATGCTTCCAGAAGGTTTCGAGAATTAATCAAAAACTTTCACGTACTTAGAAAAATTTTGTCTAAACAGGGGCCACACGGCTGTGTGAAATGGGACACGCCCGTGTGGGCAGGCCGTATGGTCACACACGCCTATGTCCCTCGCCCATTGTCGACACTGACTTGTTTTACACGGCCAGACACATGCCTTTGTCCTTGGCCCATGTCCTTTACACGGCTTCAACACGCCCGTGTCTCAGCCTGTGTGCCAAAACCTTGGCATTCTGTTTATGATGTCATCACCTCACTTTGGTCATATGGCCAAGGCACACGCCCGTGTCCTTAGACCATGTGTCGAATTAAATTCTAATTTCATGATGCAGATTTCAGACGGCCCGGGCACACACCCATGTTCGTGGCCATGCCAACCACACGGATGATATACATGGCTGTGTCTCTGCCCGTGTGTTTACTACAAAGGTTACTAACTTGCAAAACCAAAATGCATGTGTAACATCCCAAACCCGGTCAACACACCACGACTGAATCTGGCATGTCACAGAGGAAAACGTTTTGAAGAAAATCGAGTTACCGATTAAATTTTAGTGAAAGACTCCTTATTGCTCTATGTTTGTAGAAATCAGGTGCATGATTATTTAAAAACCGATAGTTTACTTTGAAATCCCGGGAATAAATCTTTAAAACTAAGTCGTCGATCCATAGGTTAGAAAACATCTACGTCCTTTTTAAGAAAACCTGAATGATTAATTTGGAAACCGTTTGTATTTAAGTGTAGAAACTTAAATTTTGAAGCCATTTAAGTTGTCGAAAACATTTGAGTTGTCATTTATTATCAAGTGATTTGTATTACCCGATGGTAAAGTTTTGAAAACCTTTGCGTTTTGTAGTTTAGAAAACCTTGCGCTCATATTATTAAATTAACCAATTTACTTAACCATGTTCGAAGTCTAATCCAAAACATATGAATAATTCAAAACATAATTTAAAAGGCCTTATTACAAATCCAAATAAAAATGAATATCGGATTTAAATAAAGTACCCAAACCGAAGTCCGTGTAAAACCGAATTTCTATTGCATGGCCACCTCGAGTCCATCCGACTCCTCATCCGCGATCTACGAATCACCTGAAAAGATATGGGAGTAGGTGAGTCACCAAGAATCAGTGCATAATCCCCCTCCCGGTTAATGCAACATGCTTACACAAATCATAACCAAGCAATATATCATGCACCCAAACCTAGCCATCCGTAACTCCATTTCTACCCCGTGTGGTACCAAACCACTGGTGGTGCCAAACCACTGGTGACCCAAAGTCACGATATCCAAATAAAAGTGTGATGCCAAATCTCTGGTGACCCAAAGTCACGAATAATCCAATTGTGGGGCCAACCCACGTTGTGATACCAAATCACTGGCGATAATCCCAAAATATCAAATGTGGGGCCAACCCACTGTGGTGCTAAGCCACTGGGACGAGTCGCTATGAGGTGCCAAACCTCTGGTGTCCCAAAGACACAAAATAATCTGTGGTACCAAACCACTGGAGGTGCCAAACCTCTGGTGTCCCAAAGACACGGATATCAAATCCTTCCCCCTCCTCTCATATCACCCATAACAGTGCAGTTATTATGCAAATCATGCCATCATGCTTTATTATGAATCATAAAGCAAATATATCACATATCATGGTATTAAGCATCATATAACAAATCATATCGAAACGGACTTACCCGAATCCTTGCTCATACCCATACGGTATCATATCGAGATCTCACAGTTTTTGGCTTTTAATCATGATTAGGTTATATATATATTACCAAGTTATAAAGTGTGTAAGTTACACACCTGTTACTAACGTAGGTTCTAAATCCCGAAGACCCGATCTACTGCACTAGATCTCCTTGCCCTACATTCGGCCAACACTTAGATCAATAACATAGGCCATTCGGCCAACAACAAACCTTAGTCTCAAAAGCCTTCGGCTTTTCAACAACTTAAAGAATGATGAACTAACATAGATATCCTTACCACTTGCCTTACCAAAATCGATTGTCAGAGAATAGAGGCTTAAATCGACTGCTTCCAAAATCTCAAGGAATCTAAGAGAAATCGATTCCTATGAATGGTTAGAATCTTGCTAACAATTGCCCAAAATTCGGCTTTTGCTCACATGAAAATCGACAGAGAAAAGAGAAAAGGAATAAAGAAATTCGGCCAACACTACTTACCCTTCTCAAAACCGATTGAAGAAGAACCCAAAAGAGATTTACCCTTGTTGATATTCGGTCAAAACAAAACTAGAAGAAAGAGGGAGATTTCGGCAAAATGGTTGAGTGATGAAGAGAGTTTTGGCTATGGTTGATTAAAGACAACAAATAGAATTCGGCTAGAGTGGAAAAGAGGAAGAAAAAGAAAGTAAAATGGAAGAGAGGGACTTCGGCAAAGGAAGGTGGAGAGGATTTCGGCACAAGAGTTTGAGAGAAGAAAAGAAAAGATGAAAGGGAAGAGATGGGTACTTTCAGCTTTGAGCAAAAGAAAATGGAAAAGACAAGGAGAGAGATGGAAGAGTAGTAGGTTCGGCCAAACACTTTGAGAAGGAGAAAAGAAATGAAATAAAATAAAATTCAAGAATTTAGAGGGACATTCGGCTAGGTACCAAAAAAAAAAACAAAAAGGAAAAGGCACAAAATGCCCAACACTACCTTATGCACAATCGGCTTCTCCCCTCCATCAACATGACCGAAATGGTCACTAAAGACTTCCCTTGGCCGGCCAACATTCTTTCCCATATCAAATCCCACCTTTTTCCTCCTTATTTTCCTCCTAATCACATTCAAAATTAAGCCAACCCCCCTAGCCCCCTAAACCGTCTACATTCATGGTCAAATGGCCATAGAAAAATTTCCAAAACATCACCCCATACTTCAAGCCTTATGTCTCCTTATCTTACCAAAACTCCTTGATTCCATACCTTAAATAAGCACTTGCCTTTTTCCTAAGTCTACTATCCATAAATGAAAAATCCATCCTTACCATAATTAAAATTTGACCAACACATGCCATACAAAAGCAAAATAAAAGTCACCTTATTACCATCCATGGGATTCAAACCTAAGCCCCCACACACTGCTTGTGGCGTCACCTCTTAAGACCCTAAGTGGCACCTCCTTGCCACTTTACCAAGCCCAATCTTGTGTTTAAATTCCCCACGAATTACTCTTAACCCTTAGCTCCTTCAGCTCCCTCTAACTAAAGCTTAAAAACGAAAATTTTCCTACAGCTCGGGCCTACCCTTGGCTTATTCCTAAACCCTAGAACATCTCACTTAACAACACGACAATCCGAACTCATGCAAAACAATACAATCACAAATAACCCCTAATTCAAGATATTACAGCATGGGACACACGGCCTGGTCACACACCCATGGGACTAACCGTGTGTCACACACGGCCTAGACACACGCCCGTGTACCTACCCGTGTGGACAAGAACAAGGCTATTTGCCAAGCTCTTTCATCCTCCTAATTCATTCAAGCATAAATTCATAACCAAACAACCCAATCATATACCCTACACAATCATGAATAACCACATTCTTTCATTGATTAATAGTATTGAGCCACTAACTATGGTCATGTACAAAAGAATTCGTCTATAAGGAGCCAATACACACTTGGCCAAAATAACAAAAATTTCACCTAGTCTAGCCCCTACACATGCCATACTCAAAATGCTAATTCAAAATATACCAAGATGAGCTGATAGTGTGGGTGATCTTCCGATTATCTTTGTATCCCAACCCGGCTCTTTGACTCTATAAAATAAGGGAAAAGAAAGGAGAGTAAGCTTTAAAGCTTAGTAAGTTTACATGTAAACAATAAACATCATAACATGTGCTAAACAATAAATAGCATTTCACAATCCAAGATCATGCTTACTCATTCATCTCTTACCACAATCCAACCATATCACAACCAAATGCTCTTATTATTTAACATACATCCATGCACTTGACCACCACATGATCACATGAAGCAACACATCATAATTACACAACAAATCATTCTTAGTAATATCAACTAGTCGGTGTTGTCGTGTAACACTCCAAACCCGGCCTAGAAGTTAGGCCCGAATCTGGCGTGTCACATGGAAGTGTTTTTTTCAAAACCATCTTTGCGATTGTTAAAAACTTGTTTGAGAGTTACAGCCTCTTTGTTAAAACCCAAAACACTTAAGCAATTGTTATCTACTTGAAAACGTAATTATCTTTAAAAACTTTTTTGGTTGCGAAAACATATTTGAAATAAACAATTTACGAAAATATGACGTTTGGAAATAGAGTTGCAGAAGCATTTTGAAAACATTGCAGAAACGTAGATAAAATACAAGTATTCTTGAGAGGTTGATTGATGAGTCGAAAATTGAAGTAGTGGACTTTAAAATCAGGACTTTTGAAAATGACGTTGAAATTTTGAAAGAGAATCCGAGTTAAATTATTTGTAAAAGTTTATTTTGAAATTCATTTGTTAATCGATTTTGGAAAACCTTTATTTAAGTTTCTAGAAAAATCTCTTTTAAAGTAATTTGAGCAAAATATAAGTAAATCAAACATAATGCAAATAATAAAATACTCCAGAGGCCTTATTACAACATAAAAACCCAAAATAGTAAAAGAAGTAAAGTAAACGGAAATAGAAATAGAAATCTAAAGTTTAATAACACCATTACTGAAGTATGGCCTCCACCAAGTCATCCAAGGCCCCAAGTCTGCATCATTGAGCATTACCTACAAGGGTTAAGAGAAGGGGATGAGTTACAAGAACTCAGTGTATCCCTTACCGTCATTCGCAGGGTTTGAACCCGTTTAGCAAAAATTTGGGCCTGAGCCCATATAACATAATCTTGGGCCAAAGCCCATTTACAGAACAGAATATATCAAAAGAATCAAATGAATGTAATGCAATTCCCAACACCTGTGAGGATCAAGTCAACCCACCCTGCCAACACACCAATCGCATGCATTAAGCCATTTATAACAAATTTAATTGTGGACAAGCCACCAGAATAACAGAATATACGTGGCATTGCCACTATACAGATTTGTGGCAGAGCCACCAAAATATGTGGCAGAGCCACCAAAATATGTGGCAGAGCCACCAGAACTTCTCTTCAATATCATCCCATCCCATGCAAAATCATGTATATAATGCATAACAAATCATGATTTTTATAATATAACAACAGTAATTCATTTGGATATTTATTACAAAAGCGTGGTCCATTATAACAATTTATCAATAGGCCCAATAAGCAAAATATCAGATTGGCCCATTTAGCAAAATATCAGATCGGCCCATTTAGCAAAATATTAGATTGGCCCATATAGCAAATTATCAGTTCGGCCCATTTAGCAAAATATCAGATCGGCCCATTTAGCAAAAATATCAAATCGGCCCATTAGGGCATTTTCATATTTCGGCCTTTTAGAGGCATTTCCATAATTCAGCCCATTAGGGGCATTTTTGTAATTCGGCAATTTACCCACTAAGGGTAATTCGGTAATTTCGCAATCCAGACTTAACTACTAATTTGGGCATAATACTTTAAACTGTCCATCTGCGTCGTACTAACTAAATTGACTATAACTTGGGTTAGGAATCTCGAAATCTAAATCCGTAAATTTTCCTTGAAACTAGACTCATATATCTTCTTACTAAAAGTTTTCCAGCATTTTTGACTAAACCATTTAGTACAGTTTATTCCTTAAAATTTCTCTCGTTTCACTGTCCAACGATTCTGACCTCTCTTAACTTAATTTCAAATATCTCACTGTACAGTTTTCATATATTGCTTCCACTTGTTTCTAATGAAAATAGGTCACTAAGGAATCCATAAATATAAATTATAACCCATAATTCACTTTGTAAAATTTTATATGATTTTTCCAAAACAGATCAGGGAACCACAAAGTCAATCAGAACTAATCTCACTAAAATTAACATATCTCAGAATATAAAATTCCTTTTCCTTCTTAATTTCTTCCATAGTAAAGTAGACACAGTAAGCTTTAATTTGATATCTTATTCATTTTCTAATTCCCTTTCTCCTATTTTTCGTGATTTTTCAAAAACACATCACTGCTTCTAACCAAAATTGTTTTATTACAAAATACAATTACCACTACGATCACACGCATGCCCGAGTGATCACGGATGTCAGTTTTTGGTTTTCTTTGGTATTTCGACCGATTCACAGAATATTTCATTCAAACTTTCAGAGAAGTGTGAGATTACACACCATTTCAGATATGTATACGGAATGTACGGGATTACACATCTTGATTACGAGTTGTGCTTTCTACCGATTTCAACACCTATAATGATAGTTGATAGAAGGTTAGTCTCTACTTTGATAATCGTAACTAGAAACATTTTATTAGGCTAACTCCACTTACCACGAATGTGATCTCCCTCGATCCTACCCTTTGGCTACTGAAATCCCGTCCTAACAATATTTGGTGAGCGAATGAGTTGTTAGCAATTATTCCACCTTCGGCCAAAACAAATCTTATAACAACGTTCTTACCCCTCTTACTTGACGAGTCAAAGATAACGATTTGGTTAATACAAATCACTTGTGCTCCTTCACCTTGTTGAAAGTCTTAAGCCCAACGATGGCCATATCACAGAAAAGAATGTAACTCAGACCCAAAGAGAGAGAGAAAGAAGAACATACGATTTATTAAGGAGAAACTCGAATGAAACAAAGTTATTGACAAAGAGAAAACTACTACTTACCGATTCGATCAAGATGAGGTTTTCCCACACGATAGGGAACGAAATGATGAAGAAATAGGATGATAATGAGTTCGGCTATAAAGGAAAATGAACAATTGTAACATCCGGGTTCTAGGGGTTATGCATTTAGTGCATAACTCGAGTGTTGGAAGGCTTATGGTGTGTTTGGACGAGTTTTAAGGGGTTTGGAGAACCCTAGAAGGTAAGAGATGCCTTAGGAAATTTTTGATTTTTAGTGTTAAGAAGGGGAGCTTGGCTTCAGAGGTCTTAAGAGAAATTTTTGGGAGGTTAAGACACAAGAGAAGGCTTGGCAGAGTGGCAAGGGAGACGCCACTTAGAGCATGGGGAAGTGACGCCTCAAGGAGCAAGGGGGCAGAGTTCGAGCTGCAAAGGCAGCATTTTGGCTTTTGTTTTGCGTCAGGAGAGGGGGAGGAGTTGGTTTCGATTTTGGCACCTAAAAAGGAGGATTTGACTTTTTCAAATTGTTTTGAATGTGTGGCTAGGAGTAGGGATGGGTTGGCTTTAGTTTGAAATTGTTTGAAAGGTGGGTGTAGAGTGAATTTAGGAGGAAATAAAGGGAGTGGGTGAGGGGAGAGGAGTTGGACGGCTAAAGGGGTTTTCATGAGGCTATTTCGGTCATGAAGGTTGGGGGGGAAGTGGCCGAATGTTATAAAGGGTGGTGAGCTCTCTTGTGCCGAATTTTAGCCCTTTCTCCTTCACCTTCGCTCGTTTCTTCTCATACACTACCCACACCTAAAACACCTCTTTTTCTTCACTTATTCACCTTGGCCGAAAGTTCAAAGCCACTTTTCCTTCCATTTTCTTCTTCATCTCACTTGTTCCTAAACCGAAATCTCTCTCAATTCCCTGTTGCCGCAACACCTCTTGAAGCACCTCAACATTTACTTCTTTTTCTCAAGTTCTTTCAAAAGCCAGTTACCATACTCTTTTACTATTATTTCCCATAACTGATTGTTCATTGGCACTAAACCATATCCGAATCTTTTATCATTTTTCCTCTTGAGCCGAAAGTTTACTTCTTTGATACCTTTTGAACTGATTCTCTTCTAGTCATCTCTCGAAGCTGATTCTTTGGGGCCGTCAACTACACTCCCTTAGTCTTTTCAAACGTAAGGTAGTAGGTAATCTCTGCTTGGTTTTTTCTTCTTTCTATTTAGGTGCCGAAACAAGTGTTTGGTATTGGTTTTATTGGTTGGCTGAAGGTGTTTAGGCCATAACCTTATGTTCTTTTGTGTTTAGCCAGTGAGGAGGAGCATTAAAGAGGACTCTTAGATTCGATTACTCAAGGTAAGGGTAGTATTCGGCCAAAGGCACTTTCTAATGCTTTTTGGTATAGGGGCCGAAACTAATGTGGTATTATTTTAGGATTTCGACAGGGTTGTAGGAGAAACCGGGATTCAAGTTGTTTGGTAAGAATATTTTAGTAAGATTCGTTGCTTAGATTTATGGCTTGGGTGATTAACCGTTGTTCTGATTAAGCGTTTTGATGGAGGCGAATACCAGTCAAGGAGGGCAAGGGAAAGTTCCTATCCCGAAGTTTAAGAAAAGAGCTGTCTCGGCGGTTCGGGATTGGCCACCGGGGTATGCGCCAGCAGCAAGAGAAAGCTATAGGCAGATAGCTGTAGTCTCGCTTAGCGATAGCGTAGGGATCGAGAGTTTAGAACTTCAAGTAATCAGGTGCGTAATCATCGCACTGTTTCTCCTGTTAATTGCTTAATGATGTATATACTTGTGTATGATGTGTGATAGCCGACAATAAAGGCTAATGTGGTGGATACCCATGTTTGGGGTGATCGGTTAACAGGTTAGTAACTTGTGTTATTAGATGATTTATGGTGTATGTATGATATGGTAATGAGCATGTGAGGTATACTCATTTTATATGTTGATTTAACATAATGCATTTACATATATGCATGGGGATTTAAAATTGAGCAAGGAAGGACGGGTGTACATACTTATGTATGTGGTCTAATGTTAGCCTCGTGCTACATTAGCGCTTGATGATTAGCTGTGTGCTTCATCAAGGGAGATGTTGGCTAGGTGCCCATCTCGGCGGTTGATAGCTGAGTACATCACCGTAGACGGATTAATGTTGGGATCACTTATGTGATCGGTGGCTCCACCACTGCCTTGTGCAGCAGGTCTGCCGAGGTAGGATATGTGGGATCACTCGGTTGTGATCGGTGGATTAGCCACGGCCTTGGGCAGGGAGTCTGCTAAGGTTGGTGTAACGGATGGACTTAGGATTGGGATACATTTTGCATATCTATCGGTATGGACTGTGTGAGTATGGGTTAAGCCCATACGTGTGGAAACATGTGTAATGATTATGCACTGAGTCTGTGGACTCACCCAATTTTTCTTAACCATTTCAGGTGATGCATGATGTTTGGACCGGGTTGGAGAGGATACAAGGTGGCCCATGCAGAAGAAGATGTTTTAATTATTTTATGAATTTTTATATTAAGTACTTTGTTTAAGTATTTGAATGTAATAAGGGCCTTATTATTATTTATGGTATTATCTTAATCATGGCTTGATTAAGTGGAATTATTATGTGAAGATGATTTATTTTTAGCAACTTATTTACTCAAATTATATATATATATATGTTTAATAAAGTTTAATTCAGATATTTTATAACATTAAGGTTTTTCATATAATTTTAAATGGACATGGTTTTCAAAACTTAACAAATTTTCATGTTTTTATCCTAAGTCAAGAAGATTTTTCAACCGTTCTTCCGCAGTGACATACCAGATCCGGTCAGGGCTTGTGGGCCGGGTTTGGGGTGTTACAAATTGGTATCAGAGCCCGGTTCAAAACTCAGCTTTGAGGTTTTGGGCCCGAGAATAGTTTTCAAAAATGGGTTTTTCGAAAATATGGGCTTTTATAAAAAGTTTTCAGGTTATTCTGGCATGGCACCTGTACCTCCGGCCCGAAGTCCACCAGGTAAGTATTTCTAATTAGTGAAGTAATTTGTTTATGAGAACTGCTATGGGTTTATTTGGGCTCGTAGATTAGACTGTTAGGGCTATTGGACCCTAGGACTAGTCTACTCAAACACATACATAAGATTTAAGGGCTATTAAACAAACCTGTGAAGTAAGTCGCCGAGTTAAGGTGTGGTAACCACTGTACGCATGTCTAGGAATGGTATTCAGTAAGAGCTTGGTATTTAAGCAGTCCTAGCGACTCACCTCCTCTTTACTTGAATCCTACCTGGTGCGTAGCTACGGTTCACCTTAACCAAGAGGACTTGTTCATAGGCTAAACCAATTATTAAAACCCGAAAGGGATTAGCCTTACTGTTTTAAAACCCTTAGTTTTAAAATTTTTCAAATTTACCCCTTGGTTTGTAAACCCTAAATCTGATTTTGGAAAGACGTTTTCTCGATTTACAAAATTACGAAAATACCCCTGTGTTGTAAATTACCAAAATGCCCTTGGTTTCTAAATTTTCATATTACCCTCGACTTTTACTAAAATGTTTCTACATGACAAAAATACCAAAAACTTCTGTTTTACAGTATCAAGCTATCCTGATTTGAAAAATTTACGAAAATGCCCATGACTTCCAAAATTACTGAAATAACCCCGATTTCTGAAATTTTTGCAACATCTCTGATTTGAAAAACAAATTTTCAAGATGACCCCCGAGATTTTGTAAATTCTAAAATATCTTTAATTTGAAAAACCATTTTCAAATTGACCCATGTCTTATTACCAAAATACCCCTGTAGGACAAATGACGAAATTACCCCTGGGTTGGGAATGCTCAAGAAAGTGACGTGGATGAATGAATGTGTCCTTAGTGAAGAATGTGAACGTTGGAATTAGAATAGAGAACTTGGAATGAAACTTTGATTGATCGAAAGAACCACTTTCGGAAACTTCTTTTCATAAAATTTGCTCGTGGGTAAACAGTGAAACAAAATTTCTAATGCATAAAATTTCTTAAACCAGATTAAGTCGTGACGCTAGACATGAGTTCTAAGGGGCATTGTCGCAATACTCATGGACGTGGTAGAGGCAGGATGGCAGTATCGGAACCGGTTGGGTCTGGTCATGGGTCAGAGAGCGATGTGCCGCCACCACCAGCTGTTGAGGTTGAACATCAGGATCAGACAGGAGGAGACGACGCAGTATCACAGGCTATGCTGCGGGTGCTCGAGCGAGTGGCAGGAGCCAATGTGGGCAATGGGACTCGGAAGTCAGTGCCCGAAAGACTTAGGTCGAACGGAGCCGAGGTTTTCAGGGGAGTGTCCGGGGTAGCTCCGAACGTGGCAGAATATTGGCTAGAGGCAGTTGAAAGGATTATGGATGACTTGGATTTAACTGCAGAGGAGAAGCTTAAGGGTGCTATTTCGTTGCTACGCGATGAGGCCTACCAGTGGTGGCTCACTGTTAAGGAAAGTACCCCTGCCGATCGAGTGGATTGGGGTTACTTTAAGATCAAGTTTGAGGGGAAGTATATTGGAGCGAGTTATGTGGACGCTCAGAGGAAGGCGTTCCTCAATTTGGTGCAAGAAGGCAAGTCAATAGCGGAGTACGAGGCTGAGTTTCTGCGTTTGAGCCGGTATGCTCGGGGCATCGTGGCTACCGATTATGAGAGATGCGTCAGATTTGAAGATGGGCTGCGGGATGAGCTGCGGGTTTTGATTGCTCTGCAACGAGAAAGAGACTTTTCCATTCTAGTGGAGAAAGCTCGGATAGCTGAGGAGGTCAAGAGGACTGAGAGGCAGAATAGAGATAGAGAAAGGAGCCGGGATAAGAGGAGTTATGAACCGTCAGAATCGTCTGGGAGTCTTCAGAAAAGACCGAGGGTCGAGACTTCTGCTCGTATTTCTAAGCCAGCTACTGGGAATTCGGATCGTCCATGTGCTCAGTGTGGAAGGTATCATGTTGGCGAGTGCTGGAATCGAGATCGAGAATGTTTTAGGTGTAAGTCCAAGACTCATCTGATTAAGGACTGTCCCCAGGATCCGAATAGGACTTAGACATTAGGCCAAGGTTATGTGCAGCCGGGCAGAGATGGTCAGCAGGCAACAAGGGGTCGTGGTCCGAACCATGGAAGGAATGGTACCGGCCGAGGTCGTGGAGCGTTAGGCCGAGGTAATGGTGGCTCTGAGGCAAGACAGCCAGGTCTGGTTTATGCAGTCCGTCGGAGGTAGGATAATGATGTGCCAGATGAGTCAGCTGGTAAGTTTCTTATGTCTGGAATATTCTTATTTGTTTTGTTGCTTTAGTGGCAGTTTGTTTTATTGCTAGCAAAGTATCTAAAACCTTGAGTGTGGACTTAGAAACTGTACCTAGAAAATGGATAGCTCTTTAAGATCAGAGTGCGCAGCTATAGCGTCATGTGGTGAATTAGGATGTACGACCGTTAGGCAGCCAAGTAATTTCGAGGACGAAATTATTTTATGGAGGGTAGAATTGTAACATCCGGGTTCTAGGGGTTATGCATTTAGTGCATAACTCGAGTGTTGGAAGGCTTATGGTGTGTTTGGACGAGTTTTAAGGGGTTTGGAGAACCCTAGAAGGTAAGAGATGCCTTAGGAAATTTTTGATTTTTAGTGTTAAGAAGGGGAGCTTGGCTTCAGAGGTCTTAAGAGAAATTTTTGGGAGGTTAAGACACAAGAGAAGGCTTGGCAGAGTTGCGAGGGAGACGCCACTTAGAGCATGGGCAAGTGACGCCTCAAGGAGCAAGGGGGCCAGAGTTCGAGCTGAAAAGGCAGCATTTTGGCTTTTGTTTTGAGTCAGGAGAGGGGGAGGAGTTGGTTTCGGTTTTGGCACCTAAAAAGGAAGATTTGACTTTTTCAAATTGTTTTGAATGTGTGGCTAGGAGTAGGGATGGGTTGGCTTTAGTTTGAAATTGTTTGAAAGGTGGGTGTAGAGTGAATTTAGGAGGAAATAAAGGGAGTGGGTGAGGGGAGAGGAGTTGGACGGCTAAAGGGGTTTTCATGAGGCTATTTCGGTCATGAAGGTTGGGGGGGAAGTGGCCGAATGTTATAAAGGGTGGTGAGCTCTCTTATGCCGAATTTAAGCCCTTTCTCCTTCACCTTCACTCGTTTCTTCTCATACACTACCGACACCTAAAACACCTCGTTTTCTTCACTTATTCACCTTGGCCGAAAGTTCAAAGCCACTTTTCCTTCCATTTTCTTCTTCATCTCACTTGTTCCTAAACCGAAATCTCTCTCAATTCCCTGTTGCCGCAACACCTCTTGAAGCACCTCAACATTTACTTCTTTTTCTCATAGTTCTTTCAAAAGCCGGTTACCATACTCTTTTACTATTATTTCCCATAACCGATTGTTCATTGGCACTAAACCATATCTGAATCTTTTATCATTTTTCCTCTTGAGCCGAAAGTTTACTTCTTTGATATCTTTTGAACTGATTCTCTTCTAGTCATCTCTCGAAGCTGATTCTTTGGGGCCGTCAACTACACTCCCTTAGTCTTTTCGAACGTAAGGTAGTAGGTAATCTCTGCTTTAGTTGATTGGTTTTTGCTTCTTTCTATTTAGGTGCCAAAACAAGTGTTTGGTATTGGTTTTATTGGTTGGCTGAAGGTGTTTAGGCCATAACCTTATGTTCTTTTGTGTTTAGCCAGCGAGGAGGAGCATTAAAGAGGACTCTTAGATTCGATTACTCAAGGTAAGGGTAGTATTCGGCCAAAGGCACTTTCTAATGCTTTTTGGTATAGGGGCCGAAACTAATGTGGTATTATTTTAGGATTTCGACAGGGTTGTAGGAGCAACCGGATTCAAGTTGTTTGGTAAGAATATTTTAGTAAGATTCGTTGCTTAGATTTATGGCTTGGGTGATTAACCGTTGTTCTGATTAAGCGTTTTGATGGAGGCGAATACCAGTCAAGTAGGGCAAGGGAAAGTTCCTATCCCGAAGTTTAAGAAAAGAGCTGTCTCGGCGGTTCGGGATTGGCCACCGGGGTATGGGCCAGCAGCAGGAGAAAGCTATAGGCAGATAGCCGTAGTCTCGCTTAGCGATAGCGTAGGGATCGAGGGTTTAGAACTTCAAGTAATCAAGTGCGTAATCATCGCACTATTTCTTCTGTTAATTGCTTAATGATGTATATACTTGTGTATGATGTGTGATAGCCGACAATAAAGGCTAATGTGGTGGATACCCATGTTTGGGGTGATCGGTTAACAGGTTAGTAACTTGTGTTATTAGATGATTTATGGTGTATGTATGATATGGTAATGAGCATGTGAGGATACTCATTTTATATGTTGATTTAACATAATGCATTTACATATATGCATAGGGATTTGAAATTGAGCAAGGAAGGACGGGTGTACATACTTATGTACGTGGTCTAATGTTAGCCTCGTGCTACATTAGCGCTTGATGATTAGCTGTGTGCTTCATCAAGGGAGATGTTGGCTAGGTGCCCATCTCGGCGGTTGATAGCTGAGTGCATCACCGTAGACGGATTAATGTTGGGATCACTTATGTGATCGGTGGATCCGCCACGACCTTATGCAGCAGGTCTGCCGAGGTAGGATATGTGGGATAACTCGGTTGTGATCGGTGGATTAGCCACGGCCTTGGGCAGGGAGTCTACTAAGGTTGGTGTAACGGATGGACTTAAGATTGGGCTGGGATACATTTTGCATATCTATCGGTATGGACTGTGTGAGTATGGGTTAAGCCCATACGTGTGGAAACATGTGTAATGATTATGCACTGAGTCTGTGGACTCACCCAATTTTTCTTAACCATTTCAGGTGATGAATGATGTTTGGACCGGGTTGGAGAGGATACAAGGTGGCCCATGCAGAAGAAGATGTTTTAATTATTTTATGAATTTTTATATTAAGTACTTTGTTTAAGTATTTGAATGTAATAAGAACCTTATTATTATTTTTGGTATTATCTTAATCATGGCTTGATTAAGTGGAATTACTAAGAGAAGATGATTTATTTTTAGCAACTTATTTACTCAAATTATATATATATATGTTTAATAAAGTTTAATTCAGATATTTTATAACATTAAGGTTTTTCATATAATTTTAAATGGACATGGTTTTCAAAACTTAACAAATTTTCATGTTTTTATCCTAAGTCAAGAAGATTTTTCAACCGTTCTTCCGCAGTGACATACCAGATCCGGTCAGGGCTTGTGGGCCGGATTTGGGGTGTTACAACAATGACATTCGGCTATGGAGGATATGGATTTGAGAGGAAGAAGAAAGGGTTGGAAAATTTTGTAAAAAGGAAAAGAAGGATGAAAATGAGTGTTTATGAGGATTTGGTTTTTTTCCACAGGAGAAAGAGTGAACGATTTGATCTCAATGGCTTAGGTACATTTGGCAACAAGAAGAAATGAAGAAACAATATGCACACTCAAAGCTTGAAGATTCGGCAAGGAGGAGAAGGAAATTTGGAGAGAAAAGAAAAAATGACACAAAAGTTGCATATAGGAATTTTGGCCAAAACAAGCACTAAAGCTTTACCAAAACACCAAGAAAATTTCGGCTACCTCTCTTACACACAAAACCGTCCACATTCATGGCCATAATGGTCAAAATTAGCCAACCACACTTTCCATAACACTTCCCTTGAAAAAGGCCATATGTTCCCCTTACTTGCCCTTTTTCTTTTGATCCCTTACCTTACCTTCACCCTTTCCTTATTTCATTAGCCACTTTGCCAAAATTAAAAAGTCCACCTTGCCATATATACATCTTGGCTGACACTTAGGGAAAGTATACAAAAAAAAAATAGTCAAAATTTTTGTACCAAGTGGGATTCGAACCTCTTCCCTTAAAGCCTTTCATGTGACACCACATCCTCCTTACCATATGCTCATTTATGCAAGCAAATTCCTCTCTTATTTCCATAAGCCTTGATGCCACTTACTATCTCTCCTTAATAGGCTTTAAACACCAAATTTTCCTATAGTCTAACTTGAACCCAGAACTTCCTAGAAACCTCGTAACTTTCCAAAATCACCTTCCTAATAAGTCTAACTTGAAATAATGTCGTTCTCTTGTTCACAAAATTTTAAAACGTTTCTACGCTCAAGGCCCAATGGGCCGAATCCTACTAGGCCCAATTTCGGGATGTTACATGTCGCACTTAACCCACCATTTATTGTTAACAAGGTGGTATCCCACATAACCCACCCACAAGAATATTTACGGTGGTATCGCACTTAGCCCACCAAATAACACCAACGATGGTATCGCACACAGCCCATCGTGAATAAGTGATAAGGTGGTATCGCACATAGCCCACCAACAAAATAATTAAGGTGGTATCGCACATAGCCCACCATTATTTACTATGGATGATATTCCGCATCTACATATCTATTTCAACATTCATACGAAATTTATTCATTGTCTACCCAATCCAGTCCATTTAAATCATAGTTGCTCTCAAAGATACAATACACCAATAAACAACAGCATGTAACACCCCAAACCCGGTCAACACACCACGACCGAATCTGGTATGTCATAGAGGAAAACATTTTGAAGAAGACGAGTTGCCGGTTTAGATTTAGAAAAGAAACACTCTTTGTTTGATTTAAGGTTGCCGAAATCAGGTGCATGTTAAGTTAAAATCGATATTTTACTCTGAAATCCCGGAAATCAATCTTTAAAACTTAATTGTCGATCCATAGGTTAGAAAACATTTATGTAATAAAAACCCGATTGATTCTTTCTTAGTTATTTAGAAACCGTTTGAATTGGGTGTGAAACTTAAATTTGAAAATCATCTGAGTTGTCTGTATTATTAGGTGAATTGTATTACCCGATGGTAAAGTTTTGAAAGCCATTGTGTATTGTAATTTAGAAAACCTCGTGTTCAAGTTATTAAATCAAACAAGTGAATTACTTAGCCATGTTTGAAATCAAATCCAAAACATGTAAATAATCCAAAAACATAATTTAAAAGGCCTTATTACAAACCCAAATAAAAACGAAATTTAAAGTAAATACCCAAACCAAAAATCCATGTAAAACCGAATGTTTTTAACGCATGGCCACCTCGAGTCCATCAAGCTCCTCATCCGCGATCTACGAGTCACCTGAAAAGATAAGGGAGAAGGTGAGTCACCAAGACTCAGTGCATAATCCCCCTCCCGGTTAATGCAACATGCTTACACAAATCATAACCAAGCAAAATATCATGCACCCCAAACCTAGCCATCCATAACTCTGTTTCTACCCCGTGTGGTACCAAACCACTGGTGGTGCGAAACCACTGGTGACCCAAAGTCACGATATCCAATAATAATGTGGTGCCAAACCACTGGTGACCCAAAGTCACGAATAATCCATCTGTGGGGCCAACCCACGTTGTGATACCAAATCACTGGCGACAATCCCGTCATATCAAATGTGGGGCCAACCCACTGTGGTGCTAAGCCACTGGGACGAGTCGCTATGAGGTGCCAAACCTCTGGTGACCCAAAGTCACGAAATATCAATAATCCAAGTGTGGGGCCAACCCATGTGTGATACCAAATCACTGGCGACAATCCCGATAAATCAACTGTAGGGCCAACCCACTGTGGTGCTAAGCCACTGGGACGAGTCGCTATGAGGTGCCAAACCTCTGGTGACCCAAAGTCACGAAATCAACTGTGGTACCAAACCACTGGAGGTGTAAAACCTCTGGTGACCCAAAGTCACGGATATCAACTTCCCCCTCCTCTCATATCACCCATCACAATGCGATACTTATGCAAATCATGCCATCATGCTTTATTATGAATCATATTTCAAATATATCATAGATCATGGTATTAAACATCATATAGCCAGAATCATATCGAAACGGACTTACCCAAATCCTTGCTCATACCCATAAGGTAACATATCAAGATCTACACAGTTTTCGGCCTCTAACATATTTAGGTTATTAATATATTTACTTAGTTATAAAGTGTGTAAGTTACACACCTGTCACTAACGCAAACGCTGACTCCTGAAACCCGATCTACTGCACTAGATCCCTTATCCTACATTCGGCCAACACTCAGGTTATTAACAAAGGCCATTCGGCCATACCAAAAAATCCCGAAGGATGAGATAACACATAACTAACACCATCTTTACCTTTCTTCCTTACGAATGCTAATCATAACACCAAAATATACGAGACTAAACTTCCCCCTACAATCGGCCAACAACAAAACTTAGTCTCAATAGCCTTTGGCTTTTCAAACAACTAAAAGAATGATTGAATCAACATAGATCCTTACCACAGACTTAATGAAATCGATTGACAGAGAATAGATGGCTCAGATCTACTGCTTCAAAATCCCGGAGGCCCTAAAAGAAATCGGTTTTCAAAGGTGATTAGAAACCTTGCTAACAAATGCCGAAATCGGCTCCTGCTTTCATGAGAATCGACAGAGAGAAGAGAAGAGGACCAAAAGAAATTCGGCCATGAACACTTACCCTTCTCAAAACGAATAGAGAAGAACCCAAAGAAGATCCACCCTTGTTTGATATTCAGCCAAAATAAACTAGAGGAAAGAAAAAGGGAAATTTCGGCAAAGAGTTGAGTGATGAAGGGAGATTCGGCTATGGTTGATAGAAGAGAAACAAGTGGGGTTCGGCTAAAGTGAAAAGAAGAAAATGGGAGAAAGATATTTAGTATTCGGCTTAGGCTTAAAGAAAAGAGATTCAAGAAGTTTCGGCAAAAGAAAGAAAAGGAGAAGATGTGGTTTGTGAACGATTATGAAAAGAAAGAAAAAGAAGATGGGAGAAAGAGAGGTTCGGCCAAGCACTGAGAAGAAGAATAAATAAAACAAAATTAAAGAACCTTAGAGGGACATTCGGCTAGGTACTTCCAAGAGGATTCGGCAAGTGCAAAAACAAAAAGAGGTTCGGCTTCTCTTCAATATGGTACACTAGGGAGAATTCGGCAAGGCTCAAAAGGGTTTTTCGGCTTTGACACAAAACAAAAGCTAGCTGAAAATGACCACCTATCCCACTAAGGAATTTCGGCACTCCTCTTACTCAGCTTCCAAAACCGAACACTCCTCTTCAAACAGGAGTTCAAAATTCGGCCACTACCTTAAGCTCGTCCTGGCCACTAATTCAAATGAGTTTGAATTAGTCAAGCTCCTAAATTTTCTCCTTGCCACCCATTCAAATTAATTTGACTCATTCCAAGCTTATCTGACAGAGTTTGTGCTGAGCACAACTCCTTCCCCCCTTGGCGTCAAAATAATAAGCAGAAAGTGGGATTTCTACTACTCGAACCTGAGCTCTCCCTTCCCTGTATGTGGCGTCACCCTCAAGGCCCTAAGTGGCGCCTCCTTGCCACTTTGCCAACTGAATTCTTGTGCTAAAATACCCCACGAATTACACTTAACCCCTAGCTCCTTTAGTTCCCCTTAACTAAAACTTAAAAACAAAAATTTTCCCACAGCTCGAGCCTACTTTTGGCTTATAACTAACCTCTAGAATACCTCAACTAACAATACAAACAATCCACACATATGCAAAGAAGTTCAAACACAATAGCCCCTATTTCAGGATGTTACACAGTATATGAATTTAAGATGCATCATTTACACATAAACTTACCTCGGTGCAAAATGTGTTAATGGGCAGTTTAATTCAAAATCTTGCCTTTTCCCCGGTCAAGGTAATTCCGTGCTTTTCTTGATTTATAACAAAAAAATTCACTCATTTAATACATTTCATGATCATAATGCATCATAATCTCTACTTAGGCAAAATGACCATTTTGCCCTTGTACTATTACAAAATTACAATTTTGCCCCTAGGCTCGTAAGTCATTTTTCAACACATTTTCTGATTAAACAAGCCTAGCTGAACATTTATTCCTCTTACAACAACCCACAAATCTAACTATTTCATGCATTTATTACCAATTTACAACATTTACAACTTAGTCCTATTTAGGTGTTTTCATGACAACACCTTTCACAAAAGTTGTTCCTCATCTCCCCAACATTCATTTTCTTCCATAAAAACTCAGCTAACAACATAAAGCCTCTCATGGCAAGTCCCTAAACTTTTAACCATTTCACAAATTAGTCCCCTCATTAGCTAGCTTAAGCTTTGGGAACTCCAAAGGTACAAAAATTATCAAATAAAACCACCAAAATCACTTACTTACAAGGAGATAGCTTAGATGAAAGTTTGAACCCCAAAAACTCTACTTTTCTCTTCAATTTTCGGTGGAAGAAGGAGGGTGAATAGTGAAAGATGATAACATCTTTTATTCATCTTATTTTATTCATATTTATTACCTAATTTCCACCAATTTTGACTAACATTTAATATCGTGTCTCCCTAGACTCTATATGGCCGGCCATCACTCATCCAATGGCCTAATTTCACTTTAAGGACCTCCAATTTGATTTTCTTTGGCTATTAGACACCCCTCCCCCTTATAATGGAACTTTCGCACTTTATGTGATTTAGTTATTTTCCAGAATTTCACATACAATTGCTAAAATTAAAGCACCAAAATTTTCATATAGCCATATATTAATGCCATAACACATAAAATAATACTAAAATAATTTTCCTCAACCTTGGATTAGAGGTCCTGAGACCACTATTTCGACTAGCCCCAAAATCGGGTTATTACAACACAGGCCTGCAGTGTTGCAACATTAGAGTCTGATGTCATGACATCGAAGGGCCGTGTTGTGACATCGAGGGTAGTTTCACTCCAGAACTTGTTTTTAGCTTCCGTCTTCAATGTTGAGACATTACTATTTTGGTGTCGCGACATAGGCATCAGTTTTGGCCCGAATAAGCATCCTTAGCTCCCGATTTGACCTACAAGACTATGTAACCTTATTCAGATATATAAAACGTAATAAAAACTACTAAAAATAATAAATTAATACTTTTAGTACGAAAAGCCTAAGTATATACTAATGTAACATCCTGAATTTTTGGGCCTATGCGTTTAGTGTGTGGATATGTTTAATGTGTTAATTTAACTGTTAGGGGTCCAAATTGGGCTCAGGATGTGGACAAGGCCTTGGTGAAATTCTTGATTGGGCACTATAATGTTTAAAAGGTGGTATCTGAGGTTAAATGACATAATGGGCTTGTGGCCCAGTGGCAAAATGGTGCCACTAAGAAGGAAGGGAGTTGGCGTCAATAGACAAGGGGAGAGGCCCAATTTGTGGCCGTTTGGAGCCCATGTTTTTGGGCCAAATTCGACACTTATAAGGAGGAGTAGGTTGGACGGCAACAAGGCTATTATTTAGGGGATTTTATGTTTTAAGTTATGTGGATAATGTGCTAATAAAAGAAGGAAGAGGTGTTGCTATCTAGGTTTCTTTTGGAGATATTGATGGATTAAAATAAAGGGGAAAAGATAGGATTTATCTGCAAGGCTAGGTGATGGCCAAAATTTCTATAAATAGGGGGGATATCTCTTCAATTCCGGCATTTGAACCCCATTCTCTCAATCTTTTCTCTCATTCTCTTCTACAAGCCAAAACCCTAGTTGCTTTCTACAATCTTTTCTTTTGAATTCTCCAGAAGCCGAAACCTTTTATTTCATTCTCTTCTTCATTTTTTTTCTCTTGTGCCGATTTCTCCATTAAGCCGAAATTTTTTTCCATTCTTTTTCTTCCTAGCCGAAATCTCCAAGCTTCTTTCTTGATTTCTTTTCTTCTTCATTTTGCCAAAAACCGAAACTCTTCACTCAGTTTTCTCTAAAAGCCAAAAATGCATCAGCCTTCTTTTGTTCATACTTTTTCGGGATTTTCTTAAAAGTCGAAATTCTAGATCTCTTCTCTGGTGTTCGCCGAATTTTCCTGCAAGGGGTAGCCGAAATCTTCTGAAGAGGTAAGTGTCGTATATGTTCTTCTTTCAATCTATTCCGTCTTTTAGAAACCATAGCCAAATGGCTACATGGTGGATTAATCTCGTGTTTTCTTTCATTTACGGTATTCTGAGATTTGAATGGGATTCAATCGCTTAGATTTCTAAGCCAGAGTTCAGTAGCACTTGGATCGCAACACTTTCAGGATTTTAAGGTAAGGAGATCTGCTAATTTAAAACATATAATTCGGGTAAAACACTAACCCTTGGCCGAATATAGGAGAGGCCCTATCTTCGCGTTCTTCCCACTTTTGAGCAAAGTTGTAGACAAAGGGCATTAGATCTGATTAGTGAGGATATCGACATAGAGAGTAGTACTACGCATTAATCAGGTGTGTAACTCCTCACACCATTTAAATTGTCTCCTAATATGTGTTATTAAATCTGCTTATACTCTGTTAAATGCCGAAATCCCGGCATAATGGTTGAAAACCCAAGGAGGGTAAAAGCGAATCACTAGGTTAGTGATCTCTGTCATTCATACGTGAATGTTTCTGGTGATGATATGCTTGTATGTATGCCGATTTCTGTGATTTCACGGGGTTGGGAGATTGATGAAAGGGGAAGTGTTCTGTTGTAGTGGCTTTTGTCATGATCTGTTGTAGTGGCTTTTGCCATGATCTGTTGTAGTGGCTTTTACCATGATCTGTTGTAGTGGCTTTTTGCCATGATCTGTTGTAGTGGCTATTGCCATGATCTGACGATGAGCAGCTAACTGCAGCATGACTGCCATCGATGGTGTGTAGCGGTGTGGCTTGGTTGTAGAAATCCCCAATGGTGTGATTGGCAGGTAAGGGTGGTGTGTAGAGGATGGAAACCTAGGATTGGGTTGGGCTTTGCATAATTTCTATTATTTCATGTTTTGATATCTGTTCTGTGGGGCTAAGGCCCAATCTGATGGTGCATGAGGGTTGCACACTGAGTCTCGTGACTCACCCTATTATTTAACATTTTTCAGGAGACACGTAGAGCATCGGACCGGGCTGGAGAGGAACGCAAGGTGGCCATGCATGAGATTATTTTGGATACTGCGACAGCCATTATTTTATTTGTTTATATTTATTACTTTGGATTAGTTGGGTTTTTATTTCATTGTAATAAGGCCATGGGCCATTAGATTTTCTTTTATTATTTGGGTTTTATTTTGGGCTTTTATTATTATCAAATATTTGAATTTTACGTTTTATTTAAGCTAAGGCATGTACCAAATTTCGGTTTCTAAATCACTAAGGCATTAATTTAAAATGTATATCTTTTACAACCTATTCAACCATTTAGTTTTCCCAAATAAAAGATTAAACTCAAGAAAAATATTTCCCGAATTTGCGACAACTTTTAAAATCTCCTTAGTGGCACGCCAGATCCGGTCATGGTGTTTGGGCCGGGTTTGGGGTGTTACAAATTGGTATCAGAGCCCGGTTCAAAACTCAGCTTTGGGGTTTTTGGGCTCAAAACATTTTCTAAAGATGGGTTTTGGAAACATGTATATTTATAAATGATACAGGATGGTTTTCTCGGCATGGCACCTGCGTCTCCGACCCAAGTCCGCCAGGTAAGTATTCTGAACTCACTGTGTGTTATATATGTATGTGGGCTTGATGGGCTTTAAGGGACGTAGATTATCTTAAGTAGAACTTGATGGACTCTAGGCTTAGCTTAAACAACTTCTTAAATCTCATAAGACTTAAGTCAACTAAACAAACCCGTGAACAAGTCGCTGGGTTGGGGTGTGACAACAGGCATACGCATGTCTAGGACTGGATTCAGGGAGAGCTTGGTACTTAAGCAATCCTAGTGACTCACCTCCTCTTCGCTGGAATCCTACCTGGTGCGTAGTGACTGTTCACCCTAGCCACGAGGATTTGTTGACGAGCCAAAATCTATAATTAAAACCCGAAAGGGACCAGCCACCTTATTTTTACAAAACTGCTAAAATACCCGTATTTCGAAAAAAAATACCAAGATACTCATGATTTGCAAATATACTCCGATTTAAAAAGTCAACAGAATTTTTCCTTAGCGAAAAAAACACACACACAACACACGACAACAACCAAAAATCACAAACACCTGAACGCTACTATTATTCTTTTGAAATCAAATTCTCCAAGATACCCCTGTTTAAAAAAAAACCCTTAGTTTTATAAAATAACTAAAATATCCTTGATTTGTAAAAATTACTAAATTGCTCCTGATTTGTAAAATGACCAAAGTACCCCTAATTTCAAAAATACCGAAATACCCCCAGATTAAAAAATTACTGAAATACCCCCCGAATTGCAAAATTACCGAAATACCCCCGAATTTCAAAATTACCGAAATACCCCTGGATTGCAAAAAATTACCAAAATACCCTTATTTCATGAAATCAACAAGGAACTCTATTTTAAAAATTATGAAAATACCCCTGTAGGATAAAATTACGAAAATACCCCTGGGTAGTGGCATAACGAAAATACCCCTATGTATTGAATGTGGGTGTATGGATGTTGTCTGTATGTTGATTGTTGAATGTATGTAGTTCCTAGAATTAGGAGATAAACTTGAGACTGAAACTGTAGATAGGTTCAAATTCGAAAGAACTACTTTTGAAACTACTATCCATAAGATTGTTCGTGGTTAATCAGTGAAAGAATTTAATAATTCATAAAACTTCTAATTCAGATAATACGAGAATCAACGATGAGCGCTAGAAGAGGAAGAAGAGGCCGCGACCGAGGCCGTGGAAGTGTTAGGACTGATGTGCTGACTCAGCTAGTTAGGGAGGTACTGAAGGAGGTTAAAGAAATCGGTGAAACACTTCGGGTTGGGTGCGTGGACTGTAAGAAAAAAAGAGATCGTAGTTTTCTAGGGTTGCAGTCTTGTTCTGTGAAGCATGTTAAGGTACGTCCAAACTTTCGAGTTTGCGAATATTGCAGAAGGCGTCATCCGGGTGAATGTTGGAGGAAGTCAGGAACGTGTTTAAGATGCGGGTCTGAGGAGCATAAGGCTCGGGATTGTTCAATACCATTAAGTCGGGTATGTTTTGTGTGGATGCTATATTTTTGGGTATAGAAACAGTATGCGTGCAATGCTTATATATTATTAAATTAGAGTGTACAGAAAAAGCATAGTGGTGAGACTTGGGTAGTACGATTAGTAGTTAGTTGGAAATTTCGAAGACAAAATTTCTTTAAGGGGGGTAGAACTGCAACATCCTGAATTTTTGGGCCTATGCGTTTAGTGTGCGGATATGTTTAATGTGTTAATTTAACTGTTAGGGGTCCAAATTGGGCTCAGGATGTGGACAAGGCCTTGGTGAAATTCTTGCTTGGGCACTATAATGTTTAAAAGGTGGTATCTGAGGTTAAATGACATAATGGGCTTGTGGCCCAATGGCAAAATGACGCCACTAAGAGGGAAGGGAGTTGGCGTCAATAGGCAAGGGGAGAGGCCCAATTTGTGGCCGTTTGGAGCCCATGTTTTTGGGCCAAATTCGACACTTATAAGGAGGAGTAGGTTGGACGGCAACAAGGCTATTATTTAGGGGATTTTATGTTTTAAATTATGTGGATAATGTGCTGATAAAAGAAGGAAGAGGTGGTGCTATCTAGGTTTCTTTTGGAGATATGGATGGATTAAGATAAAGGAGAAAAGATAGGATTTATCTGCAAGGCTAGGTGATGGCTGAAATTTCTATAAATAGGGGGCATATCTCTTCAATTCCGGCATTTGAACCCCATTCTCTCAATCTTTTCTCTCATTCTCTTCTACAAGCCAAAACCCTAGTTGCTTTCTGCAATCTTTTCTTTTGAATTCTCCAGAAGTCGAAACCTTTTATTTCATTCTCTTCTTCATTCTTTTTCTCTTGTGCCGATTTCTCCATTAAGCCAAAATCTTTTTCCATTCTTTTTCTTCCTAGCCGAAATCTCCAAGCTTCTTTCTTGATTTCTTTTCTTCTTCTTTTTGCAAAAAACCGAAACTCTTCACTCAGTTTTTTCTAAAAGCCGGAAACGCATCAGCCTTCTCTTGTTCATACTTTTTCGGGATTTTCTTAAAAGGTGAAATTCCTAGATCTCTTCTCTGGTGTTCGCCGAATTTTCCTGCAAGGGGTAGCTGAAATCTTCTGAAGAGGTAAATGTCGAATATGTTATTCTTTCAATCTATTCCGGCTTTTAGAAACCATAGCTGAATGGCTACATGGTGGATCAATCTCGTGTTTTCTTTCATTTGCGGCATTTTGGGATTTGAAGGGGATTCAATCGCTTAGATTTCTAAGCCAGAGTTCAGTAGCACTTGGATCGTAACACTTTTGGGATTTTAAGGTAAGGAGATCTGCTAATTTAAAACATATAATTTGGGTAAAACACTAACCCTTGGCCGAATATAGGAGAGGCCCTATCTTCGTGTCCTTTCGGCTTTTGAGCAAAGTTGTAGACAAAGGGCATTAGATCTGATTAGTGAGGATATCGACATAGAGAGTAGTACTATGCATTAATCAGGTGTGTAACTTCTCACACCATTTAGATTGTCTGCTACTATGTGTTATTAAATCTGCTTATACTCTGTTAAATGCCGAAATCCCGGCATAATAGTTGAAAACCCAAGGAGGGTAAAAGCGAATCACTAGGTTAGTGATCTCTGTCATTCATACGTGAATGTTTCTGGTGATGATATGCTTGTATGTATGTCGATTTCTGTGATTTCACGGGGTTGGGAGATTGATGAAAGGGGAAGTGTTCTGTTGTAGTGGCTTTTGCCATGATCTGTTGTAGTGGCTTTTGCCATGATGCCATGATCTGTTGTAGTGGCTATTGCCATGATCTGACGATGTGCAGCTAACTGCAGCATGACTGCCATCGATGGTGTGTAGCGGTGTGGGTTGACTGTAGAAATCCCCAATGGTGTGATTGGCAGGTAAGGGTGGTGTGTAGAGGATGGAAACCTAGGATTGGGTTGGGCTTTGCATAATTTCTATTATTTCATGTTTTGATATCTGTTCTGTGGGGTTAAGGCCCAATTGATGGTGCATGAGGGTTGCACACTGAGTCTTGTGACTCACCCTGTTATTTAACATTTTTCAGGAGACATGTAGAGCATCGAACCGGGCTGGAGAGGAACGCAAGGTGGCCATGCATGAGATTATTTTGGATACTGTGACAGCCATTATTTTATTTGTTTATATTTATTACTTTGGATTAGTTGGGTTTTTATTTCATTGTAATAAGGCCATGGGCCATTAGATTTTCTTTTATTATTCGGGTTTTATTTTGGGCTTTTATTATTATCAAATATTTGGATTTTAAGTTTTATTTAAGCTAAGGCATGTACCAAATTTCAGTTTCTAAATCACTAAGGCATTAATTTAAAATGTATATCTTTTACAACCTATTCAACCATTTAGTTTTCCCGAATAAAAGATTAAACTCAAGAAAAATATTTCCCAAATTTGCGACAACTTTTAAAATCTCCTTAGTGGCATGCCAGATCCGGTCATGGTGTTTGGGCCGGGTTTGGGGTGTTACAACTAAGGTGTTTTGATTTAACTATCAAACAAGCTAAAGTTATGTCTAAAAAGGGTATAAATAGTAGTGTAATTCATGACAGATCACTAATGCAATGTGAGTGTGAGATGAGCATGATGGTAGAATTAAACTTCTTTTTTGGGAATCTGAATCAAGCAAAGGTGTAACACCCATACCCAACTCGATCTTCGGATCCAAGTATGGTATGTCACAACGTAAAACCATTCAGGTATAATAAAAACACTTGAATTTGAAAGGTTTTGAGGTCTCAGCGTATACCCAGTATAATAATAAATAACAGTCAAAATGGTAATGCGCCAATTATATTATGTTTAAACAAACATTTGATAGAAGCCTTATATAAGTTTATAGGGTTATATATAAAACACAAGATGGGTTATTCCCATACAATTGTTTCAAGTGCTTCATTGGCGGTTAAAACAACATTCAAAATCATTTGGTGTATAAGCCAAAGAGACAATCTCAAAAACCATGGTATATTGTGTTAAATACATAATTTAAATGTTTATAAAAATTATCAAAAAATTGTATCTTGACAAAAGTAGTAAAACATTATACAAGTCAATTACAAAGCAAATCTACACGCCACCCCTAAAAGGGTCATACATGATACAAAAATTAGACAAGTAGCTCACTATTGACTACAGCCCTGGCGTAGTCCCTTTCAAATTACTTGCTTCTAACAACATGCCTGAGAATGAAAAGATAACAGAGTAATTTCATTCGAATCTAGTGAGTTTCATAAATAAAGAAAACACCACATTATACATAGATACCACTTGTAGATGAGCATTTATACTTATGATGATAGTCAACCTTTTAGATAGATTTAGTCATACTATTCACAATACACCCAATGGCATTCACATAACCTAGACAGAGTCAACACACCAATTTAACATGACACATTGGTAGTTACTATTCACCAATCATAACCATAACTTATACAACAAACACGATGTACATACAACCCATCCTTGTGCCGACCTCAGACCCAAAATTCAAAATCAGAATCATATTGATCAGACGTACTCATATGCATAACCTCTTTACCCCTTCATATAAGCTTTATTCAATTAAACATGTTTTTTTTCCGATCTGCTAGTCCTGCTTGCAATAGAATTGCCCTATCGGATACAACACAAACATATCCCCTTCTTATCCATCACATATCAGAACTCACATATAGATGGTACTGATCTCGTACAAGGAGGGTGCTTACATAGGAACACAAACTGAACATTCACAAGTCGATAATACTGATTTAACAACATTAAATGAAACACCAACAATTACGTTCTTGAGAGAAAATACTTACCTTTCACAATTTACACAGAAAAATAATTTATAACACATAAAAGTAAGAAGGAACTCACCAGAAATTCTAATACAGTAATTTGCTCAGCAAGTCTTTTACCCTTACTACTTGGACCTTCATTAGCTTTTTGAGCTAAAAGAGAGACAAATACATTTATTAGATCATCAAGCTATTGAAATTTGACACGCATGTATGAATTGATAGCATACAACCCATAATTAGGAAGTTTACTTCCTCAAAAATAAAATCTAAACCTATGCATGCATTACCGTAAATACATAAATTCTTTCGATAATAACCTAAGGGTTTACCAAAATTTACCAGTAAGTTGGTGCTAGAAATGGTGTCAGCTAGATACTTGAAACTCTTCACTAGCGATTCTAACTTGGAATTTCTAAAGCTTTAGTGAAAATGCAAGGAAGAAGAAGAACATAAACAAAACGTAGAAACATGCTAGCTTAATGTCTTTATATAGAACAGACATCCAAGAATAAAATTTAGTGGAAAGTCAGAGGATCCCATGATTGCTCTAGAATTTCAAAAAGAATTAATTAAGTATCAAATCATCTAAGTTAATCAGGAGCTTAGGGTTTTGACCTAAGTTCTGAGAGTAAGACTTTTCTATTACCTTGTCATGTGAATGTATTTAAGAATGTGTTTTTGTGAACAGTGGTATGCAAGCTCTATATGTTTTACAAGCTCTTTATGATTTGCGAGCTTTGTATTAAGTAATTTTTTTTAACCAAATAACCTTCTAAATCTATTGGATATGATGGAATGCTATAGGATTGTGAGTACTCACCTATATGTTTTATGATTTGGGCTTTGAGGCCCTGTGGTTGGTTGGAGAGATAAGGGAATGTCGAGCTGAGCTCCATTGAGTGGGACATGTTGGTGTGTTGGAGAGTGTTTAACCTTGTGCTACACTTAATGGCACATGTTAAGGACTCATTGATTCATCCTGAGGCGTTATAAAGAGATCCGATTATCCAACAGGAATGAACATGTGCTTAAAAATGTGTTTTCTAAAATATTAAGTTTTTACTATTTTCAAGCTATCTGACAAGTAAGTACCTGCGAACCAGACTTCGCGCAAGTAAGGCGAACCTAGTTTTCCAATTCAATAACCATGCCTATATTTCTATTTAACGTCTATTTTGTACATACTATGTGGTTATTATTTCATGCAAATTCACTAAGTTTACAATGACTCACACACTCTTTTCTAAACACTGTAGATAAGTAGATCGCCGGGTGAGCAACAACGAGGCAAGTGACCTAGGTGAAGCATACATGTTAGAAAGGTAGTGCAAGAAAACCCTGGACAATAAAGGTAATATGGGATAACCTGTTTTGGGCTTAGATATATTGATCTGATGACCTCGCCAAATGATTTAGAACTTAGCAAATTCTTTTATATTCCCTTGTGTTATCTTTAAGTTTTATTTGTGAACCAAAATGTTTGATACAACAACTGATATTTAAAGATTTGATTATAATCCAAGTCTGCTTGATGTTATCCTAATCCTCGAGTCTTAATGACTTCCCCTATGCTTTTATTTGCAAACCCATGTTACTTTAAGCAACAACATGTAAGAACCAATTAATTATCTTATTAGAGTTCGCCAAGAAGTTCCATTGTTGGTGTCAGGTGCGAACCCTAACATATGGAAAACAACTTTCAGCAAACCCTTAATGAGTTTCAATAATACAGTATAGCAGAAAACCCTAGGAACCAAGTTCACAAAATTTGAGTACTTAAGGGGAACTCGCGAACCTTACCTTGTTTAATAACCTTGATATGTTACAAGCATGTTTACGAAAATCAACCTTGTGTAGAAAGACTTAATAATCCTTTAATATGAAAACACTTAGCAAAACCATTACACGAACCCCAGACAAGCGAACCCCTAGTAGACAGTGGGCAGACCCTTTATGTGAAACTTTGCTCATGTATATGTGAACTTTTACTTATTATGCATCTGAGCCCTTATTTATTCTGTATGCGATCCATACAAGTATGAAAACCCTTATTAGTTTGTGAGCAATGACTAAATGAAATTTGGTTAAGTGTTTTGATGTAAGAACCTATATGATATTCCGCTACATGAAAATATCTTAAGCATATATTACATGTTTTATATTGAGGTGTAATGGATGACAGGTTGGGTATTAATGGAGAGTCACTTTGATGGTTAATGTGGCGTTCCATAACTTAGGTTCAACAATCAAACTGGGTATGTGGTGTTACAATATTACAGTCCCAAAATAATCATTAAAATAAAGTTTAGAGTACTTAAAGTTAAAATCATCTGAGAAGCTCCTTCAATAGCTGCATCCAAGTTCTGACCTCGGGGGTTATCTATGTGAGCTAATAAGCTTAGTATGAATCTTAACTCTAGTAAACAGTAATAAATAGTAAATATAACACTCAAGCCAGTAAATTTATAAAATATTATGAACAATATAGAATTACATAGTTTATGTAGTGCATGAACATGTTAATGCAGTGTTTTTAGAAAAAGGTTCTACCCAACTCCACTTCACACCATAATAAGAGTTCTCCAGAAGTCATCCAGCCAATAACATACCAGTTTGTAGACAAGCCACTAGTAATGCAGATAAACTGCTAGTGTTGCAAACAAGCTGCTAATATTGTGGACAGGCTACCAGAATTGCAGACAAGCTACCAGTACTTCCTTCTTACAAAATCATCCCAACCCCAATATAGTATGATATGTTTTTAATGATACAGAGTAGTATTGTAAGCATGACTAAAACATGCAACTAGTAGAAAAATCAGTAGGCATGATTTAGACATGCAACCAATAATACAAACTGTGGCATGAAATATTATGCACTCGATAAAACAGTACCATAAACCACATTTTTAACATGTGGCTAAAATTTCGGTAATACTATACATGATCTATCATGTAATCAATCTCAATACCATATCAGTATCATGTTTAAATATCACATATTATGCGAAATATCACCGAGTCATACAATAATGAACAAACACATATGGCATCACCGATTCATCAGATCGGAGGTATTTACTTGAATTCAATCCTAATAAAGGATTTTATCAATCACCAAGAATACTTAGTGTATTCTATAACATCCTCAAACCCGGCCCATTCACTACGACCGAATCTGGTTATGTCACCGCGGAAAGACAGTTGAAAATCCTTGCTAACTTCGAATAAAACAGTAAATCTATTACCCTTTTGAAAATCCATGTTTATTTGATATTGTATGAAAAACTTTGATATTATTATATTGTCCAAAATTAAACTTTATTAAATATATAAAACCAATTTGAATAATCAAGTTGTTAGAATAAAATCGTCTTCACTTAGTAATTTATTAGAATCCAACCATAAATTAAAATAATAATAAAATAGTTCCCAAAATAAATAAAGATCAAAAGGCCCTTATTACATCTTTTATCTAAAACCAATACTTAACATAAAAATATATAAAAACATCCTCTGGTGCATGGGCCACCTTGCACCCTCTCCGTACCCGGTCCAACTCATGAGTCACCTGAAATGGTTAGGAAAATAATCGGGTGAGTCCACAGACTCAGTGCATAATCATAACACATATTCCATACGTATGGGCTTGGCCCATAACCATACCGTTCTCATAACAAGTCATGCAAATATGCATCTCAGCCCAACCTACAATCCAACCGTAACACCAACCTTAGTAGACTCCCCCTGCCTAAGGCTGTGGCTAATCCACCACTGATCACATCGTGATCCATAAACCTTACCTTGGCAAGCTCGCTGCTCAAGGCCGTGGCTGAGCCACCGATCAACCAAAGTGATCCCAACAACATGCTCCGTCTACGGTGATGCACAGAGCCATCAACCGCCGAGATGGGCACCTAGCTAACATCTCCCTTGAGGTAGCACACGGCTAACCGTCAAGCGCTAATGTAGCCTGAGCTAACATTAGACCACGTACATCATATGTACACCCTTCCTTCCTCCATCCAATCCAAATCCCATGCAAGTATGTAAATGCCACATGTTAAGTCATCATATAAATAAGCATACAGCTCATATCATTACCACACCAAATATATATATATAACACAATAACATAATATCACCAACTTACTCACCTGATATCCGATTATCCAATATAAGCATTAGCAAACAATTAACTGAAGGAAATAGTGCGATGATTACGCACCTTATCACTTGCAGTTCTAAGCTTTCGATCCCTATGCTATCACTCAATGAAACAATAGCTATCTGCCTATAACTATCCCCTGCTGCTGGCCCACACCCCGGTGGCCAATCACGAACCGCAGAGACAGCTCTCTTTTTGAATTTTGGAACAGGAGCTTTCCCTTGCCCGCTCTGACTGGTCGTTGCCTCCATCAACACACTTAATCAGATAAACTGGTTAACCCCAAGTCACAAACTAAGTATTTAATCTTACTAAACTTATTTCTTACCTCAACTGATTGAATCCTGAATGCTCCTACAACACTTTTAACGCTAGCTAAAAGCAAAAGACCCTCCACCTAGCCCTCCATAATTCGGTCAATCAAAAGAACACATGGTTAGCTACATGATTTCGGTCAACCACGAAAAGAAGAGAAAACCGATAACAAGAAAGGAAACCTTACCACCTTACTACTCCAAATTCGGCTTGACTACTTACCCACCTTAAGAACCGATTGGAGAAAGGTTTAGAGAAGGTTACCTTTGATACTATTCGACCAAGGCTACACCAAAAAGGAGAAGGGATTTTCGGCACTTCCAAGGGGTGTATTCGGCTATTGAAAGAAAAATAATGGAGAGAAAGAGGTGATAAGAGTTTCGGCTAAAGGGGTTTGAGAGGATGGAAAGATGAAAGAAGAATAAAGAAGGGAGAGGTTAGGAATTTCGGCTAATAGCTAAAATGGAAAAAAGAAACATGGTGATAGGTTGATGCTTTTATAGGCATTCGGCACCCCCCTTAAGCTTGCCGTCCACTCCTTTCAACAAGGAGTTCAAACTCTAGCCAACTCCCCAATTCACTCCTAGCCACCTATTTGAATTAATTCAAATCAATTTGAATTAATCCCTAAATAATCAATTAATAATCTCTTAATAATCCAAATAATATCCCTATTTATCCTCTATTATCTTATTATCTAAATAAATAAATAAAAGAGTTTGAAGAGAGAAAAAAATCTCTCCCTTCCTATGCCGTCCATTCAAAAAGGTTTGAAAAAGTCCACCTAACTTCCCACCTTTCCTAGCCGAATTCAAAATGGAAGACCAAGTCTTCCTCCATCTTTTAAGCATTCAAAAACCGTCCAACACCTTACCATAATGACGCAAAAACAAAGCCCCATCTGCTGCCCTCGCGAATCGAACATGAGACCCCCCTCCAGCTCTCTGAGGCATCACTTCTCCATGCCTATGTGGCGCCTCCTGGCCACTCTGCCAAGCCATTCTTTGTGCCAAAGCTTCACCAAAATTTCTCTTAAGACCCCCAAAAGCCAAGCTCCCTTTTTAACCACTGAAAATCAACAATTTCCTAAGGCTTTCCACCACCACCTAGGGTTCTCAAGACCCCTAAAACTCACCCAACCACACACTAAAGTGTGCCAACACCTGAGCTAAGCACCAAAAACCTAACCCCTAGAACCAGGGTGTTACAATTCTACCCTCCTTAAAATAATTTCGTCCTCGAAATTACTTGTCTAAACTAACAGTCCAATTCCTCCCACTACGCTATGGTTGCGCACTCTGATCTTAAAGAGCTAACACACTTTTAGGCATAGTATCTATCATACTCAAGGTTCCACATACTTTACGAGCAACAAAATAAACAGCCACCCAAACGAACAAAACAACAAAGAATATTCCAAACATAAGGAACTTACCAGCTGATACATCCAGCATATCATTATCCTCCCTCCGACGGACTGCATAAACTAGACCTGGCTATCTTGCCTCAGTGCCACCATTACCGCGACCTAATGCTCCACGACCGCGGCCGGAACCATTTCCTCCATGGTTCGGACCACGACCTCTCGTCGCCTGCTGACTACCTCTGCCTGGTTGCGCATAACCTTGGCCTTCCGCTCGAGTCCCATTCGGATTCTGGGGACAATCCTTAACCAGATGAGACTTGGACTTGCATCTAAAGCATTCTCGAACCCGATTCCAGCACTCGCTGACATGATACCTTCCACACTGCACACACGGACGATCTGGATTTCTGGCGGCTGGCTTAGCAATACGAACAGGAGTCTCGACTCTCGGTCTTTTCTGAACCCTCTCAAACGATTCTAGCAAACCAAAACTCCTCTTATCCCGGTTTCTTTCTCTATCTCTATTCTGCCTCTCAGCCTTCTTGACCTCCTCAGCTATCCGAGCTTTCTCCACTAAAATGGCGAAGTCTCTTTCTCGTTGCGGAGCAATCAAAACCCGCAGCTCATCCTGTAGCCCATCTTCAAATCTAACGCATCTCTCATAATCTGTTGCCACGATGCCCCGAGCATACCGGCTCAACTGCAGAAACTCAGCTTCGTACTCCGCTATTGACTTGCTACCTTGCACCAGATTGAGGAACGCTTTCCTCTGAGCGTCCACATAGCTCGCCCCGACATACTTCCCTTCGAACTTGATCTTAAAGTATCCCCAGTCCACTCGATCCGCAGGGGTACTTTCCTTAACAGTGAGCCACCACTGGTAAGCCTCATCCCGCAGCAACGAAACAACACCCTTAAGCTTCTCCTCAGCAGTTAAGTCTAGGTCGTCCATAATCCTTTCCACTGCCTCAAGCCAGTACTCTGCCACATTCGGAGCTACCCCAGACACTCCTCTAAAAACCTCGGCTCCATTTTCCCTAAGCCTTTCGGGTACTGCCTTCCGAGTCCTACTGCCCCCATTGGCTCCTGCCACTCGCTCAAGCACCCGCAGCATAGCCTGCGATACTGCGTCATCTCCTCCAGTCTGATCCTGCTGTTCAACCTCAACAGCTGGTGGCGGCACATCACTCTCTGACCCATTGCGAGACCCAATCGGTTCCGATACTGACATCCTGCCTCTACCGCGTCCACGAGTATTACGACCACGCCCCCTAGAACTCATATCTAGCGCCTCGATTTAGTCTGTTTAAAAAGTTTTATGCATTAGAAATTCTTGTTTCACTGTTTTATCCACGAGCAATTTTATGGAAAGAAGTTTCCGAGAGTAGTTCTTTCGGGCAATCAAAGTTTCATTCCCTAACCCAGGGGTAATTTCGTCATTTTTCCTAAAGGGTATTTCGGTAACAACTCAGGGCAAATTTTTGAAAATAGTTTTCCAACTTAAAGATATTTCAAAATTTACAAAATCTCAGGGGTTATCTTGAAAATTTTGTTTTTCAAACAAAGTGTGTTGCAAAAATTTCAGAAATCGGGTTTATTTCAGTAATTTTGGAAATCATGGGCATTTTCTTAAATTCTCCAAATCGGAATATCACAATATCTCACAAAATAAGATTTTCTGATATTTGGTAAAATAGGAATATTTCAGTAAAAGTCGAGAGAAATCTAAAAATTTAGAACCCAAGGGCATTTTGGTAATTTTATCAACCAGGGGTATTTTCGTAAATTTCCACAAACCAGAGTATCTTAATATTTCGAAACCTCAAGATTTTGGTATTTTGTAAAGTAAAAATCATTTTATCAAAAGTTGAGGGTAGCACGGTAATTTTATAACACAGGGGCATTTTTGTAAATTTTGCGAGTAGGGGTATTTTAGTAATTTTGTAAATTGAGAAAACGTCTTTCAAAATCAGATTTAGGGTTTCACAAACCAAAGGGGTAAGTTTGAAAAAATTTA
This sequence comes from Gossypium australe, assembly GCA_005393395.2. Taxonomy (NCBI): domain Eukaryota; kingdom Viridiplantae; phylum Streptophyta; class Magnoliopsida; order Malvales; family Malvaceae; genus Gossypium; species Gossypium australe. Next base: position 2,234,179 of record SMMG02000027.1, read on the forward strand.
AAACAGAAGGTTTTAAAAACAGCAAGGCTAATTCCCTTTCGGGTTTTAATAACCGGTTTAGCCTATGAACAAGTCCTCTTGGTTAAGGTGAACCGTAGCTACGCACCAGGTAGGATTCAAGTAAAGAGGAGGTGAGTCGCTAGGACTGCTTAAATACCAAGCTCTTACTGAATGCCACTCCTAGACATGCGTACAGTGGTTACCACACCTTAACTCGGTGACTTACTTCACAGGTTTGTTTAATAATCTTAAGTCTTATGCATATGTTTGAGTAGACTAATCCTAGGGTCCAACAGATCCTAGTATTCTAATCTACGAGCCCAAACTAAGCCCATAATAAATCACACAAACAAAACACTTCAAGAAAGTCCGAAGTAATTACCTGGTGGACTTCGGGCCGGAGGTACAGGTGCCATGCCAGAATAACCTGAAAAATATTTCATACAAACCCATATTTTTGAAAAGCCCATTTTGCAATCTGTTTTTGGGCCCAAAACCCTCAAAGCCGAGTTTTGAACCGGGCTCTGATACCAATTTGTAACATCCCCAAACCCGGCCCATTCACTACGACCAAATCAGGTTATGTCACTGCGGAAAGACAGTTGAAAATCCTTGCTAACTTCGAATAAAACAGTAAATCTATTACCCTTTTGAAAATCCATGTTTATTTGATATTGTATGAAAAACTTTGATATTATTATATTGTCCAAAATTAAACTTTATTAAATATAAAACCAATTTGAATAATCAAGTTGTTAGAATAAAATCGTCTTCACTTAGTAATTTATTATAATCCAACCATAACTTAAAATAATAATAAAATAGTTCCCAAAATAAATAAAGATCAAAAGGCCCTTATTACATCTTTTATCTAAAACCAATACTTAACATAAAAATATCTAAAAACATCCTCTGGTGCATGGGCCACCTTGCACCCTCTCCGTACCTGGTCCAACTCATGAGTCACCTGAAATGGTTAGGAAAATAATCGGGTGAGTCCACAGACTCAGTGCATAATCATAACACATATTCCATACGTATGGGCTTGGCCCATAACCATACCGTTCTCATAACAAGTCATGCAAATATGCATCTCAGCCCAACCTACAATCCAACCGTAACACCAACCTTAGCAGACTCCCCCTGCCTAAGGCCGTGGCTAATCCACCACTGATCACATCGTGATCCATAAACCTTACCTTGGAAAGCTCGCTGCTCAAGGCCGTGGCTGAGCCACCGATCAACCAAAGTGATCCCAACAACATGCTCCGTCTACGGTAATGCACAGAGCCATCAACCGCCGAGATAGGCACCTAGCCAACATCTCCCTTAAGGTAGCACACGGCTAACCGTCAAGCGCTAATGTAGCTTGAGCTAACATTAGACCACGTACATCATATGTACGCCCTTCCTTCCTCCATCCAATCCAAATCCCATGCAAGTATGTAAATGCCACATGTTAAGTCATCATATAAATAAGCATACAGCTCATATCATTCCCACACCAAATATATATATATAACACAATAACATAATATCACCAACTTACTCACCTGATATCCGATTATCCAACATAAGCATTAGCAAGCAATTAACTGAAGGAAATAGTGCGATGATTACGCACCTTATCACTTGCAGTTCTAAGCTTTCGATCCCTATGCTATCGCTTAATGAAACAACAGCTATCTGCCTATAACTATCCCCTGCTGCTGGCCCACACCCCGGTGGCCAATCACGAACCGCCGAGACAGCTCTCTTTTTGAATTTTGGAACAGGAGCTTTCCCTTGCCCGCTCTGACTGGTCGTTGCCTCCATCAACACACTTAATCAGATAAACTGGTTAACCCCAAGTCACAAACTAAGTATTTAATCTTACTAAACTTATTTCTTACCTCAACTGATTGAATCCCGAATGCTCCTACAATACTTTTAACGCTAGCTAAAAGCAAAAGACCCTCCACCTAGCCCTCCATAATTCGGTCAATCAAAAGAACACATGGTTAGCTACATGATTTCGGTCAACCACGAAAAGAAGAGAAAACCGATAACAAGAAAGGAAACTTTACCACCTTACTACTCCAAATTCGGCTTGACTACTTACCCACCTTAAGAACCAATTGGAGAAAGGTTTAGAGAAGGTTACCTTTGATACTATTCGGCCAAGGCTACACCAAAAAGGAGAAGGGATTTTCGGCACTTCCAAGGGGTGTATTCTGCTATTGAAAGAAAAATAATGGAGAGAAAGAGGTGATAAGAGTTTCAGCTAAAGGGGTTTGAGAGGATGGAAAGATGAAAGAAGAATAAAGAAGGGAGAGGTTAGGAATTTCGGCTAATAGCTAAAATGGAAAAAAGAAACATGGTGATAGGTTGATGCTTTTATAGGCATTCGGCACCCCCCCTTAAGCTTGCCGTCCACTCCTTTCAACAAGGAGTTCAAACTCTAGCCAACTCCCCAATTCACTCCTAGCCACCTATTTGAATTAATTCAAATCAATTTGAATTAATCCCTAAATAATCAATTAATAATCTCTTAATAATCCAAATAATATCCCTATTTATCCTATATTATCTTATTATCTAAATAAATAAATAAAAGAGTTTGAAGAGAGAAAAAAATCTCTCCCTTCCTATGCCGTCCATTCAAAAAGGTTTGAAAAAGTCCACCTAACTTCCCACCTTTCCTAGCCGAATTCAAAATGGAAGACCAAGTCTTCCTCCATCTTTTAAGCATTCAAAATGTAACATCCCGAAATTGGGCCTAGGAGAATTGAGCCCAATGGGCCTTAGGCATAGTAGCGTTTAAATTTTTGGAGAACAAGAGATCGGCTTAAATGCTAGTTAGACCCATTGGATAAGTGATTTTGGAAGGTTAGAGGGCTTCTATGAAGTCCCAGGATCAAATATTGCCTTTGGGGAAATTTTGGTTTTAGGTGAAAAAAACCCTGGAAGTTGGCAGATATGCCTTAAGAATAAAATATGGAGAAAATAACACAAAAGGAGTGTGTGGTGTAGTGGCAAAGTGACGCCACTTAGGGGACAAGGGAGTGACGCCACAAGGGAAGGAAGGAGGTCCAAGGTTCAAGTCTTGGCTTTTGCATTTTGGTTTCTTTTTGCTTGGACCTTAGAATTTGGCCCATAGTTTATATTTAGTTGCGCATGGTTTAAGACACAAGAGGAGCTTGTGGCCAAGTGGTTAGCGGCGTGGATTATGTTGCAAGGGAGCCTGGGTTCGAATCTCATGAGAAGCAAGGGAGTATTTATTTTGCGGATTGGACGACAAGAGTTTCAGTTGAATTTAAACTCTACTGACGAAGGGATCCCACATCGGAAAGACACAAAGAATGAAGGTGAAGAGCTAGCTATATAAGGAGCATCCTAGGAGGAGAGTAAACACATCTTGGAGGGCGTTTGGGCACAAGAGTGGTCGGAGCGCGGATTAGCCCCAGAGTCCTATCAGGTGTGTAACTCTCTCTACTCTAGCTGTAGAGCGGTAAATGCCGAAATGCCGGTTACACGGCATTAGTAGCCACACGAGCGTGCGAGCGCATGTGTGGGGCTTCGACGCGATAGTTGAGGCCATCAGTAGTATTCTCGTGGGTTGGGGCTGCTTGGGCCTCGATGGGCCGAAGTGGGCCCAATGGGCCTGTGGGCCCATATGAGTAAATTGCATGATTGGTTAGTATATGTTGAACTAGACTAGGTGAAAGTTATATACGTGGCTAGATTCGTGTTAGGTGGGCCACACGAGCGTGTGGGCCCGGATGGGCCGAAATCGGGTTTTAGGCCCAATCGTCCGGTACAACCGGAAATGGTAGCTGAGTCGCTAGTGGTGACATTAGGCCTTTGAAAAGGCCATTTTAGTTGTGAATTTACGAAAATACCCTTAGTAGGTAAAATTACGATTATACCCTTAGAGGTTGATTAGCATGATTATGTTGTTTAGTTTTGGCCGATTGTAGGGGAAGGCTTGATCTCGCATATCTCGGGTTGTGGCTAGTGCTCGAAAAGTGTTAAGGAAGGGGGATCTAGTGCGTTAGATCTTGATCTACGGGATTTGATAGTCGCATTAGTAACCAGGTGTGTAAACTAACACACTTCTTGCTTTGTATATGTTTGATAAACTGATTGATTGGTAAAACCGAAACAGTATGGTTGAGTGATATGATACCCTATGGGGTATGTGCAAGGATTCAGGTAAGTCCGTTTCATTATGAGTACTGTTATTGATACATGATGTCATGATTTATGATGTATGTGCTATGAGATGCAACGTTAAACATGTTTGCATGATTTTGAATACTATACATGAGTTGGTATGATGATGGGTGATATGAGAGGAGGGGGCAGTGATATTTTGTGCTGACGAGCACCAGTGTTTTGGTAACACAACTTTGTGACTTTGGGTCACCAGAGGTTTGGCACCTCCAAAGGTTTGGCACCTCAGCGTCTCGTCCCCGTGGTTTCGCACCACAGTGGGTTGGCCCCACAAGGCGGTATTGAGGGATTGACGCCAGTGATTTGGTATCACACGATGGGTTGGCCCCATCACTCGATTATTGTGACTACGGTCACCAGTGGTTTGGTACCACATTTGTGTCTTTGGGACACCAGAGGTTTGGCACCTCATTGCGACTCGTCCCTGTGGTTAACACCACCGTGGGTTGGCCCCACTTGAGATATGGGATCGTCTGCTAGTGATTTGGTATCACACGATGGGTTGGCCCCATCATTGGATTCGTGACTTCGGTCACCAGTGCTTTGGTAGCACATTGTGTCTTTGGGACACCAGTGGTTTGGTACCACATTGACGGATATTGTGTCTTTGGGACACCAGTGTTTTGGTAACACATTGTGACTATATGTCACCAGTGGTTTGGCACCACCAGTGGTTTGGTACCACATGGGGTAGAAAAGGTGAATGGATGGTTAGGAGTGGGTGCATATTAATTGGATGCATGATGATTATGTTATGTTTGCATATGATGTTTTGCTAATCCGGGAAAAAGGGTTGCACACTGAGTCTTGGTGACTCACCTTTTTCCTTTAACCATTTCAGGTATTGCATAAAGCTGGACCGGGATCGGAGAGGACAAGGTGGCCCATGCCGAAGATGATGATTTAATATTTTATGCTTGGTTTTGATATAAGTACTTTATTTGAATTATTGGGTTGTAATAAAGGCCATTTTATTATTTTGGTATTACTTTAACCATGGTTTATCTGATTTGGATTTCTATGTGAAAATGGTTTTAATTCCAGTACCCTATTTATAAAAGTATGTTTAATAAAGTATTTTCAGACAATTTGTAACTTCTAAAGTTTGCATATTGCTTTAAATGAACATGGTTTTCAAAAATTGAATTCTTTCATGCTTTATGCTAAGTTAATAAAGATTTTCATCCGACTTTCCCCAGTGACATAACCAGATTCGGTCGTAGCGAATGGGCCGGGTTTGGGGATGTTACACAAAAACCGTCCAACACCTTACCATAATGACGCAAAAACAAAGCCCCATCTGTTGCCCTCGCGAATCGAACATGAGACCCCCCTCCAGCTCCCTGAGGCGTCACTTCTCCATGCTTATGTGGCGCCTCCTTGCCACTCTGCCAAGCCATTCTTTGTGCCAAAACTTCACCAAAATTTCTCTTAAGACCCCCAAAAGCCAAGCTCCCTTTTTAACCACTGAAAATCAACAATTTCCTAAGGCTTTCCACCACCACCTAGGGTTCTCAAGACCCCTAAAACTCACCCAACCACACACTAAAGTGTGCCAACACCTGAGCTAAGCACCAAAAACCTAACCCCTAGAACCAGGGTGTTACATATTCGCTTAGTCAATATTTAGGAGTGGAATTAAACGATCACTTTTATTAATCAATAATTACATGAATTTTATGAATGAATCATATAACACATCAATAGGTTAAAACCCACACCTAGATTAAGGGTTTCATGACACTAGATCAAATCTTCCCCACTTCAGCGATACGGATCTAATCAGATCTCGCTTGATCTGATCAAGTAATACCAAAGGTACACACATTAGTTTTGATTTTAGTCCAAAATAGTTCTCTTATGAAATTGTTTTTAGGAACTTACTCTGTTAAAAATCGAAGGAGATCTAAGAACTTTCTTTACACTAAGGCAAATCCAAACGATCCAGATTGGATCCTTTATGTAAATATGTTACGCAAACATTAGTCACAGATTCGGCTCATATATATAAAAAAGAAATGAGTGAGATAGATGAACATATCTTTACTTACTCTATATTGGGTTAAATCGGAGACTATGAATCAATTAGAGAATTTTGCAAAAGAGATGGAGGGGCGACTATGGAGAAATAAAAAAAAGTAATAGTGAGTAAGACTATTATTTAATAAATCAAAAAGAATAGAGAAAAGAGTGATAATAGTTTAGTTATGACCAAGAAATGAAAAGAGAAGGTAAAATGAAGAAAAACAGACGATGGCGATGACGGTGGCAGTGGCAGTGGAGGTCCGACAATAAAGATCCAATGGTGGAGTTAAGAAAGAGAATGGAAGAGACAATGGTGATATGGTATTTGGTTGGTGGTATGGCAGTGACTAACAATGGTGGAAGTGGTCCAAAAAGAGAGGTGGTGGCACAAGAGGAGGAGAGAAAATATGATAGGAGAGGGAAAAGGAAATTAAAACAAAACAATTCTTTTCTTCACTTACTAGAGATGGAATACAAAGGTCAAAGGGGGAGAAAGACGGAAAGAAGTGAAACTAGGGGGAGAAACAGAAAGGAGTGAAACTAGGGGGAGAAACGGAAAGGAAGGGGAACGAAGGGGAGTGAAAAAGGGGATACAAAAGGAAGGAGGAGAAAGATAAGAGAGGAAAGAAACTCTCTTAGATGGAAACAAATATGGGCGACAAAGAGAGGTTGGACCAAGATGTTTGTGCCAAAATTAAAAATAAAAGTAGGAGGGGGACTCGAACTTGGTTATCAAGGGAAACTACACTACTTCTTAACCACTAGGCTAGATCACATTCTCACTCAAGAATTAACGGTAACTAAATTTAAGTCGGATGTGACAACTCTACCCTCCTTAAAAATAAATTTCATTATCGAAATTTACATAATTAGAATAGATGGGGATATTATTGATGAATCGAGTCCTCCAGCTCCCAAGTAGCCCCCTTAGTGCTATGATTTTTCCAAAAGACCTTTACCAGTGAAATCCACTCTTTCCTTAGAAATTTAACCTCATGCTCCAAGATCTGAACTGGCTCATTAAAAGATAAATCTGGCCTCACCTCAATCTCCTTAATTGGAACCACATGAGACGGGTTAGATCGGTACCACCTCAGCATATAGACATGGAACACGTCATGGATATAGTCCAGCTCCAGAAGTAACTCTAATTGATAAACCACCAGTCCAACCCTCTTAAGAATCGTATAAGGCCTAATAAACATTGGGCTCAACTTGTCCTTTCGATTAAATCTCAAAACCTTATTTCATGGTGGCACTATTAGAAATACCCGATCCCCAAAAATGAACTTTATATCCTTTCTCTTCAAATCTACATAGGATTTCTATTCATTCGATATTGCAATCAATCTGTCTTGAATTAGATTAACAATACTCTCAATGTACTGAACCAAATATGTCCCAACATTTTCTTCTCACCTAACTCAGTCCAACACAAAGGTTTATGATACATTTGACCATACAATGCATCATAGGGTGTCATCTGAATGCTCAACTGAATGTTGTTATTATACGCAAAATCTGCCAGTGGAAATACTCCTCCCAACTACCTTAAAAATCAATTACACAACCCCCTAGCATGTCTTCAAGGATCTGAATAACCTGCTCAGATTACCCATCAGATTGTGGATGAAAAGCCATACTAAAGTCCAGTCGAGTACTGAGAGGCTCATGCAACATCTTTCAAAACTGAGATGTAAAACAATGACCCTGATCTGAAATAATCGATACTGGTACCCCATGTAGTCTCGCTATCTTTGAAATATACAATCTCACCAACTTCTGCCTATAATAATCAGTACAGATAGGAAGGAAGTGAGCTGACTTAGTCAGTCTATCCACAATAACCCAGACTGAATCTTTCTTAGATGTGCCAGGGGTAACCCACTAATAAAATCCATAGTCACTTGCTCTCATTTTCACTGAAGGGTCTTAATAGTATGTATCAAGCCAAAAGGAAACTGGTGCTCAGCTTTCACTTGCGGACACGTCAAACATTTAACCATATAATCGATTACCCCACGCTTTAGACTTGACCACCTATAAAGTTCTCTCAGATCACAATACATATTATTCCATCCAAGATGTATAGCGTAACAGTTACTATGCACTTCTTGAAGTATGGACTATCTTAGATCTTTGTTGTCCGACACATAATATATCCCTTAGTAACACAAGACACCATCAGAGTTGCACCCAAAATCTGTAGTCTTACCCTCCTCAATCTACTTAATCCGAGGTAAAAGAGACACGTCTAAAAGTTGCTTCATCTTAATCTCATCAACCAAAGTAGGCTTTACCTGTAATTCCACGAGTATGCCACCATCATCAAACAAACTTAGCTTAGCAAACATCGCTCTCAAATCAATCATCGACCTCCTACACAGTGCATCAACTACGACGTTAACTTTTCTTAAATGGTACTCAATGGTACAATCATAATACTTAAGCAACTTTATCCATCTTCACTGTCTTAAGTTTAACTACTTTTGGGAGGAAAGGTACTTAAGGCTCTTATTATCCGTGTAAATGATACACTTTTCACCATATAGATAATGCCTTAAAATTTTCAAAGCAAAAACCACAATCACCAACTTAAAGTTAAGAGTCGGGTAATTGCACTTATACGGTTTAAGCTGCCTCGATGCAAAGGCCACAACCTTACCATCTTGCATAAGCACAAAACCAACACCAGTATAGGACACATCACTATAAACCACATAATCTTCCCATACTTAGGCTGAATCAGAACCAATGCTTGAGTCAACATGGACTTAAGCTTCTTAAAACTGGCTTGTTACTCCCCAGTCTATTTAAAATGAGCATTTTTCCTTAATAGATTAGTCATAAGGGCCTCAATCAACGAGAATCCTTCCACAAATCTCTGATAATAAATGGTAAAGCCAAGAAAACTTCGGATCTCACTAACATTCTTAGGCTGCTTCTAATCCAGAATGGCCTCAATCTTTTTTAGATCAACACAGATACCTTCAGTAGATACTATATGACCCAGAAACATCAACTCTCTAAGCTAGAATTCACACTTACTTAGCTTAGTATAAAGCTTCTTCTCATAAAGAATCTACAGAATAACCCTCAATGTTCATCTTGCTCGAATTCAAACTTAGAGTAGATCAAGATGTCGTTGATGAAGACTACAACAAACTGGTCAATGTAAGGCTAAAATACCCGATTCATTAAGTCTATGAAAGCAGTTGGAGCATTCGTAAGACCAAAGGGCATCATCAGGAACTCGTAATGACCATATCGAGTCCTAAATGCGATCTTAGGTAAATTGGATTCCTTCACCTCCAACTGATAGTACCCGAACCTTAAGTCGATCTTAGAAAACACTATAGTGCCTCTAAACTGATCGAACAAGTCATAAATCATTGATAAGGGATACTTGTTCTTTACGATCAACTTGTTCAGTTGCTGGTAATCAATGCAAAACCTTACAGATCCATCTTTCTTCTTGACAAACAAGACTGAAGCTCCTCATGGCTAAACACTCAGTCTTCTGAAACCATGGTCCAAAAGTTCCTGAAGCTAAACATTAAGCTCCTTAAGTTTTTTAGGTTCTATGAGGTAAGGAGCAATGGACACCGGAGTAGTCCCAGGCAACAGATCTATCCCAAACTCGACCTCCTAATCCGGAGGTAATCTAGACAACTCTTCTGAAAAATGCTGGGGAAATCCTTCACAATATAGATGCCTTTCACAACTATTATAGTTACATTTGTGTCCAAAACATAAGCCAAATAAGCCTCGCATCCCGTACGAACCAACTTCCTAGACACTAAAGCAAAGATCACATTAGATAACTAATCTCTACGCTCACCAACCATCAAATCTACTTACCAACTGATGTCTTCAGAATAACCCTCTTCGAAGCACAATTTAAATTGACTTAGTGTTCCATTAACCAGTCCACACAAAAAATTAGATCAAATTCCCCGAAGGGAAACTCCATCAGATCGACCAGAGATACTTCCCAAAAAACTTCCAACTAGCATCTTCTATATATCTTATTCATAGTAACAAACTGTCCTAAGAGACTAACAACAGTTTATCAGCCATCAAACAAGAAACATACAAGTGGGTAGATCCAATATCTATCAAAGCGAAGTACTGAACATAATTAACTATAAAAGTACTTGCTATGACATTAGTTGCATCACGATCCTCTCTGCGTCTGATCGCATAAACATGGGCAGGTTGCCTAGCATCAGTCTAATTTGCACTGTTCTAACCCTAACCTCTCTGAGGCTATTGCCTAGCCTTCTGATTTTGAACAATATTTTGCACTGAATATTGCATCTGATCATTATGTTGCAGACAATCCTTAATCTTATGCTCTGTGGACCTGCACCTCAAACAAACATCTATCCTCCTCCAACAATCACCAAAGTGTTGCTTACTGCAACAAGCACAGTTCGGAGTCCTAGTTCTGGTACCAGCTACCACATTACTCTTCCGAGGTCTATCGTCTCTAGTTCGTTTAATGGGTCATGATGCCATGATAGTGGGACCAACATCCCTCTTGACAGGAGCCTTAGCCTTTTCTCTCTTTTCACGCTTCACACGCTTAACTTCCTAAACAATCTTGGTTTTCTCCATCAAAGTTTTGAAAGCCCTCTCTTGGTATGCAGTGACTTGTATCATCAGATCATACCACAACCTATTTTCAAATCTAACACACTTGTCCTACTCAGTCGAAACTATCCCCTAAACATATCGGATGAGTCTCAAGAATTTGGCCCCATTTTCAAGCACTGACAGATCCTCTTACTTTAGTTCAATGAATTCAAGCCTACAAGCCTCCATATATCTAGTGCCCACAGATTACTTCTAGAAAGCCTCTTGGAAGTCCAAGTCGATCTCTCCACCTGCATACCCCTTATAACAGACTGACAGCATCGGTAAGCCTCGTCCCTTAGTAATGATACCGTACCCTTCAATTTCTGCTTAGGGGTACAATCCATGTTATCCAAGACCCTTTTCATAGCCTCTATCCAATATTCAACTATGGTAGGGGTTGTCCCAACAATGTTCCTAAATAGCTCATCTCCATTAGATCGAAGCCTCTCACTCATGAACCCACAACTGCCACATCCAGTTTGGGCTCCAGCCAACTGTTGAAGCACCCTAAGCTTAGCCTGCGATACAACATCATATATAAGCTTTTGATGACTACCCTTAACGGTAACTGCATTCTCAACATGCTCAGCCACAAGCTCAAGGGTACGCACTTGAAATGCAGATGACTCGATTCGGGCCTCACGACCTTGCGCTCTACGGGCTTGCATGCCACGGGCTCGTGCACCTTGGGTGTTCTGTAAAAAAATACTTTATAAAATTTATTTGTGACATGGTTCCCAAAATATCCCTTAAAACATGCATGCAAATTATGAATAAAAACCACAGCCTAAGTTTTGAATCAAACTCTGATACCACTAAATGTAACCTCCCAAACCTAGCCTATATTTTATGGCCGAATTTTGAAGACTACATTGGCCACCGGAATGGTACAAAAAAACTTTTGTATTTTAAATCATAATTTAAAACCATTTGCCTTTTTATTCAGAACTAGTGAACTTTGTTATTTGCCTTTGTTTTTAGAAAACATGTTAATTTCAAAAATCAAGCGTCCTTAAAACTTCATTTGTAAAGATTAATTATCTCGAAAGAAAAAACTAAGTTGGATTTTATTAAAAACTTATTTTCAATATTGCAGCGAAAATTAGTGTTAAAATCATATTTTCGTTAAAAACCAATATTTCATGCATAATTATTAAAATATCAAATAAGCAGTTTAAAACTTTAAGCCATGCAAATCTAAATAAAAATCTCCCAAAAAATAAAGTCACATGTCATAGTCCATAAAGAAAAATATTACAGTTCCAAAATAATCATTAAAATAAAGTTTAAAGTACTTAAAGTTAAAATCATCCAAGAAGCTCCTCTGATAAACACATCCAAGTCCTTACCTCGGGGGTTATCTGTAAAATTAGTAAACTAAGTAGTGAGCTAATAAGTGGGAGGGTTTGGGTAAAAATATAAGCCCGAAAAATGGGCTAGGCAAAAAAAAAGGCTCGTTTAGAAAATGGGCTGAGTCTCGGGTAAGGCTTTTTTGGCTTGAGCCCTGCCCAACTCGAATATGCAAAAAATATTTGCTTTTTTTTACTGTTTTCTTGCTTTTTTACTATTTTGTTGCTATTTTCTTGTTTTCTTTCACTACTTTGCTACCATTTCACTATTATGTTGATATTATTTTGTTATTATTGTTTGGATATTGTATAAATTGTGTTTTATTGTTAATTTTGTTACTATCTTAGAGGTATTTGCTTGTTAAGTTGCACCTATCTTAGTGTTATTTAAGTATACATATTTCTTTTTAAAATTTCTTTTCAATTTGTTGGGAAGCATTTATTTTAATGATTTTAGTATTTTTGATGTATTATATTTTTTTAAAAAAATTATATAAAAAATTAATACAACTGGTTCAGGCTGAGTCTGGGTTTAAACATTTTTATTCGGAGGCTGGGCCGAGCCCGATCCCGACCCAGCCCATGGACATCTCTACACTCAAGCCAGTAACTATACAGAATATTACGAACAGTATAGAATTACATAGTTTATGCAATGCATGAACATGTTAATACAGTGTTTTCAGAAAAATGTCCCACCCAACTCCGGTACACACTATAATAAGAGTTCCCCATAACTCATCTAGCCAATAACACACCAGTTTGTGGACAAGCCACTAGTAAGTGCAGAAAAACTGCTAGAATTGTGTACAAACCACTAGTATTGCAGACGAGCTACTAGTAATATGGACAAGCCATCAAAATTGTAGAAAAGCTGTTAGTACTTCCTCTTTACAAAATTATCCCAACCCCAATGCAGTATGACATGTTTTTAATGATACAGAGCAATACAATAAGTATGACTAAAACATGCAATCAGTAGCAGAATCAGTAGGCATGATTTAGACATGCGGTCAGTAATAGAAATAGTGGTTGAAATATCATGCACTCGGTAAAACGATACAATGGGCGCATTTAATGATGCTTTCAGTGTTAACAATACCATAAACCATATTTTTAACATGTGACTAAAATTTTAGTAATAATATACATGATCTATCATATAATCAATCTCTATCAGATCAGTATCATGTTTTAATATCACATATTATGCAAAATATCACCAAGTCATACAATAACGCATAAACACATATGGCATCATAGATTCATTAGATATGAGGTACTTACTTGAATTCAATCCTGATAAAGGATTTTATCAATCACCAAGAATACTTAGTGTATTTGCTTAGTCAATATTTCAAAGCAAATTTAAACAGTTACTTATAGTAATCAATAATTACATGAATTTTATGAACAAATCATACACTACATCAATAGGTTAAAACCCACACTTGAATTATGGGTCTCGTGAAACTAGATCAAATCTTCCCCACTTCAATGATACGGTTCTAATCAAAACTTGCTTGATCTGATCAGGGAATGTTAGTACGACAACAAAGGTATACACATTAGTTTCAGTTTTAGTCCAAAATAGTTCTCTTATGAAATTGTTTTGAGGAACTTACTCTATTAATCATTAACGGAGATCTAAGAACTTCCTTTGCACTAAGGCAAATCCTGATATGGATTGGGTCTTTCACGTAAATATGCTACACAAATATTAGTCACAAATTCGGCTCATATATTAAAAAAAAGATTGAGATTGATGAACATATCTTTAGTTACTCTATATCGGGTTAAATCGGAGACTACGATTCAATTGGAGAATTTTGCAAAAGTGATGAAGGAGAGGCGGCTATGGAGAAATTAAAACAAGTAACAGTGAGTAAGATTATTATTTAATAAATTGAAAAGAATATAGAAATGAGTGATAATAGTTTTTTTATGACAAAGATATGAAAAGAGGAGGAAAAATGAAGAAAACGGGCAGTGGCGACGACAGTATAGGTCCAACGTTGGAGTAAAGAAAGAGAAGAGACGGTGGTGACATGGTGGTTAGTTGGTGGTGCGGTGATGGATAAAAGTAGTGGAAGTGGTGCAAAAGAGAAAAGTGGTGGCACAAAAGGAGGATGAAAGAAAAATATGAGAGGAGAGGGAAAAGAAAATGAAAACAAAACAATTTTTTTTACTTACTAGGGACGACATACAATGATTAAAGGGAGAGAAAGATGGCAAGGAGTGAAACTAGGGGAAGAAAAGGAAATGAGGGGGAACAAGGGGAGTAAAAAGGGGGATAAGAAAGGAAGGAGGAGAAAGATAAAGGAGGAAAGAATCTCCCATGCATGGAAACAAATATGGGTGACAAAGGGGGTTTACCAAGATGGTAAATGTTTGTTTTGAAATTAAAAATAAAAGTGGCAGTAGGGACTCGAACTTGGTTATCAAGTGAAACTACACTAGCTCTTAACCACGAAGACAAAACACATTCTTACTCAAGAATTAACTATAAATAAATTTAAATGGGGCATGACAGAATTGATGTAGCTACCATTCCTATCAAGTGTAATAATACTAGTGTTATTTGTCTGATTAAAAATCTCATCCAACACTCTAGAAATAAACATATTGAAATTAGATCTCATTTCATTAGATATCATGCCCAAATAGGAGATGTAGTTCTAGAATCTATTGACTCTTTACACCAACTAGCTGATATTTTTACTAAACCATTAGATAAGGAAAGATATTGGACACTTAGGGGAGAATCAGGTATTACTACCTTACCTTTATTTTGTGTTCAAATGATTTTGTGCACTTTGATGTTTTCAAAATGTTTTATGACTTAAAATTGATTGAAAAAACATGAACAAATAATTTCTATGGCTCTTAAATGCAATTAGTTAGAGAGAGTTAATGGTTGCATGATTAATCTATTTTGATCAATATTGTCTAGTATACAATATTTTCAATGCCTATTGAATGTGTTTGAATATACTTTTCTTAGTTGATATAATCAATTTTTGATACACTTATAGTGTTTTATGATTCATATGCATCATACTTAAATTTTGCATTTTAAGCATATGAAATCATTATAATTTGCTAAGAAGTCATTTTAGGATAGTTTATGATGCATTGGGACTTAGAAATTAAGTTTGGACAAATTTTGTACACCTTGTAAAATAAAATGGGAATTTGGTGTCGATACTGATACAAAAATATCGATACTTACAAAAAATTAATGATACCTATCGGGTTTTAAAGATTTATGCACCTACTTTTTCAAAATCAGTTTTATTTTACTCAAAACTTTTTCTCTACCATTTTTAAACCTTTCAAACCCTAACTCTCAAAACCATCAAATCTTCCACTTTTTCTTCAAAATCTTCACTCAAAACAACCTACATTATTATTTTAAAACCATGTTTAGGTAAAAATATCATTTGTTTTATTTCAAATTTTACTCAAATTTTTTTTGTTAAATTCATGGTTGAATCTTGTTATTAGGATGATATGGAATATATTTGTATTGTTGTTGTGATTCAGGAGGTTGCCTAAAACCAATCAAAACTCTTGCCCACCAACTATTCAACAAAATTCCCCAACCATATTTTTAAGTCATTTAGTGAGTCCATTGCATCCATTTAGCTAGTATGCCTTTAAAGAAACGTCCTCGAATCGATAATGATTGTTTTAAAAACTCTGATGGATGTTATTATTTTAACACTTATTTTTCTGCTCACAATGCAAATGTTTCTTGGCCACTCGATTTTGATTCTTTAACCGGTTTTAATTTTTCCTATCTTCCTACTTTGGTTGAATGGCATTGGGTTGATTTTTGCAAAATCCGCTCTCAAACCTATGCCAATCTTGTTCGAGCATCCTATTCAAGTGCCTTACTCAAACATGATGAAATGAGTAATACAGTTGTTGCTATCAATTTTTATTTGATGAATATTCTTATACGTCTCATCGTAGAAAATTTTGGAGATTTTTTAAAACTTTCGCCCGGTGGCATGTCAAATGAGAAGGCCCTTATAATTCGACCTTGACCATTTCGAGCTCGAACGCATCCGAGCACAATATTCATGATCATTTTTTACATTTAATTTTTAAATGGATATTATGTTTGATTTCTAAACATGTTATTATTTGATCCATCGATTATTGGTGGATTGATTATTTTCAAAACAATAGGCATCTCGACCTCGCACTTATCATGTTTAATGACATTACTAAGGACATCGGTAAGGAGCTTACCAACACCCTTGCTTTGCCATTTGGAATGTATCTTTCTTACATTTTTAAATGTTTAAAAATCCTAACCTGAGGCTACCCTCCTTTGGCCTCGCCTACTCCTCTTGACTTTGGTGCCCTTCATCACGCTAGATATAAGAAGGATTCACACACTGGTGAATGAGTCAAGAATTTCCAACTAGCAACTCATGAAGATGAAGATGCTGAGGGAGGTCACGATGAGGTTCCTCCTCCTCCCGAGCATGTTCTTTCTCTACCTACTCCTTTGGTTGGTCTTCATAAGTTGCTCATTTTTTCGTCGAGACCACCACTATCTTTGGTATCATTAATTCTTTGGGTGATGAATTTTGAGATTTTCGAGTTGAGGTTAACGATGCATTTCATAGTTTGGGCTCTAAGATGTCTTCATTGGAGGATCAAATGGCTCAATTTATGGTTAATTATCCTCCATTGTCGCCTTTGCCTCAAAAAGATTAGACTAGCATTTTCATTCTCATACATCTTTCATTTTCATCATTAGTTTAGTCTGACTTTGTTTCCTATTACTATGAATGACTACACTTAATGTTTATCTAGTATGTTTAAATACTTTGAAGTTTTTGTTTCACATGTTAGTTCCAATTTTTCTAAATTGTTTCCTTTTATTGAACTAACAATATCTCTCTCTTAAGCTTTACTTGTTGCTTTTTTATATAAAAAAAAGGGGGAAAGAGAAAAGTAAATTTTGGTGAACGATTATTTGTGCTTATGCCAAATTAAAAATTTAGTGACTAAGTTTTCGAAATGTCTTTAACTGAAAATGAATGACCAATTTATAAATGAATGCCAAATTTTGATAATGAACGAAAAATTTTTCTAAGCCTTAAATTGAAAATTATTATTTAGAAAGGGGAGCAAACTTATTCAAAACTAAATTTACCAAAATGTTTTGTTATATCAAAAAAGGGAGAGATTGTTGAACCAAACTTTACTTAGAAAATTATTTTGATATAAAAAATATTATGTTTTGAATAAAAATCATTTTAAAAAAAACTTGGCAAAAAATTTATTTCAAATTATATATAAAAAGAAAAATTGTTGGACTCAAACTTAGAAAATATTTTAAGGCCAAGTTAGTTAAACAGTTTGTAATGCCCCAAAATTCTTGTTTTGGCTTTTGTGAAATATGATACAACTGTGTATTTGATTAAGTGGTTAAGTGAGTTGGGTATGTGTGGGAGGTCCCAAGTTCAAGCCCTGACTTTGGCAGATTTTGGTATTTTTTCTGACTTAAGCCTTATGCTTGGTTAGCAGACTTATATTATGTCATTTATAAAACCATATCAGAATAGGCCTGCTGGTCTGGTGGTTAAGTTGAGTATCAGTTTGCTGAAGGTCTAGAGTTCAAATCCCGATGTAGGCATGGGAGTTTATTTTTGCTTGTTTGATTGAGAGAGTTTTGGTCAAACAGGAATTCTGAGTGGTTGAGTTGTAGTGGGTTTAGTGGGAGGAATTTGAAGGATTTGGGGAAATCCTATTTTCATTTTTCTCAAATTTTCTCTCTGCCGAAATTTCCCAAACTTTTTTGACGTTCTTCCCCAAAAATTCATCCATCTTTGACGTTTTGTTTCCCCTTCGTCTCTACTGAATTTTTACTTCTTCCTCGTCTTTCGATCTTTTTCAAATTCGCCTTGTTCTCGAGCAATCGTTTGACTGTGTTCGTCGGGTAAGTTTTGTGTTGCTTCAATCTCATTGTCTCGTGGTTAGTTTTCTAAAAAGAGGATGTTTGTGGTTCTTTTAGATTAGGTGGAGGTCAATAATCAGTCAGTGCTTCTGTAGAGATTTGAGCGTAGGGTTCAGTTTGTTGTCGGTAAGTGCTTGGGTTCGCTATTGACTTTGATTGAGGCAAGTTTCGATTTTGAGTTTTCGCTAGTGTACTAAATTGGGCTCTAAAATATCAATTTTTAGGTTCTAGAGTGCTCGGAGATTGTTTTAGCTTCAAACGAATCTCCAGAAAACGCGTTTTCGGCAAAAGTTGAAAACCATTCTGTCGGCGCCACACGATCGTGTGGTAGGCCGTGTGCCATAACACGGGTGTGTGATCAATAAGGCCAGGTCGTGTACACAAGACACGACCGTGTGAAGGCCAGGTGGGCCGTATGCGACACACGGGCATGTTGGAATTTGGGCCAGGCCATGTGATCCACATGGGCCAAGGTCAATCTAGGCGTGAGGGCCACATGGGTGTGTGGGCCCACACAGGCAGGCCACATGGGCATGTGAGCCCATTTTCACTAAATTGATTGCTAAAGTTGCATGGGTCGCCCAAGTCGACTGTGAACCTACTATAAGGTCAGTAAGCATTACTTATACCCCTTATTGTGTAAACTGGCTGTTTGATTTATATATATTGAGCATGATGATAGTATGCATATATACTGAACTGGTTATATGTACTGATATCATGAGATAGCATGTCATGATTTGTATGTTGCGTTGCATGGGGTTGGGTTGATTATTTTTGGAGGAAGTGTACTGAATGGCTCTTAAGCCTAATATACTGGTAGCTCAGCTGCAAATTACTGTTTTGTGCCGCATTCGGTACTACCTAGAGTGTTGGGATGGGTGGGTTGATTTAATTCCCACAGAAAGTGTAGGGCTGGACAGAGATGGTGTGTAGAGGCTGATTGGGTAGGACTTTGATACTGAATACTGCATGACTACTACTAATACTGTGATGGGTTAAGGCCCTAATGCATACTGATACTGTGATGGGCTAAGGCCCTACTACATATTTGATACTGTATTGAGATGGGCTGAGGCCCAAACTGTTATTGATACTAAAAGGGGCTTAGGCCCAAAACTATATTTGGCATTGCACTACGTCTACTATTATTTATTTTATGTGGGATTACACACTGAGTTTACTAAACTCAACCCTCTCTGTTTAATGTGCACAGGTAATCCCAGACCTAGACGGATCGGTGCGGAGGAGGACTCGACGGTGACCACATTTTTTGGACTTTATGCTTTTTTAATTTATGTTTTATGGTTTTATTATTATTGGGATGTAATTTGAGGACTCTTGGGACTTTTGCTTAAATTTGGTTTTTATTTATTTTTTGTGGAATTATAACTGCTAGTCGTAGGAAGTTCGGTTTCCAAAAAAAAGCTAACATATTTTTTAAACTCACGATTACTTAAACTGCTTTGTTTTAAAAGCGTCTGTAACGAGAAACATTTTATAGAAAATGCTTTAAATAAGACGATTTCCTTTAGAACTAATAAGAGATAAAGATAGGTAATAATATGGAAAAGATTTTATTGTAATAATTTAGTTTTCAAACACACTATCATGTGACATCGCCAGATTCGGCCATAGTATCTAGGTCGGGTTTAGGGTGTTACATTTTGTGGTATCAGAGCCTGGTTGCAAAACTTGGCTATGGATTATGGGTTTTAAATTTGGTCTTTGAAGAATTGGTTTGGAATGTTTCTACTGAGCATGTGATACACTGATAAACCGTAAAAGTAACATATTTTAAGCCCACATTTAGCATGCTTTTGGATGATTTAAGCCCTGAATTGTGTAATTTGGTGCTCTTAATCCTTTGTTTTCATGTTTTATACTCAGGAGAGCAGCCAATGACGAAAAGAACAGAAAACGGGCCCAAAACGGAGTAAATGGGCCATATCACGAAATCCACACGGCCTAGGCCCTAGCCACACGGCCGTGCCTCATTCAACAGGCTTGAACACGGCCTGGCCACGACTTACACAGGCGTGTGCCATGGGCGTGTCCCTGCCGTAGGAAAGAAGAGTTTCACTCGTATTTGGATACTTAGGGGTAAAGAAACACATTCCAAAGCCTATTCAAACACCCTAGTAGGAATTCTACTTGAATTAGGATACTTAGGGGCCAAGTAAGGCATCTCAAAGTCTATACAAACACCCAAGGAGGCAACTTGAAGAGGAGTTCGGCAGAAGTCGGAACCTAAGGCTTTAGTCGGGGGCGGTTAGCTAGGCCAAAGAGTTGAGCCAGAAAGGTCAGATTTGTGGAAATCACTCGAAGATAGCCAGTTGATCCATCTCAAAAAGCCAGAGTTATACTCAAGACGGAGGATCTCTCATTCAATTCCTTCAGGGGGTTTTAGGGATTTCTTATGTTTTGTTTTATCTTTTCTTTTGAGATGTTTTCTTTTATTGTTATGAACTAAGCCCTCAATACCTGAAGGGGATGAAACCTAAGATGAATCTTGTTATCGTTTGCTGAACTATATGATAAATATTTAACTTGTTCTTAATTATGTGTTCTTAATTCTTGTGTTGATATTTCCGAGATATTAATTCAAGTATGATGTGCTTAGGTGGAGGAGCAAAAGTCCCTGCCTAAGAGTAGATCTAGCATAATTAAGCGGAGTTGATCGTGCACCTAGAGATAGGGTGACGAGATTTTGTCGGATTACGGTGAAACCTAATATGGGAGTCCATAGATCGAGTTAATGCAATTCTAGGGGTTTTAATTAGAAATAGATTTTAATTAATCAACCTAGGGTTAGACGTTAGTTGCCTCGAGAGAGGGATTAATATAACTTAGGGAATCTTACGGATCAAGTCAAATAAACAAATTGTTTGTTTCAGAGTTAGATAACAAATGAAGTCTAGATGGATTCTTCCTTGGGTGTCGTTTTAATCAATTGGTTTCTCTCAAGTTATTTTCCCAAACTCTTTCTCTTTGTCTTTGCGTCTTTAGTTTAGTAGTTAATTAATTTAGATTAGATAAATAAATCCCTTTATTCTTAGGCTAAATAATAAAAAGAGAGTTAGTACTAGTACTTTTGGTTCCATTGGGTTTGACATTCCGGTCTTGCCTTAACTATACTTGTAATATCCTAAATTGGGGGTTGTGCATTTGATGTGTTTCTGTATGTATGTTATGTGCTGTGTGTTGTGTTGGTGTGTTTGGGGGTTCTAGGAAGGCTTGAGGTTAAGCCTGAGCCTTGTTAGAAATTTCTGCTTTTGGAACATTTAGGGGAAGTTAGCTGAATTAGGCCTTAAGGGATATTGGTTGTGTTGGATGACACAAAGAAGTGCCTTAGCAAAGTGGCAAGGAGGCGCCACTTAAGGGTTGAGGTAGGTGACGCCACAAGGGAGCTGGAGGGAGCAGGTTCGAGTCGCGTGTTCCTCATTTTAAGAATTCTTTTTGGCGTCAAGGAGAGCAAAGATGGAGTTCGGCTGGGATGCTTGAAAATGAGGGAGTTGATTGAGTTAAATAATTCAAATAAATAGACAGGAGTAAGAAGTGGGTTTTGAAACTTTCAAACAATTTCGAATGTGTGATCAGGAGGAAATTAAGGAGAAAAAGAAGGGATTGAAGAGGTGTGAGGTGCTAGCCAAATTTTTGAAAGTGGCTAGGTGTTGTTGAGCATTCAGTTTTAGGAGTGTGGGGGTGTGCCGAAATTCAAGAGGGGTTAGCTTTAGGTGTTAAACTCTTTTGTGGTGTGTTTCGGCAGTTAAGTGTTTTGCATTTCGGGCAGTGTGGTGCATTTCTTTGGAGTAGCCAAAATTCTCAAGAGTGTCATTCATTCTTCTTCAGTTCAACTAAAATCAATTCTTTTCTCTCGTCCTCTCTCTGTATTTTAGGCAACTTGGGTTCTTTGCTTTCATTCCATTCCAATTTTGTAGCCGAACCTCCCCTATTATTTTACCATTTCTCTTTTTCTTTTCTTTCATTTGCATCAACAAGAACCGAAACTTCATTCTCCATTTCTTCTTTTCATCCTTTCTATTTCTTATTTAGCCGAACCTCCATAGCCGAATTCTTTTCGCAATTTTCTCTTTATTCTTTCATAAACCGAAACCTATCCCCTCTTCTTTCTCCTTGAGTTGTTCTTTTTCCTCTATGCTTCTTGTGGTCGAATCTTCCCTGAGTGCTTATCTCTTCTCTTTCGTTTCTTTTGATCAGTAGATTACCGTCACCTTGTTGCACAACTTGTCAATCTGATTCCTGTTTGATTGCGGTAAGTGTCCCCCTCTCGTTTTAAATCTCCTTTCTCTTTTTTTTGATGCCGGAGGCATTAATCTTATCTTTTGATTCTTGGTCGATTGAAGGGGGGCTTGTCTTCGCGTTCTTTCGGCATCTACTTGGTGATTGAAAGGTGCTAAGGTATACGCAGTGTTAGTCGATTTAAGTATTCAATCGGTGCTTTGATCCAAGTCTTTAAACCTTTGGGATTTGTTGATCTAGGTAAGGGATCTTTGTGTTGTGTACATATTCCTATTTGCTTCTTATTCAATGCTTTAATCCGGTCTATTGACCAAGATTTTTTCATGGACCCAAGCGTTAGCCAAGCGAAGGAAGGGGTTAAACCTATAGCCCCAACCCTAAAGTTCAAGAAGCGAGCAGTGTCAGAAGTTCGAGATTGGCCACCGGGTTGTGGGCTGGCTTCTGAGCAGAGTCGTAGACAGATAGTAGTAGTTCCGATTAGTGAGAGTATCGACATAGATAGCGTGGTATTACGTGTTATCAAGTGTGTAACTCTCACACACTTCGTATGTTATTTTGTTAGTAACTATTATGTCTGGAAGCCGAAGTGACGTTGTTGGTCACTAAAATGTAACACCCCAAACCCGGCCTAGACGTTACGACCGGATCTGGCATGTCACATGAAAGGAATGTCTAAAAAAAAAGCTGTGCGTTCGTTAAAAAGTTCGTATTCTTTTTGAAACTCCGCGTTTTGTGGTTTGTTTATAAAAGCCGATTCATTTCAATGCCCATTTTACAAAGTTGTTATTAATTTGAATAAAATTGTATTTGTTGTGACAATCGAGCTTAAGTAATTTTGAATAAAAATAGTTTATTATCATTTTAGGAAAATCCCATATTAAACATTTAATAATGAACAGTAACTAAATTGAAAGCTAAAACCAAATAAAATACCAAAGGCCTTATTACAAACCCAAATAAAAACCGAAACTTAAAATAAGTACCCAAGTCAAAAGTCCATGTAAACCCGAAAATAATTATCGCATGGCCACCCCGAGTCCACCT
Source organism: Gossypium australe (assembly GCA_005393395.2). Classification (NCBI taxonomy): domain Eukaryota; kingdom Viridiplantae; phylum Streptophyta; class Magnoliopsida; order Malvales; family Malvaceae; genus Gossypium; species Gossypium australe. The sequence goes on from SMMG02000027.1 coordinate 2,257,696, forward strand.
GGCTCCTCATCCGTGATCTACGAATCACCTGAAAAATAAGGGAGAAGGTGAGTCACCAAGACTCAGTGCATAATGCCCCTCCTGGTTAATGCAACATGCTTACACAAATCATAACCAAGCAATATATCATGCACCCAAACCTAGCCATCCATAATTCCGTTTCTACCCCGTGTGGTACCAAACCACTGGTGGTGCCAAACCACTGGTGACCCAAAGTCACTGATATCCAATAATAATGTGGTGCCAAACCACTGGTGACCCAAAGTCACGAATAACCCATCTGTGGGGCCAACCCACATTGTGATACCAAATCACTGGCGACAATCACGTTATATCAAATGTGGGGCCAACCCACTGTGGTGCTAAGCCACTGGGACGAGTCGCTATGAGGTACCAAACCTCTGGTGACCCAAAGTCACGAATATCAATAATCCAAGTGTGGGGCCAACCCACATTGTGATACCAAATCACTGGCGACAATCCCGATATATCAACTGTGGGGTCAACCCACTGTGGTGTTAAACCACTGGGACGAGTCGCTATGAGGTGCCAAACCTCTGGTGACCCAAAGTCACGAAACTAACTGTGGTACCAAACCTCTGGTGGTGCCAAACCACTGGTGACCCAAAGTCACGGATATCAATCTTCCCCCTCCTCTCATCATACCCATGCAATATGACATAATAATTCGTATGCAGTATGACATGTATGCAAATCATATATCACAGATACCGTATGAAACAAATTACCATCATAATCAAAATAACAAATACGACATAATCAAACCAATCAACCTCTAAGGGTATAACAGTAATTTACCTTCTAGGGGTATTTTGGTAATTTACCCACTAAGGGTATTTCAGTAATTTCGTACCTAAAATGGCCTTTCCGAAGGCCCAATGTCGCCACTAGCGACTCAGCTACCATTTCTGGTCCTTACCGGACTATTAGGCCTAAAACCCGATTTCGGCCCATTCGGGCCCACACGCTTGTGTGGCCCACCTAGCACAAATCTAGCCACGTATATAAGTTCCACCTAGTCTAGTTCACTATATACTATATCATCATACAATTTACTCATATGGGCCCACGGGCCCACTTCGGCCCATCGTGGCCCAAGCAGCCCAACCCACAAGAATACTACTGATGGCCTCAACTATCGCGTCGAAGCCCCACACGTGCGCTCGCACGCTCGTGTGGCTACTATTTTCGTGACCGGCACTTCGGCATTTGCCGCTCTACAACTAGAGTAGAGAGAGTTACACACCTGATAGGACTCTGGTATTAAACCGCGCTGCGCCCACTGCTATGCCCAAACGCCCACCAAGGTATGTTAACTCTCCTCCTGGAATGCTCTTTATATAGCTAGCTCTTCACCCTTCTTCTTTGTATCTTTCCGATGTGGGATCCCTTCGTCAGTAGAGTTTAAATTCAACTGAAACTCTTGCCGTCCAATCCGCAAAATAAATACTCCTTTGCTTCTCACGAGATTCGAACCCAGGCTCCTTGTAGCATAATCCACGTCGCTAACCACTTGGCCACAAGCTCCTCTTGTGTCTTAAACCATGCGCAACTAAATATAAATCTATAGCCAAATTCTAAGATCCAAGTAAAAAGAAAATCAAAATGCAAGAGCCAAGACTTGAAACTTGGACCTCCTTCCTTCCTTGTGGCGTCACCCCCTTGCCCCTTATGTGGCGTCACTTTGCCACTACACCACACACTCCACTTGTGTCATTTTCTCCATATTTTATTCTTAAGGCCTACCTGCCAACTTCCAGGGTTTTTTTTCACTTAAAACCAAAATTTCCCCAAAGCCAAAGTTTGATCCCGGGACTTCATAGAAGCCCTCTAACCTTCCAAAATCACTTACCTAATAAGTCTAACTTGTATTAATACCGTTCTCTAAAATTTTAAACGCTACTACTCCTAAGGCCCATTGGGCTCAATCCTACTAGGCCCAATTTCAGGATGCTACAAATCTACCCTCCTTAAAGAAATTTCGTCCTCGAAATTTCCAACTAACTAACAGACGTACATTCTAACTCACCATACTACGCTATTGCTGCGCACTCTGATCTTAATAAAACTAATATACTTTCTAACTAAATCTTGAAACCCCTTCACATAACCAACTATCTAACACCGAAGCAAGCAGATATTTTTCACACATACATACAATTCCAATATTCAAGCATCACATCCACACATCGCAAAATAATACAATCATTCAGCATATAATAGAATAAAGTAAAAAGGAACTTACGGATTTGGTGCCGGAGACTCGGGTGCCATACTTCCAGAAAAGAGATATATATTTTTCTAAACCATCCTTTGAAAACATTTTTGAACCCAAACCCACAGCTGAGTTTTTGAACCTAGGCTCTGATACCATAATTGTAACACCCCAAACCCGGCCTAGACGTTACGACCGGATCTGGCATGTCACATGAAAGGAATGTCTAAAAAAAAGCTGTGCGTTCGTTAAAAAGTTCGTATTCTTTTTGAAACTCCGTGTTTTGTGGTTTGTTTATAAAAGCCGATTCATTTCAATGCCCATTTTACAAAGTTGTTATTAATTTGAATAAAATTGTATTTGTTGTGACAATCAAGCTTAAGTAATTTTGAATAAAAACAGTTTATTATCATTTTAGGAAAATCCCATATTGAACATTTAATAATGAACAGTAACCAAATTGAAAGCTAAAACCAAATAAAATACCAAAGGCCTTATTACAAACCCAAATAAAAACCGAAATTTAAAATAAGTACCCAAGTCAAAAGTCCATATAAACCCGAAAATGATTATCGCATGGCCACCCCAAGTCCACCTGGCTCCTCATCCGCGATCTACGAATCACCTGAAAAAAATAAGGGAGAAGGTGAGTCACCAAGACTCAGTGCATAATCCCCCTCCCGGTTAATGCAATATGCTTACACAAATCATAACCAAGCAATATATCATGCACCCAAACCTAGCCATCCATAACTCCGTTTCTACCCCGTGTGGTACCAAACCACTGGTGGTGCCAAACCACTGGTGACCCAAAGTCACGAATAACCCATCTGTGGGGCCAACCCACGTTGTGATACCAAATCACTGGCGACAATCCCGTTATATCAAATGTAGGGCCAACCCACTGTGGTGCTAAGCCACTGGGACGAGTCGCTATGAGATGCCAAACCTCTGGTGACCCAAAGTCACGAATATCAATAATCCAAGTGTGGGGCCAACCCACATTGTGATACCAAATCACTGGTGACAATCCCGATATATCAACTGCGGGGCCAACCCACTGTGGTGTTAAACCACTGGGACGAGTCGCTATGAGGTGCCAAACCTCTGGTGACCCAAAGTCACGAAATTAACTGTGGTACCAAACCACTGGTGGTGCCAAACCACTGGTGACCCAAAGTCACGGATATCAATCTTCCCCCTCCTCTCATCATACCCATGCAATATGACATAATAATTCGTATACAGTATGACATGTATGCAAATCATATATCACAGATACCGTATGAAACAAATTACCATCATAATCAAAATAACAAATACGACATAATCAAACCAATCAACCTCTAAGGGTATAACAGTAATTTACCTTCTAGGGGTATTTTGGTAATTTACCCACTAAGGGTATTTCAGTAATTTCGTACCTGAAATGGCCTTTCCGAAGGCCCAATGTCGCCACTAGCGACTCAGCTACCATTTCTGGTCCTTACCGGACTATTAGGCCTAAAACCCGATTTCGGCCCATTCGGGCCCTCACGCTTGTGTGGCCCACCTAGCACAAATCTAGCCACGTATATAAGTCCCACCTAGTCTAGTTCACTATATACTATATCATCATACAATTTACTCATATGGGCCCACGGGCCCACTTCGGCCCATCGTGGCCCAAGCAGCCCAACCCACAAGAATACTACTGATGGCCTCAACTATCGCGTCGAAGCCCCACACGTGCGCTCGCACGATCGTGTGGCTACTATTGCCGTGACCGGCACTTCGGCATTTGCCGCTCTACAACTAGAGTAGAGAGAGTTACACACCTGATAGGACTCTGGTATTAAACCGTGCTGCGCCCACTGCTGTGCCCAAACGCCCACCAAGGTATGTTAACTCTCCTCCTGGAATGCTCTTTATATAGCTAGCTCTTCACCCTTCTTCTTTGTATCTTTCCGATGTGGGATCCCTTCGTCAGTAGAGTTTAAATTCAACTGAAACTCTTGCCGTCCAATCCGTAAAATAAATACTCCTTTGCTTCTCACGAGATTCGAACCCAGGCTCCTTGTAGCATAATCCACGTCGCTAACCACTTGGTCACAAGCTCCTCTTGTGTCTTAAACCATGCGCAACTAAATATAAATCTATAGCCAAATTCTAAGATCCAAGTAAAAAGAAAACCAAAATGCAAGAGCCAAGACTTGAACCTTGGACCTCCTTCCTTCCTTGTGGCGTCATCCCCTTGCCCCTTATGTAGCGTCACTTTGCCACTACACCACACACTCCACTTGTGTCATTTTCTCCATATTTTATTCTTAAGGCCTACCTGCCAACTTCCAGGGTTTTTTTTTTTCACCTAAAACCAAAATTTCCCCAAAGCCAAAGTTTGATCCCGGGACTTCATAGAAGCCCTATAACCTTCCAAAATCACTTACCTAATAAGTCTAACTTGCATTAATACCGTTCTCTAAAATTTTAAACGCTACTACTCCTAAGGCCCATTGGGCTTAATCCTACTAGGCCCAATTTCAGGATGCTACACTAAAATACCCTTGTGGGTAAAAGCGAGGACTCCGGGTAAGTTCTACTATGTGTTGTTATCAATGAATGCATGTATTAAAAGCCTGAGCATGCCATGTTAATTGTTAAGCATGATCATACCATATTAATTGTTAAACATGAACATGAAATTGGGATATGAGGTGAAGAGGGAGGAAACATGATCTTTTAGACTGTCACCAGTGGTTTGGTACCACAAGTGGGTTGGCCCCACATAATCTTATATCATGTGACTAAGTCTCAGTGGTTTGGAACCACCAGTGGTTTGGTACCACATATATGATGATTTGTGACTCGTCCTAGTGGTTCGGTACCACGGTGGGTTGGCCCCACATATATATATCATTAAGGGATTGTCACCAGTGAAGTGGGTTGGCCTTACGTATTACTATTTGTGACTTTTGTCACCAGTGGTTTGGAACCACCAGTGGTTAGGTACCACCAGTGGCTAGGTGCCACAGATTTGGGTAGATTCAGGAGATATAGAGGCTGAACATAATAGGTTGGCTGGGCTGCATGCCATAGTTGCATAATATATGAAATTGTGTGAGAGCCCAAAGCTCATTTGGACGGGGATTTACACACTGAGTCTCAGTGACTCACCCCTTCTGTTACATTTTGCAGGTAATCCTTAGACCGCGGATGTGGAGCCGAGGTGGAGTCGAGGTGGCCATGCATAACGTTTTTAGTAATTTTATCTTTAAGAATTATTTTGGGATCATTACTACTTTAATTTGGATTTTGGTATTGTAATAAGGCCTGTTAAACGTTAATTTGGTTTCGTTCTTTCGAATTTGTTTTAACTGTTATGGCATGTCTAATAAATAATTTTGATTGGGTGTTTTCTACTGTTAAAGAAACTTTAAATTTTTAAGATCTTATAATCGGCTAATTACGATCGAGTTTTAGTAACAAGCTAACTCAAAATTTTCAAGCTAAGACTCAAGATAGTTTCAACTGACCGCTTAATAAAGATTTTCTTTAAAATTCGACTTTGGATTACGAAACCTGAACTGTACTATGGCTTAAGTAAACAATTGTTTTTTCATTTTCATTTTCACCAAAGGCACAGCGATGTGCAAAGAATTTTCACAACTCATGTTTTTTAACTCGGCTTCTAAATTTTCCTTTTCTGTAACATGCCAGATTCGGTCGTAACGTTTTGACCGGGTTTGAGGTGTTACAATTGTGGTATCAAAGCTTAGGTTCAAAAGCTCGGCTGTGAGTACAAGGCCCAAATTATTTTCAGTAGATGATTTGAAAAATGGTTCTTGATAAAATACATGTTTTCAGGAAGCATGGCACCTGAGTCTCCGGCACCGATCCGCGACGGTAAGTTCCCTAATCTTTGGTTGTATGGATTAATTGTTTTGTGATGTGATTGCTAGTATTAGGAAATTTACCTTAGAGACTGAATCCTGTAGGAATGTATGCATTCGCGAAAACAACTACTTTGATAATATACTCATAAGACTGTTCGATGATAGACGGTGGGAGAAAAACTAACTCATAAAACTCTTAATCAGATTAAATCGCGAACATTGTCATGAGCACTCGAGGATGTGAGCGTAATGTACGTGGACGTGGTGGGGGTAGGATTACTGTATCGGAACCAGTGGGGTCTGGTCATGGGTCAGGAAATGAGGTGCCGCTACCACCAGCTGCAGAAGCAGAGTTTCAAGACCAAACGGGTGGAGACGATGCGGTGTCTCAGGCGATGCTACGGGTCTTGGAGAGAGTTGCTGGAGCAAGCATGGGTACGGGGGCCCAGAAATCTGTGTCTGAACGACTCCGAGCCAATGGAGCGGAAATGTTTAGGGGCATTTCTGGTGTAGCTCCCAACGCAGCTGAATACTGGTTAGAAACGACTGAGCGTATAATGGATGATCTGGATTTTACGGCAGAGGAAAAGTTGAAAGGGATCGTGTCTCTTCTGCGAGACGAGGCTTATCAGTGGTGGCTCACGATCAGGGATGGTACGATGGTTGAGGATATCACCTGGGATCTCTTTAAAATAGCATTTTAGAGAAAGTACGTCGGATCAAGTTATGTGGATGCGCAGCGTAAGGCATTTTTGAATCTGGTTCAGGGGAGTAAGTCGGTGTCCGAGTATGAGGCGGAATTCTTACGGTTAAGCCGTTATGCCCGGGGTATTGTGGCCACGGACCATGAGCACTGAGTTTAGTTTGAGGACGGGCTGAGAGATGAGCTACGAGTGTTAATTGCTCCACAGCGAGAGAGGGAATTTGTTGTTCTTGTGGAAAAGGCTAAGATAGCCGAGGAAGTGAAGCAGTTCGGGAAGCTGAATCAGGAGAGAAATAGAAATAAAAAGAGTTTTGGGCCATCAGGTCTACTGGGGGTTTTCAGAAGAGGTCTAGGGTAGGCGGGCCAAGTCAAGCTGTGAAGCCTGTTGCTGCTCAGTGGCCACCGCAATGTACTCGATGTCTCATTCAGGAGAGTGTTGGGCAGGGACCCTGGAGTACCGGGCAGTGGTGCTGGGAATACAGATGCAAGACAGTCTGGGTTGGTCTATGCAGCTAGGCGTCGAGAGGAGGGCGATACACCGGACGTCATAACCGGTACGTTCCTAATTTATGGTTTGCCTTATACTGCTTTGATTGATATTGGTTCAACGCACTCTTATGTTGCTAGTACTATAGCGGGAACTCTGAACTTAGACTATGAGACTTCTTCTAGGGAGATGACTGTAGTTAGCCCTCTAGGACAAACTGTAGTGGTGAATAAACTGTATAAGGATGTACCTCTGGAAGTTCAAGGGGTAGTTTTTCCAGCTGATCTGATGGAACTGCCATTTGGGGAGTTCGATTTGATCTTGGGTATGGATTGACTAGTGAAGTATCAAGCAAATCTGGACTGTGCCGCCAAGCGTATGGTGTTGAGAACTATTGAGGGTGTTGAGGTGGTGGTGATAGGCGAGAGAAGGAATTACCTATCTAATGTGGTATCCGTTTTGAAGGCCGAGAGAATGGTGAGAAAAGGATGTAAGGCGTTTATGGCTTATGTTTGTGCTTTAGAGGTCAAGGAATCAACTGTGGGAAATGTTCGAACGACGAAGGAATTTTTCGATGTTTTCCCAGAAGAGCTTCTGGGATTGCCTCCAGATCACGAGGTTGAGTTTGGTATTGATCTCCTACCAGGAACAGCGCCAGTGTCTATTGCCCCATATAGAATGGTGCCGAAGGAGTTTGTGGAGCTGAAGGCTTAGATTCAAGAATTGTTAGACCGGGGTTTTATCCGACTGAGTGTATCGCCCTGGGGAGCACTGGTACTATTCATTAAGAAGAAGGACAGATCAATGCGAATGTGTATTGATTACCGTCAGTTGAATAAGTTAACGATCAAAAATAAGTATCCACTGCCGAGGATAGACGACCTGTTCGACCAACTTAAGGGAGCATCAGTCTTCTCCAAGATAGACTTGAGGTCGGGCTATCATCAGCTTAAGGTCAAGGAGGCAGACATTCATAAGATGGATTTTCGCACTCGCTATGGTCACTACGAATTTTTGGTGATGCCGTTTGGATTGACCAATGCTCCAGTAGCATTTATGGACATGATAAACCTGGTTTTTCAACCATATCTGGATCGATTCGTTGTAGTGTTTATAGACGATATCCTGGTGTACTCGAAGTCCGAAGAGGAGCATGACTCACATCTTCGAGTGGTTTTGCAAATTCTGAGGGAGAAGCAGTTGTTCGCTAAGTTTAGTAAGTGCGAGTTCTGGCTAAGGGAAGTTACCTTTTTAGGTCATGTGGTGTCAGCTGAGGGGATTAGGGTAGACCTTCGAAAATTTGAAGCCATGTTGGATTGGAAACCACCTAAGTCTATGGTGGAGATCCGGAGTTTTCTTGGTCTGGCTGGGTATTACAAAAGGTTTGTGGAAGGGTTCTCTTTGATTGCAGCCCCTTTAACCAAGTTGTTAAGGAAAGGGGTTCCGTTTGTGTGGTCTGACAAGCAACAGGAAAGTTTTGAGAAGTTAAAGAGGATTCTAACAGAAGCTCCGGTGTTAATTCAGCCTGAGGCAGGGAAAGAGTTTACTGTCTATTGTGATGCGTCACATACAGGGTTAGGATGTGTGCTAATACAAGAGGGGAAAGTAGTAGCGTATGCTTCTCGGCAATTGAGACCTCACGAGGTAAATTATCCGATGCATGACCTGGAGTTGGCTGCAGTAGTTTTCGCCCTGAAGATCTGGAGACATTACTTGTATGGGGAGAAGTCCATCGTCTACACGGATCACAAGAGTTTAAAATACCTTCTTACCCAGAAGGAGTTGAATTTAAGACAGCGGAGGTGGATCGAGTTGTTGAAGGATTATGACTGCTCGATTGAGTACCATCTGGGTAAGGCTAACGTGGTGGAAGTTTAATAACGGAACAGCAAGTGAAGCCAACATGGGTAAATCAGGTTAAAGAGAAACAATTATCAGATGATGTCTGGAGCGCTCAACTTTTGCAAGTGCAGAATGGTGGATTAGAGGGGTACAGTTTGAACAGCGATGGAGTTTTATGTTTCCGTGGAAAGGTTTGCATACCAAGAGATGTGGATTTGAGGCAGAAGATTCTTCAGGAAGCACATAGCAGTCCATACGCTATGCATCCTGGAGGTAGTAAGATGTACCGGGATTTGCGGGAATAGTTTTGGTGGCTAGGTCTAAAGCGAGAAGTAACTGAATTTGTGGGTAAGTGTTTGACGTGTCAGTAGGTAAAGGTAGAACATCAGTTGCCTTCGGGGTTGTTGCAACCGGTCAAGATTCCCTAGTGGAAGTGGGAAAGGATCACAATAGATTTTGTTAGTGGGCTACCCCTTACGCCTACTAAGAAGGATTCGGTTTGGGTAATAGTAGACCGGTTGACAAAGTCTGCTCATTTCATACCGGTACGGGGTCGACTACTCTCTACAAAAGTTGGCTAAGTTGTATATAGCAGAGATCATAAGGTTGCACGGGGTACCGGTGTCTATCATCTCAGGCAGGGACCCTAGGTTCACGTCAAGATTTTGGAAGGCGTTGCATCAAGTGTTAGGTACAAAGTTGGATTTCAGTATAGCGTTTCATCCACAGTCTGATGGATAGTCGGATAGGGTAATTCAGATTTTGGAGGATATGTTGAGGGGCTGCGTCTTAGACTTTAGAGGTAGTTGGGAAGAATTTCTACCGTTGGCAGAATTCGCGTATAACAACAGCTACCAATCTAGTATTCAGATGGCACCGTATGAAGCATTGTATGGTCAGAAGTGTCGTACTCCTACATGTTGGACAGAGTTGAGTGAGCGTCAGTTGTTGGGTCCAGAATTGGTAGCTGAAACGGAAGACAAGGTTAAGTTAATTCGGGCTCGACTAAAGGAAGCCTTGGACAGACAGAAGTCCTACGTGGATTTAAAGCGTAAGGACATAGAGTTTGAGATGGGTGACCAGGTGTTCTTAAAGGTGTCACCGTGGAAGAAAGTACTTAAGTTTGGGCGGAAGGGCAAGTTAAGCCCCAGATTTATCGGACCTTATCGCGTGTTGAAGCGTGTGGGACCAGTAGCCTATCAGCTCGATCTACCTGCAGAGTTAAGTCAGATCCATGATGTGTTTCACATTTCGATGTTAAGACACTACCGTTTGGATCTGTCTCATGTTGTACCAGTAGAAGAAATTGAAGTAAGCCCAGACTTATCTTTTGAAGAAGAACCAACACAGATCATGGAACGTGATATCAAAGTATTGCGTAGGAAATCAGTTCCTTTGGTGAAGGTGTTGTGGCGGAACCATGGAGCAGAAAAAGCTACGTGGGAGCTAGAGGATGTTATGCGGCGGCAATACCCTCATCTCTTTTGACCAGGTAATTTCGAGGCCGAAATTATTTTTAAGAGGGGTAGAACTGTAATATCCTAAATTAGGGGTTGTGCATTTGATGTGTTTCTGTGTGTATGTTATGTTCTGTGTGTTGTGTTGGTGTGTTTGGGGGTTCTAGGAAGGCTTGAGGTTAAGCCTGAGCCTTGTTAGAAATTTCTGCTTTTGGCACATTTAGGGGAAGCTAGCTGAATTAGGCCTTAAGGGATATTGGTTGTGTTGGATGACACAAAGAAGTGCCTTAGCAAAGTGGCAAGGAGGCGCCACTTAAGGGTTGAGGTAGGTGACGCCACAAGGAAGCTGGAGGGAGCAGGTTCGAGTCGCGTGTTCCTTATTTTAAGAATTCTTTTTGGCATCAAGGGGAGCAGAGATGGAGTTCGGCTGGGATGCTTGAAAAGGGGGGAGTTGATTGAGTCAAATTATTCAAATAAATGGACAGGAGTAAGAAGTGGGTTTTGAAACTTTCAAACAATTTCGAATGTGTGATTAGGAGGAAATTAAGGAGAAAAAGAAGGGATTGAAGAGGTGTGAGGTGCTAGCTAAATTTTTGAAAGTGGCTAGGTGTTGTTGAGCATTCGGTTTTAGGAGTGTGGGGGTGTGCCGAAATTCAAGAGGGGTTAGCTTTAGGTGTTAAACTCTTTTGTGGTGTGTTTCGGCAGTTGAGTGTTTTGCATTTCGGGCAGTGTGGTGCATTTCTTTGGAGTAGCCGAAATTCTCAAGAGTGTCATTCATTCTTCTTCAGTTCAACTAAAATCAGTTCTTTTCTCTCTTCCTCTCTCTGTATTTTCGGCAACTTGGGTTCTTTGCTTTCATTCTATTCCAATTTTGTAGCCGAACCTCCCCTATTATTTTACCATTTCTCTTTTTCTTTTCTTTCGTTTGCATAAAAAAGAACCGAAACTTCATTCTCCATTTCTTCTTTTCATCCCTTCTATTTCTTATTTAGCGAAACCTCTATAGCCGAATTCTTTTCGCAATTTTCTCTTTATTCTTTCATGAACCGAAACCTATCTCCTCTTCTTTCTCCTTGAGTTTTTCTTTTTCCTCTATGCTTCTTGTGGCTGAATCTTCCCTGAGTGCTTATCTCTTCTCTTTCGTTTCTTTTGATCAGTAGATTGCCGTCACCTTGTTGCACAACTTGTCAATTGGATTCCTGTTTGATCGTGGTAAGTGTCCCCCTCTCGTTTTAAATCTCCTTTCTCTTATTTCTGATACCGGGGGCATTAATCTTATCTTTTGATTCTTGGCCGATTGAAGGGGGGCTTGTCTTCGCGTTCTTCCGGCATCTACTTGGTGATTGAAGGGTGTTAAGGTATACGCAGTGTTAGTTCTACTATGTGTTGTTATCAATGAATCCATGTATTAAAAGCCTGAGCATGCCATGTTAATTGTTAAGCATGATCATACCAATTAATTGTTAAACATGAACAAGAAATTGGGATATGAGGTGAAGAGGGAGGAAACATGATCTTTTAGACTGTCACCAGTGGTTTGGTACCACAAGTGGGTTGGCCCCACATAATCTTATATCTTGTGACTAAGTCTCAGTGGTTTGGAACCACCAGTGGTTTGGTACCACATATATGATGATTTGTGACTCGTCCTAGTGGTTCGGTACCATGGTGGGTTGGCCCCACATATATATATCATTAAGGGATTGTCACTAGTGGTTAGGTACCACCAGTGGCTAGGTGCCACAGATTTGGGTAGATTCAGGAGATATGGAGGCTGAACATACTAGGTTGGTTGGGCTGCATGGCATACTTGCATAATATATGAAATTGTGTGAGAGCCCAAAGCTCATTTGGACAGGGATTTACACACTGAGTCTCGGTGACTCGAACCTGCTCCCTCCAGCTCCCTTGTGGCGTCACCTACCTCAACCCTTAAGTGGCGCCTCCTTGCCACTTTGCTAAGGCACTTCTTTGTGTCATCCAACACAACCAATATCCCTTAAGGCCTAATTCAGCTAGCTTTCCCCAAATGTGCCAAAAGCAGAAATTTCTAACAAGGCTCAGGCTTAACCTCAAGCCTTCCTAGAACCCCCAAACACACCAACACAACACACAGCACATAACATACACACAGAAACACATCAAATGCACAACCCCTAATTTAGGATATTACAGTTCTACCCCTCTTAAAAATAATTTCGGCCTCGAAATTACCTGGTCAAAAGAGATGAGGGTATTGCCGCCGCATAACATCCTCTAGCTCCCACGTAGCTTTTTCTGCTCCATGGTTCCGCCACAACACCTTCACCAAAGGAACTGATTTCCTACGCAATACTTTGATATCACGTTCCATGATCTGTGTTGGTTCTTCTTCAAAAGATAAGTCTGGGCTTACTTCAATTTCTTCTACTGGTACAACATGAGACGGATCCAAACGGTAGTGTCTTAACATCGAAATGTGAAACACATCATGGATCTGACTTAACTCTGCAGGTAGATCGAGCTGATAGGCTACTGGTCCCACACGCTTCAACACGCGATAAGGTCCGATAAATCTGGGGCTTAACTTGCCCTTCCGCCCAAACTTAAGTACTTTCTTCCACGGTGACACCTTTAAGAACACCTGGTCACCCATCTCAAACTCTATGTCCTTACGCTTTAAATCCACGTAGGACTTCTGTCTGTCCAAGGCTTCCTTCAGTCGAGCCCGAATTAACTTAACCTTGTCTTCCGTTTCAGCTACCAATTTTGGACCCAATAACTGACGCTCACTCAACTCTGTCCAACATGTAGGAGTACGACACTTCTGACCATACAATGCTTCATACGGTGCCATCTGAATACTAGATTGGTAGCTGTTGTTATACGCGAATTCTGCCAACGGTAGAAATTCTTCCCAACTACCTCTAAAGTCTAAGACGCAGCCCCTCAACATATCCTCCAAAATCTGAATTACCCTATCCGACTATCCATCAGACTGTGGATGAAACGCTATACTGAAATCCAACTTTGTACCTAACACTTGATGCAACGCCTTCCAAAATCTTGACGTGAACCTAGGGTCCCTGCCTGAGATGATAGACACCGGTACCCCGTGCAACCTTATGATCTCTGCTATATACAACTTAGCCAACTTTTGTAGAGAGTAGTCGACCCCGTACCGGTATGAAATGAGCAGACTTTGTCAACCGGTCTACTATTACCCAAACCGAATCCTTCTTAGTAGGCGTAAGGGGTAGCCCACTAACAAAATCCATTGTGATCCGTTCCCACTTCCACTGCGGAATCTTGACCGGTTACAACAACCCCAAACGCAACTGATGTTCTGTCTTTACCTGCTGATACGTCAAACACTTACCCACAAATTCAGTTACTTCTCGCTTTAGACCTGGCCACCAAAACTGTTCCCGCAAATCCCGGTACATCTTACTACCTCCAGGATGCATAGCGTATGGACTGCTATGTGCTTCCTGAAGAATCTTCTGCCTCAAATCCACATCTCTTGGCATGCAAACCTTCCCACGGAAACTCCATCGCTGTTCAAACAGTACCCCTCTAATCCACCATTCTGAACTTGCAAAAGTTGAGCGCTCCAGACATCATCTGATAATTGTTTCTCTTTAACCTGATTTACCCATGTTGGCTTCACTTGCTGTTCCGCTATTAAACTTCCATCATCATACAAACTAAGGTGGGAAAACATTGCTATCAAGTCTGATATTACCTTATAGCTCAACGCGTCTGCCACCATGTTAGCCTTACCCGGATGGTACTCAATCGAGCAGTCATAATCCTTCAACAACTCGATCCACCTCCGCTGTCTTAAATTCAACTCCTTCTGGGTAAGAAGGTATTTTAAACTCTTGTGATCCGTGTAGATGATGGACTTCTCCCCATACAAGTAATGTCTCCAGATCTTCAGGGCGAAAACTACTGCAGCCGACTCCAAGTCATGCATCGGATAATTTACCTCGTGAGGTCTCAATTGCCGAGAAGCATACGCTAATATTTTCCCCTCTTGCATTAGCACACATCCTAACCCTGTATGTGACGCATCACAATAGACAGTAAACTCTTTCCCTGCCTCAGGCTGAATTAACACGGGAGCTTCTGTTAGAATCCTCTTTAACTTCTCAAAACTTTCCTGTTGCTTGTCAGACCACACAAATGGAACCCCTTTTCCTTAACAACTTGGTTAACGGTGCTGCAATCAAAGAGAACCCTTCCACAAACCTTTTGTAATACCCAGCCAGACCAAGAAAACTCCAGATCTCCACCACAGACTTAGGTGTTTTCCAATCCAACATGGCTTCAATTTTCTTAGGGTCCACCCTAATCCCCTCAGCTGACACCACATGACCCAAAAAGGTAACTTCCCTTAGCCAGAACTCGCACTTACTAAACTTAGCGAACAACTGCTTCTCCCTCAGAATTTGCAAAACCACTCGAAGATGTGAGTCATGCTCCTCCTCGGACTTCGAGTACACCAGGATATCGTCTATAAACACTACAACGAATCGATCTAGATATGGTTGAAAAACCCGGTTCATCATGTCCATAAATGCTACTGGAGCGTTGGTCAATCCAAACGGCATCACCAAAAATTCGTAGTGACCATAGCGAGTGCGAAAATCCATCTTATGAATGTCTGCCTCCTTGACCTTAAGCTGATGATAGCCCGACCTCAAGTCTATCTTGGAGAAGACTGATGCTCCCTTAAATTGGTCGAACAGGTCGTCTATCCTCGGTAGTGGATACTTATTTTTGATCGTTAACTTATTCAACTGACGGTAATCAATACACATTCGCATTGATCTGTCCTTCTTCTTAATGAAACCAGTGCTCCCCAGGGCGATACACTCAGTCGGATAAAACCCCGGTCTAACAATTCTTGAATCTAAGCCTTCAGCTCCATTAACTCCTTCGGGACCATTCTATATGGGGCAATAGACACTGGTGCTGTTCCTGGTAGGAGATCAATACCAAACTCAACCTCGTGATCTGGAGGCAATCCCAGAAGCTCTTCTGGGAAAACATCGGAAAATTCCTTCGTCGTTCGAACATTTCCCACAGTTGATTCCTTGACCTCTAAAGCACAAACATAAGCCATAAACACCTTACATCCTTTTCTCACTATTCTCTCGGCCTTCAAAACAGATACCACATTAGATAGGTAATTCCTTCTCTCACCTATCACCACCACCTCAACACCCTCAATAGTTCTCAACACCATACGCTTGGCGTCACAGTCCAGATTTCCTTGATACTTCACTAGCCAATCCATACCCAAGATCAAATCGAACTCCCCAAATGGCAGTTCCATCAGATCAGCTGGAAAAACTACCCCTTGAACTTCCAGAGGTACATCCTTATACAGTTTATTCACCACTACAGTTTGTCCTAGAGGGCTAACTACAGCCATCTCCCTAGAAGAAGTCTCATAGTCTAAGTTCAGAGTTCCCGCTATAGTACTAGCAACATAAGAGTGTGTTAAACTAATATCAATCAAAGAAATATAAGGCAAACCATAAATTAGGAACGTATCGGTTATGACGTCCGGTGCATCGCCCTCTTCTCGACGCCTAGCTGCATAGACCAACCCAGGCTGTCTTGCATCTGTATTCCCAGCACCACTGCCCGGTACTCCACGGCCCCTGCCCAACACTCCCCTGAATGAGACTTTCCGCATCGAGTACATTGCGGTGGCCACTGAGCAGCAACAGGCTTCACAGCTTGACTTGGCCCGCCTACCCTAGACCTCTTCTGAAAACCCCCAGTAGACCCTGATGGCCCAAAACTCTTTTTATTTCTATTTCTCTCCTGATTCAGCTTCTCGGACACTGAGTCTCGGTGACTCACCCCTTCTGTTACATTTTACAGGTAATCCTTAGACCGCGGATGTGGAGCCGAGGTGGACTCGAGGTGGCCATGCATAACGTTTTTAGTAATTTTATCTTTAAGAATTATTTTGGGATCATTACTACTTTAATTTGGATTTTGGTATTGTAATAAGGCCTTTTAAACGTTAATTTGGTTTCATTCTTTCGAATTTGTTTTAACTGTTATGGCATGTCTAATAAATAATTTTGAGTGGGTGTTTTCTACTGTTAAAGAAACTTTAAATTTTTAAGATCTTATAATCGGCTAATTACGATCGGGTTTTAGTAACAAGCTAACTCAAAATTTTCAAGCTAAGACTCAAGATAGTTTCAACTGACCGCTTAATATAGATTTTCTTTAAAATTCGACTCTGGATTACGAAACTAAACTGTACTATGTCTTAAGTAAACAATTGTTTTTTTTCATTTTCACGAAAGGCACAGTGATGTGCAAAGAATTTTCGTAACTCATGATTTTTAACTCGGCTTCTAAATTTTCCTTTTCTGTAACATGCCAGATTGGTCGTAACGTTTTGACCGGGTTTGGGGTGTTACAATACTACTGTTCGATAGGTGCGCTTGCCTCAAAAATCATTGTCATAGTTAGTTTCTAGGTTCGATCATTCTTTTAATAAATTTTAAGACTCGACAGACACGATCAAGTTTTTGGCGCCGTTGCCGGGGAACTAAAATATTAAGAAAGCTCAATTTATATTACTTTAGCCATTATTTTTTTATTTTTTTTACTTTGTTAAATTTTCTTTTATTTGATTTTGGCAGAAAGAGGAGATGACACTGAATAATTATCAGTGGCAAGTCATGATGACAATTCCTACTAAAGCAGCCAATGTCTTCAACCTCAACATGGTAACCAGGTTATCTAACCAGCTAGAGATGATGAATAAAAAGATTGATGGTTTGCATAGTCTCTCGCAGGTACACCCAGTAATGCAATATGACTCGAATCTAGGAGGCGTGGCAAATCCTAAGTACCCACCCCACGGATATGGCATGGAGAACGAACAAGTCCACTATATGGGTAACTATTCTAGATTTCAAAATAATTTTTATAGTGACACTTATAATGCAGGCTGGAGGTACCATCCCAATTTCTCGTGGGATGATCAAAGTAGCCAAAGGCAGGAACTTTCTCCAAATTTTCAACAACCACCTCACCAACAGGAAAAATAGTCGAACCTTGAGGAGATGCTGACAAAATTCATAGCAGCCACAGAAAATCCAGATTTTCAACAACCACCTCACCAATAGGAAGAGGAGTCGAACCTTGAAGAGATGCTGACAAAATTCATAGCAGCCTCAGAAATACGTTTCCAAAATATAAAACAAAACTTGAGGAATTGACACAGGAGCTCAAGGATCAAATCGGGCAACTTGTTAAGAAGATATATGAAAGACCACAAGGAAGCCTACCAAGCAACACCGAGACTAACCCAAAAGAGCAAATTCAAGTCGAAAC
Source organism: Gossypium australe (assembly GCA_005393395.2). Lineage (NCBI taxonomy): Eukaryota > Viridiplantae > Streptophyta > Magnoliopsida > Malvales > Malvaceae > Gossypium > Gossypium australe. The sequence goes on from SMMG02000027.1 coordinate 2,275,649, forward strand.
AGCTCATGACAGTGAAAGGTTAGTGGAATCTGACCCAAGGCAAGAGCCTGTGGTAAGTGAAGGTAAGGTTGAGGTAAGCCATGATTTACCAATCCCGGTGATTACAGAGTACCAACCCCGTGTGCCATACTCCGATGCGATAAAGAAAGACCACACAGAGGAGCAACTCGATAAGTCTCTTAAACTTTCAAAGAAATTTCATATTAACTTGTCATTTCTTGAAGCTCTTTCGCAGATGCCAAATTCTAGACCTCGTGTCGATAAAGAAGAAAGTCATGAGGAACGAAGGCTTTGGAAGACACACTTTAAAGGGAAACTAAAAACACACGAAGCAAGAACGAGGCGACTCCACGACAAACTTAATGATGGGACAACTCAGCTTAAGATAGGAGATCAAGTACTCAAAATCTTCCCAGATGGAACAGTCTAGGTAACTAGTCCTAAAATCAACACCTTTAAGGAAAACACTACTCGACTTAAATTTTATATCAATAACCGAATTGATCGCATGAGAAAGGATTTTCACCTCCTCAAACCACCATGGCCATATGAATGAGAGGTAAAGTCTAGCTTAAGACTATAAATGAGTGCTTCTCGGGAGGCAACCTGAGCACTAACCCCATTAATTTTTACATTTTTTATTTTTTACTTTTATTTTTCCTTTTAGCACCTAACCATAAACAAACCAAAGCACATATTTTCATACCACACGGCCTTGCACACGGCCGTGGCCGTGGCTGTGTGGCCACCACAGGAAGGTACAAGGGCGGGGCCAACTACCAGATCCATAATTTCTATTTAACCTCCTTCTTCCCTTCCTTTTCCCGTTATCTTTCTTCTTTCATTTTCCACTATTTACTTTTATTTATATTTTTTTATTTTCTTTATTATTTTCTTCTTATTATTCGTATCATTTAGATTTAGCTTAGGATACAATAAAATTAGGACGGTTGCTTTGAGGACTTAATTTCAAACAGTTCGAGACGCTTCCCCACGTTCACCTCCAATCCTATCCGGTTTCTTTTCATTGACTTCATCCAAAATTCAGGACGTTTCACTTCTCTCCCCATCTTACGATTTTATGATTATTTTGATATTATCTATCTTTGTACATTGAGGGCAATGTACATCTTAAGTGTGGGGGGTTAATTATAGTATTATTTGAAAATCCCTGAATTATGCCTTGTTTTAAAGTAAGTCTCTCATATTATGATTAGAATGAAAATTCCTTTGATTTATGATTTTTATTGATATGTTTTAGAGTAAGTCATTGATAATTGTGCATTTATGATTAAATTTGAAGAATACTAGAGAATCAAGTATGATAAGTCTATTTTTCAAAAAATTAAAAAGTTCGTTAGGTTGTCTACCTGGATTTGAATGTTACCTTGAAATTTGAAATTTACAAGGCTGATATCAAATACCCATAATTTTTGTGAGCTTTTGAGCTTTTTAGAGCATACATTCTTTTTCGTGCTCACTTTATTGACTATAAGTGTGTCAACATTGACTTGTTATTCTAGAACTTGCATCGATTATACATGTCGAGACCACACCTTTGATTTGATATACAGAGATGATAAAGGCACCTAGGTTTTAACCCACTCACTCCACTAAAAGCCTACCTTCACAATTAACCCCTAGTGAACCCCGTTTAATCCTAACAACCCTTTTTATTGACTCACCCACTAATATTAACCCAAAACCCTTTGTATTTGTTATCACCATTCCTTTTGACTACCCTTATGTCGAGATTCGATTTGATCAGTTGCCTGACTATGATCTTTATTTCAAGTAGTTGAATTTATCCTTTATTATATATTTGACTTGTTCCTAAAAAAATCGAAGAATATTCACTATTAGTTTTGTGATTAAGCAAGCTTATACGTTAAACTCCAATTATTGAAGAAGAAGCTCATATCAGAGTATTATTTATGTAATTATTATCAGTTTAATATCTCTAGTTAGGTGATTTGTCAAGTCAATCTCGATTCTAACCCTCTAATTCAACCTTTATCCACACCTTTAACCTAAGCCTCGTTACAACCCTGTTAAAGACCTTTTGATTTGTGTATCATCTCATTTTATAGTGGTGGAGATTTGATTTTTCATGCAAGCTTATGGGATTAACTCTTCATGTTTGACTTTTGAGTGCTTAATTCTGAACCTTAAACACTTCGAGTGATTTGAGTGAATCTTTAGTGAGGATGTGAACCCTTGTCAATTTTGAATCAAAGGAAATTAATTAGGTAAGGGGAAACACCTAACGTTTTCAGACTATAAATGTATGACTTTGATTGTTTGAATCTTTAGGACTCTTTGAGTTGAATTATCAATGTATGAATTATCTTTGAATTATAACGAAACATTATGAATGAATATTATGAATCGAGGAAGTCTGTTTTATTTATGAGTTGAGAATTTTGCTTGAGGACAAGCAAAAGCTTAAGTGTGGGGGTATTTGCTAAACTGTAAAAGTAACATATTTTAAGCCCACATTTAGCATGCTTTTGGATGATTTAAGCCCTGAATTGTGTAATTTGGTGCTCTTAATCCTTTGTTTTCATGTTTTATACTCAGGAGAGCACCCAATGACAAAAAGAATGGAAAACGGGCCCAAAACGAAGTAAATGGGCCATATCAAGAAATCCATATGACCTAGGCCCTAGCCACGCGTCCGTGCCTCATTCAACAGGCTCAAACACGGCCTGGCCACGACTTACACGGGTGTGTGCCATGGGCGTGTCCCTGCCGTAGGAAAGAAGAGTTTCATTCGGATTTGGATACTTAGGGGTAAAGAAACACATTCCAAACCCTATTCAAACACCCTAGTAGGAATTCTACTTGAATTAGGATACTTAGGGGCCAAGTAAGGCATCTCAAAGTCTATATAAACACCCAAGGGGGCAACTTGAAGAGGAGTTCGGCAGAAGCTGGAACCCAAGGCTTTAGCCAGGGGGCGGTTAGCTAGGCTAAAGAGCCGAGCCAGAAAGGTCAGATTTGTGGAAATCACTCGAAGATAGCCAGTTGATCCATCTCAAGAAGCCAGAGTTATACTCAAGACGGAGGATCTCTCCTTCAATTCCTTCAGGGGGTTTTAGCGATTTCTTATGTTTTGTTTTATCTTTTCTTTTGAGATGTTTTCTTTTATTGTTATGAACTAAACCCTCAGATACCTGAGGGGGATGAAACCTAAGATGAATCTTGTTATCGTTTGCTGAACTATATGATAAATATTTGACTTGTTCTTAATTATGTGTTCTTAATTCTTGTGTTGATATTTCCGGGATATTAATTCAAGTATATGTGCTTAGGTGGAGGAGCAAAAGTCCTTGCCTAAGAGTAAATCTAGCATAATTAAGCGGAGTTGATCGCGTGCCTAGAGATAGAGTGACAAGATTTGCCGGATTAGGGTGAAACCTAATATGGGAGTCCATAGATTGAGTTAATGCAATTCTAGAGGTTTTAATTCAAAAGAGATTTCAATTAATCAACCTAGGGTTAGATGTTAGTCGCCTCGAGAGAGGGATTAATATAACTTAGGGAATCTTACGGATCAAGTCAAATGAAAAAATCGTCTGGTTCAGAGTTAGATAACAAGTGAAGTCTAGGTGGATTCTTCCTTGGGTGTCATTTTAATCAATTGGTTTCTCTCAAGTTATTTTCCCAAACTCTTTCTCTTTGTCTTTGCATCTTTAGTTTAGTAGTTAATTAATTTAGATTAGATAAATAAATCCCTTTATTCTAAGGCTAAATAATAAAAAGAGAGTTAGTACTAGTACTTTTAGTTCCTTTGGGTTCAACATTCCGGTCTTGCCTTAACTATACTACTGTTCAATAGGTACGCTTGCCTCAAAAATCGTTGTCATAGTTAGTTTCTAGGTTCGATCATTCTTTTTATAAATTTTAAGACTCTGACAAGCGATCATACACCGAGTCTCCGGCACTGATTCTGTAAGTATTTCGAAACTGATATATGCTTTAATTGAAAATGCTATGCTATTTTGAAACTACTGTAGGTAGTACACTGTGAAAACACTCTAGACAGTGTATATTGAGACTGTAGCAAAACTGATAGAGACTGTGATTTACGAAAAACACTCTAAATTACTGAAATTGTTTACATAAAACATCTGCTAATAAATACAGAAACCGTAACTGATTTATAAAATTTGTAATACAAATAAATACGATTAGATATGAGCGCACGAGGTATCCACGAACAAGGTACTAGAGGCCGAGGTAGGGCCGTAGAGGGGCTCGAGCTAAGTCATCTTCCTTGGGTAGCATTCCGAACTTAGATACAAGTGAGATACCGATGTCACCTGCTACTGAGACTGGGTCTCAAGATCGCATGGCTGGGGACGACGCACTATCCCAGGCTATGCTCAGGATTTTGGAGAGGGTCGCTGGGCCCAATACTGAATCTGGGAGCAGAGGGTCAGTTACGGAACGACTCAGGTCCAATGGAGCTGAGTTATTCAGGGGTGTCACTAGAGTAGCCCCTAATGTGGCTGAGTACTAGATTGGGGCCACGAAAAGGATCATGGATGACCTGGGTTGCACCCCCGAGCAAAAATTAAAGGGTGCAGTCTCACTGTTGAAGGATGAGGCTTATCAGTGGTGGCTTACTGTTAAGGAGGGCACTCAGCCCGAACATCTGACCTGGGAGTTCTTTAAGACTGCCTTCCAGGGGTAATATGTGGGAGCCAGTTATGTGGATGCCCGTAGGAGGGAGTTTCTGAATCTGACACACGGAGATCAAAACAGTGGCCGAGTATGAGGCTGAGTTTCTGAGACTGAGCCGCTATGCGCGAGGTATGGTGGCATCTGACTATGAGCGATGTTTCCGCTTTGAGGATGGACTCAGGGATAACTTGAGGGTTCTGATAACTCTACAGAGGGAGCGAGATTTTTCTACCTTGGTCGAGAAAGCAAAGATCACCGAGGAGGTTAACCGCACTGAGCGCCAAAACTGCGATAGAGGGAGAGGTAGGAACAAGAGGGATTTAGAGCCTTCAAGTTCTGTACAGAGGCCTAAGAAAAAGGCTAGAACTGATGGGCCAATTAGAGCTGGGCCCCCTGTTGCTGCTACGGGACAGAAGCCGTGTGTTGATTGTGGTAGACGCCACCAGAGCGAGTGTTGGAGGAGGACTAGGGTATGTCTGAGGTGTGGATCATTAGATCACCATATCAAGGAGTGTCCACTAAGGGTTGATCAGATGCAAGCTTAGGGTATTGGTAATGCATAGCCACATAAGGTAGTACAACAGCCACCGAGAGGCTGTGGTCAAGCTAGGGGTGGTAATGGCATAGGCCGTGGGTAGAGAGCACCAGGTAGAGGTGCTAGACAAACTGAGGCGAGGCAGCCGGCTCTAGTATATACTACACGTCACCGAGGGGATGGAGATGCTCCGGACGTCATCACGAGTACGTTCTTTATTCATGATGTACCTTATATTGCATTGATAGATATAGGATCCACTTACTCCTATATAGCTTGTACTGTGTCTGAAAACTTGGGGATATTGGTTGAGAGCACTACGAGTGAGGTTATTGTACTGAGTCTATTGGGGCAATCTATAAGGGTTAACAAGTTATTTAGAGACGTCCCTTTAGAGGTTCAAGTGGCAACCTTTCTGACTGTTCTGATGGAGCTTCTGTTTGGGGAGTTCGACTTCAGTTTGGATTGTGTGACCAATAGGGTCATATTGAGAACTGAGGAGGACAATAAGGTGGTCATGGTAGGAGAATGCCGGAATTAATTGGCTAACGTGATCTCTGCACTGGTGGCTGAAAAACTGGTTCGTAAAGGATGTAAGGCGACTTGGCTTATGTAAGTGTCTCAAATTCTAGGGATTCTACAGTTAAGGATATCAGAACAGCAAAATATTTTCTGGACGTCTTTCCTGATGAGCTACCGGGTTTACCTCCGGATCATGAAGTGGAGTTTGGGATAGAGCTCCTTCCTGGTACAGCTTCGGTGCACATCACTTCCTATCGAATGGCACCGAAGGAGCTTATAGAGCTTAAGGCTCAGATTTAGGAGTTGTTAGACAGTGGGTTCATCCACCCTAATGTGTCTCCATAGGGATCATCGGTACTGTTTGTTAAGAAGAATGATGGATCCATGAGGATGTGCATCGACTACCGTCAGTTGAACAAGTTGATCATTAAGAACAAGTATCTACTTCCGAGGATAGATGATTTGTTTGACCAGTTTCGAGGGGCATCTGTGTTTTCCAATATTGATTTGTGCTCTAGATATCATCAGCTGAGGGTTAAGGAAGCTGATGTATTTAAGACGGCATTTAGGACTCATTATGGACACTACGAGTTCCTAATGATGCCATTTGGACTGACGAATGCACCGATGGCTTTCATGGATCTAATGAACCGATTATTTCAGCCTTATCTGGATCAGTTTGTGGTGGTGTTCATCAACGAAATACTGGTTTATTCGAGGACTGAGGATGAGCATGACGAACACCTTAGATTTTTTCTTCAGACTTTAAGGGAAAAGCAGCTCTATGCTAAGTTTAGCAAGTGTGAGTTCTGGTTGCGTGAAGTAACATTTCTGGGTCATGTGGTTTCTGCTGAAGGGATTCGTGTTGACCTTCAAAAGATTGAGGCTGTGTTGGACTGGAAGCAGCCTAGAAATGTGTCTGAGATCCGTAGTTTTCTGGGGCTGCGGGTTATTATCGGCGGTTTGTGGAAGGCTTCTCGTTGATTGCAGCACCCTTAACTAAGCTGCTACGTAAGGGGTTCCGTTTAATTGGACTGATAAGCAGCAAGAGAGTTTTGAAAAGCTCAAGACTGTATTAACTAAGGCTCCTGTTCTGATACAACCTGAATGTGGAAAGCAGTTTATAGTGATGCATCACATGTCGGTTTGGGATGTGTTTTGATGCAGGATGGTAAGGTGGTAGCATATGTGGAAACACGAAAATTTACGTGTTTTTACATGCCCTTTTTAACTTAAAATCATGTTATTTCGGTTAAATTCTTGTCGAAAAATAATTAAATATTATAAAATAATTAAATTGTACTTAAAATATGAACATGATGAATTTTAATCAATTTTATAGTTAATTTTGATTTAGTTTGACTATTTTCGACAGATTCGCACAAAGGGCGAAAATTGGCTCGGCAGACACTGCTCGAAGAATAAACCCGAGAAGTAATTTGAAGTATCGAGGAAAATTTGTTTCCAGCCCAAGACGGTCTGATTATGAATATTAAATCATAATATAATTAATTTTAATTTATTCCTAATTTAATTTGGGCAAAATAAATTATTATTAATTAATTATGGAAAAAGGGTCCAGTTAAACCGCACTAGTTGAACGAATTCAATGAACCAAACTAGCCACCAATTAGGCAGCCCAAACTGTCCATATGCTGGCCCAAATCAGCTTATTAGCTGATTAATTAAGCTTGCAAAGAAGCCCTTGAAGACTTATGAAAGTTGCATTCAACCCCCTTCACAATTAGTGGCTTTGTAGATTTGCCCCATGCCATATTTAGCAAAGTTGAAGCCATCAACTTTGCCACATAGGTGGCCAGCTAAGGTTTGGCTCTTTTGCTGCTATTTTTAGCAAATTTTGGCTACTACATTCAGCTATAAATGCCCCCCTTGGGTGATCATTCAAAGCATCCCTCACTTCTCATTCACTCTCTCATTCTCTCTCCTCTTCTCTCACTTTCTCCCAACTTTTCCTTTCCATTTCCCCTTTTTCTCTGTGCCGATTTCTCCCCTTGGGAAAGGGGTCTTCTTCAGCCATCATTGAGCAGCAATTAGAGTGTTCATAAGCCACCTTGATAGCCGAGGGCAACGGAGGACGAAGAACGGAGCAATCAGTCAAGCCACGGAGAAACACCGGATTTGCTTCTTGTTCCCTATCTCTTTAATTTTCGTTGTTGTTTTGGCAAACATATGTATGAATATTTATGCTATTGGAATGGTTAATTTAATCAGCTTAACTTGAATTTAATTCGTGTTGGGTTGATTGCATTTCGTCCTGTTAAATTATTAAAATTGTGTTTATGCTGTTATAGGCCTCAGTAAAATGCTTGATTAAGTAAAATCATGCTTAAGTTATTCTGGCATTATAATTTTTTAGAAAACTACAGAATTAATTATTTAAATGCATTGAAATTGTAATTAATGGACACAGTACTTAGTCGGTGCATGTTTAATTCTTCTAAGGTAGCTGAAGGTTAAATTAGCATTGTATTTGGCGATACATGTGCCTTGCATAACTTGCAAGATTATTGTGATTAAACTGTTTCAAGGTAAGGATACTTTGTTACCTCACATATTCTTTTATATGCTTATTAGGTTGAATCAATCGTTTGAATCGACATAGGAATATGTGATAGATTGTTTCATTTAATAAGTATGTATGTGCAATAACATGTTTACTTCTATAAATCTGTTTTATCGGTCGAATTGACATAGGAATATGTACAAGAGATAATGGATTTTTTATTTGTAAATATGTTAATAAGTTAGCAAATTACCGAGTTGCCGTGATTTATTCGTAACAAGTATAAGCATAAGTTTAATAATTCTAAGGTAAGAAATGTAATTAATCGAACACAATTATATCATCTTGATTAAAATCAGCTTTTGAAATCATGCATTAGAACTTTATTTTATTTTATTTTACTTTGTTTTTTTTTAGTTTTTAAACATTTCTTAAATCCAAATATTTTCCCTTCACCAAAGTGTTTGAAATCATTTTCATAAATAATTCTTTTACAGTCCCTGTGGGTACGATAACTCGACATTTACTTGTCACTTTATTACTTGTTGCGATTGTGTACACTTGCACATTTCCACCGTTCCAATATGCATCTCGTCAGCTTAAGACAAATGAGGCAAACTATCCGACGCATGATTTGGAGCTGGCCTCCGTGGTATTTGCACAGAAAATTTGGAGGCATTATCTATACGGTGAGAAGTGTATCATCTACACTGATCACAAAAGCCTCAAGTATCTCCTTACTCAGAATGAGCTAAATCTTAGGCAGTGTAGATGGATCGAGCTGCTTAAGGACTACAATTGCACCATTGAGTACCATCTTGGCAAGGCCAATGTGGTGGCCGATGCTTTGAGCCATAGGGCTATGACTGATCAGAGGGCGATGTTTGCTCGCCTTAGTTTATTTGATGATGGTAGTTTGTTAGCCGAGCTTCAGGTTAAACCGACATGGATTGAGCAAATTAAGGGTAAGCAGTTGGAGGACGAGTCTTTGGGTCATCGGTTCTAACAGGTTGAGAGTGATAGCATTACGGATTTTGGACTGAATAGTGATAGGGTACTCTGCTTCCGTGGTAGAATATGTGTGTCGAATAATACTGATTTGAAGCAGTCTATACTGATAGAGGCGCATAGTAGCGCTTATGCTATGCATCCTGGCAAAAATAAGATGTACTAAGACCTTCGTGAGTTATATTGGTAGCCAGGGTTGAAACATGAGGTTACTAATTTTGTGGCGAGATGTCTGACGTGCCAGCAGGTTAATGTTGAGCATCAGTTACCTTCGGGTTTGCTGTAGCCAGTTAAGATTGCTCTATGGAAGTGGGAGCGTGTAACTATGGATTTCGTTAGTGGGTTGCCTCTAACACCCACTAAGAAGGATTCAGTATGGGTCATCGTGGATCGATTGACCAAGTCCGCTCACTTTATACTGGTTCGTATTGATTATTCTCTATAGAAGCAGGCGAAGCTTTATATTTCTGAGATAGTGAGACTGCATAGGGTACCGGTTTCAATCATCTCTGATAGGGATCCTCATTTCACATCTCGATTTTGGAGAAAGTTGCATGAGGCTCTAGGTTCAAGGTTGAACTTCAGTACTGCATTCCATCCTCAGACCGATGGCCAGTCTAAGAGGGTGATTCAGATACTGAAAGACATGTTGAGGAGCTGTGTTATTGACTTCTGATGCAGTTGGGAGGATTATCTGCCGTTAGCGGAGTTTTCCTATAATAATAGTTACCAGCCCAGCATCTAGATGGCACCTTACGAGACACTAATGATTGTAAGTGTCACACTCTCTTATGTTGGACTGAGTTGGGTGAGCGACGTGTTTTGGGTCCTTAGTTGGTTTCCGAGACAGAGGATAAGGTTAGATTGATTCGGGATCATTTGAAAGTGGCTTTTGATAGGCAGAAGTCTTATGCGGACCTAAAGAGACGCGAGATTAAGTATTCTGTGGGGGAATTCGTATTTCTCAAGGTCTCGCCATGGAAAAAGATTCTGAAGTTCGATCGTAAGGGCAAGCTGAGCCCTAGGTTTATTGGGCCGTACTGGATTCTGAAATGAGTGAGACCGGTCACTTATCAGTTAGAGCTACCTCCAAAGTTAGACCGTATTCACGATGTGTTCCACATTTTGATATTGAGGCGCTACCGCTTTGATCCCACGCATATTGTCCCTATTGAGGAGATTGAGGTTAGGTTAGACTTCACCTTTGAGGAGGAGACGATTCAGATTCTGGATCACGACGTTAAGGTCCTGAGGAGGAAGTTCATTCCTTTAGTGAAGGTGCTTTGGCAGAATCATAGCACTGAGGAGGCCATGTGGGAGCCTGATGATGCGATGCGCCAGCAGTATCCTTATCTATTCTGATCAGGTAAAATTTCGAGGCCGGAATTTTTTTTAAGGGGTAGAGTTGTAACACCCCAAAATTCTTGTTTTAGCTTTTATGAAATATGACACAACTATGTATTTGATTCAGTGGTTAAGTGATCTGGGTGTGTGTGGGAGGTCCCAAGTTCAAGCCCTGACTTTGGAAAATTTTAGTATTTTTTCTGACTTAAGCCTTATGCTTGGTTAGTGAGTTTATATGAGGTAATTTGTAAAACCATATCAGAATGGGCCTACTGACCTGGTGGTTAAGTTGAGTATCAGTTTGCTGAAGGTCTGGAGTTCAAATCCCGGCGCAAGTATGGGAGTTTATTTTTGCTCGTTTGATTGAGAGAGTTTCGGTCAAACATGATTTCTGAGTTGGTTGAATTGTAGTGGGTTTAGTGGGAGGAATTTGATGGATTTGGGGAAATTCTATTACTAATTGTCTCAAATTTTCTCTCTGCCGAAATTTCCCAAACTTTTCTGACGTTCTTCCCTAAAAATTCATCCATCTTTTACGTTTTGTTTCCCCTTAGTCTTTGCCGAATTTTTGCTTCTTCCTCATCTTTCGATCTTTTTCAAATTCGCCTTGTTCTCGGGCAATCGTTTGACTGTGTTCGTCCGGTAAGTTTTGCGTTGCTTCAATCTCATTGTCTCATGGTTAGTTTTCTTAAAGGAGGTTGTTTGTGGTCTTTTTGGATTAGGTGGAGGTCAATAATCAGTCAGTACTTCTGCAGAGATTTGAGCGTAGGGTTCGGTTCGTTGTCAGTAAGTGCTTGGGTTAACTATTGACTTTGATTGAGACAAGTTTCGATTTTGATTTTTTCGCTAGTGTACTAAATTGGGCTCTAAAATATCAATTTTTAGGTTCTGGAATGCTCGGGGATCGTTTTAGCTTCAAATGAAACCAGGTGTGTACCCTGAATCGCAAGAAAACTCGTTTTCGGCAAAAGTCAAAAACCATTCTGTTGACGGCACACGGCCGTGTGGTATGCCGTATGGTAGGCTGTGTGCCATAACACGGGCGTGTGATCGACGAGGCTAGGCCGTGCACACAAGACACGGGCGTGTGATGGCCAGGTGGGTCGTGTGCGACAAACGGGCTAGATTGATTTGGGCTGTGTGGGCCCACACAGGTAGTCCACACTGGCGATTGAGAATTTGGGTCAGGCCGTGTTATCCACACGGGCCAAGGTCAATCTAGGCATGTGGGCCACACGAGCAGGCCACATGGGCATGTGAGCCCATTTTCACTGAATTGATTGCTAAAGTTGCACGGGTCGCCCAAGTCGACTGTGAACCTACTGTAAGGTCGATAAGCATTACTTAGACCTCTAATTGTGTGAACTAACTGTTTGATTTATATATATTGAGCATGACGATAGTATGCATGTATACTGAACTGGTTATATGTGCTGATATCATGAGATAGCATGTCATGATTTGTATGTTGCATTGCATTGGGTTGGGTTGATTATATTTGGAGGAAGTGTACTGAAAGGATCTTAAGCCTAATATACTGGCAACTCAGTTGCAAATCACTATTTTGTGTCACATTCGGTACTACCTAGAGTGTAGGGATAGGTGGGTTGATTTAATCCCCACATGGAGTGTAGGGTTGGATGGAGATGGTGTGTAGAGGCTGGTTAGGTAGGACTTTGATACTGAATACTGCATGACTACTACTGATACTATGATGGGCTAAGGCCCTAATGTATACTGATACTGTGATGGGCTAAGGCCCTAATGCATACTCATACTATGATGGGCTAAGGCCTTACTCCATATTGGGATGGACTAAGGCCCAAACCGTTACTGATACTAAAAGGGGCTTAGGCCCAAAACTGTATTTGACAGTGCACTATGTCTACTATTGTTTATTTTCTGTGGGATTACACACTGAGTTTACGTAAACTCACCCCTCTCTGTTTAATGTGCACATGTAATCCCCAAACCTAGACAGATCGATACGGCGGAGGACTCGACGGTGACCATAGTTTTTGGACTTTACGTTTTTTAATTTATGTTTTATGGTTTTATTATTATTGGGATGTAATTTGAGGACTCTTGGGACGTTTGCTTAAATTTGGTTTTTATTTATTTCTGTGGAATTATAATTGCTAGTCGTAGGAAGTTCGGTTTCCAAAAAAAAGCTAACGTATTTTCTAAACTCACGATTACTTAAACTACTTTATTTTAAAAGCTTCCACAACGAGAAACGTTTTAAAGCAAATGTTTTAAATAAGACGATTCCCTTTAGAACTAATAAGAGATAAAGATAGGTAATAATATGGAAATGATTTTATTGTAATAATTTAGTTTTCGAACACACTATCATGTGACATCGCCAGATTCGGCCATAGCGTCTAGGTCGGGTTTAGGGTGTTACACAGTTTTTCAAACTTGGAATTCAGACTTCCAAAGGATTTATTAGGTATCATATGGTATCGATACCTTATATTTGATATCGATAAAATTCCCCTTATATCAATATTGATGGCTCCAATTTTCACTAAATTAGGCATTGAATGCTTATAGTACTAATACTTGTAGAAAAAGTATTGATACCTGTTGTTGCAAGTGACATTAATGCACTGGTATTTTTATCTCAAACGACTCTATTCAATATTCCCACAACCACAACAGTTGGAAATCAACTAAAGGGTATAAATATCAACCTCCAAATGGTCTACAATGATAAGAGAGATTATCCAAGCAAAAATTTCAATCAATCAACCTTTGTGCTTAAAGTTTTCATGATTTTTTTGTACACACTTGTGAGCTTCCATTGTTTGTTTATTCAGCTCAAGTGTTTTATTATTTCATTTGTGCTAAATTGGCAAACAATCCAATCTTTTAAGGATTAATTCTTAGTTTGCTTATTTGTAACACTCTTTGAGAGGGTTTTATCTTAAGGTTTGGGTAGAAACTTTAAGGGAGTTATAAGGTTAAACCTTATCCTCAAAGGTTAGTCAAATTAGCGAATTTGGAAAAATCCTTAGTAGTGAAAAGTTAAGGTAGTGGACTAGGCAATTGGGGGCGAACCACACTAAACCATTGTGTTCATTTGTTCTATATTTTTCTCAACCTTCCACAATTTTTTAAAAGCCAATTCACACCTTCTTTTGGTGATTTCGGATTGATTATTCGAGCTAACACATTACTATAGTGAAATGACTTCGTGACTAAATAAGTTTATAATTAATAAACGAAAAACTGGAATTATAAATTATTTGAGCCCTAATTGCATATGTCCAATCGGTGCCTCCGCTAGCACGTTGAAACTAGAAATGAATTGCATGTTGAATCAAATGAACATAAATGATAAAGTTGGAGAAATGGGAAACATTTGGAAATGAATGTGGGTTTCTCTAAATGAAAATGACTTGAATAATTAATTTATAGTTTTTTGAATTATTATTTAATTGATTGATTAAATAATTGAATTTTAAAAATGGAAATAAATTAATTGATCATAGTGAACTCGTAGAATGTAGAAATATTAAACATATTTTATTATAGATTCTTTTACGGTAAAATCGTCATGATTTTAACAGAATTAGAACTGGGTTGAGAAAATTATTTAATTGAGAATTAATTAATTAATTAATTAATTTAAGATGTTTATTTCAAGAAATAGAAAAATAAGTATCGGGTTGGATTGAATTATAAAGTATTGGGTTAAAAGTTTAGGAAGTATTTGTAATTAGACCTAATACAGGAGAGACCGAAAAGTCTCCAATGGTTAATACATGAGGCAAAAAACCCTATTTTATTTAGCTAGGGTTGTCGCCCCACCTAATCCTAGTTAGACTAGGAGTTCATTTTTCATTGAAATAGACTTTTATAGTTCAATAAGAATTTCATCTCTTCTCCCTATAAATAGATGGAACTAGTAGTGCATACAACTTTAAGATATTGTTATTTTGCCCGAAAATAGTGATAATTTATTTTCTAAGTATACAATCTATATTTTGAAATAACAATTCTATCGATTTCTATTAAAAAGAGATTTGTTTTCCCATTGAAAGTAAAGTAAATAATTTCTGGTTCTGTGTTTGATTCAAATTTGTTCGAGCCCACACTCGAAGTGGTTAATGGTACGAGAATAGTAAAGAAGGTTGTTTGGTTGAAAGCCAGGAATAAAAAGGATCTATCTAGTCGAAAACACATGTGTGATTTCAGTAAAGGATGTATTGCTATTGTAACAGCCCGATTTTGGGGCTAGTTAGAACTGTGGTTTCGGAACCACTAATCTTGTAACACTCCAAACCCGGCCCAAACGCTACAACTGGATCTGGTATGTCACTTAAGGAAGTTTAGTAAAACATGTCGCATTTTGGAAAACAATTACTAGGTTTAAACCCTTATTCCAAAAACTTAAGAATTCATTAAAGTATAAAATATTAAATTATAAATTATCTTGGTGGATTTTAAATAAAGACTGAAATTTCATACATGTCTTAACTTAATTGAAAACATAAAACTTAAAAGCCCAGTAATAAAAGCCCAACATAAAACCCAAAACAGGAATAATAGTCTAGTGGCCCGTGGCCTTATTACAACCATATTTAAAACCCATTAAATAAAAATATAACTTAATAAACTAAAGTCTTTTAGCTGAATCCAATTGCTCTTTTGCATGGCCACCTTGCTCTCCTCTCTAGCCCGGTCCGATGCGCTAAGTGTCACTTGAGATTGTTAAAATAAAAGGGTGAGTCGCGAGACTCAGTGTGCAACCCTCATGCACCATTAGATTTGAGCTTTAGCCCCATAAAATAGAATAATCAAAATTAATATACATAGCAAAAATAATATGCAAAGCCCAACCCAAATCCTAAGTTTCCATCCGCTACACGCCCCCGTACCAGCCAATCACACCATTCGGGATTTCTACAATCAACCCACACCGCTACACTCCTTGATGGCAGTCGTGCTGCTCATCATCAGATCATGGCCGTAGCCACTACAACAGATCACGGCAAAAGCCGTTACAACAGATCACGGTAAAGAATCGCTACACAGATCACGGTAAAAACCGCTACAGCATATAACTTCCTCCTTTCATCAAACCCAACCCATGCAATCACATAAAATCAATATTCTTATATCATTTAATCAAAACATTCACTAACCTGGTGATTTGCTTTTACCCTCTTTGGGTTTCCGTCATTATGCCGGGATTTCAGCATTTATCAAAACATATAAGACATATAATCATATATTAATCAAACAGATCTAGATGGTGTAGAGAATTACACACCTGATTAGTGTCGATACTCTTACTTAACCGATCTACAACTTGCTCAAAAAGCCGAAAAGATATGAAAAATAGGTCTTCTCCTATAATCGGCCATGGTTAGTGTTCTATCCGTTTTTACATACTAAAATCAATAGACTTTCTTACCTTGAAATCCCAGAAATACCTTGATTCGAGTATTACTGAACTTATGACTTAGAGATCTACATGATTGACTCCTCTTCAAATCCCAAAATGCCGAAAATAAGAGTGAAATAAGAGATTAGTTTCTAATAGTCATTCGGCTAAGAACTTTGAAAATCTGAAAGAACATTGAAATCCCGAAATCAACACTATTCCCGAAATCAACACTTACCTATTGTTTCCTTCAGATTTCGGCACAAGTAGACTCCATTAAAGAAGATTCGGCAACTTCAGGAGGTGAGATCTTAGTGATTTCGGCTTTTTATGAAAATCCCGGAGGGATGAACTGATATGATTTCGGCTAGAAAGAAAAGAGAAAAGAGAGCAAAGAGAGGCTTGAAGATTCGGCTAACTGAAGAAGAAGAGAAGAGAGAAAGAATAGGGGAGAAATTTCGGCAGAGAAAATATGAGAGCTTTAGCAGAGATTTCGGCAGAAAAGAGAAGAATGAATAGCAAAATTCAGCACATACACCTTAAGCCAAAACCGAATGCCCCTTTCTTTTCAAATTCCTCAAAGTTTCGGCTAACATTAAACACTTAAAGATGGCTCCTATCTTTGATCTATTATCACCTCAAAAATAGCTTTTATTTGCTTATTATCCACACACATAAAATCCCTAAAATTTAGCCTTGTGTCGCCCCCTTGCTCATGTAATTGCCGAATTTTAGCCCTAAATCTTGGGCTTTAAGCTGCCAAAATTTGGGCCTTCCTCATGCACAGGTGACGCCACTATAGCTCCCCTTTACTGTGCCCTTAGTTGCTGGGCCACAAGCCCAATATGTCACTTAAACTACTAAACTTTAATTTAAGCCCCTAGAGTGTCTAAATAAAATATTTAAAACAAGGCCTCAACCCAATTTGGGCCCCATTTGTATCTCAAACTCCCAATTTAATATTTTAAGCAGTCAAACACATAAAATGCACAAACCCAATTATTCAGGATGTTACAAATCTGAGGTTGGAGAAAATCATTTTAATATTATTTTATGGGTTATAACATGATTGTATGAGTGCATGAAAATTTTGGTGAATTAATTTTAGTGATTGTATGCTTAATTGCAAAAAAGGACTAAATTACATAAAGTGTGAAAGTTTTATTTTACAAGCTAGAGGTGTCAAATAGCTATAGAATATTAAATTGGAGATCCTTAATGTGCAATTAGGCCATTGGGAGAGTGTTGGCCGGCCATAGAGACAAAGATGAGACATGGTCAATGGTTCGGTAGCGTTTGGTGACTTAATTGAGTAATAAGATAAAATAAAAAGAAAATGATACCATCCTTCTTCATTTTTCCTCTACCACCGAAAATACCAGCAAGAATAGGGGTTTGGAAACTTGAAATTTTCAGCAACTTATCCTCCTTGCAAGTAAGTGATTTTGGTGGCTTTTCTTGATAATTTTTGTACTTTTGGGGCCATTGTAGCATAATCTAGCTAATGAGGGGACTATTTTGCAAAATGGTTGAGAGTCTAGGGTTTTTCCATGTGAGTATTTATGTTGATTTCTGAAATTTTATGGAAGAAAATGAATCTTGGGTGTTAAATACACAACTTTTGTGAAAGTTGTTTCCATGAAAACACCTAAAATGACCTTGTTATAAAGGTTGTAAAATAGGTGGTAAATGTGTGAAATAATTGAAATCTTGAGTTGCTATAAGAGGGAATATGAATCGGCTAGGCTTGGGTGTGTGAAAAATGAACACATTTCATTTTACGAGCCTAAGGGTATAATCGTAATTTTGTGAAAGACTAGGGGCAAAACGGTAATTTTTCCAAAATAGGAATTTTGGAGTGATTTGAATAATTTGTTTAATTAATAAGCTAAATATGTCATTATAGATCAAGAAGAACATGGAATCAACCTTGACCGAGGAAAATGTAAGGTTTCGGACTAAATTGCAAAATTGACACATTTTGTATCGAGGTAAGTTTATATGTAAATAATACATCCTTTTTACTTATGTTTTTACATATTGAGGTATTATGTGAAATGTGAATGAATATTATTGATATATATCGAAATAATAGAAAGTGAGGAAATTACGGATGAACACCGTAAATAAGTGAGTATAGGTGTGATGTGTGCGATACTACCGTATTTATCATTATTGGTGGGTTGTGTGCGATACCACCGTGAAAATGTGACTATTGGTGGGCTGTGTGCGATACCACCGTGTTATTCATTAGTGGTGGGCTGTGTGCGAAACCACCATGTATTCGGTATTATTCCAAAGTGCTTATCGAGAAACTTTGAGTAAGTGAAAATTTCATGTGCCTATGTGGTGACAAGTGCAGGGTATAAGTACATGTAAATGTGAGCAATGTTTATGATATGTATTGGGAATGTGGAAAGATTTGAAATGAGTAAGTACAACTACAAGGTTCAAAATTGTTCTTGAGTTATATGTAATGTTCTTAATGAATAAGTATGTGGTATGGTATTCATTATTTACATGTAAACTTACTAAGCTTTATGCTTACTCCATTTCTTTTCCATTTCCTTGTAGTTTCACCAAGCTAGCTCGGGAATTCGAAGGACGTCGGAGCTCGTTTCACACTATCAAGCTATTCTTTTGGGTATAGTATAGTTAGATCTAGCATTTTGAGTATGGCATGTATAGGGACTTAGTCTTTGATTGTATGTCATATTATTTTGGCCAAATGTGTTGGTTTATATGAAGATGAATTCTTTTGTATACGACCATGGTTGATGGCTATTTCTTATTAATATATGGAATGATGATGTTAGTCATGAATGTGCAAGTTGCATGGTTGATTAATTGATATATTTGTGCATGAGTGAGTTGGTTGCTTGATGTGGTTTATATTGGTGTAAGTATGGGTGGCAAAAAGGCTTGGTAAATAGCCTTTTTATTGTCCACACGGGTAGATACACGGTCATGTGTCTAGGCCATGTGTGACACACGGTCTGCCCCATAGGCATGTGGTTTGGCCGTGTGTCCCCGTACATGCTAAGTTGGCAAAACAGAATGCCCAATAGTAACCACACGGGCTGAGACACGGCCGTGTGTCTCAACCGTATGGAAGACACGACCATAGGACATGAGCATGTGTCCAGGCCGTGTGAAGTTTGCACCTGAATTTAGGAATTTAATTTGCCACACGGTCTAAGGACACGGGCGTGTGCCTTGGCCGTGTGACCTTAGTGGGTCGATTACGTCAGAAACAGAATGTCAAGGTTTTTGCACACTGGCTAAGACACGAGCGCGTCATGCCCGTGTGAGGGACACGGGCGTGCGTCAGGCAGTGTGAAAACCCCTGTAGGTTCGAATTGAGAAATAAATCTACACAGGCATGTGATATGCCACATGGGTGTGTCCCTTCTTCCACACGGGCGTGTGGACTGTTTGATGAAAATTTTCTAAGTTTTTCCAGAGATCTTCTAAAGAATTTGGTTTGATCCCTAACCGTTCCTAAAGTGTGTTTTAGGCCTAGTAGGCTTGTTTAAGGGACGGAATGAAAGTTTATGAAAAGTTTTAAATTTGAGTGAAAAGTCACGTTTTGGTTTTGTATGAATGTTTGCGTATGATTCTAGTAACGCCTCGTACCATGTTCCGGCGTCGAATATGGGTAAGGGGTGTTACAGCTATAAATATCATAAACTGGCTCAGTTTTCAAAATTTTAATTTCCCGCTATGTAAGAAAATTGTTTTTGAACCAGATTTTTTTCAACACAAAGATTGAATGCAGAGTAAAATTAATAGTTTGGGGGTTTGAATGTTGTTATAAGGAGGTAAAGGGATTTTTATAAAAGTTGTTTTGCAATCTATTCCGACCTATTCTATGTCTTATTTTTTGTTGCCAAAAACTCTTTGCGAGGAATTGGAAAGCATTATGAGTAAATTTTGGTGGCAAAAGCCCCATAATAAGAAAGGTTTGATTTGTGTAAATGGGTTGATATGTGCTATTTGAAGGAGGACGGAGGGTTGGAGTTCCACAATTTAGTGAAATTTAACATAGCATTGCTTGCGAAACAGGGTTGGGGTCTTGTTCATAATCCATATTCATTAGTGGCATGCATACTCAAAGCAAAATGCTACCGAAACTCAAATTTTTGAGGTGCAAGACTTAGGGCTTACCGTTCCTATGTATGGCAAAGTACCAAGGCGACAAGGGAACTCTTGGAAGAGGGCACAAGATGGAATGTTGGCTCGGGGAGAAGCATATCCATTTGGAACAATAAATGGCTTCAAAGATTTGCGGGATACAAAATAAATGAAACTGCGGTTAACAACATAATTGAATATGTAGCAGATCTTATCGACCACACACACAAAATGGAATGAGGAACTGATAAAAGGAATTTTCAAGCTATCATAAGCAAAGGCCATTCTGTGCATGCCTCTGTCCAATAATACCCAGGAAGATTTCCTCATGTGGCAAGCAGAGAACGCCGACGACTATTCGGTTCGAAGTTGTTACAAGATTTTGGTTTCAAATCGTATGGAAACTAATCAAAACAGGGAACAAAAAGAAATTTACAACAAACTCTGGAGGCTACAAGTTCCCCCAAAATTAAAGATAAAAAATTGGCGTTTTATTCTAAACTATGTTTCTACATATGCTAATCTTCATAATAAGCGTATTGTGAATTCTTCAATCCGTCTCAGGTGTCGAAGTGGTCAGAAGAGTGTGTCATATGCTATTGCCTCTTGTGGTCCTGCAAAACAGGTTTGGGGTTTGTTCTCAATTACTTGGCCAACAAATTTACAATTTAACCGTGCATTGCATGAGAAAGAACTAATTATATATTTATAAGTAATGTTTAAATATAATTGATAATACATATTTAATAATAGAATAAATAAGACATGGAAAAAAATATTTATATATTTAAAGAATGATGCTTTTAATATATTTATGAAAATATTTGAAGTCTAATTTATTAATTATATTTAACAGTAATTATAAGAAAAACTAATAAAATATTTATATATTTTAATTTTATCAAAATTTATTTATATTTTATTATTAAACTTTTTAGTTAATGTGTAATAATTCCATTATATATTTATTTTTTGTCTATTCCATGATATTATTTTATTCAATCAAACATTATAATACTAATATTTATCTAATACATTTAACAAGTAAGACTATGTCATACCATTACATTCCGATTCTATTCTCATTGAACACCTCTAATCCTATGTTTGGATAATGTTTTTTTATTTAAGCAAAGGAAAGTAAAAAAAAAAAAAAAAAGTTGAATATCCTTTACTTTCCTTTGAATTACTTTGTTTTTTTTTTTTTTAACTTCAATGTGAGAGAAAAGATGGGAAAGGAAAATAATATTTCCTTTAAAATATGAAATATACTTTTTATCATACCAATCTTTTACATAAATTATTCTATAAAAAAGGATATGTTTAGAAAAATAATAATTATAACCCATCATTTACTTTTTTTTTCACAGTTTAATTAAGGTATTATTTGATAAATTAAAAAAACAAGCATAACAAAATTAAGTATTGAATTTAAATTATAAATTATTTAATATATTAATTAAAATTTTATTGAATATAATTAGATATTTTTATAAATATAAATTATAAAAAAATATTGTCTACAGTTTTTATAGAAAAATTCTATCAAACATAAATAAGGTTGAAAATATTAATTTTGAATTGATTTAATTGCTTGAATGATGTTTCAGCCAACATCCAAATAAAGCTTGGTAAAATTTTCTTTATTAATTATAATTATAAAAAATAAGTATATACATATATCATTTCCTTTCATTAACCTTACTTTCTTCTTTTTTTTTTTAAAACTTGAACCAGATCCAATTGAAAATTAAAAATTTTGGAGCCCTTAATTTAGGGTAAAATATCCAAATATACCAAAAAAAAACAAAATTTACGAAAACTGGCCAGTTTCTTGAAATTTTCCGAAAAGGGTCATTTCCCCACAAAACGCGTCCACGTCAGCACGTTTTGTGGGGAAAACCCAGGAAAGGACGCGCTTTGTGCCACATCAGCAAAAGCGCGCTGACATGGACGCGCTTTGCTAATGTGGCACAAAGCGCGTCCCCAGGGGGCGCGCTTTAGCCCTGCAACGGTCAAAATTTTTTTTGACCGTTGGGCCTCCAACGGTCAAAAAATAAACCTATAAAAACCCCCAACCCTTTTATTTTTTTCACACTTTAGTCCTTACTCATTCTTCTCTCAAATTCCTCTCAAATTTCTCTTTAAGTCCTTGAAACTTCCTCTGAAATTTCGAAATAGTCCTTTAATATTTACAAAAAAGCCCTTTTTTAATTTTTTTAATATATATTTTTTTTGAAACTTTTAAAATTTTCGATCGTATTACCAATGGCCGGGGATTTAATTTGTCTAGACAACAAGCACATCTCCGTCGATCAAATGCAAATGGTAAGTTTTAATTTTAATTTTTCAATATTATTTAATATTTTTTAGGTTTATGCAATTTTAATTAATTTTTATTTTATAATTTTTTAAACAGTTTGTAGATCGGGTGTTGCAATGTTATATTCGCAATATGCATGGTCCCCCATCGCCGTTGATCGAGAATTACCTGCGGGAAACGGGTTTTTGACACGTGGCCACGATAGGCCGGGGGTTCAAGTTGGAGCCGACTTTGATCAGTGCGTTGATAGAGAGGTGGAGACCCGAGATGCACACTTTCCATCTTCCATGCGGAGAGTGTACGAGGATCTGGCAATTCAGGCAGTAATTCCGGAGGAGTTCTTGCAAAATTCAAACATTTGGCACGTGAAGGTCCCATTGATCAACTATGCGACCGTGGAGATGCACCAGTCAGATCGAGTTCTGTGACAATTTGGATTCCGGCAATCGATTCCCGTGCCATCTGAGGTGCTCGATGATGAGCACAAAGTGGACTTACGCCAGTTGCACACGGATTGGCCAAGATTTTGGTCAGCATATATCGAGATGTGGGAGAACCGGTATGACTATTTACCTATCCGAGAACCGATCGTCGTTCCTGAGTTAGCGTGCGTGATGGAATACATGTCATGGTTTAGGATCCATGGTAAGCCGTATTTGTTGTCGGAAGAAGAGAGGCGACGGCAACTTCGTCAATAAAGGGAACGTCGGGGCCCTTTAAATCCAATGAGAAGGGGTGATGAGACGGGGCCATCAACAGCGCCGACACAGTCACTGGGCCCATCAACAGCTTCCACACAGTCACTGGGCCCATCAGTTCAGCCGACGACACCGATATCACAGCCTTTAGCCTTTATGCCAGGTGTGTACCCTAGCCCTTATATGTATCCTAACCCATATATGTTTCCTTTTCCCAGTCCCACCCCAGGTTGGGATGCATGGCCGGGTTCGAGTCCGTTCCTGACTACTCCGACTGGCCAGCCGATCTTGAGGCCATCGTCGCGTGAGGGATCACAGGAGGCGCCGTCGGGGAGCACTTCTTTTTACCAGTCTCCTTCGCTATACGAGATTCAGACACCCCCGCCGTGGTTTATGCAAACACCTCCGGGGTCATTATTTTATCAAGGTGGGTCATCCTCGCAACACCCACAACCAGACCCACTGCCGGAGGAACTGGAATCCCCGCCCGAGGTTCCACGACCCCCGCCGAAAGTTGGAAGAAGGACGAATCCAGCGCGTAACCGCCGACCACCCCCGTGTGACACTGATTCCGACCGGCATCAACATTGATTCGGATGGGCTTTTTTATTTTTTAAATTGCAATAAATTTTTTATTTTTTTAATAAAAAAGTTGTTTTTTATTTGTGTTTGTAATTTAATTTTAATATCTTCACTAAAATAGAAGTTGTTTATTTTTTTATGTAATTTAATTTGAATTTTTTTAATAAAATAAAAAGTTATTTTTCATTTTTTGTAATTTAGTTTTAATATATTTAATAAAATAATAGTTGTTTAATTTTTTATTGTAATTTAATTTTAATATCTTTAATAAAATAGAAATTGTTTAATTTTTTTATTGTAATTTAATTTTAATATATGTAATAAAATAAGAAGTTGTTTTTTATTTTTTATTTTATTGTAATTTAGTTTTAATATATTTAATAAATAAGATGTTGTTTTTATTTTTTGTAATTTAGTTTTAATTTATTTAATAAAATAAGAAGTTTTTTTTTTTTTTTTTTTTTGTAATTTAGTTTTAATAAGAAGTTTTTTTTATTTTTTTGTAATTTAATTTTAATATATTTAATAAATAAGAAGTTTTAATAAATTTTGACCGTTGCAAGGCTAAAGCGCGCCTCTGGGGACGCGCTTTCCTGATTTTTTCCCACAAAACGCGTTGACGTGGACGCATATTGTGGGAAAATGACCATTTTCCGTAAATTTTCAAGAAACGGGCCCTTTTCCGTAAATTTTATTTTTTTTATATATTTGAGTATTTTACCCCTTAATTCATTATATAAAAACACCATAAATATAAGGAAACAATGGTGGAGATTTGAAAAGCTTGAAGGCAGACGCAAATTCCAATTTCAGATCTGGAAATCAACCCAAATTGGAATTGGGTGTTTTGGATAAGATCGACTGTGTACAAACACACTACCGTTATTTTAATATATTTTGTCAGCGAAACTGAAAGAATAAAAATAAATTTATTTATTTATTAAATTCAATTATAGTTAAGTTCCATTTGGTGAATTGTCTGTAGCGCAATCCTAGGTGTCTGAAAATATGTGTATCAATCAGTTTGGAGAGTGGCTTTGCGGAATCTCGTAGTTGGGTTTATCTTTTCACTCACTCGGTTGGTTAAACCGCTTCTCTAGGGTTCATTTATCTTTCGCCTCCCTCTCTTTTCTTTTTTCAATCCCCTCCTTTCAGGTCTCTTCTAATCCATCTTTTCTTTTTTATGTTTTGGCTTTCAATTTCAATTTGACTGCTTTATTATTATTATTATATATTTTTTCTTTTTGGTGCTGTTGAGTTCCTTTTCCATGGTGGATCTTCCTTTGTTTCAGCTGAGATATCCTTGTTTTTCATTTACAACTTAGAGGCAAAGCTCAAGTAACTTGATTAAATCTTCTTTACTCTTTGGACTGAGATTCAAGGATCTTTATTGTTTAAAAAAACAATTTGATTATTTTGTTATGTAACATCCACAGTCTCTGCTTGGTTTTTAACTGATCAATTGTAATAGGTAGAATGCAACGGGCAGTTCGAGCTTTTTCGGTTCACGGAAATACTGTGAAAAATGCGATCTTGCATCGCATTCGGGTTGTCAATCCGGTTATGCGACCCGTTATGTTTTCCAGGTCACTTACATCTGCTAGTATGGAAGAACATGGCTTCGAGAGCACCACTATTTCAGACGTTTTGAAAGCCAAAGGCAAAGGTGCGGATGGATCCTGGCTTTGGTGCACTACGGATGACTCTGTGTACGATGCTGTGAAATCGGTAGGCATCTTTTCCATTTCCATAGATTCTCAACTTTTTCATAGAATACTTGATTTGCCTGCTTATTTGCCTCCTATCTGTTTCAGATGACTCAACACAATGTTGGTGCTCTGGTGGTTGTTAAACCTGGAGAGCAGAAATCAATTGCGGGTATCATCACAGAGAGAGGTAGTTAGCATGCACCGAGACTAGAAATTTTCAATGAATGAAGGATTTAGTATTCTTTGTATAATCTACTGGGATTCATAACATTCGCAATCTACTCATTTATGTTGTTCAGACTTATATATTTTCCTTGAGCTACTTGTGTCTGTTGATATACATGTCTGACCCATATTCGTATATGGGTACGGGGATATGATCCTTGAAAGATCTGGAATCATGAAAAATTGAAGATGCTTGCATTGGAAACATACTCGTATCTGACACTAACACCTGAGCCAAGTAACATAGCTAACTATGCTAGGACTTTTTGTATTATTTGTCCTATAATACTATTAGTTGGAGAGATTAGACAAAACTAAACCCTATATAGGCTAAAGCATGCTGATAGTTGCCTTGTTCCATCTTAATGTCACCCTTGTTCTATCTGTTTCTTACTCCTTCACCTGTGCCATTGAATGCATTTATTACCATTATTTGGTCTGGATTCTTCCTTCAGCTCTTTGTCCTGCCAAAGAATCACATACTGCCCCTTTTTCTTGAGTATTTCACATACCAAATTTATAACCCCCATAACAATCTTTTGGCTTGGCTAAGATTATAGTTTGCTTCATTTTGCCTTCTCAGCTATCAAGAGGAAGAGATCTTGAAGGATTTTGTGGACTGGTACGATTTTGATAAGTTAATTTTTGCTATTTGATGTTGTACTTTCAGATTATCTTAGGAAGATAATAGTACATGGAAGATCATCCAAGTCAACTAAAGTTGGGGACATCATGACTGACGAGGTATTGTTTTTGCTTTTATTTGAGTAAAGTTATAGGTTTACTTCTATCATATATGGTCGATTGTTTAATTGTACATTTATACCAATTCTAAGATTTTATTAAATGATGGTTGTAGAACAAGCTCATCACGGTCACACCTGAGACCAAAGTTCTGCAAGCAATGCAATTGATGACAGGTAATATGATCTACTGCTATCTACGACATCCATTTTTGGTTTCACTGGGCTGTTCATTGTCAAGCTAGTAGTAACCTATGTAATTTTTACAGATAACCGAATCAGACACATTCCAGTGATCAATGAGAAGGAAATGGTAGGCATGGTTTCCATTGGAGATGTGGTTCGTGCTGTGGTGAGCGAGCACCGTGCAGAGCTGGACCGCTTGAATGCTTACATACAGGGAGGTTACTAGATGATGATGATGATGATGATGATGGAATATTGTGTATGTTTCACTTGTTGGACTTAAGCAAGCAAGCAAGCAAGGGGAGAGCTTGCAAATATGCTATGTTTTCGTGGTTTTTCTGTGAATATGCAAATGATGTTGGAATAATTACCATGTGGACTAAGTGTTTGACAATAATCATTCTCATGTTGCTTCCTTCCTATTTGACTAGGAAAGTGGCAAAGGCAACCTTGATCAGTTTGATTTCTGTTTTTCTAATTCTTGAACGCATTAACTCGGCGAGTCACGATTGAGCCCCTTGCATAGGTATCAACTAAAAAATAAATTAATTAAAATCTGGATATGCTTTCAACATTTTTATTCCTACTAATAAAAAAAGAAGCTTTTTTTCTTAAAATTTTATTCAGAAATTGAGAAGTAATAACTCAAAAGTAACAGCTGAAAGAAAACTCATTGAAAATATGTATCTTTTTGACAAATATCTAGTTGGTTTAAAATATGTTTGTTGACCGAATTTTAAAATGATACTATATGATGACTAATATGGTCGGTTTGTTATATTTTGATTATTAAATTATTAAATATTACTATCAATGGTGTAACGGTAAAGATAATGTGACATGTTATATTATCATTTCAGATAAATTTTAAGTCATTGTCCACTAATCATTATATATGTATATATATTTTTATTTTCCATTTTCCTTTATTTCTTTATTTTGGCCTCACCGCCACTGTTAGCCATCCAAACAAAAGCTCCTATTCCCCTCTTTTACTTTTTCGGTTAGTCTTACCTGAAAACCGTTCAAAAATAATGAAACCAACATCTAAATTTTGATCTTTCAAACTTCGTCCGGTAATCATCACCATTTTGGAGTGTGTGCTTCTCTGGTGTCTTCACTATCTCTTCACCATTCGGATTCTCCAACCACTCTTAAATGGGGATCAATTTGGTGGTATTATTATTCAGACAAGAAGAAAAACCAAATATGAGATCAGTGTTCAATAATTTATGGGTAAACTATCAAAATAGTCACTTTTGTTTACTTTAGGTTACATTTTAGTCATTTATATGTGAAATGTTATGTTTTAGTCACTTACGTTATCATGTTTTAGCATTTTAGTCACTGAACCATTAATTGTCGTTAAAGGTAAACTGACCTGACACGTTAAATCATCATTTCAAATAAAAATTTTAGGTTAAATTATACAATTGGTCCCCATATTTTTTCGTTTTGAGTAATTTTTTTTCTAATATTTTAACTTTCCTTTTATTTTTAATTCTCTTCTGCTTCTCCCTTTGTTTTACTTTTTTATTTCTTTTAACGTAGCTTTTTTATATTTTCCATTTCTTAAAACTAATCCTTATACTTTATGAAGGTGATTCCCACTATTTTCTTTTTGAAATCAGAAGAAAGTGGAAACATGCCATGGGAAGGGAGTGTTGAAAATTATAGATTGCAAATTCATAATTATTCATGAGCACTTATTAGAAAGTGATGATTTATTCAAATGATACATTTAATTCCATGAGAAATGTTTTTCTCAGAAGTATGTCCAATGGAAATCAAATATAAAGGGTTGCGACTAAATAATGTCTATTGAGTGTATATAAATAGAGGGTCTATGGTGCTAAAAAAATACAATTACAATCAATTCCTATTTTCAGAAATTAGAGTAAGAGTTAGGGAATTCCTCAATTTTACTAATCAAAGGAAATTCAAAAGCTTTGTTATATCATTGGAAGACTTTTGTCTTAACCCTCTAGCAACTTTGTGTGGGGGCAAACAATTCTCTTTGGAAAGCGTCACCCGTGCCTCGAAGTCTACTGTTTAATTTAATATCGTCTCCGGATCTATCTTCTCCACTCAATATTTTCCAATAGGGAGCAACAAAGAAACCCCGCCGATGGTGTATTTGGAAGATTATCGAGTGAGCGACAAAGTTCAAGGAACAATGGAGGAGCTAGGGACATACTAGGATGAGTTCTCCAACTAAAGATCACTTCTTTATCGAAAGAATCACGATGCCATCTTTCGGTGTCAAAAAAGGAGAAAAGCCAAGTAAGCTAAAAGGCTCCAAATTAGGCACAAATTTTGAGACTATTGACTTTTCCCGACATTATAACCTCTACATCAAGGTGAAGAAACATCTATCTGAGATGATAATAAATAGGGATGAAAATGTGAATCTTTCATGCCCAAAGGTTTCTAAAACCTTAGGGAGGATTCTTTCTCTCCCAAAGTATAACTTGTCCCTTTTTGGCAGCTCGGGAGGAACTCAAAATCTAGCTTTATAATTGCACGAATGAGATTTATTAGCAGTGACAAATTCCAAAATGTGAATAAAAACGATCAGTAAAATTATATTAGTCATATAAGTCAAGTAACAACAGAGGAACCGGAGAGCCAACTTTGCTTTTCGAATGATAAAGTCAGTGATGGAGTCCAAGGTGATAATGCAATTTTGAACGAACCCGACACTTGTCTGAAAGATGACAAAGAAGATCAATTTTATTGTTCTACTAAAGATGAAATGTGTTCGATTATTTTATGATGCAATTATGAACTTATATTTAACCTTCATAAAATGTACAAGTGGTGTGAATATTGTTAAAGACGACAATATGGTTCTAAGGGAAAGGAACCTTCATAAAGTATGGGGACTAATTTTGATAAATGGAAAACATAGAAAAATTATGTTAAAAGAATTAGAGAAGGGAGGAAAATAGAGGAAAAAAGTAGAAGATGATGAAAAATAAAGAAAAAAAAAAAGAAAGTTGAAAGAACATAAAAGAAAAAGAAATTAAATTGTTCAAAATGAAAAAATATGAGGACCAAGTGTATAATTTAACCTAAAATTTTTGTTTGAAATAATAATTTAACGTGACACATCAGCTTACCGTTATAACGTTAATAGCAATTAACGGCCTAATGACTAAAACGTAATATCATAAGTGACTAAAATGTAGCATAAGACAGACAAAAAATGACTATTTTAATAGTTAACTCATAATTTATTGCAGTGAGTGAAAGGAAGAATACGTAAGACTTCCACCAACCAAACATAAAACTAGTGAAATATATTGGAAATAGAATATTGTACTAGCTGTTACAAAACATATAATGAAACTAAAGAATGGTATTATTAAGGCTGTGATAGAACAATATATCTGTCCTTAGCGAAGGAAATTTCAAATTCCTCTTAACGAGCAGTGCATTCTTTCGGAAATCGCTTTGTTATGGGTGCAATAGTTGTAAAAAGCCATTTTTGGAGGTTGAATAGAGCTGAAATTTGGATGTTGGATTTATGATTTTTGTAAGGAAAATGTGAAAACAGGGAAGACCAACTTTTGTTTAATGATCAGAATCCAACAAACGGTGAGGCCAAAAATAAAAAAGTAGAATTTAAAAAAAATTAGTATAGAAATTATGGTATAATTCCACCTAAAATTTTCATCCAAAATAATCATACAATGCTTTAAGTTCCATTCTAAGAAAAAATTATTTTTTAAGCTAAAGAAATTAATCAACTTCAAAAAATATATTAATTAATTTTATCTTTTTATATATTACTTTTATTTAAATAGGAAAATAACTTTCCCCGAAATCACTTTTCTTGGTTTGTAAAAAAGTAACTCTTAAAGTAGCATTTGATGTTTTATTATATTATGATTTCAATGGAATATGATTCCTTGAAATGTATTGTTGGGAATGTGATTATCAAGGATATTACTTTATAACGTTTGGTATACACTAGAAAGTATTAATTAAAATCTTCGAAAAGTTATATTATCACGTTTAGTTCTCTAAGTACTTTCTTATAAATGTAACGATAACTTACAAATTTACCTTTATTAAATAAAAGGTAATATTCATGTGTTAAATTTTTATAATAAAATTTATTCTTAACAAATATTTGGAGTAAATATTTAATAATAAAACTTAATTGATAGTTTTTAAATTATTTTTAAATTTATAATTTTAATTAAAAGCAAAATTGTTTCAATTTTGTCTTGCATATATTTTCTAAATGTTAGAGTTGTGTGACCCAAATTCTAAGAGATTGCTTGCAAGTCAAGTTAAACAAAATATATTTTCTTTCTAAAAGATTTAGTATTTATTAGTATAATATATTTATCGTTTATTAGCATAGTTTATTTGACCTACTAATTTAGCCTATTAATAGTTTCTTTTGCAACTTTAGAAAATACACCCATTAGAGATTAGAACTCATAACACATTTAGAGAATGTTGTGTTTACGTTTTGAGGGTTCTTTGTTTTCGGGTTTTCGAGGTTTAGTTTTTATCTCCATCTTTGGAAGGATTTTTCCACGTTAAATTTGTGTGTTCAATTTCTCAATTTATTCCACTATTTTTTTTCTTGTTGCTTAATTTGGGTCGATCCTAATTCTATTTCGAATAAGAGTTTGTCTCTGCCATAAATCAGAGTCCCCCTGAAAGACTTGTGTGAAGTGGTATCAGAGCTAGTTCAATTTTCATAGATCAGCTCGTTCAGAGATGACAGCAAAAAGGTTTGAAACTGAGAAGTTTGATGGTGAGACAAATTTCAATCTGTGGCAAGTTCAGATTATGACAATTCTAGTTCAAATCGGCTTGAAAAAGATTGTTACCAAGAAAAAGCTTGAGAATCTAAATCAAACAGAATGGGAAGAGCTTGATGAAAAAGGCCTTGTCTGCAATCCAGTTGTGCCTCGCGAATATGGTATTGTAAGAGGTATTGATGGAGAATGCCTCATCTGCCTTGTCGAAAAGGTTAGAAACTCTTTATGTGTAACACCCCTAACCCGTATCCGTCGCCGGATTAGGGTTACGGGCATTACGAGACCAATTCGATTTGATGCACCCTAAAAGAATTATTACATTTTAAAAAAAATAATACATATCAATAGGCAAAATCACTATTATGAAAATATGCATAATGAAATAATCAAATTGTTATTAGTCACTTACGCATCCCATGAACTCATGAACCAATCATCTAACATAAATCAAATGAACACATTATTAAACATACCCTTCATCCCATATTCACTCAATTCATAGATAACCATTATGCTCAATTTGATCAAAACTAAAACAATATCAACCTTATACTCGGATAACATAATTTTAACAATTCAAAGTCACATATCTCATTTGGTAATACACATACTTATTTAACATTAGAAAACCTAACAGAACTTATTCAATCAATCAAGGATATGATCAAAAATTAATTCACGAAAACCAACACAAATCTGAATTTCCTATGAATTATCAATATGAATATGCTCCTTACTAACTCACCTAATATATACGTATACATCATTCAAACTACTATAGGTCTTGCAAATCATACACATACAAGTAAGTACATTACTAAATAAAAAAAATTATTAACTCGAACCATATTATACACTACACGATATATTAAATGATGCAATCCTTACCGTACAATATTTAGTAAGTAATAACCTTGTACGAAAAGATGGTATTTAACAGTTCAAATATTCATACCAAGGGCACCAAAATTCAAAAGTACTGGACTGCATTTAATCGTAAAAGTATAGCCATATTCGCATGGCTTATATACAATTTCATAAACGATCCAAATATACAAAAGAGACCTAGCCTATACATGCCTTAATTTCAAAAGAAGTATAATTTATCAGATACCCAAATTTAGGTGATAGTGTAATTGACTTCGACGAGGATTCCCGAGCTTGAGCTTTGATTTTAAAGATCTATAAAACAATGCAACAACACACCATGTAAGCTTCAATAGCTTAGTAAGTTATAAGCAAGAAAATGAAATGCACAACTATTGCCTTTCACCATTATTCTTTTCAATTTCAATCTAATTACCAATTTATTTAGTAACATCAACAATTATTCTAGGTTAACATTCATCCATCTCATGCTCATTCAATCACAAAGCAAAATAAATAACTTTTCATATGTTACTTACTCTTATCGAAATAACTTACTTAATTATACACCAAGGTAATAATCCATTTGTCTAATAGGAACATACCTGACACCTTTATTTACCCTTCTAAGTGTCTTTGTTCTTAAGAAAATCCGATAACTGCACACACAGTACCTTTTTGACCGATCCCGTACATACATTACTCCGTGATTAAGTCCGCACACACAGTGCTATTCAACCGATCTCACATACACAGTGCTCGGTGAATAAATCTGCACACACAGTGCTACTCAACCGATCCCGCACACACAGTGCTCGGTGAATAAATCCACACACACAGTGCTACTCAACCGATCTCGCACACATAGTGCTCGGTGAATAAATCCGCACACACAGTGCTCGGTGAATAAATCAGCACACACAGTGCTACTCAACCGATCTCGCACACATAGTGCTCGGTGAATAAATCCGCACACACAGTGCTACTCAACCGATCTCGCACACACAGTGCTCGGTGAATAAATCCTCCTCTTCTTGCACATATCATATACCTTTATAGCAAATATATATATATATATACGTAACACACTTATGTACACAACTCAAACAATTTATTTCTTCTAAGTCCTACTCTCCCTATCGACTATACTCCATATATGCACATAACTCATTATCCAATGATCATTATTCTATACCTTCAAATTCACTTTAACTCAAAATCAATTCATTACAAATCATTTAATCTCAACCCATTAATTTAATACATGCTTCAATTCACCATTCGGCTTTCACATAATTTAGGCCCCACACCATATCACATTCGACAATTTACATGTATTTACATCAATGATTACATGCACCTAAAATTATACCAATCTCAAGAAAACAAAGAATTATATAATCCAACACACACACACACACACACACACACACACACACACATATATATAAATATAATAGTAAATCATTCGACATCTACCATTAAAATAGCATAGTGTATTCGGCATTTGTGTCTGTTACATCAAATTTGATCGAAAATGTATATCAAAATTTAGTACTAATTATTTAAAACCAATCACTTATAACTTACTTCGGAAATTGACAATTTAACCTTTCCTGGCTACTCGTTTACTATGGTCTTTCTTCGATCCAAATCCTTCCCTTTTTGTACTTGATCTAAAAATAAGGTCAAATTAATCACATTCAACGCAATTTCATGAAATTTAATCCAAAACACATCCTTATAAACTTTTACCATTTTCACCCTTAATAATTACATTGTTACAAACAAGTCCTTACAACTCAAAACATGAAATATCCAAAATTCAAGCACATCTATGAAGGGCCGAATATTCATAGCCCTTCTTTCAACTCCTTTCTTTTATCTATTTGCTATTTAGTACATTCATAATTTTCTTTCTCTTCCTACGTCCTTCTACTAAACTTTATTCAACAAATTCTAAAGAAAAATATAGTTAATCTTACAAGCTTGTAACGTGTTCTACTCTTAATCTTACAACTACATTTCCACCCATGGCAACTTTCGGCTATCACCATTAATTCAAAAATTGGAGTATGATCTAGCTAGAATACAAGACAATAACCTCAAACTTGATAAAAATAACAAAAACTAAATGAAATTTCTTACCTTAAAGGGACATGCAATGACCGAAACTATGGAAGCTTAAATTTTCCTCCCTTTTCCCCTTTTGTGTTCGTGAAGAAGATGAAGCAAGTGAGAGAATTAACAATGTTTTCTTTCTTTTTATTATTATTATTATCATCCAATAATAATAGTTTATTATGCATCATTTCCATTATCTAATATTAATAACATATAAAAATACAAGCAATCATGATGCATGGTCAATGCCGTCCACTAGCTTGGAAATAAAGGCTAAATTGCAACTTAACTCCCATGTAATAAGAGAACCATTTAAAAATTAGCCCTAATTTTCCATAATAGTTATTTTCATCCCTACTCAATTTAATCCTTCTCTAAACTAACCACTCAAACATATAAATAATTCTACGATATTATAACACATGCTCAAACATGTAACATAGATATCAGTTAAAATATTAAAATTATTTTTCTGACTCGGATTCGTGGTCCCGAAACCACAGTTCCGATTTGGGGTCATATTTGGGCTGTTACAATTCTCCCTCCTCAAAGAATTTTCGTCCCCAAAAACCTTACCAATGAATAGGTGAGGATAACGTTCTTTCATTGATTCTTCGATTTCCCAAGTTGCTTCCTCTAACCCGTGTTTATGCCATATTACTTTAACTAGCGATATTTTCTTATTTCACAATTCTTTTACTTCCCGAGCTAAAATGCACATCGGTTCTTCCTCATAAGTCAAATCGGGCTGAATTTCAATCCCTGAGAGACTGATCACATGAGAAGGATCGGATCTATAACGACGAAGCATCGACACGTGGAACACATTATGAATTTTGTCTAACTCAGATGGTAACCTCAATCTGTATGCAACCGACCCAATACGCTCGACAACCTCGTACAGCCCAATAAATCTCAGGCTTAGCTTTCCCTTACGGCCGAATCTGTGTATTTTCTTCCATGGTGATACTTTCAAGAACACTCGATCTCCAATCTGAAATTCAATGTCCTTGCGCTTCAAATCTGCGTAAGACTTTTGACGATTCGATGCCACTTTCAAGCTATCACGAATTACTGCCACTTTTTGTTCGGTTTCTTTAATCAAATCAACCCCGTGTATCTTGTTTTCCCCGAGTTTGGTCTAGTACAAGGGTGTACGACATTTACGACCGTACAAAGCTTCGTAGGGTGCCATTTTGATACTAGATTGAAAGCTATTATTATACGCAAATTCAATCAAAGGCAAGTATCGTTCCCACGTACCCTCAAACTCAAGAATGCAACATCTCAACATATCCTCGAGTATTTGGATAACTCGCTCGGATTGACCATCCGACTGAGGGTGGAAAGCTATACTAAAGTGTAATTTGGTACCTAAAGCATCTTGCAGTTTCTTCCAAAACCGCGATGTGAACCTCGGATCTCTATCTGAAACAATAGAAATAGGTACTCCGTGTAACCGTATAATCTGTGATACGTACAATTCAGCCAACTTATCAAGTGAAAAATCCGTACGTACTGGAATAAAATGAGCCGATTTCGTCAATCTATCTATGATAGCCCAGATTGAATCTTTCTTACTTGGCGTCGACAACAATCGGTTGAAGAAGCCCCGACGGTACCTGATGTTCAGCTTTAACTTGTTGGCACACTAAACACTTTGACACATAGTCTGAGATGTCTCGCTTCATACCATGCCACCAATAATGCTGTTTCATATCGTTATACATCTTCGTGCTACCCGGATGAATCGACAATCTACTACTATGAGCTTCATTTCAAATCTTTCTGATTAACTCAGGGTTATTCGGTACACAAATTCGATTCTTGAACCGTAAACATCCTTCAGCGTCTATCTGAAAATCTGAATCCACACTCGATCTACAATGACCTTTCTTTGCTTTTAAAGCATTATCAACTTCTTGAGCTTCTCGAATCTGCTGCTCAAACATTGGTCTCACCTTCAACTCAGCAATGATCGCACCATCCTCAGTAATAGCTATATCCGCATTCATCGCTCTTAAAGCAAATAGCGATTTTCGGCTAAGTGCATCTGCAACCACGTTAGCCTTTCCCGGGTGATAATCAATTATAAGATCGAAATCTTTTAACAATTCCAACAATTGTCGCTGCCTCAAATTCAGATCCTTTTGAGTCATTAAGTACTTTAGACTTTTATGATCCGAATAGATGTAGCATCTCTCACCGAAAAGATAGTGACGCCATATCTTCAAAGAAAAAACTATAGCGGCCAACTGGAGGTCATGAGTTGGATAATTCCTCTCGTGCGGTTTCAACCGCCGCGAAGCATATGCTACAACTTTACCCTCCTGCATCAAAACACAACCAAGTCCGTTCAACGATGTATCACTAAAAACAACAAATTCTTTACCCGACTCTGGTTGCACAAGTACCGGGGCTTCCGTCAACAAAGTTTTCAGCTGATCGAAACTCTTCTGACACCTTTCTGACCACTCAAATTTAACGTCTTTTTGCAACAGTTTTGTCATCGGAGCTGCTATCATAGAAAATCCTTTCACGAAGCGTCTATAATATCCAGCAAGTCCCAGAAAACTACGAATCTCCAATATATTCCGTAGGGGTTTCCACTCAAGTATGGCCGAAACTTTACTCTGGTCAACCCGAACACCCGATGTTGAAATAACATGCCCTAGGAAGCTAACTTCATTCAACCAAAACTCACATTTACTGAATTTCGCGTATAATTATTTTTCATGCAAAATCTGTAGCACTAATCTCAAATGCTCAGCATGCTCGATTTCGTCTCGGGAGTAGATCAGTATATCATCTATGAATACCACTACAAATCGATCTAGATATGGTCTGAATACTCAATTCATCAAATCCATAAAAATCGCAGGGGCATTAGTGAGCCCAAACGACATCACCAAGAATTCATAATGGCCGTATCTTGTCCGAAAGGCAGTCTTCGGTACATCTGATTCTCTAACTCGCAACTGATAATATCCGGATCTCAGATCAATTTTCGAAAACACAGAGGCTCCTTTCAGCTGATCGAATAAATCGTCAATATGTGGCAGTGGATATTTGTTCTTAACTGTCACCTTATTGAGTTGCCGATAATCGATGCACATTCTCAATGTTCCGTCTTTTTTCTTCACAAATAGAACGGGCGCACTCCAAGGAGAGAAACTCGGTCGGGCAAAACCTCTATCCGTTAATTCTTGCAACTGAGCCTTTAATTCTTTTAATTCTGTAGGTGCCATTCTATACGGAGCTATCGAAATCGGGGTGGTCCCTAGCATAAGCTCAATACTAAACTCTACATCACGAATAGGTGGCAATCCCGGTAATTCCTTTAGAAACACATCTGGGTATTCACAAACAATAGGCACAGATTCAATCTTCTTTTCCGTTACTTTGTTGTCAATCACATACGCAAGATAAGCTTCGCAACTCTTTCTCAAATACTGCCGAGCCAATATCGATGATATCACAGTTGGTAACCCATTCAAATCCGCAGATTCAATCCGAAGTATTTCGTTATTTTGACACCTCAAATCAATAGTCTTTCGTCTACAATTCACTACTACATCGTGTGTGGTTAACCAATCCATACCGAGGATGGTGTCGAACTCATCGAAAGGCAATAACATCAGATCAGCCGGAAAACACATATCTCGAATCATCAAAGGACAATTCTTGCACACTTTATCCACCAATACACATTGACCCAGGGGGTTTGAAACACGAATCACAAATTCAGTAGACTCAATAGGTAGAGTCTTACTGACTACTAAAGTTTCACACACATATGAATGAGTTGAGTCGGGATCAATCAAAGCAGTTACATTAGTATCGAAAAGAGTGAAAATACCAGTAATAACGTCTGGTGATGAGGCCTCCTCTTTCGCACGGATGGCATAAGCTCTAGCCGGTACACGGGTATCTGATCGGATAACCGCATCTGTAGTTCCTCTCTGTGCACCATTCCTACCTCCCCCACTACGAGCTGGTCTGCCTCTAGCTGCAGTGCCGCTTGGTCTCGCGGTCTGAGTAGTACCCTTCTGAACAGTCTCCGGGCAATCCCGAATGAGGTGATTTTGTGAACCACACTGATAACAAGTGCGATTAAAAGATTTGCCCCAGCACTCACCTAAATGCCATATGCCGCACTGCTGACACTCAGGCTTGCTCGATCGAGCATTGCCGACACTAGCCACTGATGTAGCTCGAGAACTCACTGGTGGCCGCTCTCGAATAGAAATCCCAGTATTGGTTTTGAATCGACTACCATCGTTCTTGAATTTCTTTGTTGCCATCCATGAAAATCCACCCGCGGATCTCTTCCGGAAATCTTTAGATTCAACCTCAGCTTTCCATTTTTCTTTCCCCAATTCTTCAGCTTTACTAGCTCTTTCGACTAGCACAACGAACTCATTAATCTCAAGAATGCCCACCAGAAGCTTTATGTCTTCATTCAGACCATCATCGAATCTCCGGCACATAGCAGCCTCAGAGGATACACATTCGCGAGCGTAGCGACTAAGTCGCACAAACTTGCACTCGTATTCAGACACAGTCATACGGCCCTGTTTGAGCTCGAGAAATTCTTTACGCTTGGAATCTGTAAAGCGCTGACTTATGTACTTTTTACAAAATTCCGTCTGAAAGAAGTCCCAGGTTACTCTCTCCTTCGGAACAACTGACACGAGAGTATTCCACCAGTAGTAGGCAGAATCCCGCAATAATGATATGGCACATTTTAAACACTCATCGGGTGTGCAAGACAACTCATCAAAGACACGGACAGTATTATCGAGCCAAAATTCAGCTCGCTCCGCATCATCATCGTCCTCAGCTCTAAATTCTTGAGCTCCATGCTTTCGTATACGATCAACAGGAGGTTTAGTTACTCTTTCAGGATTGGCAACAGGAGGTACAATTGGTATTACAGGGGGAACATTCGGATTCAGGGGTGGTTGAACAGCCGGAGTGGTTAGTAAGTAGTGACTGAATCAATCGTTCATCATATTATGGAAGGCCTACTTTACCCTCTCCTCTAGGCCACTCGCAGTAGGTCGAGATTCTTCCAACGCGGTCCCTTGCGCGGGAGCAGGCGCCACACTCTCGACATCATCAGCTAATGCTTGCTCGGGATCCGGATCCATTACAAAATGAATGAAACAAATACATTTCACTGTCAGAAGTCATCACACTATCACATTGTAAATTATGGCATGTATAGCTAGACTCTCATGTGCTACGTTAGTCCGAGAACTGACTAAACCGTAGCTCTGATACCAATCAAATGTAACAACCTTAACCCGTATCCGTCGTCGGATTAGGGTTACGGGCATTACGAGACCAATCCGATTTGATGCACCCTAAAAGAATTATTACATTTTAAAAAAAAATAATACATATCAATAGGCAAAATCACTATTATGAAAATATGCATAATGAAATAATCAAATTGTTATTAGTCACTTACGCATCCCATGAACTCATGAACCAATCATCCAACATAAGTCAAATGAACACATTATTAAACATACCCTTCATCCCATATTCACTCAATTCATAGATAACCATTATGCTCAATTTGATCAAAACTAAAACAATATCAACCTTATACTCGGA
The DNA here is from genome assembly GCA_005393395.2 of Gossypium australe. Lineage (NCBI taxonomy): Eukaryota > Viridiplantae > Streptophyta > Magnoliopsida > Malvales > Malvaceae > Gossypium > Gossypium australe. The sequence continues at coordinate 2,315,666 of SMMG02000027.1, forward strand.
TAACATAATTTTAACAATTCAAAGTCACATATCTCATTTGGTAATACACATACTTATTTAACATTAGAAATCCTAACAGAACTTATTCAATCAATCAAGGATATGATCAAAAATTAATTCACAAAAACCAACACAAATCTGAATTTCCTATGAATAATCAATATGAATATGCTCCTTACTAACTCACCTAATATATACGTATACATCATTCAAACTACTATAGGTCTTGCAAATCATACACATACAAGTAAGTACATTACTAAATAAAAAAAATATTAACCCGAACCATATTATACACTACAGGATATATTAAATGCATGCAATCCATACCGTACAATACTTAGTAAGTAATAACCTTGTACGAAAAGATGGTATTTAACAGTTCAAACATTCATACCAAGGGCACCAAAATTCAAAAGTACTAGACTGCATTTAATCGTAAAAGTATAGCCATATTCGCATGGCTTATATACAATTTCATAAACGATCCAAATATACAAAAGAGACCTAGCCTATACATGCCTTAATTTCAAAAGAAGTATAATTTATCAGATACCCAAATTTAGGTGATAGTGTAATTGACTTCGACGAGGATTCCCGAGCTCGAGCTTTGACTTTAAAGATCTATAAAACAATGCAACAACACACCATGTAAGCTTCAATAGCTTAGTAAGTTATAAGCAAGAAAATGAAATGCACAACTATTGCCTTTCACCATTATTCTTTTCAATTTCAGTCTAATTACCAATTTATTTAGTAACATCAACAATTATTCTAGGTTAACATTCACCCATCTCATGCTCATTCAATCACAAAGCAAAATAAATAACTTTTCATATGCTACTTACTCTTATCGAAATAACTTACTTAATTATACACTAAGGTAATAGTCCATTTGTCTAATAGGAACATACCTGACACCTTTATTTACCCTTCTAAATGTCTTTGTTCTTAAGAAAATCCGATAACTGCACACAATACCTTTTTGACCGATCCCGTACATACATTACTCCATGATTAAGTCCGCACACACAGTGCTATTCAACCGATCTCACACACACAGTGCTCGGTGAATAAATCCGCACACACAGTGCTACTCAACCGATCTCGCACACACAGTGCTCGGTGAATAAATCCGCACACACAGTGCTACTCAACCGATCTCGCACACACAGTGCTCGGTGAATAAATCCGCACACACAGTGCTACTCAACCGATCTCGCACACACAGTGCTCGGTGAATAAATCCTCCTCTTCTTGCACATATCATATACCTTTATAGCAAATATATATATACGTAACACACTTATGTATACAACTCAAACAATTTATTTCTTCTAAGTCCTACTCTCCCTATCGACTATACTCCATATATGCACATAACTCATTATCCAATGATCATTATTCTATACCTTAAAATTCACTTTAACTCAAAATCAATTCATTACAAATCATTTAATCTCAACCCATTAATTTAATACATGCTTCAATTCACCATTCGACTTTCACATAATTTAGGCCCCACACCATATCCCATTCGGCAATTTACATGTATTTACATCAATGATTACATGCACCTACAATTATACCAATCTCAAGAAAACAAAGAATTATATAATCCAACACACACACACACACACACACACACACACACACACACACACACACACACACACACACACACACACACACACACACATATATAATAGTAAATCATTCGACATCTACCATTAAAATAGCATAGTGTATTAGGCATTTGTGTCTGTTACATGTATATCAAGATTTAGTACTAATTATTTAAAACCAATCACTTATAACTTACTTCAAAAATTGACGATTTAACCTTTCCCGGCTACTCGTTTACTATGGTCTTTCCCCGATCCAAATCCTTCCTTTTTTGTACTTGATCTAAAAATAAGGTCAAATTAATCATATTCAACGCAATTTCATGAAATTTAATCGAAAACACATCCTTATAAAATTTTACCATTTTCACCCTTAACAATTACATTGTTACAAACAAGTCCTTACAACTCAAAACATGAAATATCCAAAATTCAAGCACATCTATGAAGGGCCGAATATTTATAGCCCTTCTTTCAACTCCTTTCTTCTATCTATTTGCTATTTAGTACATTCATAATTTTTCTTTCTCTTCCTACGTCCTTCTACTAAACTTTATTCAACAAATTCTAAAGAAAAATATAGTTAATCTTACAAGCTTGTAACGTGTTCTACTCTTAATCTTACAACTACATTTCCACCCATGGCAACTTTCGGCTATCACCATTAATTCAAAAATTGGAGTATGATCTAGCTAGAATACAAGACAATAACCTCAAACTTGATAAAAATAACAAAAATTAAATGAAATTTCTTACCTTAAAGGGACATGCAATGACCGAAACTATGGAAGCTTAAATTTTCCTCCCTTTTCCCCTTTTGTGTTCATGAAGAAGATGAAGCAAGTGAGAGAATTAACAATGTTTTCTTTCTTTTTTTTTATTATTATCATCCAATAATAATAGTTTATTATGCATCATTTCCACTATCTAATATTAATAACATATAAAAATACAAGTAATCATGATGCATGGTCAATGCCGTCCACTAGCTTGGAAATGAAGGCTAAATTGCAACTTAACTCCCATGTAATAAGAGAACCATTTAAAAATTAGCCCTAATTTTCCACAATAGTTATTTTCATCCCTACTCAATTTAATCCTTCTCTAAACTAACCACTCAAACATACAAATAATTCTACGATATTATAACACATGCTCAAACATGTAACATAGATATCGGTTAAAATATTAAAATTATTTTTCTGACTCGGATTCGTGGTCCCAAAACCACAGTTCTGATTTGGGGTCATATTCGGGCTGTTACATTATACGACTAAGTCTTTGGCTAACCGTTTAGTGTTGAAACAACATCTATTTACGTTTCGCATGAATGAAGGTGAGCTTATTAGAGATCACATCAGTCAATTCATTACTCTTTTAAATGATTCAAAGAATGTTGAGGTTCATATTGACGATAAAGATCAAGTTATGCTATTATTGTGCTCTTTACCCCCTTCATACAAGTCTTTCAAGGAGACTCTGATTTATGGCAGAGACAAACTCTTGTTCGAAGACGTGAAGGGTCATTTGTTGAGTAGAGACAAACTCGACAATGAGTTTGGTTTGGATTGCAAGGCAGATAGGCAAGCTTCCATTTTGGTAGCATCAAAGAAACGAGACAAAAGGTGTCACTATTATAAAAAGTTAGGTCACGTCAAAGCAGATTGTTATAAACTGCGAAATAAAAGAGCTGCTGAGAGTAGCGAGGAAGATATAGCTGGTGCTAATTTGGCCGATGAAAGCGGTGATGATTTCTTGTTAGTGTCAACGATGATAACTCCAAGCTCATGTCCAAGTGGATCCTAGATTTGGGATGTTCTTTCCACATGTGTCCCAATAGAGAATGGTTCTCCACATACGGTTCGGTTGAAGGTGGAATTGTGCGCATGGGAAATGATTCATCTAGTAAGGTAATTTGTATTGGTACTATTAAAATTAGGATACACGATGGGACAATTAGGACACTCTCAGATGTCAGGTATGACCTTGATTTACGAAAGAATCTCATCTCCTTGAGTATTTTAGACTTGAAAGGATGCAGAATCAACATCGAGTCAAGCGACATTAAAGTATCTCTTGGAGCTCTCGTTTTGTTAAAAGGTAAAAGAACCAGCAATCTTTATTTCTGGAAGGTTCTACAGTGACCGGTAAAATCGGACTTCCTTTGTCTGTTACAGAGTCGAAGTCAACTCGTTTGGAGCGGAGGCAACTTGGTCATAAGAGGGAAAAATGTATGACCGTTTCGTTGAAGAGAGGTTCTCTTTTGGATGCAGGTTTTGAAAAGTTAGGGCACTGTGTTCGTGAAAATCAAACCCGGGTTAGTTTTGATTTGGCAGTGCACAAGTTGAATGCTAGAAGTCTTCCAGCTTCTAAGCACAGATTCGACTCAGTTAATTCCCTGCATAGTTCAAGATAGGCCTGTAGCGGGCTTTGGAAAAGATGACGTTGTAAGAATTCGTGTCAAGGTGAAGATTATTAGAGTTGTGTAACCCAAATTCTAAGAGATTACTTGCAAGTCAAGTTAAACAAAATATATTTTCTTTCTAGAAGATTTAGTATTTATTAGTATAATATATTTAGCATTTATTAGCATAGTTTATTTGACCTACTAATTTAGCCTATAAATAGGTTCTTTTACAACCTTAGAAATACACTCATTAGAGATTAGAACTCATAAAACATTTAGAGAATTTTGTGTTTATGTTTTGAAGGTTCTTTGTTTTCGGGGTTTAGTTTTTATCTCCATCTTTTGTACTCTTCATTCTTTTGTCATTATAGTAAAATTATCTTTGGCCGTAGTTTTTTATCATCTTTGGAGGGGTTTTTCCACGTTAAATTTGTGTGTTCAATTTCTCAATTTATTCCGCTATTTTTTTTCTTGTTGCTTAATTGGGTTGATCCTAACACGAAATATAATAATGCATATATAAAATTATGTGTATATATAATCTAGTTTTGAAATAAATTTTAAAAAAGATTTGAAATCATGTTTTGTTTTAGCTAAATGATCACTCATAGGAATATAAAAAGAAGAAGTTGATTTCGAGTATTGCTCTAAGAAAAACTATAAAATTTTAAAGGTAAATTATGAAAAAAAAAAACTATGATTAAATCAGTGAGGTAAACCTAAACTTTAATTTTTTTCCCCATTACTTGTAAATATTCACAAAAACTATAATAAAATTAAATTTTTAATTAATATACCGAAAAGAAAAGAGAAAATAATAATGAATAAATATAATAGGTAAACAATACACTATAGAGATGATAAAACATGCATATAAAAAAATAAAATTAGGAAAAAACTTACTAGCAAAAAATATGTAGAAGTAATAGAGAAAAATAAGTACGAGGAAGGAGTAGGCAATAATTAACAAAGTATGGTTAATTTTGTCTTAATACTTTTTTAAAGTTTCTAATTTACATATTTTTCATTTTTTATTATGTGAATCACATTGATATGTTCATAAGAAAATATCCTAAGAGAAAATTAAATTGTAAGGAATGTAAATAAAATTGACATACCTATAACTCCATCTTCATCTTTTCTGGAAAGAAATATTTACAATTTTTTTATATAAATTTCAAATTTCTCCAATTAAAACAAACCTCCATTTTCAATATTAAAAACTCAAGGAAAGAAATGGCAGAAAGAAAACTCCCCTTTCTACGTTTCAAGGCCATGAAAAGTTATTTTTATGGGTTTATGATTTCACACATGACTAAGATGGAGGAAGGGGAGGGAGAGTCAAAGAGAGAGATGCAATTGTTATTTTTAATTTTATTTATTTAGTTTATTAAAATAAATTCTAAATATTTTTATTTAATTAAAAATTTCATTATCATAATTTAATTAGTTTAGAGTTTTTTAATAGGAGTTAACAGTTTATATCTAAAGTAGTAATGGAATAAAACTTTAATATCTACTTTAAGGAAAGAATCTTTAGATATTTAAAATGAGAAAAATTACATTCACCAAAAAAAAAATTTACATAGTTTGAACACCTATTTTTTATATAAGCTTTTTTTTTAAAAGAGGTAAATTAGGGGTGAGCCATGGTTGGTAGGCGCCCAATTCTCTTAAAATGAAAAATTTCTTTTTTAGATCCTTTTATAATTTTTAAAATTTTAAATTAATAATAATAAAATTACACTTTTAACTTCAAAATGATAAAAAACTGATTTAATCTTTAAAAAATGTATAATTATAAATTATTAAAATGATAAGTTATGTTTTTAGTATCTTAAAAATATAAAATATAATTCCTACCCTCAAAAATGTTTGAGGCCCACATTTTAGAATTGTTGTTGGTTGGAAAATTATTATAGGGAAACATGAACCGACAAAATGGGTAATGTTTTTCTGAAGAGCTGTTAATTGCCAAGATATTATAATTCAATTAATACGAAATAAAAGTAAATAATTATTATTTATCGATTAGTTAATCGGATGGGGTCGAAGACTTTGGTGGAAGTCGGTGGCAGGAGTTGGGGACTTCCTTCAGTTCACGAGTTGTTTCTCAGCATGGCTACTTTCATGTGATTCCTTCAGCTTTTGATACTACCACCTTCAGGCGGTCAGGTGGGTGCATTGACTTCTGCCCACTAGTTCTAACTTCTACATCTCATTATCTGATCTCCCAGGCGGTAAGTAAATGGAACTGCATGCCTGTGGCCGTCTTCATATTTACAGTCAACCTTAATTTCATCAAAGGCATATACGTTTAGTTAAGACCAATCTTTCATTTTAGAATAGTAAATGGAACGGTGTTGTTGCTTAACAAATGATGAAGGTGAGGGTTGTCTTTGTCCCCTCCTCTTGCCGCATAAATAAACGTCCCTCAAGTAATTAATCCACCTTAATCTGCAGCATTCCTCTCAATCCAACTTAGTTTGCATGTAATTAATCATCGCGTTATTCGAATTTCTTCTAAGTTTTGTCAATATAAATATACCACACAAATAAATATTTAATAAATTTAACCCTTAATGTTTACAAAATTTGTTATTTTAGTTTGAATTCTAAAAAATTCACATAATTTTATCTATAACTAAACAATCTATTTCCCATAATTTTATTTTCTATTTTGAAGTTAGAGATGTGTAACACCCCTAACCCGTATCCGTCGCCGGAATAGGGTTACGAGGCATTACCTATCAAATCACAATATACAACATACATTTATGTATCCATTCTCAAACACCATTCAATCATAATCACATTATCCGTTATAAGGGCCTACGAGGCCTTAAACATGCTTTAGAAATGGTTCGGGGCTAAACCGATAACATACGAAAATTCTCGAAAACTTAGAAAACTTTCAAACATACCAGGGTCACACGCCCGTGTGAACAGGCCGTGTGCCTCACATGGCTCCAGACACGTCCATGTCTCAGGCCGTGTGAAAATAGGGCATACATACTGACTTGGGTCACACGGCTGACCACACGTCCGTGTGCCCTTCGAAATGGCCACACACGCCTTTGTGTCAGGCCGTGTGCTAGGCCGTGCCAATCCTGTAGGGTATACTGACTTATGCGACACAGCCAAGTCACACGCCCGTGTGCTAGGCCGTGTGCCATTTAGGGGGGTATACTGACTTATGCCACATGGCCGGTCACACGCTCGTGTATGAGGCCGTGTGGAGCATACTGACTTCAATTCAATCTCAACACCAGGGGACACACGGCTGTGTAGTATGACCGTGTATCGCACACAGCTGAGACACACGCCCGTGTCTCTACTCGTGTGGACAAGAATAGGTCATTTGCAAGGCCAATTTTCCACCCTTTCTCATGCTCACCTAAACAACCAAAATAATACCATTTCAACACATTTATAGGCAACCAAAACATGCCATTTTATTTACAAATCAAGCCATTTAAAGTCCATCCATTTCACTACTCAAATCCTAATCCAAAACATACTAAAACAATATGCCATTACCAACAATTTCACCTATCTTCTTTATGCATTTTTCTCATAATCTTATCAACTAATTCATGTCATAAAATATACCAATTGACAACTAGCTAATTGAGCAACCATATAACCATCACAACAACCATCCCAAACATGCCAAAACACAAGGCAATATAGACATCATATGTCACTTATCAAACTTATTATTTAAGCCAACTTAAATGGCCAAATACACATCAACATTTACATCATTCATGAGCCAAATCTCATGGCTAATATCATGTCTCAAAACACATCATCATATCACTAGCCTATACATGCCATATACCATATTTACAAAGCACCAAAAGTACCAACAAGTTGATCGATAGTGTGATGATGTTCCTGATGATCCCTGAATCTGAGCTAGCTTTGATTATCTATAAAACAGGGGAGGAACACACAAAGTAAGCTTTAAAAGCTTAGTAAGTCATATACAAATAAAATTACCACATGAATCAACATCATTTTCTTCAATAGCAAAACTATGAACAAGCACATAAAAGTTCACAAACCTTTCCCATTGTACACATATTCAATATCATAAATGAATTCATCAAATATTCCCTTTCAAAACTCGTATGAATCTCGTATGTACCTGAGTTATTTAACTCATTTACACATTCTTTCTCGACTTGAATTTGCCCATTGAACCATTCAAAATCGTTAAGGATACTGATAAATCACATATAGCTCGTACAATGCCATATCCCAGATATGGTCTTACATGTTATCACATATCGATGCCACTGTCCCAGACAAGGTCTTACACGTAATCACTATAACACCCCTAACCCGAGACTGTCGCAGAAATAGGGTTAAGAGGCATTACCGAACAATTACAATATTTCACATCCATTCTACAACACAAAGTCTATCATCAATCATACATATTCAAATACGAACATACAGTCCCTCATTTAGGTCTACGAGACCTTAAACTCGTGTTAGAAAGGGGTCGGGACTGAGCCGAACACTAATGAAAGTTTTCAAAATTTCAAATATTCTTCAAAAGTGTTGAGGTCACACGCCCGTGCAATCAGGCCGTGTGCCTCACACGATCACCAGACACCCCTATGTTCCAGGTCATGCCAAAGCAGAGCAAGGATTCTGACTTCTCCACACGGCCACCAGGCAGGTTGTGGGCTAAGGCCGTGTGCTAAGGCCATGTGCTCTTAGGCAATATACTAACTTATTCACACGACTACAAGGCACGTCTGTGTACCCTGGCCGTGTATACTTGGGCTATCTACTGACTTTATCCCACGGTCACTAGGCACGGCCGTGTGCCATAACCGTGTAGGCAAGACAGGCCATATGTAAGGCCAATTTGCCACCCACACAAGGATCATGCCTACTAGCATCAATACAATACCAATTCATGCTTTCAAATGCATTCAAACATACCATTTCATGCATTATTCAATCACCAACTAAACCATTTACTTCCATGCTCATTATCATTACAACTAAGACCATTCAAAGTGACAAATATACATTTCAGAACATGCATATACCAAACATCATGTAATCCATATCATAAACTATCTTCAAACCACATCTTCTCATCAAACACACAATCATGAGGTATACCATTTTCATAACCTATTCAAAAGTTCAACATCATTTAACCTCCAAGCTAACTCACATGGCAAGGATTAAACATTTCAAGACATATGATCATGTATCAGAGTCTTAAAAATTTATAAAAAGAATGATCGAGCCTAGAAACTAACTATGACAACGATTGAGGCAAGTGCACCTATCGAACAGTAGTATAGCTTAGTGGCAAGACCGGATTGTCGAACCCAAAGGAACTAAAAATACTAATACTAACTTTCATTTTTATTATTTCGCCTAAGAATTAAGGGAATTATTAATTAATCTAAAATTAACAAACTATTAAGCTAAAGATGCTAAGACAAAGAGAATGAATTGGGAAAATACTTGTGAGAAAAACCAATTGATTAAGACAATACCCGAGGAAGAATCCACCTAGACTTCACTTGTTATTTAACTCTGAACTAGACGATTTATTCACTTGACTTGATCCGTAAGATTCCCTAATGTATATTAATACCTCTCTCGAGGCTACTAATGTCTAACCCTAGGTTGATTAATTGAAATATCTTTCTAATTAAAACCCCTAGAATTGCATTAACTCGATCTATGGACTCCCATATTAGATTTTCGTCATCCTATCTCTAGGGTTGCGATCAGCTCTGCTTAATTATACTAGATCTACTCTTAGACAGGGTCTATTCCTCCTCTGCCTAAGCACATCGATACTTGAATCAATATCCTGGAATATCAAAACAAGAATTAAGAATACATAATTAAGAACAAATCAAGTATTTATCATATAGTTCAGAAAACAATAATAAGATCCGTCTTAGGTTTCATCCCCCTCAGGTATTTGAAGGGTTTAGTTCATAATGATAAAAAAAATACATCTTAGAAGTAAATATGAAACAAAACATAAGAAAAACCCTAAAACCCCCTGAAGGAAATTAAAGGGAAGATCCTCCGTCTTGAGTAACTCCAGCTTCTTGAGATGAATCAATTGGCTTCCTTCGAGTAAATCCCACAATTCTGGCCTCTCTGGCTTGGCTCTTCGGCCTAACTCGACGCCGCCTGAAGGTTGGCCACTAGGGTGTTTATATAGGCTTTTGGAATGGCTTTCTTTGCCTCTAAGTACCCTAATCCGAGTAAAATTCCTCTTTGTCACGGCAGGGACACGCCCATGGCACACGCCTGTGTGAATCGTGGCCAGGCCGTGTTTGGGTCTGTTAAGGAGGCACGGTCGTGTGGTCTTGGGCCCAGGCCGTGTCGATTTCGTAATTTGGCCCATTTACTCCGTTTTAGGCCCGTTTCTCATTTTTTCATCCTCCGGTGCTTTCTTAAGTATAAAACATGAAAACAAAGTATTAATAGCACCAAATTCCACAATTCAAGGCTTAAATCATCCAAAAGTATGTTAAATGTGGGATTAAAATATGTTTATATTACGGTCTATCAAATACCCCACACTTAAGCATTTGCTTGTCCTCAAGCAAAATTCTTAACTTACAATTAAAATGAACTTCCTTGATTCATAATATTCATCAATAATGTTCTATCATAATTCAAAGATAATTCATACATTGACAATTTAAGTAAAAGGGTCCTAAAGATTCAAACAATCAAAGTCATAGTTTTTGTAGTATGAAAACATAGGTGTTTCCCCTTACCTAAATAATCACCTTTAATTTAAAATCGACAAGAGTTGACATCCTCACAAGAGATTCACTCAAATCACTCAAAGTTTTTAAGGTTCAAAATTAAGCACTCAAAAGTCGAACATGAAAAGTTAATCCCATAGGCTTGCATGAAAATCAAATCTTCACCACTGTAAAATGAGATGATACACAAATCAAAAGGTCTTAAAAAGGGTTATAATGGGGCTTGGGTTAAAGGTGTGGATAAAGGCTGAATTAGAAGGTTAGAATCGAGATTGAATTGACAATTTTCCTAACTAGAAAAATGAGCTAATCTTTAATAATAACATCAATTGAAAATTTGTAATACTATTAGTACGAGCTTTTTCTCCAAGATATGGAATTTAAACATATAAGCTCACTTAATTAAAGAACTAATAATGAATATACTATTATTATTATTATTATTATTATTATTTTAAGAACAAATCAAGTCATAATAAAAGATGAATTTAACTACTGAATTAAAGATTATAGTTAGGAAGCTGATCAAATCAAATCTTGATATAAGGGTGGTCAAGAGGAATGGTGATAACAAATACAGACCGGGTTTTTGGGTTAATATTAGTGGGTGAGTGAATAAAAAGGGTTGTTAGGATCAAAAGGGTTCACTAGGGGTTATTTATGAGGGTAAGCTTTTTAGTGGAGTGAGTGAGTTAAATCCTAAGTGCCTTTATCATCTCAGTATATCAAATCAATTAATGTGGTCTCGACATGTATAATCGAAGCAAGTTCTAGAATAACAGCTCAATATTGACACACTTATAATCACAAGGTGAGCATGAAAGAATGCATGCTCTAAAAGGCTCAAAATCTCACAAAAATTATGGGTTTTTGATATCAACCTTGTAAATTTCAAATTTCAAGGTAATAATTAGATTCAGGTAGACAACCTAACAAAATTTTAATTTTTGAAAATGGACTTATCATGCTTGATTCTCTAGTCTCCTAAAGTTTAAATCATCATTGCACAATTATCAATGACTTAATCCAAAACATATCAAAGAAAATCATGGATCATAGGAAATTTCATCCTAATTAGTGATATGAGAAAATTACTTAAAGACAAGATATCATTCAGGGATTTGAGAATAATGCAGAAAGTTAGACACTTTCTTGAAGTAAATATTCACCCCCCACACTTAAGATGTATATTGCCCTCAATGTACAAAGATGTATATGAAATTTAAGAGAAAAGGAGAGGTGAAACTTCCTGAATTTGGATGGTTTCCTTCTGTTGGGAGTGTCGTGGTATGGTGGCAGCTGACAATCTCTGCGCTAGATAAAGAAATTGGGAAGCTCGTGGAGAATTAGCCAGGAAATAATGTTAATAATTCAAAATATACTAAATATATATTTAAAGACAAGAAAGAGAAAGAGAAAGAGAAAGAAAATAAAAAAGTAAAATAAAATTAAAAGAAAAGATTAATGGACCGGAGAGTCCTTATCGTTAGATGGTTAGCGGGGTGAGTGTGATTTCTAAGGCTGTGGTGTCGTGGCTATGGTCGTGGTGTGGTGATTCCCAAGTAGCCTTTAGAGCCTAAATCAAAGAAAACGAAATAAAATAGATCGAACTAGGTAAAAAGAAAAAATAAAGAAAAGGAAAATAAAGGAGAAGTGAAAATGAAAAGAAAATTTAAATGGACTCAAAGGTCCTTTTCCTGTTGAGTTAATGAAGTGGCCGGCATGGACTTAAGTAGATCGGTCTCACAAAGGGATACTGTGCTAGGATCCTTTCGTTTCTTCGACATAGATGTTATGAGATCTAGAGTTAGGGGGAATGAAGAAAGTTGAGAATGAAGAGTTAAGAGTGTGTTTGAAGAAAAAGAGAAGTGGGGAGTAGGTAAGAAGGGGAGAAATGTGTGTGTTAAATAGAGATTTCAAATTTGGTACATCCCCACGCTCGTGTACCGCGGGTGTGACGGGTCGAACGGCCGTGTCGCACGGCTGTGTTATGCTTATTTCATTTCTCCCACAGCCATGTGCAGGTCGCCACGCTCGTGTTGCAAAAACAGTGTCGGCCACGACCGCATCGCACGGCCATGGTGTTCAGTTGGGGCCCGTGGCTTGAAGATATTTTTCGTCCTGTGTCGTACTATCTCTGCCATGTTAGTACGTACATCTGTAGCCTCCATACGACCACGGCCGTGTGTAAGGCCGTGTGGTGCAAAAATTTGCACTTTGGTTAATTTATAGTTAGGTGGTAAAAAGGAAAAGTAACAGTAAAAATAAAAATGTGAAAATTAATGGGGTTAGTGCTCGGGTTTCCTCCCGAGAAGCGCTCGTTTATAGTCTTAAGCTAGACTTAACTCTCATTCGCACATTTATGGTGGTTTCAAGAGTTGAAAGTCCTTCCTCATGCTATCAGTAGTCCTATTATCAGTATGTAATTCGAGTCGAGTAGCTTTTACTTTAAAAGTACCGAATGTAGGGTTACTTATCTCGACTGTTCCATAGGGGAAAACATTGAGTACCTTAAAAGAGATTTCTTTTTTTGTATTAGGGTCAGGAAGATGTATTCGAGGGTCTACCTTATCTAACAATACCTGTTCTCCGATCTTAAATTCGTTTGTCCCCCGGAATGGTGTTGGTTTTGCTTTGTGTATTCCTAATTTCTCCTTGAAGTGTGTCTTCCACTCGTCTAGCTCATCGATCTGAAGCCTTCGTTACTCATGAGTTATTTCCTTGTTGGCATGAGGTCTAGGGTCTGGCTCAGTTGTGTTGTTCCGTGGTGCTTCCTGAAAAGAAGGTTTAACCGAATGGTTATTAATAAAATTAATTTTCTCACCTTGATTACTCGATGTCCTAGCCGAGTCAAGAGCCTGGAGACTGATTGATTCGTCACCTACACAAAGCATGAGTTCACATGCGCTGACATCAATTTTAGTCCTGGCAGTTGCTAAAAAGGGTCTTCCTAAAATTAAGGGGATACTATTGTCCTCATCCATGTCTAAAACGACAAAGTCTACTGGGGATACGAATTTATCAATTTTCACAAGAACATATTCAATTATACCCCTAGGAATTCTAATAGTTTTATCAGCTAATTGTATGCTCATCCTAGTTTGTTTGGGTTTCCCTATACCTAGTTGTTTAAACAATTTATAGTGCATAACATTGATGCTTGCCCCTAAATCAGCTAAAGCATTATCAACAGATAAACTACCAATTAAACATGGAATTGTAAAAATCCCTAGATCTTTTAATTTTTCGTGGTAGTTTATTTTGCAACATTGCTGAGCACACTGTGTTTAGTTCCACATGCAATTCCTCGTCTAACTTCCTTTTTTTTATATTAACAGCTCTTTTAAAAATTTCCTTGAATCTGGCATCTGTGAAAGAGCTTCAAGAAATGGTAAGTTAATATGTAATTTTTTTAAGAGTTTAAGGAATTTACCGAACTGTTCGTCTATGTTGTCCTTCTTCATCGCATCGGGGTACGGTATACATGGTTGGTACTCTTTAATTACCGGTTTTGGCTTATCATGGTTTACCTCATCTTTACCTTCCTTTACCGCATTCTCTTGGCTTACCGTAGGATCATCTAACCCTACACTATCTCAGGCTGTTATGGCTTGAAGTTGCTCCTTTGGGTTAGTTTCAGTGTTGCTTGGCAAGCTGCCTTGTGGTCGTTCAGAGATCAGCTTAGTGAGTTGCCCTAATTGGTTCTCGATCCCTTGAATCGATGCTTGTTGGTTTTTAAGTGTTGTTTCGGTGTTTTGAAACGTGTTTCTGACACCTCTATAAATTTTGACAGCATCTCCTCAAGATTCGGCTTCTTTTCCTGTGGGTAGGGCTGTTGTTGAAAGTTTGGAGGGGGTTGTTGTCTCTGATTTCCTTGACCACCCAATGAAAAGTTGGGGTGGTTCCTCCAACCTGGATTATAAGAATTACTATAAGGGTTATTTTGAGATTTGAAATTGTTACCCATATAGTGAACTTGCTCATTTTTAGCGCTCGGGTTGTAAGGTGGATAGTCTGTGTTGTTCATCCCTCCTTCATTTGTATCGCACTGCATAACTAGATGTACCTGCAAAGAACCACATAAACCATCAACCTTTTTATTTAACATCTCTACCTACCTGATTTGATAGCATGGTTACTGCGTCGAGGTTGAAAACACTGGCTGCTTTTGTTGGCTTTGTCCTTGTGACTTGCCACTGATAATTATTCAGCGACATCTCTTTAATGAATTCATAGGCAGCCTCAGGTGTTTTGTTATTCAAGGTTCCGCTAGCAGCTAAATCGATCAACTGCCTAGTTGAAGGGTTCACACCGTTGTAAAAGGTTTGGACCTGTAGCCACAAGGGTAATCCATGGTGTGGGCACCTTCTCAATAGATCTTTGTATCTCTCCCATGCATCATAAAGTGTTTCTAAATCCATCTGCACAAAAGAAGAGATATCATTCCTCAATTTGGCCGTTTTAGCCGGTGGAAAATATATTAATAAAAAATTTTCGGTCATTTGTTCCCATGTACTGATTGATCCTCGTGAAAGAGAATGCAAACACTGTTTGGCTTTATTCCTCAAAGAAAAGGGAAATAATCGAAGAAGAATGGCATCATCAGAAACGCCATTTATTTTAAAGGTATCACAAAATTCTAGGAAATTTGCCAAGTGATTGTTTGGATCTTCATCCTGCAAACCATCAAACTGAACAAATTGCTGTATCATCTAAATTGTGTTAGGTTTCAGTTTAAAATTATTAGCAGTAATAGCAGGTCTAACAATACTTGACTCAGTTTCAGTTAAATTAGGTTTAGCATAATCATACATAGTTCGAGGAGCATGATCTTCGTCCACCTCTGGAGGTGATGGATTATTCTCAGCCATCTCTTCGGTGGTATTAATTTCGACTTCTTGCTCTTCTTCTATGTAATTTAAGCTTCGCCTTATTTCTCTATGATTTCTGCGAACAGTACCTTGAATATCACTGCCGTAAATTAGGGGTCCTGTCGGGTTCCTTCTAGTCATAAACTAGAGGTACCTACTAAGAAATAAAAGAAGGAAAATTAGCAAAGTTAAAAGCAAAATAAAAATAAAAGTAAATTGCAAAAAATAAAAATGGCTAAAGTAATAAAAATTGAGCGTTCTTAATATTTTAATTCCCCGGCAACGGTGCCAAAAACTTGATCGTGTGTCAGAGTCTTTAAAATTTATAAAAAGAATGATCGAGCGTAGAAACTAACTATGACAACGATTGAGGCAAGTGCACCTATCGAACAGTAGTATAGCTTAGTGGCAAGACTGGATTGTCGAACCCAAAGGAACTAAAAATACTAATACTAACTTTCTTTTTTATTACTTAGCCTAAGAATTAAGGGAATTATTAATTAATATAAAATTAAGAAACTATTAAGCTAAAGATGCTAAGACAAAGAGAATGAATTGGGAAAATACTTGTGAGAAAAACCAATTGATTAAGACAATACCCGAGGAAGAATCCACCTAGACTTCACTTGTTATTTAACTCTGAACTAGACGATTTATTCATTTGACTTGATCCGTAGGATTCCCTAATGTATATTAATACCTCTCTCGAGGCTACTAACGTCTAACCCTAGGTTGATTAATTGAAATATCTTTCTAATTAAAACCCCTAGAATTGCATTAACTTGATCTATGGACTCCCATATTAGGTTTGACCCTAATCCGGAAGATTTTCGTCATCCTATCTCTAGGGTTGAGATCAACTCTGCTTAATTATGCTAGATCTACTCTTAGACAGGGTCTATTCCTCCTCTGCCTAAGCACATCAATACTTGAATCAATATCCTGGAATATCAAATCAAGAATTAAGAACACATAATTAAGAACAAATCAAGTATTTATCATATAGTTCAGAAAACAATAACAAGATCTGCCTTAGGTTTCATCCCCCTCAGGTATTTGAGGGGTTTAGTTCATAATGATAAAAGAATACATCTTAGAAGTAAATATGAAACAAAACATAAGAAAAACCCTAAAACCCCTGAAGGAAATTGAAGGAAAGATCCTCTGTCTTGAGTATAACTCCGGCTTCTTGAGATGAATCAACTGGCTTTCTTCGAGTATATCCCACAATTCTAGCCTCTCTAGCTTGTTTTTTCGGCCTAACTCGATGCTCCTTGAAGGTTGGCCTCTATGGTTTTTATATAGGCTTTTGGAATGGCTTTCTTTGCCTCTAAGTACCCTAATCCGAGTAAAATTCCTCTTTTTCATGGCAGGGACACGCCCATGGCACACGCCCTTGTGAATTGTGGCCAAGCCGTGTTTGTGTCTATTAAGGAGGCACGGCCGTGTAGTCTTGGGCCCAGGCTGTGTCGATTTTGTAATTTGGCCCATTTACTCCGTTTTAGGCTCGTTTCTTGTTCTTTTTATCCTCCGGTGCTTTCATAAGTATAAAACATGAAAACAAAGGATTAAGAGCACCAAATTCCACAATTCAAGGCTTAAGTCATCCAAAAGTATGTTAAATGTGGGATTAAAATATGTTCATATTACGGTTTATCAACATATCTTAAATTCTAGCCTATACATGCCATAATTCAACTATATACATCTTTCCAAAGTACCAAAATAGGTTGCCGATAGTGTGATAGAGATACTGACAATTCCCTGATCCGAGCTAGCTTTACTGACACTGTAAAACAGAGAAACAATCACACAGTAAGCTTTCAATAGCTTAGTAAGTTCGAAATACAATACATACAACTCAACAATACCAATTTACATGTAATTAAATCATCACTTAGATAAATGCACAATTAAACTCATCATCAATCTCAACCAAATACTCAAGTGCCCATTCATACAACTTTTAAAGCAACCACATAGGTTCAAACATACCTTGATTAACACATAGTTACTCACCATTTGTGCTACTCACTATCTCGATATTACCTCTCGATCAACGCTTGCTGTTATTTTGAATTATTCGCACACTTATTGCCAATTTCATAAACTAAAGCAAAGTTGTCATCGCACACTCAGTGCCAAATAGTTCAACCGAACTTATATCGTTATCGCACATACAGTGCCAATTCAATAAGCCGAAGCTTTTATCTTATCGCACACATAGTGCTAATCATCTCTATCCCGTTTCTAACTTCGCACACTTAGTGTTATCTATTTCCATTCCGCACATAGCATTTCTAATCTCATAATTATGTATATATTCATTCAATTCACATCACATAGATATAATTTAACAACTAGTATTATATCCGAACTTACCTCAGATGTCGAAATACTGAAACGGTCGATTGATCGAGCACTTTATCTTTGCCCCGATCTCTATCCGAACCTCTCCTCTCTTGGTCTATATACATTCAAATTCAATCCATTCCATCACTAATTCATTCAATTTAGTCCTCAACACTTATTTAGGGCATTTTACAAAATAACCCTCACATTTTCATATTACGACACTTAGTCCCTTTTTCACAAAATCATCAAATTCACATAATTTCTTTCCACACAAGCCTAGCCGAATTTCCTTTATGTTCATACAAGCATACACATTTCATTTATTTCACAATTTAATCCTTCAATTACTCATTTTCTCAATTAAGCCTAAAATGCTCAATTTCACTAAAAATCCCAATGCAAACTATGTTAACCCAACACCAAGTTTTCATATTTCACTATCAACTAGCACATATCTCAAGCATTCATCAATGGCTCATCACAAAAACATCATCAATTCAAAAAATTACAACATGGGTTAGCTAGAGCATGAAGCAACGATTACGAAAACGTAGAAATTAACAAAAATCGAGCTCAAAACATACCATGATTGAGCTTAGCAAGTGCCGAAATTTCAAAAGCTTTAAAACTCTTTTCTTTCTTCCACAATCGGTGTAAAAGAAATAAAGATGAACATGTTTCATATTTTTGTTTTGATTAATATTAACTAAATTATCAATTTACCAATTTGCCCATTTATTAGTCATATAAGACAAATTTACATTAAAGTTAATATGTCATTTAACCATCCACTAACCTAAAAATGGATTAATAACAATATAAGACCTCCACCTTAAAAAGCCAACAACAATTAAGCACTTATAAATCAGCACATAGCTTTTACACTTTACGTGATTAAGTCCGTTCTCTTAATTTAGCACCCAGTCGATAAAATTACCACACAGAATTTTCACACAGGCTATATCACATATAATCAACACTAAAAGTAACATTAAATTATTATTTCGACCTCATATTTGTGGTCTCAAAACCCCTGTTCCAACTAGGGTCTAAATCGGGCTGTTACAACTCTTCCCCCCTTAAAGATTCTCGTCCCCGAAAATCTTACCAGCGAATAGTTGTGGATATTACTCTATCATAATGTTTTCAGGCTCCCACGTAGCCTCTTCCACTCCGTGTTTATGCCACAACACTTTCACTAAGGCAATTCTTTTGTTTCTCAATTCTTTAGTCTCTCGTGCCAAAATTCAAATCGGTTCTTCACTATACGTCAAGTCTGACTGAATCTCAACCTCAGTCGGAGCAATCACATGAGACGGATCAGTTCTGTACCATCGAAGCATTGACACATGAAACACGTTATGAATCTTTTCTAACTCAGGTGGCAACATCAATCTATAAGCAACCGGCCCAATTTGTTCAATGATCACATACGGCTGATGTATCTCAGACTCAACTTGCCTTTCCAGCCAAATCGAAGTATTTTCTTCCACAGAGACACTTTCAAAAACACTTTGTCACCAACTATGAATTCAATATCCTTTCGTTTCAAGTCTGCAAAAGATTTCTGATGATCTGAGGCTGCTTTCAAACTGTCATGAATCACTCTCACTTTTTTCTCAGTCTCTTTGTAACACCCCTAACCCGTATCCGTCGCCGGACTAGGGTTAATGGCGTTACCGAACATATCGAAAATGTTTACAGAAATGTCATACAATTGAATATTAACCTCAACCATTATGTCCCCTTAGTAGGTCATCAAGACCTAAAACATGCTTATAAACCGGGTCGGGACTAAACCGGAACACATACAAAATTTCACGAAAATTTAAAACTTTTCTAAGTTTCAGGGGTTATATGCCCGTGTCGGCAGGCCGTGTGCCTCCCACGGCTGCTAGACACACTTGTGTGTCCTCCCCGTGGTCGAAACTAACTTTACTTCCACGGCCACCAAGCACGCCCGTGTACTCTGGCCGTGGTCGATCCTATCAAAATTCATACGGCTACTAGGCACGTCCGTGTGCCAAGGCCGTGTACTCTTGAGCTAGCTACTGACTTAGCCCCACGGTTATTAGGCACGCCCGTGTGCCACAACCGTGTGGCAAAATAGGCCATTTGCAAGGCCAAAATGCCACACACATGGGTCTTACCTATAAGCAAAATCATCAAGACATCTCATGCCTATTTGGAAACCAATAACATACCAAAATAACCATCCAAATTACAAGACTAAAACTCAACTCATCACAAGCATAATTCATTCATTTGCTTAATCAAAACTTGACCATTTCATGTATCAACTAACCATGCCAAAAACATACTTCACATATCACATTCATTCAAGCAAATTCTCAACTCATAACTAGCCAAATCCCAGGGCTAATTTCTTATAACAAACTTATACCAAATACTATCCTATACATGTCATATCTAGTTATATACATTCCAAAGTGTACCAAAATGAGTTTAGTAGTGTGATGACGATCCTTGACGATCCCGAGCCTTCAGTAGCTTTGACGACCTATAAAACAGAGAAAACACACATACAGTGTAAGCTTTCCAAAAGCTTAGTAAGTCATAATAAAAATAAACTTAACATAAAAGGCATATATGCATAAGGTACATTAGCGCATAACATTTACTAGCAAACTATCACATATTTGCTTTTTGGTTCATATACTTAGCCACAATTGCCACATTCATCCATTCAAGAATCATATGTATATACATAACTCTTTCACAATCATTCTTGCATCTCATTCTCGTTCTCATTTTCAATCATACTTTACTTCAAATCAAAGTCATATAGGTACTTACCTTTTATATACACTTAGTGTACATACCAAACGTACCTGAAACGAATATACATTCACGTAATTGTTCATAGCTCGGATTTGCTCATTGAACCGTTTAGAATCTAATAGGATACTCGAAAACTCAAAATAATCGTGCAATGCCAACGTCCCAGACGAGGTCTTACATGTAATCGGATATCGATGCCACTGTCCCAGACAGGGTCTTACATGAATCAATACGATGTCGATGTCCCAAACATGGTCTTACATGTAAAGCTCATATCGATGCCAACATCCCAGACATGGTCTTACACGAATCAATACGATGCCGATGTCCCAGACATGGTCTTACACGTAAAGTTCATATCGATGCCAACGTCCCAGATGTGGTCTTACACGAATATCAAATCAATGCCAACGTCCCGGACATGGTCTTACATGATAAAACAGAATAGATACCTTTGTATTCCTAAGTTCATACGGGATTTCTCAGACTTATCACTATATCGACCTTATCTCGGAATTCATATACATAACATCTCGTAAGCATTCATTATCATCAATAGTCATATAAATATGCTCAATTCAGTACAATTACATTTATTTGCAATATGACTTACCTCGGATTCGATTTAACTGAAACGGGAACGTCTACTCGGTTACTTTCACTTTCCCGCGGTCTAAGTCCATTTTTCTCGGTTCTTGATCTAACATATTCAAAATTAACCCTTTTATTCACTAATTCATTCAATTCAATCCAATGACACATATTTAGGGCTATTTACAAATTAACCCTCACATTTGCACAATTTATCAATTTAGTCCATTTTTCTTAAAATATCAAATTCACAAAATCATTACACATCCAAGCTTAGCCAAATGCATATATATATCTCATACAAGCCCATATTTTCCATCAAATTTTCAATTTAGTCCCTCAAATTACTATTTTCACAATTTAGCCCTAATTAGCTAAATTCATCAAAAATTCAAGAACAAAGTATGTTCATCTAGCTCAAATCTTTCATTTAACACCATAAATCATCATAAAGCTCAACATATCATCAATGGCATATCACACAAACATCATCAATTCACAAAATTAATACATGGGTTTTGTAGCTCTCAAAGCAACGATTGCAAAAACATAGAAATTATCAAAAACCGAAGTCAAAACTTACCTTAATTCAAACTTGCAAGTGCCGAACGCCTTAGCTTATTCTTTCTTTTCCTTTTTTTGTTCAATATTTCGGCAAGATGATGAATAAAATGGCTTATTATTTTAGCCTTTTGTTTTATCATCATTATATTATTAATCTAGTTACTAAATTAGCCTTATACACAACATATACATGAAAATATTAAAGGCATTTAAGACCTTTTTCCATCCACTATCTAAATAGTGGTCTTATTGCCACATAAGGCCTTTTCTTCTATAAGCCACAACACATTAGTACCTTAACAATTAGCATGCTAGTTTTGCAGTTAATGCAATTCAATCCTTTTCATCGAATTAAGCACACAGACAGATAATTCATCACACAGAAACTTCACATATACTAATTCACATATCAACGATACAGAATATACTATTAAAATATCATACGGACTCGGATTTGTGGTCCCGAAACTACTGTTCCGGCTAGGGTATAAACCAGAATGTTACACTATTTTATAAGATCAACCTCGTGAATCTTATTCTCACTCAGTTCAGTCCAATACAATGGAGTTCGGCATTTACGACCATAAAGAGCCTCATACGGTGCCATTTTGATACTAGATTGAAAACTGTTGTTATATGCGAATTCAATCAACGGTAAATGTTTTTCCCATGTAGTCTCAAACTCAAGTATACAACATCTCAACATATCTTCAAGAATCTGAATGATCCGCTTGGATTGTCCATCCGTTTGTGGATGAAATGCAGTACTAAAATATAGCTTAGTGCCTAAAGCCTCTTACAATTTCTTCCAAAACTGTGAGGTAAATCTCAGATCCCTATCAGATACAATAGATAGTGGCACTCCGTGCAATCTCACAATTTCAGTATACAATTTAGCTAATCTATCGAGTGAATAATCTGTTCTCGCCGGAACGAAATGAGCTGATTTCGTCAATCTGTCAACTATCACCCAGATTGCATCTTTCTTTCCCGGAGATAAAGGCAATCCTGACACAAAGTCCATCGTAATTCTCCCATTTCCACTCAGGAATCATGATCGGTTGTAACAAATCGGACGGAACTTGATGTTTAGCTTTAACTTGCTGACAAATTAAACATTTTGACACAAAGTCAGAGATGTCACGTTTCATACCATGCCACCAATAAAATTGTTTCAAATCATTATACATTTTCGTACTCCCCAAGTGAAAGTCAAGCGACTATTGTGAGCTTCGTTCAAAATCATCTGAATCAACTCTAAATTTCTAGGAACACAAATCCGGTCACTAAAATCTCAGACAATCATCACTATCAACTCGAAATTCTGAATCAACATTCAATTCACACTGAGTGCGTTTAGCATTCATTTCAACATCGCTCTTCTGAGAATCACAAATCTGATGTACGAACATCTGCTTTACTTTCAACTCGACCAAAACGGCACTATAATCACATAGATCTTTTTGAGCATTCATTGCTCACAAAACACATATAAACTTTCGGCTCAAAGCATCAGCTACAACATTAGCTTTACCCGGATGATACTCAATTACAAGTTCGTAATCTTTCAACAATTCTAACCATCTTCTCTATCGCAAATTCAATTCTTTCTGAGTCATTAAGTACTTCAAACTCTTATGATCAGTATATATATGACATTTTTCACCATATAAATAGTGACACCAAATCTTTAACGTAAACACAATCGCGGCCAATTCAAGGTCGTGCGTTGGATAGTTCTTTTCATGCCGCTTTAGCTGCCTGGAAGCATAAGCGATGGCTTTGCTTTCTTGCATCAGCATACAGCCCAAACCATTCATCAATGCATCACTATAAACTGTAAATTCTTTGCCCGATTCAGGTTGAACTAACACTGGCGCTTCTGTCAACAATACTTTCAACTGCTCAAAACTCTAATGGCACTTTTCTGACCAGTCGAATTTAACATCTTTCTGTAGTAACTTCGTCAATGGAGTCGCAATCATCGAAAAGCCTTTCACAAACCGTCTATAATATCCAGCTAGTCCCAGAAAACTACGGACTTCAAACACATTTCTCGGAGGCTTCCATTCTAATATAGAAGAGATTTTACTCGGATCAACTCGTATTCCCGCAGTTGACACAATATGCCTCAGAAAACCAACTTCACGCAACCAAAATTCACATTTGCTAAACTTAGCATACAATCGTTTCTCACGCAGAGTCTGTAGTACAATTCTCAAATGTTCGGCATGTTGTGTCTCATCACAGGAATAAATCAGAATATCATCAATGAATACCACAACAAAGCGATCCAAATACGATCTAAATATTCAATTCATCATATCCATAAACACTGCAGGAGCATTTGTTAGTCCGAAAGGCATCACTAAGAATTCATAATGTCTGTACCTCATTCTGAAAGCAGTTTTCGGCACATCGGATTCTTTAACTCTCAGTTGATAGTTGCTCGATCTCAAATCTATCTTAGAAAACATTGTAGCTCCTTTTAGTTGATCAAATAAATCATCAATACGTGGCAACGGATACTTATTCTTTACTGTCACTTTATTCAGTTGTCAATAGTCGATACACATCCTCATAGTGCCATCTTTCTTTTTCACAAACAGCACAGGAGCACCCCAAGGCGAAAAACTCGGTCGTGCAAATCCTCTTTCAGTCAACTCTTGTAGCTGAGACTTTAACTCTTTCAATTCCTTTGGTGCCATTCTATACGAAGCTATTGAGATAGGAGTAGTTCCCGACACTAATTCAATTCCAAATTCAACTTTCTTTTCTGACACTTTTGTATCAATCACATATGCCAGATAGGCTTCACAACCCTTTCTCACATAGTTCAAAGCTTTCATTGCAGATACAAAAGCTGGTAACCCTTTCATATCATTGGATTCAATTCGAACTATTTCACCATTTTGACTTCTCAATTCAATACTCTTTCTTTTACAATTCACAATGGCATTATGCAAAGTGATCCAATCCATACCCAGAATTATATCGAACTCACCGAATGGTAGCAACACCAAATTAGCTAGAAAACAAACATCCCGAAACATTAACGAATAATTCTTGCACACTTTATCCACCAAGACACACTTGCCTAAGGGGTTCGATACTCTAATCATAAATTCAGTAGACTCAACAGGTAGAGTCTTACTTGATACAAGATTCACACACACGTGCGAATGACTAGATCCTGGATCTATCCATGCAATCACATCAGTATCAAATAGAGTAAATGTATAAAATAGAGTAAATGAACTAGTAATGACATTTGGCGATGACGCTTCCTCTCGTGCACGTATAGCATAAGCTCGGGCAGGTGCTCTCGCCTCTGATCTCACAACTGTATCAGTAGTCCCTTTTTTACTTCTACTCACATTCCCGACATTTCTGGGTGGTCTACCCCTAGCTGTCACATTACTCGATCTCACATTCTGAATGTTTTCTTCTTTAACCATCCTTGGGCAGTCTCGAATGAAATGATCTCGCGACCCACATTTATAGCAAACTCTATTGTTGTACTTGCCCTCAGCATTCTCCCACATGTCGTCTTCCACATTGTCTACACTCAGGTTTGTTACTTTTGGCACTATCAACATTTGATTCTATTGGAGCTTGAGTCTCGGACCAACACTTAGTCTTACGCAGTCTCTATTCGGATGTCCAAATGATGCATTTGATCGATTGCTCGCATCTCTAAATCTCTTTGTTGGAGGTTGAGAAAACTTATTCATTAATCTTTTTCTTTCATCACGAGCTTCAGAATCAGCTTTCTTCTTTTCTTTACTGAGGTCCTCAGCTTTGCAAGCTCTTTCGACTAGCACAACAAATTTGTTTATATCAAGTATCCCAACCAACAACTTAATGTCCTCATTTAACCCTTCTATGAAGCATTTACACATAGTAGCTTCGTCGAAACACATTCCCGTGCATACTGGCTCAATCTCACAAATTCTCGCTCGTACTCAGTAACTGACAAACGACACTATTTCAACTCTAGAAACTCTTTATGTTTCTGATCAATGAATCGTTGACTGATATACTTCTTTCTAAATTCTACTTGAAAAAAATCCCAGGTGATTCTCTCTCTCTCGGAACTACGCATATCAATGTCTTCCACCAGTTATACGCAATATCCCTCAACAACAAAACAACGCATTTTATACATTCATCAGGAGTCAACGACATATCATCAAATACTCGAAGGGTATTCTCGAGCCAAAACTCAGCTTGCTCGGCATCATCATCAGCTGTGGCCCTGAACTCTTGGCCTCGTACTTTCAAATCTTATCCACAGGAGGTTTATTCAATCTAATCGGATCTATAACTTGTGGCACCACAGGTACTTGTGGGGGTGGAGGTTGTGGATCACCCGGATTCGTTCGAACGAACTCTGAAAACCACTCACTCATCATTCGGAAGAAGGATTGCTTAGCCTCTCCTCCCTCACTACTTTCATTCGACCGAGATGTGGTCGGCGCTGTCCCTTAAGCAGGAGCAGGCGCATTACTCTCTACGTCGTCAGCAACTGCTCGATCGAGATCCATTACTATATAAAAACACATTTATAAATGTTAGGATTCATCACACTATTGAAATTTCATATGTGGCATGTATAGCTAGACTCACACATGCTACGTTAGTCCGAGAATCGACTAAACCATAGCCCTGATACCAATAAAATGTAACACCCCTAACCTGAGACCGTCGCCGAAATAGGGTTAAGAGGCATTACCAAACAATTACAATATTTCACATCCATTCTACGACACAAAGTCTATCATTTAACTTTTAGCCAACTCACATGGCAAGGATTGAACATTTCAAGACATATCTTAACTTTTAGCCTATACATGCCGTAACTCAACTTTATACATCTTTCCAAAGTACCAAAATAGGTTGCCGATAGTGTGATAGAGATGCTGACAATTCCCATATCCGAGCTAGCTTTACTGACACTGTAAAACAAAGAAACAATCACACTGTAAGCTTTCAATAGCTTAGTAAGTTCGTAATACAATACATACAACTCAATAATACCAATTCAAATTTAATTAAACCATCACTTAGATAAATGCACAATTAAACTCATCATCAATCTCAACCAAATACTCAAGTGCCCATTCATACAACTTTTAAAGCTATCATCAACCACATAGTTTCAAACATACTTTGATCAACACATAGTTACTCACCATTTGTTCTACTCAATATCTCGATATTGCCTCTCGATCAACGCTTGCTGTTATTTTGAATTATTCGTACACTTAGTGCCAATTTCAGAAACTGAAGCAAATTTGTCATCGCACACTCAGTGCCAAATAGTTAAACCGAACTTATATCGTTATCGCACACATAATGCCAATTCAATAAGCCGAAGCTTTTATCTTATCGCACACATAGCATTTCTAATCTCATAATTATGTATATATTCATTCAATTCACATCACATAGATATAATTTAACAACTAGTATTATATCTGAACTTACCTCAGATGTCAAAATACTGAAACGGTCGATTAATCGAGCACTTTATCTTTACCTCGATCTTGATCCGAACCTCTCCTATCTTGGTCTATACACATTCAAATTCAATCCATTCAATCATAATCCATTCAATTTAGTCCTCACACACTTATTTAGGGCATTTTACAAAATTACCCTCACATTTTCATATTTCGACACTTTAGTCCCTATTTCACAAAATCATCAAATTCACATAATTTCTTTCCACACAAGCCTAGACGAATTTTCGTTATGTTCATACAAGCCTACACATTTCATTTATTTCACAATTTAATCCTTCAATTACTCATTTTCTCAATTAAGCCTAAAATGCTCAATTTCACTAAAAATCCCAATACAAACTATGTTAACCCAACACCAAGTTTTCATATTTCACTATCAACTAGCACATAGCTCAAGCATTCATCAATGGCTCATCACAAAAACACCATCAATTCAAAAAATTACAACATGGGTTAGCTAGAGCATGAAGCAACGATTACGAAAATGCAGAAATTAACAAAAATCGAGCTCAAAACATGTAACATCCTGAGTTTTTGGGCCTATGTGTTAATAGGTAGGATATGTTTAATGTGTTAATTTAAGTGTTAGGGGTCCAAATTGGGCTCAGGCTTAGGTAGAGGCCTTGATTAAAATTTTCTGTTTGGGCATTATAGGGGTTTAAAAGGTAGTATCTACGTTTAAAATACCAAAGTGGGCTGGTGGCCCAATCTTAGGAGGTGACGCCACACAACGGAGTAAGGGGCCCAAATTTAAGTTTCATGGAGCCCAATTCTTTTAATTTAAGTTAGCTAAATTTTGGGCATTAGGATTAGGTGGAGTGGATGGCAACAAGGCTAAAATTTAGGGGTTTTAATGTTTAAAATATGTGGATAATAAGCAGATAAAGGCTATTGTTTAAGAATTTATTTTATGAGGATAATAAGCAGATAAAGGCTAAAATTTAGGGATTTTAATGATTAAATATGGATAATATGCTGATAAAGGAGGGAGGAGTTAGAGATAATTAAGTCTCTTTTAGATGAGCCAGTAGATTAAGATAAAGGAGAAAAGATAGGATTTATCTGCAAGGTTAGGTAAGTGCTGAAATTTCTATAAATAGGGGGAATATCTCTTCAATTTCGGCATTTGGGGTTTTTCTCTCATTCTTTTCTCTTCTTCTCTGAGTAAAAGCCGAAAACTCCTAAAGTTCCATCTTCTTCTTCATTCTCTGCAAAAGCCGAAATCTCTAAGCCTATTCCCTCATCTTGACTTTGATTCAAAAGCCGAAACTACACCTATTCTTCTCCTTAATATTCATTGGTCGAATCTCCCTTAGCCATCTTTTCAATTTTTAGTTCTTTCAAAAGCCGAAAGCGTGATAGATCACCTTTCCAGGATTTTTCCTAAAAGTCGAAACTCATAGATCTCTAAGTTATATAATCGTGTTACATTCGGGATTTCAAGGTAAGAGGATTTGTTTATTCATATATATATAATCGGGTAGAATACTAACTATGGCCGAATATAGGAGAGGCCTATTTTCTTATCTTTCTGGCTTTTTGAAGCAAAGCGTAGATCGGTTTAGCAAGGGTATCTACATTAATCAGGTGTGTAATACTTCCTCACCATCTAGATCTAATTATTATGTACATGTTTATAAGTTTTATATGTTACAATAAATGTCGAAATCTCGGCTTAAAGTTGGAGCCCAAAAAGGGTAATGCAAATCGCCAAGTCAGTGAATAACCTGATTAAATGTTATAAGTAATTTGCTTGTATATGATTGCATGGGTTGGGTTGATGAAAGGAGGAAGTTATACGTTATATGTGTAGCGGTTTATACCGTGATTTGTTATATGTTGTAGCGGCTAATGCCGTGATCTGTTATAAGGGCTTCGGCCATAATCTGTTGATGAGCAGCATGACTGCCATCTTGGCGTGTAGCGATGTGGGTTGATTGTAGAAATCCCCAATGGTGTGAACAGTTGGTACGGGGGCGTGTAGCGGATGGAAACCTAGGCAAACGGGTTGGGCCTTGCATATTATTTGTTATTTATATAAATGAAATTATTAACCTGTTTTATGGGCCTAAGGCCCAAAATCTAGGGGTGCATGAGGGTTGCACACTGAGTCTCGCGACTCACCCTTTTAATTAACATTTCAGGTGATACCTAGTGCTTCGGACCGGGCTGGAGAGGAACGCAAGGTGGCCATGCATAAGAATATGTAGATTTGGCAAGAAGACTCAAGTTAATTATTTTATATTGTATTTTAATTAATGGATTTTAAACTTTGATGTAATAAGGCCATGGGCCACTAGTTTATGTTTTGTTTATTTTGGGCTTTAATTACTTTTAGTTATTTAAATTCTTATTGAACTAATGCATGTAATTAAATTTGGGCTTTTAATTCATAAAAGCATATTTTATTTAAACTATCAACTATTTAATTTTTTTCGAATAAAAGGATAAACTTTTGAAAAATATTTTCTGAAAATACGACATTTTTTCCAAGATTCTCCTAGTGACATACCAGGTCCGGTCGTGGTGTTTGGGCCGGGTTTGGGGTGTTACAAATTGGTATCAGAGCCCGGTTCAAAACTCGGCTTTGGGGTTTTTGGGCTCAAAACGTTTTCTAAAAATGGGTTTTTGAAACATGTATATTTATAAGTGATACAGGATGGTTTTCTCGGCATGGCACCTGCGTCTCCGGCCCAAGTCCGCCAGGTAAGTATTCTGAACCATTGTGTGATATAAATTTGTGGGCTTGATGGGCTTTATGGGACGTAGATTAGTTAGATTAGAACTTGATGGACTCTAGGCTTAGCTGAAACAACTCCTTAAATCTCATAAGACTTAATTTCACTAAACAAACCCATAAACGAGTCGCAAGACTAGGGTGTGGCAACAGGCATGCGCATGTCTAGGATTGGATCCGGAAGAGCCTGGTACTTAAGCAGTCCTAGTGACTCACCTCCTCTTCGCTGGAATCCTACCTGGTGCGTAGTGACTGTTCACCCTAGCCACGAGGATTTGTTGACGGGCCAAAATCTATAATTAAAACCCGAAAGGGACCAGCCATAGTATTTTTACAAAATGACCAAAATACCCCTAATTTGTAAAATTACCAAATTACCCTTGATTTGCAAAATGACCAAATTATCCCTAATTTGTAAAATTACCAAATTACCTCTGATTTGTGAAATGACAAAAATGCCCTTGATTTGTAAAATTACCGAAATACCCCCGGATTACAAAATTACTGAAATACCCCCGGATTACAAAATTACCGAAATACCCCTGGATTGCAAAAATTACCAAAATACCCTTATTTCATGAAATCAACAAGGAACTCTATTTTGAAAATTACGAAAATACCCCTGTAGTAGGATAATTACGGAAATACCCCTTGGTAGTGAAATAACGAAAATACCCCTATGTATTGAATGTGGGTGTATGGATGTTGTCAGTTGAATGTATGTAGTTCTTAGAACTAAGAAGGTGAACTTGAGACTGAATTGCGAATTCGAAAGAACTCTTACTCTAAAACTACTGATCATAAGACTGTTCGTGGATAATCAGTGGAAGAAAACCAATAATTCATAAAATTTTTAATCAGATAAACGCGAATCGATAGCATGAGTACAAGGGGACGAGGACGCTCTAGATGTGAATACCGGTGCGTACTCTACCATAGAATACTAAGTTTTTATTTTGGGTTTAGAATTGGAGTGCGCAGCGAAAGCATGGTAGTGAGACTTAGGTAGTACGATTAATAGTTAGTTGGAAATTTCGAGGACGAAATTTCTTTAAGGGGGTAGAACTGTAACATCCTGAATTTTTGGGCCTATGCGTTAATAGGTAGGATATGTTTAATGTGTTAATTTAAGTGTTAGGGGTCCAAATTGGGCTCAGGCTTAGGTAGAGGCCTTGATTAAAATTTTCTGTTTGGGCATTATACGGGTTTAAAAGGTAGTATCTACGTTTAAAATACCAAAGTGGGCTGGTGGCCCAATCTTAGGAGGTGACGCCACACAACGGAGTAAGGGTCCCAAATTTAAGTTTCATGGAGCCCAATTCTTTTAATTTAAGTTAGCTAAATTTTGGGCATTAGGATTAGGTGGAATGGATGGCAACAAGGCTAAAATTTAGGGGTTTTAATGTTTAAAATATGTGGATAATAAGCAGATAAAGGCTATTGTTTAGGAATTTATTTTATGAGGATAATAAGCAGATAAAGGCTAAAATTTAGGGATTTTAATGATTAAAATATGTGGATAATATGCTAATAAAGGAGGGAGGAGTTAGAGATAATTAAGTCTCTTTTAGATGAGCCAGTAGATTAAGATAAAGGAGAAAAGATAGGATTTATCTGCAAGGTTAGGTAAGTGCCAAAATTTCTATAAATAGGGGGAATATCTCTTCAATTTCGGCATTTGGGGTTTTTCTCTCATTCTTTTCTCTTCTTCTCTGAGTAAAAGCCGAAAACTCCTAAAGTTCCATCTTCTTCTTCATTCTCTGCAAAAGCCGAAATCTCTAAGCCTATTCCCTCATCTTCACTTTGATTCAAAAGCCGAAACTACACCTATTCTTCTCCTTAATATTCATTTGTCGAATCTCCCTTAGCCATCTTTTCAATTTTTAGTTCTTTCAAAAGTCGAAAGCGTGATAGATCATCTTTCCGGGATTTTTCCTAAAAGCCGAAACTCATACATTTCTAAGTTATAGAATCGTGTTACATTCGGGATTTCAATGTAAGAGGATTTGTTTATTCATATATATAAAATCGGGTAGAATACTAACTATGGCCGAATATAGGAGAGGCCTATTTTCACATCTTTCCGGCTTTTTGAAGCAAAGCGTAGATCGGTTTAGCAATGGTATCTACATTAATCAGGTGTGTAATACTTCCCCACCATCTAGATCTAATTAATATGTACATGTTTATAAGTTTTATATGTTACAATAAATGTCGAAATCTCGGCTTAAAGTTGGAGACCCAAAAAGGGTAATGCAAATTGCCAACTCAGTGAATAATCTGATTCAATGTTATAAGTAATTTGCTTGTATATGATTGCATGGGTTGGGTTGATGAAAGGAGGAAGTTATACGTTATATGTGTAGCGGTTTATACCGTGATTTGTTATATGTTGTAGCGGCTAATGCCGTGATCTGTTATAAGGGCTTCAGCCATAATCTGTTGATGAGCAGCATGACTGCCATCTTGGCGTGTAGCGGTGTGGGTTGATTGTAGAAATCCTCAATGGTGTGAACGGTTGGTACGGGGGCGTGTAGCGGATGAAAACCTAGGCAAACGGGTTGGGCCTTGCATATTATTTGTTATTTATATAAATGAAATTATTAACCTGTTTTATGGGCCTAAGGCCCAAAATCTAGGGTGCATGAGGGTTGCACACTGAGTCTCGTGACTTACCCTTTTAATTAATATTTCAGGTGATACCTAGTGCTTCGGACCGGGCTGGAGAGGAACGCAAGGTGGCCATGCAGAAGAATATGTAGATTTGGCAAAAAGACTCAAGTTAATTATTTTATATTGTATTTTAATTAATGGATTTTAAACTTCGATGTAATAAGGCCATGGGCCACTAGTTTATGTTTTGTTTATTTTGGGCTTTAATTACTTTTAGTTATTTAAATTCTTATTGAACTAATGCATGTAATTAAATTTGGGCTTTTAATTCATAAAAGCATATTTTATTTAAACTATCAACTATTTAATTTTTTTCGAATAAAAGGATAAACTTTTGAAAAATATTTTCTGAAAATACGACATGTTTTCCAAGATTCTCCTAGTGACATACCAGGTCCGGTCTTGGTGTTTGGGCCGGGTTTGGGGTGTTACAAAACATACCTTGATTGAGCTTAGCAAGTGCCGAAATTTCAAAAGCTTTAAAACCCTTTTCTTTCTTCCACAATCGGTGTAAAAGAAATAAAGATGAACATGTTTCATCTTTTTGTTTTGATTAATATTAAATAAATTATCAATTTACCAATTTGCCCCTTTATTAATCATATAAGACAAATTTACATTAAGGTTAATATGTCATTTAACCATCCACTAACTTAAAAATGGATTAATAACAACATAAGACCTCCACCTTAAAAAGCCAACAACAATTAAGCACTTATAAATCACCACAACTTTTACACTTTAAGCGATTAAGTCCTTTCTCTTAATTCGGCACCCAATCGATAAAATTACCACATAGAATTTTCACACTGGCTATATCACAAATAAGCAACACTAAAAATAACATTAAATTATTATTTCAACCTCAGATTTGTGGTCTCGAAACCACTGTTCCTACTAGGGTCTAAATCGGGTTATTACAATCACATTTCAGTAAACTAATGCCATGACATTTGTATCTTATACTATTCCTAAGGTTCGTATGGGTCTTTCGAACGTCGTAACCCTGTCGATACTTGCTCGTACTCGATCATTTGGTATTCAATACAATTCTATGATAAATAAATACTTGCATATGAGCTTGCCTCATATTCGGGATAAACGAACTGGATCGACCCTTCGATAACCTTTTATTTTCCTCGATCTAAATCTGATTTCTTTGGTTCTTGATCTATATACATTCAAAATTAACTCATTTATTCATCAAATCATTCAATTCAGTCCAAAAACACATATTTGGGCATTTTTACATTTTAGCCACTAAAGTTCCACATTTTTACAATTTAGTCCCCATTTCACAAATACACAAATTACACAATTTCTTTCCAAATTCATGAGTGCCAAATTTCTATAGGGTCCTTAGTAGCCCTAAACTTCCATTTATTTCACATTTCATCCACCCAATTTACACTTTTCACAATTAAATCCCTAATAGACATTTTTACTCAAAATCACTTAACAGAACTTGTATAACTATCAATAAGTATCCATTTTTCATCATAAAACATTCAAATGCTCAAGCATTCATCAATGGCACTTCATGAAATCATTAACAAGTTCAAAAATTAAGGCATGGGCTAGTTAAAATACAAAGCAACGATCTCAAAAGCGTAAAAATCATCAAAAACCAAGCAAAGAACATACCTTAATCAAGCTTCAAATGTGCCGAAACCTAAAGCTCTCCAATTCTAGGTTTTCTTTCCTATTTTTGGTTGAAATAATCAAAGATGAACATGTTTTCATCTTTTGTTTTATTTAATATATCATTTAATAACTAAATACCAATTTTAACCTCAGTTAATAAACATTTAAAACATCAAATACATGCCCATTTATGTCAAATTCCACTATCAATGGTTTAATATCATCATAAGGACCTTTGGTTTAATACATCATAGCAATTAAACACTTTTAACAAGTAGAATGCAACTTTTACATTTTACGCGATTTAGTCCTTTTATCAAATTAGACATCCAATCGATAAAATTAAATCACGAAACTTTCACACACATATATATTCACATGCTATAAACACCAAAAATAATATTAAAGTAATTTTCTGACCTCAAATTTTTGGTTTCAAAACCACTGTTCTGACTTAGCTAAAATCGAGCTGTTACAACTCTCCCCCCTTAGGGATTTTCATCCCTAAAAATCTTACCAGTGAATAGGTTCGGGTATTGTTTTCTCATAGCATTCTCGGGTTCCCACGTAGCTTCTTCAACCTCGTGTCGAGCCATAATACTTTCACTAATGTGATTTTCTTATTTCTCAATTCTTTGGTCTCAGAGCAAAAATTCGAATCGGTTCTTCATCATATGACATATCTGACTGAATTTCAACCTCAGTCGGGGAAATGATGTGTGAAGGGTCGGATCGGTATCGTTGAAGCATCGACACAATGGAAGAAAAACCAAGAGAGATGGGGAAGAAGAAGATTCGGCCAAAAAGAAAGTAAAAGAAGAGATGTAGGTTTTTAACAAATATGAAAAGAAAGGAAAAGAAAGATGGGAACAAAAGAGGTTCTTTTCGGCTACAAAGAAATAAAAGATGAGAGGGAGGTTCCAAAGGAGATTCGGCCAAATGCCTAAGAGGAAAAATCAACAAACACCTATGGACATTCGGCTTTTGATTCACTTTGGTGCACTAGAGAGAAATCGGCAAAACTCAAAGGGTTTTCGGTTATGACACAAAACAAAGAATGAAGGCCTTCCAAGTTAACCGAAAATGACCACCTAACCAAAGGAAATTTCGGCACTAACTAGCTACCAACAAAACAAAATTTGGTCACTTCCCCCTAGGCCCCAAACCGTCCAAATACATGGACTCCAAAGTCAAACTTTTCCACACAAAACTTTTCATAGCAAAACACCTTACATCATGCCTTATGTTCTCACATCAATCCTTAATCAATATGATTTCTTTCCCAAAAATCAAGCTTACCTAAACTATTATTCAACTTCCCATAAAAATTTTAAAGTCCAACTTACCAAATAAAAAGCTTGGCCGACACTTGATGTAAGGATGCAGAAAATAAAGTCTCCAAAATGCATTCCATGCTATTCGAACCACTCCCCTCAAGCAACCCTTCATGCGCCACATCCACTATGCCACTAACTCCTCATGTGCTAAATTTAGACACTTAAATTAGCTTAAGTGTCAGGGTCACCTGATCCACTTCACTAATTTCTTCAAACTAAAAATTATTCTAACTTCGTTAATAATTCCAAGCCTTCACAAGACTATGCTAAGCACACAAAAAAATCCTACCCGAGCTAACACAAGTAACAAGATGATACTCAAATTTTTAGGATGTTACAATGCCACCAATAAAACTGTTTCAAATCATTATACATTTTCGTACTTCCTGGGTGTACTGATAAATAATTACTATGTGCTTCATTCAAAATCATCTGAATCAACTTGGAATTTCTCAGAACACGTATTCAATCTCTGAATCTCAAACAATTATTAGAATCAATTTGAAACTCTGAATCAGAAATTGACTCACACTGAACCCGTTTTGCTTGTAGTTCATTATCAAGCATTTGAGCCTCATAAATCTGCTGTATAAACAATGGTCTCATTTTCAACTCGGCTACTAACGAACCATTGTTAGACAAAGCCAAATGTGTATTCAAAGCACGTAAAGCAAACAAGGACTTTCGGCTCAAAGCATCAGCAACTACATTCGCTTTCCCCGGATGATAGTCAATCACTAATTCATAGTCTTTTAGCAATTCTAACCATCTCCATTGTCGTAAATTCAATTCTTTCTGAGTCATCTGATATTTCAAGCTTTTGTGATCAGTATAAATTTGACACTTCTCACCAAACAAATAATGATGCTAGATTTTCAATGCGAACACTATCGCAGCTAACTCAAGATCGTGCGTCAGATAATTCTTTTCATGCAGCTACAACTTTTCCTTCCTGCATCAAAACACAACCTAGGCCATTTAA
Organism: Gossypium australe; assembly: GCA_005393395.2. Taxonomy (NCBI): domain Eukaryota; kingdom Viridiplantae; phylum Streptophyta; class Magnoliopsida; order Malvales; family Malvaceae; genus Gossypium; species Gossypium australe. The sequence goes on from SMMG02000027.1 coordinate 2,352,558, forward strand.
CGATACATCACTGAAAATTATGAATTCTTTACCCGGTTCAGGCTGAACTAACACTGGAGCTTCAGTCAATAAAGCTTTTAACTACTCAAAACTTTTCAGGCATTTATGTGACTACTCGAACTTAACATCTTTTTGAAGCAATCTTGTCATTGGAGTTGCAATCATCGGAAATCCTTTTACAAACCGTCTATAATATCCCGCTAGTCCCAGAAAACTGCGGACCTCAGAAACATTTCTCAGAGGCTTCCAGCAGATATTTTATTCAGATCAACCCGGATACCATCAGCTGAAACAATATGTCCCAAAAATCCAATTTCTCGTAGCCAAAACTCACATTTGCTAAACTTTGTAAACAATTGTTTATCTCTCAAAGTTTGTAGTACAATTCTCAAATGCTCAGATTCAACACGAGAGTAAATCAAAATATCATCAATAAAAACAACAATAAATCGATCTACATACGGCCTGAAAATTGGTTCATCAAGTCCATAAAAATAGCAGGTGCATTTGTTAGTCCGAAAGGCATAACAAGAAATTCGTAGTGTCCGTACCTTGTTCTAAATGCAGTCTTTAGCACATCCGAGTCTTTTACTCGCAACTGGTAATAACCCGATCTCAATCAATTTTCGAAAACACTGTTGCCCCTTTCAACTGATCAAACAAATCACCAATCCGCGGTAGAGGGTATTTATTTTTTATAGTCACTTTGTTGAGCTGTCGATAGTCTATACACATTCTCATTGTGCCATCTTTCTTTTTCATGAATAACACCGGTGCACCCCAGGGAGAGAAACTCAGTCTAGCAAAACCTTTTATTTATCAACTCTTGCAACTGAGCTTTCAATTGTTTTAATTCTGTCGGGGCCATTTTGTACAGAGCTATCGATATCGGCGTAGTTCCTGGCACTAACTCAATGCCAAACTCAACCTCTCGAATCGGTGGTAAACCTGATAACTCTCTAGGAAACACATCCGGATAGTCACACACAACTAGCACTAATTCAATCTTTTTTTCAATCACTTTCGTATCAAGCACATAAGCAAAATAAGCTTCGCAACCCTTTCTCACATATTTCTGAGCTAACATCAATGAAATCACTGTTGGTAAACTATTCAAATCATCTGACTCAATCCGGATAATCTCATTATTCTGGCATCTCAGACCAATCATCTTCCGTTTATAGTTTACTATAGCATCATGTAGCGGTAGCCAATCCATACCTAGAGTTATATCAAATTCATCAAATGGCAAAAACATTAGATCAGCCGAAAAACAGAAATCTCGAATCATTAATGGACAGTTCTTACACACTTTATCAACCAAAACACACTTGCCTAATGGGTTCGATACTGTAATCACAAATTCAGTAGACTTTACAGGTAAAGTCTTACTGGATACTAAGTTCATGCATATATAAGAATGAGTTGATTCAGGATCTATCAATGCAATCACATTAGTACCATAGAGAGTAAAAGTACCGGTGATAACATCTGGGGATGACGCTTTTTCGCGAGCGCGAAGAGCGTAGGCTTGTGTAGGTGCTCTAGCCTTAGATCTCACAGTAGAGTCTTTTGTCACTCTCTGACTACCACTCATATTACCAGCATTTCTGGGTGGTCTCCCTCTAACTGCAGTATTACTCAGCCTCATACTCTGAGCGTTATCTTTTTCAGCTAACTCTGGGCAATCTCTGATAAAATGATCTAACGATCCACATTTAAAATTGTTGGAACGTCAGTGCCCCATGGCGCAGCAAAATAAAATTAGATCCGGCGATCCAAACCATGAATCCATGTGTGAGGAACGAATCGGGGTGAAATAAAGGTTTCGAAATTACCAAAACTTCAATCTGAGTAGACAGCGACGCGTTGGCAACAAGAGTTTTGATCTACTGTCGAATCAAGCTACAACCTTTTCCGATGTCGGCCTCTACGTAATCCACCCAGTTTGACTATGAACGGAAGAAATCTCCAAAACTGTTTTGGAGGTTTATTTGCTTGACGGCTGCTAGACCTAACAAGCAATCACTTAGGGTTTTGTACTTTTGCTTTGTCTCCTTTTAATACCTTTTATAATGGGTGTCTTTTTCATTGGACCTTTTATAATTGGTATCCTTTTAATTGGGCCTTTTATAATTGGTATCTCTTGAATGTATTATAAGATTAAATAAATACAATAAAGTTTTTAACTGAAAATTATAATTACATTAATTATATTCGAAAATTATAATTACATTAATTATAATAAGGATTTCGGTAAACTATATTTATTTAAATTTATATATGAATCAAATTCATATATTAATAAAATTATGTTATCATTATGTGTACAACATCCTTGTACATATAATATGTTCAATATTTGATTGCCCAATTAAATTAATTCTTTAATTAATTTAATTCATGTGACAACCAAACACAATACCAACTATATTTTATTCCGTTCATTTCAACCATAGGGTGTGACCCTGTAGGTTCTTGCAACGTTAGCAGTAATACTAGAACGATTCTATTGTCACAAACAATGAGTGGCATCTAGCAATGCATCATTGTTACCTAAGTTACAAGAAGTCATGATTCGACATAACCTTTTGTGATTAACCTTTCATGCATTAATCCTTAAGTCCTTTATCTCTGGAACGGATACAAGTCATGGGATAGTCACACTTGCATAGTCCATCCCATGTTTCTTGATATCTTGAGTAGACTATGATATACAAATTAGTATGACGTCTCATATCAACTTATTTGAGCATGGCCATGCATTTCTAGTCTCACTCAATCAAGTGGCCTAAGATATTACTCCTATTATGTAGGAAGGACTTATCCTTTATTGATCAACCATATCCCTCTACATAGATTGTGGTATATCCAACATCAGCCTTTATAGAACAACCTTTTACGGTGTACGTTTGACTGCATCAAAATATACAACTTACGATGCTGGGATAATAATGATCTCAAGTCTGAGGATCATATACATATTAATCACTATGAGTAATGTTGTGACAATTACATAATAATCCAAGAAACATACTCATAGCGGGTCAATCCAATATGTTGTTCTCTAACACACATATTCATGCATTGATTTTGACACTCCATATCAATGACAACTCTTTATCATCAATCAACTACATGTTAGTCTTAATGCATTATTGTTGTCCTACTCAAAAATAATACTCGACTAAGGATCTTTTAAGAATAATCATATTATTCTCAGGACATTATTATAAAACAATTTATTTAGACACACAGAAAGAAAAACTGAAATAATAATGACAACGCTTTATATTAATAAACATGGTAAATTAAGTATGTTATTACAACCATCTCATGATTGATCTTTGGGCATACTCTTACAAAAACAAGCCCGATCATTCAATCTACAATCACCGAAATGTCATTTTCCACATTGTTTACATTCAGGTCAATTTGTTTTCGCACTCCCGACACTAGCTATTGAGATAGCCGGAGCTTTAAAGCTCAAATATTGTCTTTCACGATCTCTGTTTGAATGTCCCACTGATGCATTAAAACTATTAAACGAGTCTCGATATTTCTTCGATGAAGATTGATATGGCTTACTCATTGATCTTTTTCTCGAGTCTTTAGCTTCTAAATCTGCCTTTCTTTTTTCTTTACTAAGATCCTCGGCTTTACAAGCCCTTTCGACTAGAACGATAAATTCTTTCAACTCTAGAATTCCAACTAGTAATTTTATATCTTCATTCAATCCATCTACAAATCATTTGCACATGATTTCTTCAGTGGAAACATATTCCTGGGCATACTTGCTTAATCGTACGAACTCTCTTTCATACTCGGTGACAGTCATACGGCCTTCTTTTAACTTTAAGAATTCTTTATGCTTCTAATCGAGAAATCTTTGACTGATGTACTTCTTTCGGAATTCAGATTAGAAAAACGCCCAAGTAACCCATTCTCTAGGAACCACAGATATCAACATTTTCCACCAATGGTACGCATTATCTCTTAGCAAAGATACAACACATTTGATACATTCCTTAGAAGTACAAGACAATTCGTCGAATACTCGAATCGTGTTTTTGAGCCAGAATTCAGCTCTATCCGCATCATCATCAACGGTAGCCCGAAACTCTTCAGCCCCCTGTTTACGAATCTTATCTACTAGCGGCTTATTCAATCGTATCAGGTCTATAATTTAAGGAATAACAGGAATTTGTTGAGGAACAGGTGGGGGTGGAGGTTGTTGAACAGCTGGATTCGTTCGAACGAACTTCATAAACAACTCACTCATCATCTAGAAGAAGGCCTGTTAAGCCTCTCCCTCATGGCTACTAGATACAGGCCTAAAGTCAGATTGCGCTACCCTTTGAGCAGGAGCAGGTGCGTTACTCTCTACATCGTCAGCTACAGCTCTTTCGGGATCCATTTTTATATGAAAACACGATTTAAGCTGTCAAGAATCATCACACTATTGTAGAGTATATATGGCATGTATAGCTAGGCTCTCACACATGCTACGTTAGTCCTAAAATCGACTAAACCATAGCTTTGATACCAATAAATGTAACACCCCTAACCTGTATCCGTCGCCAGAATAGGGTTACAAGGCATTACCTATCAAATCACAACATACAACATACATTTATGTATCCATTCTCAAACATCATTCAATCATAATCACACTGTCCCTTATAATGGCCTACGAGGCCTTAAACATGCTTTAGAAATGGTTCGGGGCTAAACCGATAACATACAAAAATTCTTGAAACCTTAGAAATTTTTCAAACATACCAGGGTCACACGCCCATGTGAACAGGCCGTGTGCCTCACACGGCTCCAGACACGTCCATGTCCCAGGCTGTGTGAAAGCAGGGCATACAGACTGACTTGGGTCACATGGCTGACCATACGCCTGTGTACCCTTCGAAATGCCCACGCACGCCTGTGTGTTAGGTCGTGTGCTAGGCCATGCCAATCTTGTAGGGTATATTGACATATGCAACACGGCCAAGTCACACGCCCGTGTGCTAGGCCGTGTGCCATTTAGGGGGTATACTGACTTGTGCCACACGGCCAGTCACACGCCCGTGTATGAGGCCATGTGGAGCATACTAACTTCAATTCAATCTCAACACTAGAGGACACACAGCTGTATAGTATGACCGTGTATCGCACACGGCTGAGACACATGCCCGTGTCTCTGTCCGTGTAGACAAGAATAGGCAATTTGCAAGGCCAATTTGCCACCCTTTCTCATGCTCACCTAAACAACCAAAATAATACCATTTTAACACATTTATAGGAAACCAAAACATGCCATTTTATAAACAAATCAAGCCATTTAAATTCCATCCATTTCACTACTCAAATCCTAATCCAAAACATACTAAAACAATATGCCATTACCAACAATTTCACCTATCTTTTCTATGCATTTTTCTTATAATCTTATCAACTAATTCATGTCATAAAATATACCAATTGACAACTAGCTAATTGATCAACCATATAACCACCACAACAACCATCCCAAACACGCCAAAATACAAGGCAATATATACATCATATGTCACTTATCAAACTTATTATTTAAGCCAACTTAAATGGCCAAATACACATCAACATTTACATCATTCATGAGCTAAATCTCATGGCTAATATCATATCTCAAAACATATCATCATATCACTAGCCTATACATTCTATATACCATATTTACAAAGCATCAAAAGTACCAACAAGTTGATCGATAGTGTGACAATGTTCCTAATGATCTCCGAATCCGAGCTAGCTTTGATTATCTATAAAACAAGGGAAGAACACACAAAGTAAGCTTTAAAAGCTTAGTAAGCCATATACAAATAAATTTGCACATGAATCAACATCATTTTCTTTAATAGGCAAACTATGAATAAGCACATAAAAGTTCACAAACCTTTCCCATTGTACACATATTCAATATCATAAGTGAATTCATCAAATACTTCTCTTTTAAAACTTGTATGAATCTCGTACATACCTGAGTTATTTAACTCATTCACACATTCTTTCTCGACTTGACTTTTCCCGTTGAACCATTCGGAATCATTAAGGATACTCATAAATCATATATAGCTCGTACAATGCCATATCCTAGATATGGTCTTACATGTTACACATAACGATGCCACTGTCCCAGACAGGGTCTTATGCGAAATCATATAATAATGCCAATGTCCCAGACATGGTCCTACAGGTAATCACATCTCGGTAAACTAATTTCATGACATTTGTATCCTATACTATTCCTAAGGTTTGTACGGGTCTTCCGAATGTCGTAAACCTGTCGATACTTGCTCGTATTCGATCATTCGGTATTCAATACATTTCAATGATAAATAAATACTTATAATTCAATTTAAAGACATTTATTTGCATGTGAACTTACCTCGTATTTGGGATAAACGGACTGGATCGACTATTCGATAACCTTTGATTTTTCCCGATCTAAATCTAATTTCTTTTGTTCTTGATCTATATACATTCAAAATTAACTCATTTATTCATCAAACCATTCAATTCAATCCACAAACACATATTTGAGCATTTTTACATTTTAGCCACTAAAGTTCCACATTTTTATAATTTAGTCCCCATTTTACAAAAACAAAAATTACACAATTTCTTTCCAAATTCTTGAGTGCCGAATTTCTGTAGGGTCCTTAGTAGCCCTAAACTTCCATTTATTTCACATTTCATCCACCCAATTTAGACTTTTCATAATTAAATCCCTAATAGACATTTTTACTCAAAATCACTTAACAAAACTTGTATAACTATCAACAAATATCCAGTTTTCATCATAAAACATTCAAAAGCTCAAGCATTCATCAATGGCACTTCATGAAATCATTAACAACTTCAAAAATTAAGGCATGGGCTAGCTAAAATACAAAGCAATGATCTCAAAAACGTAAAAATATCAAAAACTGAGCAAAGAACATACCTTAATCAAGCTTTCAAAGGTGCCGAAACCTAATCCTCTCCAATTCTAGGTTTTATTTCCTATTTTTGGTTGAAATAAACAAAGATGAATATGTTTTCATCTTTTGTTTTATTTAATATATCATTTAATAACTAAATACCAATTTTAACCTTAGTTAATAAACATTTAAAACATCAAATACATGCCCATTTATGTCAAATTCCACTGTCAATGGTCTAATATCATCATAAGGACCTTTGGTTTAATAAATCATAGCAATTAAACACTTTTAACAAGTAGAATGCAACTTTTGCATTTACGCGATTTAGTCCTTTTATCAAATTAGACATCCAATCGATAAAATTAAATCACGAAACTTTCACACATATATATTCACATGCTATAAACACCAAAAATAATATTAAAGTAATTTTCTTACCTCAGATTTTTGGTTTCGAAACCACTGTTCCGACTTAGCTAAAACATGGTTGTTACAAGATGACAATTTGAGCTCACTTTCTTTCTTTTTTTTTTGTATCTTTTTCGGGTATTGAACTTTGTTGTTTGTTGATGTTTTTTATTATAAGCTGGCTAGTTGGCTGTTGCATCCTTTGCCATAGATTCGTAATCAACTTTGTCTCATCAATTGTAATGTTTTAAATACTATTGTTATTGTCTTGCAGTAGTTTCTTATGACCTGGTTTACAGGCAGTATTTAGTATTTAATTTAAGTTTATATGCTTTCCAAGATTTTAAGAGTTAGTTTCGCATATTTCTATTTTTCTTTGTTAGCTATAGAGCCTATTTAAAAAGGTTTTTTACTTATTGAATAAACAAGTTGATTTTCTCCCAAACTCTTTCTCTTCCATTTATTGTTATATCTGTTGCTCACTTAACAATAATTGTGGTATCAGAGCTGTGTAAAAAAAAGGTGAACGACAGTTTAAAAATGGTCTTTGGTAATTTTGTACAACCAGCGATTCTTCGCTTCGATGGTCATTATGATCATTGGAGTATGTTGATGAAAAATTTTCTCAGATCCAAGGAGTACTGACAAGTTATTTCTGTGGGAATACTAGAGTTGGCTGAGGGCACAGTAGCAACGGATGCACAGAAAATAGAAATTGACGCTTTCAAATTGAAGGATCTTAAGGCGAAAATTTATCTTTTCCAAGCGATTGACCGTTCAGTCTTGGAAACCATCCTTTGCAAAGATACATCAAAGGAAATTTGGGATTCGATGGAAAAGAAATTCCAAAGATCTGCTAGAGCAAGGAGGCAATAGCTTCAAGTACTTCACTTAGAGTTTGAAATGCATCGGATGAAATCTGGGGAGTCCGTTTCTAACTTCTTCTCAAGAACGATGGCCATCATTAGCAAGATGAGAACATTTGGGGAGAGAATAAAGGATGTGGTTGTAGTCAAAAAAATTCTCCGCTCATTGACACCAAGGATACATTTGGTTCACTGTAATGGAATAAGGTTGTAATTGAATAGAGCTGTAATGGAATAGAGCTGTAATCAGTAATTCAACTGTTTGGTTGAATGGAATGGAATAGAACTATAATAGTATTCTTGTGTTTGGTTGAATGGAATGATGTTGTAATAGCATAAGGAAAAAAACTAAAATGACCAGAATACCTTTAGCAAAAATTTTTTTTAGGTAGATGATTATTGTTATTCTTATTAAATTTTAATAAGATTATTATTAAAAATAATTTAATAAATATAATAAATAATTTAACCATATTTAAACATAAATATTATTAAATATAATTTAATAAAATAATATATAATTTAATAAAATTCTTAATATAATTATTATTATATGATTTAAAAAATCATAATATATAATCTACTTTATTATATTTAAACTGCAATACATATTTAATGTGCTAAAATATCATTAGTGAAACAAACAATTTAATTATTCTACAATAAAAAAACAAAATATTAGAAGTAATAAATAACTTGAGAATTATATTTCACAACAAAACATAATATTCATATATTAACAAAAAGTTACATGATTTCATTAGTTTATATGTCATAATCCATATGTATTAGTTTATATGTCATAATCCATATGTTATAAAATTTTACAACCTCAAAAAGTTACAACATTGTAATGACATTCTATCATGTCATTATACCATCCAAATATTACAAACACAAAAAGTTACCAAAATATCATCAACACAACCATGATTTTTATTGGTCAGCAAGAAATCTTCTGACCCATTCCAACCGCACAGCAGAACATAAACTAAAGAAAATGAGCATTTGAGTTGGATGATTTGGAATTTTGCTCAATGTGCGACAACGCTCATCCTCAGTTAAACCTTCTACTTCACATAATGTTGGATATAATTTCAGAGCACTTTCTTGAATGGCCCTTTCTGACTTTTGTTGAATTAGCGCTTTGGAGGCAATATTCTTACTAATTTCAAGGCCAACGGTCCGTATGTTTTCCGCTAATAAATTGGCAGCATCATTAAATGAAGTAGAAAAATCACTTGCATTAGAAATCATTTGTTTTCTTCTTTGATAATGTGGAATCAGCTTCGTTTCTAGCTGGTTGCAGTTGTGTAGCTAAAAGATCCATGTCATCCAAAGAAACATCAGTTTCGCATCCATGGAAATTGTTTATTTCTTCATGAATATTTGTAGTAGCTACATCATCAACATCTATTTCTTCAATAATACCAGCGACTGTTTGAGCATCTTTCTCAGTGGCTCGATCTTTTGCGTAGATGGTAGTAAGTTGGTCATAATAAGGCAAACTCTGATGTTTGAATTGAGCGGCTTCTTTATGACTCTATAAAAATAAGGAATTCATATTAGATATAAGTTTGGTCAAAATAAAATAATAAAGACTTGAAATAATTCTTACATTTATATATGAGTTCCACACCGCATCTTCAGCAACAACAAGCTGCCTATGCTCATCCCAACCAAAGCCGCTATTGTTTTTCCACTAAGCATGTCATAAACGATTGACCAATCCCTTTTCAATGTCCTAATCCTTGATTCAAGATTAGATTTAGCCTTCAACATGGCATTGGGTAAAACTTTTTCTAACATTTTTTCCAACTCATTTAAATAGCCAGCTTTGAATCCTGTATTTGCATTAAAGGTTCCAACATTGTGTAAGTCGACCATACAAGCAATCAACGCAGCATCTTCTTCTGAAACCCATTTCCTTTTGGTTCCTCGAGAATTTTGGGAAGAAACACTTGATTGTGAAAAACATGACATAACTATCTTAAGAAAAAACGCAAATTAAAATTAAGTTCAAATTATGCATCAAAAGGTCAACACTTTATAAAATTATAACACATGATGAATCAAAAAAAAAAATCATTCAACAAGTCTAGTACAATACAAAAAAATAATTCAAACACCACCAAAGTTTCATAAACTAGATACATGAAATAACATAAACAACTTAACATTTACTATTTTTACCCTAAACCAAACTAATTTCTAGATGCTTTCCATTCATCGAACATTTGGTTGGCTAGTTCCATCCTCCAAGTAGCCCATGCATCCGATGGATGAATATTTACGATATTCGGTTCATCGTCATCTATCACATTACTAGGTAATCCTTCTCCCAACTCTGCTTCAATAGGATCAAGGCTCATATAGGTTCAAATAAAATTATGGAGCAAACAACATGCAAAAATGATTCTATTGTGCATCCACACAGTATAGAATGATGGACTCCTAAGTATTCCCCATCTAAGTTTTAATAACCCAAAACATCTTTTAATAACATTATGCGCTGAAACATGTTTCATATTAAAAAAATTCTTGCGGAGTACTTGGATGGTAACCCTGATGCCACTCATTCAAATGATATCTTTATCTTTTAAAAGGCGTAAGAAATCCCTCCCAATTTGTGTATCTAGCATCAACTAAATAATAACAACATATAAAAAGAAACTATTTATCATGGTTAATTTCCCAAAAGAGTATGATCTTAAAAATTAATTCAAATTCCTCTAATTTTGCACTTTACCATGAGGAACTTTTAGTCCATGTGTCCTACTAATGGCATCTCGAAGAACTCGTCCATCAGCAACAAAACCTTCCCAACCAGGAAGAACATAAACAAATTGCATATCAGGTGTACAAACACCTAACATATTTTTTGTTATGTCACCTTTTCGCGTTTGATATCTAGGTTTATCAACTGTTGGAACCCTAATTTGATGTGGGTTCCATCTAAAGCACCTAAGCAATTCTACATCACATGTATAAAACCTCGAGTTAGGATACTATATTTAAATCTGAATGGACTAAATTATGTACGAGCTATATATAGAACTCACTCCAATACCTTTAACCATTTCCACCTTGGGTCTGTGGAATTAGTTGTAATTGGCTCTACCTTTTTAAATAACACATCTTGTAAGCATATGATAGCATTTGAAACATTCTGAAATGATCTACTAACGGTTTCCTCGGACCTATTAAAGTGATGCTTGATAACTCGATTTTTAAGTTGATGAGAAATGATATGTAAAAACATTGTCACTTGCTCATCAACAAGTATGTTCCTTGACGACTTCAATCCCCCTAAAGTTTGTAACATCTCACATAGTTTAAAAAAGGTAATTCTATTCATCCTAACTTGTTCAATATAGGTCTCATCACTAGCATATACAAGTCTTTTCACATAATCTTATTTTGCATAAAAATCTAAAATATAAGATCTAATCCTTGGTCTATAAGCATGTAGGCTATTGATGGCACCCAATGTAATCAAGAACCAAATCGCAACTGTACACATTTGCAACCATATTGTAATAGCAAGACCAATTCTTTTACGCCTCTCACATTTTACTATTAAAGGTAGTCGAGCTATTACTGTAAGATATTAAAGTGTTACATATCTTCAAATCGTAGTAAAATGGTCACATTTCTCCAATACTAATTTCAATAACAGTAAAATCAAATCAAAGAATTTAATTGCCGAAGAACTTACAGTGATTCAGTGAATACAAGATGCTCAACTCTAGGTGGAGGAAGCAATTAAACAAGCCAAATAAGAAGAGGAAGCAATAACAAACTATCAAAGAAAAATGAACAATACATATTAAGAATATTTACAAAGCATAAAATAGAAATTACAACTAAATATAAGGGTCTATTTAGAATCTTTAAAAAATACATATTAAGAAAAATAAACAATACATATCTTTAAAAAAATACAAACTAAATTCACTACTTTGTCTTACAATGCGCTTGTTTTATGTTTTTATCCGTTTTTTGTGTTGTTTATATTTCATTTATTTTCCCTGCCCTCATTCAACTATGTGTCAATTGAGTTGTAGTTTGATTAGCATTCATATTGTTGCAAGAGTAAGAGAATGTGAATTGTCTAGATTGTAGGAGAACGTGAATTGCATAGAGTGTATTTATCTTTGTATTTAAGAGTGAAAAAAGATTATGAATAATTCCATAAGATATATTCACATAATTTATTACTAAAGCACATATTGGGATAGTGGATTTGGGTGGAGGGAGGTGACATATATAACAAGACAGCCCTTGTCTTAATTCATAAAATAAAGAGGAGATTCTTAGCCAACCATTGTGTGTTTATCCCCACTTTACTTGTTTAATTCATAAAATAACAAGATAGCCCTTGTCTTAATTCATAAAAAAATATAGATTTAATCTAGAAAAGTGTACTCTAAATATTTTAATTGTTTATGTTATAAATCATCCCAATAATTTTAGTACAAAACCTTTTTAATTATTATTAAAAAATTAAAATTAATTAAAAGTAATAATGATAAATTGTTTTGATAAATAAAATATTTTAAAATAATATAATTTATATATTCATATTTTTTTTAAAATATGGATAAATCAGAAATATCTCAATACAGTATGGCACTTTAGAAAAACTCTTCCAACAAAAACTGCAGCTGACAATAAAATAATTGGCAAAGCAGAGACCAATATCCCCTGACTCCAGTAACTGTTGAAGAGGTACTCTAAAATTCTGCACCATCTGACCAAAAGTCACACACTTTGTAATGGAGAATTGTGAATTGAAGAATAGTTAGATGCCATTCAGAGATGAAATACCAGCACTTCATTAAGTAGAATAGCAACCGTAAATCTAAATAATTTATGATCACTTTCTGTAACGCCCCGAATTTGGGCATAGAAGGAATTGGCCTTGAGCGTGGGATCAGCTAGGAGACTACACATAAATATTTATGTGTGCAAGAAAATGACACAAATTGCTTGTTTGCTTTAATGGGTAAGTGATTTGGGTGTGTATGGGAGTGTTTGAGAAGCCTGGATTCAAGTATTGGCCCTTGCAAAATTTTTAGTTTTTCTCTTAAATGAACCTGAACATTGGCACTTAGGCCTTATTAGTAATAATGTTTGTTTTATGACACAAAAAGAGCCTGTGGTGTAGTGGCAAGGTGGCATGTGGTATAACTGAGAGGTCTGAGGTTCAAGTCTTGGATTACACAGTAGAATGTTTATTTTGCTGCTTGATCTGTGGAGGTAGAAGAGTTGGACTGAAACACTGTTGAAAGGAGTTTGAACTGGTCATGGAGGGATTTGTGGAGCAAGTCAAGGAGGAGATTGGGGAGACAATCAAGGAATTTCAAAATGGGAAGTTGGTAAGGTGTTGTGGCCGATTGGGACTCTAAGGATCTAAGAGATTTCGACTAGGGGAAATAGGGAGCAATTTTGACTGTAGGCATGTTCTTTGTTTCGGTTTTGTGGAGCTTGAAAGGAGAGGGCCGAATTTCCCTTGTGATTTTTGCCATTCGGGATTTCTTTCGGGTTCTACGTTTTGTCAACTGTGGTGACCAAAAGTGCCATTATTTTCTCCCTTTCTTCAATTGCCAATTAGGTTTTCTTTAGTGACCATCCCCTCTTGTCTATCTTCCTCCCTCGTTCTACTCTAACGATTGTTGGTAGAATAGTGATTGTGGATCTATTGTTAGTGCTGATTACCACCATCAATTGTCCACTGTGCCGAACCTAAGCTACTGCATTCTTTGCTCTTCTGATTCTTATACAAATTAAAGAATGGGTAATCACTTTTGATCAACGGTTAGTTGCAAATACCCGTTGGTTCAAGCAAGCCAATAGTTGGAGAGCACGTGAGCTAGTTTACTCGTTATCACGAACATGTGTGTAATCGCACTATCTTTGCTGTGAATTGGCAAAAGTCGAAAAGTCGAAACTTTGGCATTCGAGGCCTCACGAGCGTGTGATCGCTCATGTGGTAAATCGAGCCGCGATAGATTGTAGAGGCCTCGTGATCTTGGGCCTCGTTTGGCTAAAATGGGTCGTGTGGGCCCAATGGGCTTGTGGGCCCCATACGGATAAAATCCACGTTAAGTGGCAAATACTGGACTAGACTATGTAGTTCACATAACCGTGACTGAATTTGGGCTAAATGGGCCACACGAGCGTGTGGGCCCACTTGGGCCAAATATGGGCCTTGGGCCTATTTACACCGTAATGACCATAATGCCCTTGTTAAGGTAAAATGACTGTAATGCCCATGTAGGGTAAAATGACCGTAATGCCCCTATAGGGTAAAATGACCATAATGCCCCTGTAAGGTAAAATGACCATAGTGCCCCTATAGGGTAAAATGACCGTAATGTCCCTGTAGGGTAAAATGACCGTAATACCCCTATAGGGTAAAATGATCGTAATGCTCCTCGAGGGTAAATGACTGACTTGTGCTATGATTTGACTGATTTGACTGTGATTGTATGACTATGATTTAATTGACTTGACTATGAAAGATATGATGATTTGTGAGCCAGACATTCTGCATACATGACATACTGCATGGGGTTGGGATATTGGTTATGGAGGAAGCATTATTCTGATAGGGTTGCACGGGTCGCACAAGACGACTGTGGACCCAGTAATGATCTGTTAAGGTCGCACAGGTCGTACGAGATGACTATGGACCTACCGATGGCTTTAAGCCAATTAATCAGATTATGGCTCTGTGCCAATCTAATTATGGCTTTGTGCGGTCTTGATTATGACTTTGTGTCGATCATATTTATCCATGGCTGTGTGCCAGTCGTAATTATTGATGACTTTGTGTCGATCATACTTACCCATGGTTGTGTGTCGGTTATATTATCGTAGCTGATGGCTATGTGCCGATCTTATTACAGTTACTGATGGCTATGTGCCAATTATGAGATCGTTACTTAAGGCTTATAGCCGCATACATACTAGTAGCTTTGCTGCGATTTCGGTTAGTGCTACAACCGATGCTAACACTATAAGTGTAAGGATGGCGTGGGTGATTTATTCCCCACAGGTAGTGCAGGGTTGGACGAAGGCAAGTGCAGGGTTGGATGGGTTTGCTTGCATCATGCATCATTCATATTGAGACTATTACTGTGATGGGCTAGGCCCAATTGATTCTGTTATGGGATGTGACCCAAATGATATTGCTTTGTGCTTTGGCCCGCATATGCTCTGAACTGAACTGTACTGCTACTGTTAAAGGGCTCAAGCCCAGACTGATTCTGTTTTTGTATACTGACTATTTCTTTAATAAGGGGATTACACACTGAGTTTTTGTAAACTCACCCCATTTTTAACCTTTCAGGTAATCCCCAGCGTTAGACGGTTCGGAGCTGCGAGGGACTCAGAGAGGGCCACACAACTACACATGTTTTATTCTGTTTTGCTCATTTACTTAAGAACTTTGATTTTGATTCCAGTTGTAAGAAGGCCTCTATAATTTCTGGATTTTAAATTTGGGATTTTATTGATTGTGATTTATATATGCTAGAAGTAGAACACGGTTTTTCAAAACAATAACTATTTTCAAACGCTACGTTTCCACAACTCAATTTTTAAATATCACATTTTCATAAATCATTTCTTTTAAATTAAGCTTCCACAGCAAATAAGGTTTTAAAGGTAATAACATTTTAAATGGGAATAACTTTTTAATAAACCACAATTGAAAATAAACAAAAGCAAACTAAGGTTTTGTACAAGTTTTAAATGGCAAGAAGTTTTAAATTTCAAGAAGGGTTTTCAATGAAACATGGTTTTCGAAAAACACTTTAATGTGACACGCAAGATTCAGCCTTAACGTCTAGGCCGGGTTTGGGGTGTTACACTTTCAAAATATGCAAGTAAATTGCTTGTCTTATATGTTAAACATTAGATTCAACCTTAAGCAAAACATGAACCGTAACAATTACCTCAAAACTTGCCAAATCCAATGAAACAGAGACACCCTGTTGTTTGGAAATTCTTATAGTTGCTTGAATAACTTCCAACTTGAATGCCCCAAATCTCATCACCAGCCACTGCAATGATAGATACATGATAAGGCAATAGGAGTAGCTTTGGTGGTTAGCATCATTTTTAGCATAAATTTCCATTTTTCTTATGGCAACAATGACAAAAAAAAAATTCAACACCGCTAGATGACGTGTCAGATTTAAAAAGGAAAAGCATTTATGGAGGTAGACATGACATGAAACACTGTAGATTTAATAAACACATGTTTACTAATTTTATAGTGTCACATTTACACAGTTAACATGAGATATAAAACACAAACATGGGTTGTCACGCTTGATGGAGGATGGAAATATACTTAACAGATGCAATACATGTTAAAAAAAATGAAAAAGAAAAGAAATGAAGGGACACTGGTGTTAAAACTACATATCAGACGGTGAATCAAGACAAGGACACAAAAGGAACTAGGAACAGGTCGGGGAGAAGAATGTGAAGAAGGGAAGTGATTGTGAAAGATGATGGAAGAGAGAACAATATAGTGAGCAACAGAAAAAGGAGACAGAGAAAATAGAAACAAGCACAACTGATCTATTGTATCTGTCAAAATATGTTCTCCCAACATAAGAAGTACTAATGGAAATAAAACCTAGAACCACATTATTTAAATCAACACATTCACATGAAAAGGAAAACCATAACCTTATATTCTAAAGATTTTAATTTTCATAAAAAACCAGATACCTAACAATAAGATTTCGATCACTTATATTTCATTGTGGAGAAACAACTCCTAAAAGGAAGTTGTAATCCACTATTCCTAGTATTGATCTTTTCCATCATGCCTAAATTTTGCACCATTAAGAAACATTAACTTTCTCATCGTTTTTACCTTATTGACTCCAGGTTTTAGCCTTCAATTTGTTTTCCCTGAAACCACCTTACATCAATAACTTCAAAAGAAAATAGAAGGAAGGTTATTACCTCTCTATCATCCATGTTTTGCAGAGGATATTATCATGTTTGTTTCTAATAATATTTCAATCCTAAGCTAGAACTAGATGGCTTATTCAGACCACGTTGCTTAGGGAAAACTGCAAGTAGCCTTAGTAGGAGAACAAGTTGCAATGACAGTTCAATAAAGGATCAACCCAAATTTAAGGCTACAACAAAAGCCAAAAGTTAAGAAATTTGAGATTGCACAATTAGTATACAAATGGATTACACAGTTACCAAACAAATTTTCTTTCTCCCCCAGTAGTTACAAACATTTCATAACTCTATTTCTTCAATCATTTTAAAGGATTAAAAATCAAGAATTTTTATTGTACATAAGTTCTCTATTAGGCATTTAATGCATACTCAATTCCACTTCTCATTTCTATAATAAAGGCAAAATAACACATATAATTAGCTTATTTAAAGTTCCATCAATGCATCAAATGAATAATAAAGAGAAAAATAAATTACTAGTTCTAAAACCCTTAACGCATGCAATCAAAGAGTTTTGATTGTAAACTAAAGAACATATCGATTAGTAAAACAAGCTTCAGGTTGAATAGAGAGAAAAACCACCAAGCTGGGTGAACAGAGAGGCAAAAATTTAACACTGTCTTATATTGTGCTAACAGGATTAATTTAACAATGACAAGTGAAAAGAAGAAACACCATGAAAATAAAACCAGTACTAATCTTCAAAACTAAAAAGAAACCTATTATTTCTACTAATTTAACAAAAAAAATTAGAAAAAAAGGAAATCAAAATGGGAGAAGAGTTACCTCAGGGACGAATGCTCACATCGAACTAATCCGATTGTTTCTCTTCTCAAGTTTTCACCTCATGCGATTCTTAATTGAAGGCCTTGTTGAGGGTTGTTAGGGTTTGTCAAAGGGTTGGTGAGGATAGAAGCGTGAAAAAGAGGGAGAAGGTTGGAAGGAAATAGGAAGAAGAATGAAAAAAAGAAGAAACTGGTATAGACGTGAGAAAGAAATGAAAGGGTAAAGTTGAACTCTGACCTAAATTTTTCACACTGAATGTTTATCCCATGGGGAGAGTACCGAATTGTAAACGGCGGTTTTGGCTTGAATAACCTCGTATGGAATAGGGATATAATAGCCCATTACAGCCAACCAAACAAAGGCTTACGTTTGGGTCCACAAAACTCAGTTGTAATGGCTTAGCATTATAGCCAACCAAACATACTGCAAAGTTTAATTATGTGGTTTGTTCAAATTGAGGAGTCAAAAGATGTTGATATTTTATCCATTAAAGAATTCAAGGTTCATTACTAGTTCATGAAAGGAAATTGCTACAGCAAGACAATGCAGAATTAGCATTGAAAGTCTCATCAAATCATTTGAGCATAGGAGATAGAGGATGTGGATCAAATGGCAACAACAGCAGAGGCTGAGGTAGAGGCTGTAGCAAAGGTCGAGGAAACTATGTTCATCAACAGAATCAATATCAAGGAAACCAATTTCATGAAAGAGGAAGAGGACGGGGTGGGTACCAAGTAACGTCAATAGACAAGTCAAATGTTGAATGCTATCGGTGTCACAAGTATGGTCACTATAAGTCAGAGCGTTAAACAAATTTGTCAAGTGCATATGGGGAAGAATCCAATTTTGCAGAAAAAGGGGGAGAGCAAGTTGAAGAGATATCATTGCTGATGGTATGTCATGAACAAGAGTCAACCAATAAGAACTTGTGATATTTAGACACTGGGTGCAACAATTACATAAGTGGAGATAAGACAGTATTTTCTATTCTTGATGAATCTTTCAGGGATAATGTGAAGTTTGGAAACAATTATATGATCCCTGTGATAGGAAAAGGGTAGGTAACTATACTAACTAAAAGTAAAGTTGCTCAAACCATGTCTAATGTCCTTTTTGTCCCATATTTAAAGAACAAATTATTAAGTATTGGCCAGCTGTAAGAGAAAGGTTACGAGATCATAATAAAAAATAGGGCGTGTCGAGTTCTAGATGAAAAATTAGGATTAATCGCTCAAGTTACTATGACAACAAATTGAATGTTTCCTCTCTACCTCAATCATTCTACCTAGTCATGTTATGCAACAAGTTCAACTGATCAAGTGCAGCTGTGGCATTTTCGTTACGGTTATCTCAGTTTTGGAGGTTTACAAATGCTTCAACGAAAGAAAATGGTAGCTAGTCTCCCGCATCTTTTTAATCCTGCATATGTATGTGAGGAATGTGTTCTCGGTAAGCAACATCGAGAACTATTTTCAAACAAGAAATCTAAGAGAGCAAGAAAACCATTGGATATAGTGCACTCTGATATTTTTGGGCCAATTAATCCCATTTCAATAGAGGTAAACGATATCTTATCACCTTCATTGATGACTTGAGTAGAAAAACCTAGGTCTACTTTTTGCAGGAAAAGTCTGAAGCTTTAACAACTTTCAAAACCTATAAAGCAAGAGTTGAGAAATAAGTAGGACATCCAATACAAGTATTGCGGACTGATCGTGGAGGAGAATATAATTCACATGAATTCACAAATTTTTGTGAAGAGCAAGGCATTAAAAGGAAATTAATAGTGACCTACAAACCGTAGCAGAATGGCGTATCCAAGAGAAAGAATCGAACTATCTTTAACATGGTGAGAAGTTTATTGCAATGGGGCAGAGTTCCAAAGATGTCTTGGCTAGAGGCTGTCAACTGGAGCATTCATATTCTGAATAAGAGTCCAATTTTACCGTTCAGAATATGAAACTGTAATAGGCATGAAGTGGAAGAAGACCTGACACCAACCATTTCAGAATTTTTGGGTGTATTGCTTATGCCTATGTTCCTGATAAAAAAATAAAGAAGTTGGAAGACAAAGGAGAAAAATGCATCTTTCTTGGTATTTGTGTTTGTACTAAAGCTTTCAAATTGTATAATCTTAGCACTAAGAACATTGTCATCAGTCGAGACGTAATTTTTTATGAAGAAAATTTCTGGGATTAGGATACAATAGAAGTTCAATGGCATATTGTAGGAGATTTTGATGGATAAGATTTAGAGTTGCAAGTTGAGGATAATTTGCAGCCACTTCACGAACAAGCTATAATTCAAAGGTCACCTGAAGCTGCAATAGAACCAACATCACCACATATAAGAAAAAGACATGCATAGATGAGGGACTATGAAGTGACACGGATCAACCAATCCAAAGACCCACTTACGTATTTTGCTCTTTTTACAGACTGTGATCCTGTAACTTTTGAAGATGTAGTTAAATAGTCTAAATGGAGGTGAGAAATATATGATGAAATTGTTTCCATTAAAAGAAACAAAACTTGGGAGTTAGCTGAGCTTCCAAGGGGACATAAAATTGTTGATATGAAGTGGGTCTATAAGACGAAATTGAAGAAGAATGGTGAAGTTGACAAGTGCAAAGCACGCTTGGTCACGAAAGGCTATAGCCAGGAGCTTGGCATCGATTACAAGGAGGTATTCGCTCTAGATGCTAGGCATGACACGATAAGAATGGTGATTGCTTTGGCTGCTCAAAATTCTTGGTCGATCTTTCAACTAGATGTCAAGTCCACATTCTTGCATAGAGATTTGAATGAGCTGGTATTTGTTAAACAACCTCCTGGATATTTTAAGATTGGGGAAGAGCATAAAGTGTATAAGTTAAAAAATGGCTTTGTACAGACTTAAACAAGCCCCTTGAGCTTGCTATAGTCGTATTGAGGCTTATTTTCTTAAAGACAGTTTTTAGAAATGTCCTTATGAACATACTTTTTTTTTTGTAAAAATGGAAAATGATAGGAAAATGGTAATGGTCTGCCTGTATGTTGATGATTTTTCGTTTACTAGGAATGATCAAACTATGTTTGAAAAGTTTAAAAAATCTATGATGGTTGAATTTGACATGCCTGGCCTTGGAAGAATGCATTATTTCCTGGGTATAGAGGTTGTTCAATTAGATGCAGGTATTTTTATTTCTCAAAGGAGGTATGTACAAGATATTCTAATGAGGTTTCAAATGGTGGACTGCAATCCAGTTTATACACCAGCAGAGACAAGTTTAAAGTTCGTAAAGATGGCAATGGAAGAGACGTTGATAGTACTTTGTACAAGCAAATTGTGGGAAGCTTGATGTATCTTATTGCGACAAAGCCGGATATAATGTAACAGCCCGATTTAGGGGCCAGTCAGAACAATGGTCTCGGGGCCACTAATCTAGGGCCAGAGAAAATTATTTTCATGTTATTTTATGAGTTATAACATGATTATAAAGGAGCATGAAAATTTTGGGGCTTTAATTTTAGTGATTTCATGTTTAATCGCGAAAAAGAACTAAATCGCATAAAGTGCGAAAGTTCTATTTTATTTGCTAGAGGTGCCAAATAGCTATAGAATATTAAATTGGAGGTCCTTAATGTGCAATTAGGCCATGGGGAAGTGATGGCTGGCCATAGGGGGACAAAGAAATGACTTTGTCAACTGGTTAGGTGAAAATTTGGTGATGAAAATTGATTTTTTTTTATAAAATAAAGAAAGAAAAGATATCATCTTTTCACTCCATCTTCTCCACCAAAAATTTGCAGCAAAATGGGGGTTGAGAACTCAAAAGTTTCAGCCAAGATTTTCTCCTTACAAGTAAGTGATTTGTGTGGCCTTTCTTTAAAATTTTTGTACTTTTGGAATCCCTAAAGCTTAAGCTAGCTAATGAGGGGACTATTTTACAAAATGGTTAAGATTCTAGGGTTTTTCCCTGACAGCAATTATGTTGTTTTCTAAAATTTTATGGAAGAAAATAAGTCCTAGTTGTTAAATATACACCTTTTGTGACAGGTGTTTCCATGAAAACACCTAAAAGGATCTTTTTTTGAAAGGTTCTGAAAAAGATGATAAATGTGTGAAATAATTGAAATTTTGAGTGGCTATAAGAGAGAATATGAATCAGCTAGGCTTGAATGATAAGGAAATTTCACGAAAATTGATATACGAGCCTAGGGGAAAAATCGTAATTTTGCCAAAGTTAAGGGCAAAATGGTAATTTTTCCAAAGTATAAATTTTAAAATGTATTGATTAGTGTGGTGATTAAATGAGGAAATTTTATTGTTATAGATCAAAGAAAACGAGATTCGGACCTAGAGCGGGGGAAAAGAGAGATATTGACGAATAGGTCCCTTTTTACCCCTTTGGTATCGAGGTAAGTTCGTGTGCAAATAATGCAATCTTAAGTGAAGTATTTGATATTTCGATGTTGTATGAATTGCATATTGTCTCTATGAAATATATTAAATACATTTTGACGAGATGTCAAGAAATGAAAAATCTTCAATTGAACTTTAAGAATGGATAGAATGCAAATACTATGATACTAAGGTTATTAAGGTTCTGCGTAAGACCATATTTGGGATATGGCCTCGGTGTGAGATTTTGTATAAGACCATGTCAAGGACATGGCATCGATATCATATTTCATGTAAGACCAAATCGGGGATTTGGCTTTGATGCGATACCGCATGTAGAGACTCAAAAGTATCTTGTAGCATTTCGAGTCAATTCAATAGGTATGCTGAAAATAAGGAAGTATGTGGATATGTCATGAGTGGTACAGGTATGTACCCAGAACTCATATGAAGTGATTTCGGTATATGAATAGTAAGTTTATGTGTAAATGATGCATTCTTTATTGCATATGTTTTACTCATTAATGCATTACGTGAATGCGTATAATTATTGTAGAGATCCATTAAAAATGATAGAGAGTGAGGAAATCCTCGGATGAACATTCGAAATAGGAAAATGGGTGTGAATAAATATCCGTGAATATGAGACAAATGGTAGGCTGTATGTGATACCACCTTATTATTTGTTAGCGATGGCTGTGTGCGATACCATTGTATTTATTATGAATGGTGTGTTGTATGCAATACCACTTTATTATTCGTTATCGATGGGCTGTGTGCGATACCATCGTGTTTAGCATAAATGGTGGGTTGTAAGCGATATCACCTTATTATTCGTTATCGATGGGCTATGTATGATACCATTGTGTTTAGCATAAATGGTGGGCTGTGTGCGATACCGCCTTATTAATTATTAAATGGTGGGTTGTGTGCGAAATCATCGAGTATTTATTTTTATTTCGAGGTGTTATCGAGAAACTTGACTAAGTGAAATTACATGTGGCTTTCTGGTGATAAATGCGGGGTATAAATGCAAATAAGGGTGAACAATGTTTTATGATATGTGTTTGTAATATGTGAAAGTTTAGAATGAGTAAGCATTGTGAATGATTGAGTGGGTAACCATGAGCTTAAATGTAAATCTCATTACAATTCTTTTGTGGTTGAGTAAAATAAATGAATGTCAATAGCTGATTATTATTTGCATATGAACTTACTAAGCGTTATTGCTTACTCATTTTCCTTTCCTATCTCTTATAGGTTATTTTAACTAGCTTGGGTTGGAGATAGCCGAAGATGATTTCACACTATCGAGCAGTCATTTGGGTATAAGTTTTCAAGTCTTCTTGAGATATGGTATGTATAGGAATCTTATCTTTTGATTGATTAAGTCATAGTTAATGTAGTCAAATGTGTTGGCTTAATACGGTTGATGGATTGATTGTGTATAACCACGGATGATGGCTTATGTCGATTATAATTATGCTAGTGCTAGCGCTCTCTCGTGTATGCGAAGCTAGTATGGTTATCATGGATTAAATGTGAAATTAAGTATTATAAATGATGATATGAGAATGACATGTGATGTTGTATGAATGTGTGGTTGTGAGGGTAGCAAGATGGTTTGGAAAATAGCCTAAAAATTGTCCATACGGGTAGACAAACGGGAGTGTCAGCCCCATGGGTGTGTGGTTAGGCCGTGTGTCCCCTGCATGTTAGTTTTACAAGTCCGTATGCTCAGTAATAAACACACGGGCAGAGACACGGCCGTGTGTCTCAGTCGTGTGGATGGCACAGCTATGGACATGGGCGTGTGCCCAGGCTGTACGAGGTCTACACCTGAATTTGGAATTTAATTCGCCACACGGGCGTGTGACTAGCCGTGTGATGCAAGTCAGCGTCAACCACGGGCCAGGCACACGGGCGTGTGATAGGCCGTGTGATGGAAGTCAGTGTCGACCACTGGTGTGGAACACTGACGTGTGATATGTCACACGGGCGTGTCCCTTCTTCCACACAGGCGTGTGGATTGTTTTCAGAAAATTTTATAAGGTTTTACAGAAAGCTTCGAAAGAGTTCGATTTGATCCCGAACCATTCCTAAAGCGTGATTTAAGTCTTGTAGACATGTTTAAGAGGTGTTAATAAAAGTTTTAAATTTGTAAAGAGAGTTAAGTCTTAGAGTTGTATGATTGTTTGCGTATAAGCCCAATAATGCCTCGTACCCTATTATGGCGTTGAATATGGGTAAGGGGTCTTACATTTAGTGGTATCAAAGCTATGGTTTAGTCGATTCTCAGACTAACCTAGCGTATGAGAGTTTAGCTGAACATGCTATATTACTACTCATGATAGTGTGATATCTCCCGACTCTAATGAAATTGTTTTGTTAAGACAGAGATGATTCCCAACTGAGCTATTTTTGATAATGCTGAAAATGATAATGAGATAATCATAAGTTTGGAAAAGTGAAAAACATGGAATGAAATGAAAGTTATATGGTGATAAGCTCATCATGTTGGTTTGACATGCATACGGTGTTATATGCTCAACATATTTGATTAAGTGAATATGGTGAGTAAACTAACCCAATGAACGGGATATGTGTGTATGTACGTTTTTTTAATAATGTACAATCAGTATGCCCACATAGTTGAATCACATGTTTAACTGTTAAATTAGAGAATATACAATGTTTTGTTTTATGACTTTGTTATGATGCCATAAACATGATAATAGTATATGAGTTGAACTGAAAGGTCAAATTATGTAGAACGTAGGAGATGAATACGATTGTCTAGTAATGAATTGATGAATAAGACCATGGTTAGACCATGGCAGTACATGTGATCCCATATAAGACCATGTCTGGGACATGGCATTGGCATCGATAGATGATCTCATGTAAGACCATATCTAGGATATGGCATCGGCATCGAATAGTGATTCCGTATAAGACCACGTCTGGGACCTGGCTTCGGTATGAAATCGTGTAAGACCATGTCTTGGGCATGGCATCGACGTAAGTTCTCGTGTAAGACCATATCTGGGATATGGCGTCGACATCAATATGAGATCCCGTGTAAGACCTTATCTGGGATATGGCATCGGCATCGACATGTGTTTCCATGTAAGACCATATTTGGGATTTGGCATTTGTATCGATATGAGATTTCGTGTAAGACCATAGCGAGACTATGGCATCATGACAACATGTAAGATTATAACTGGGCTATGATATTATGATACGAGTAAGACCATAGTTGGACTATGGCAATCAAGTAAACGACGTACTCAGACTTGTAAGACGTTCTCTAATTTGACAAGTGATAGTAAGAGAAATCGGAATTGGATGTTGGGTATTTAATTTGATATTGATACAGAGCTTGAGTAAGTAAAATCACAGTTTGAAATTATGGGTGAAAGAAAATATTTGTAATTTGAATAAATGTGAAAATTCGCTTCGAGTGAGCTGTATGATTACGATGATATTTCATTAATGATGATAAATGCTAAGGTATATGTGTGTAAGTTGAGAGTCAAGTTAGAGGCTTTACGACCTCACCCCCTTACCAGTGTTGATTAGTAATGAAATTTTACGAGAGTCGAGTTGGATAAGTTCACAATTGTGAAACTAAAGAGTTTAGTGGTGAAACGATTAGTAATGCATACAAAGATGATAATAGTTTGGAAAGTGGAAACAGTTTTGGGAGGAGCACCAGAATGTTTTAAAGATTTCACCGATGATACAATGTCACGAATAAAGAAAAATTTATTCCCAGCTATTCGACTCAATTGAGTATGAAATCTAGAGTTTGTATTTACCGAAATCTTCCCGAATTGATGTTCATTAGTAAATGGAATAATAAAGGGATTATGATGACGAAAATAGTCAGAGAAACAATTTTCGAACTACAAAGGTGTTTGAGCATGACGATTATGGTTGAATAGATTGTAATGATCTCTTTAAGTATTCTGTATAAATATTTATTCCCCTTCAGGGGTTACGTGGTTGTTCATTTTATGAAATTATGATCGTGAAAGAATGTTAACTAATTGTAAAGGTAGACGAAACTGCTGTCAATTTGGTTGGTTCGTGACCGGCATTTCCTTATCTCTTCAAAATTCTACTCTAGTATGTTGGAGTAGAGTTAGTGGTAAAAATTTTATGTGAGACTATTCTTATGTTTTTATTGATCATGGTTTATCTTTAAAGTATGTTCTTCAACATGTGATAGCTATGTTTACTATGGTTATGCTTTTAGTTCGATCATAGAAAAGTGATGATTCTAGTATGTGGATACCTCTAATTTTTGTATAAGAAGTTAATATTGACAAAGGTGTAAGTAGCAAAATCACAAGTTTCAAGTTGTGTGATGGATTTTTCAGGTAAGCCGAATAAAGTCAATGCATTCAATTGAGATATTCTTGTTATTTCGAGCTAAGGCGATAGCACAGATTTTTGGTTAGCGTAACAAGAGAATTTAAAGAGATTGTGTGTTTGAACTGCATCCTCAGTATGAAGAAAAGAGTATTTTGATATATTATATTCAATAGTTGAAGTTAACCTAGTTACTTTTGTTTAAGTAGATTGATTTGTTGAAATATGATTCGAGATATATATATTTAAGCATGCTTCAACAAAGAGAATAAATCCTGTGTATTCACGAGTATGAAGATGGATAGTCTGAATGAGGAAATTAGATTTTAGAAAGCATAATACGGAGATATGCCTATTGAAATATTCTAACCGAATGATGTTAATTACAAGTTGAAGTTGTTCTGATTTAAGGGTTATCACAATTATGAAAGTTTAAATGGTCTATTGCATATTACCAAAGTTGAAAGCAATTGAAGGTATTATTAATCGAAAGTTTTAGTTCTGAGTACAGTTTGAATTGAGAAAGGAATTTATGATTTTTAGTGATGTGCTATTGAACAAATTGGGATATGTCTTAATACCAGATGTAAAGAGGTAGTTTGCATATTTAGGTGGTTAAAGTTACATCCAAAAAGAATTGTTCGACTAGTAATTTAGAGACGACCACTTTTATGGCTGTGTTATGAATTCGACGATATAGTGTGATCTATGGAAAATGTCATGTGCATTCTGAATTTTGATGAGTTAAAGTATCTAATGTTGTAGAAAAATTTGAATGTAAGATAGTGATGATGGTTTGAGTTATTGCAAGAGTATGTGTAGTTATTGAGTTACCTTTCGAGAAGCAGATGTAGTAAAGATATCTGGATGGAAAACCCTCGTTTAATTGATACGAGTTGGTTACTCGATTGACCTTAGTTGATAATATCCTAAATTTAGCAATCTTAAGTGCTAAAACGAGTTTTTCCTTGTGAAATAGAGAAGTTCAGAAGTGTGATAGTGAATGGTAATCTAAATGAGTCCAAAATGAGTTTACTTCTGATGTTAAAATTCAGGTCAGATATGGTTTCTGTTATTATCGTTATCTCGAGATAGAATGTGCATATTGATGAAGCCAGAACTTATGTAGAAGATTTAGTACGAGGCTAAGTGGTAGCACGTCTGTTCATCCAAGAATAATGAAATGAGCAGTCATATGAGTAGGTGTCCTGGTGATTGAGTGTATATGTATATCAAGATATTTTTTATTTTATATCCAGAGGTCGATTTGTCGACAGGTATAGGCTGAATTTCAAGAGTATTCAACACTATTACAGTCAGTGGAGATTCCAGGGAGAAAATAAGTTGACAATACTACAGATTTTGATTTTGGACTGTTATAATCCTCAAAAAGAAAGATATCATTTGGATTGTGGTGAATTGTTTGATAAAGATTTGTATGATCATTTTTAGCATGTACGGAAATATTATTTGACAGATTACTGAGTATATGTGTTTCAAAAAGAGAGTGATTTAGATTTTAAAGACGTGCTTCAACATTGTGTACTAAAGTATAAAAGTCATTAGCAAGAGATATACGAGGGTAAATGGATTCGTGATTCTGAAAAGTTGGTGGAAACGTTTCATGAAAGTTGAAAGCAACTTCTTCTGGTAAGATTTTCGGGGACGAAAATCCCTAAGGGGGGAGAATTGTAACAGCCTAATTTAGGGGCTAGTCGGACCAATGGTCTCGGGACCACTAATTCGGGTTCAGAGAAAATTATTTTAATGTTATTTTATGACTTACAACACGATTATAAAGGAGCATGAAAATTTTGGTGCTTTAATTTTAGCGATTTCATGCTTAATCGCGAAAAAGGACTAAATCGCATAAAGTGCGGAAGTTCTATTTTATTTGCTAGAGGTACCAAATAGCCATAGAATATTAAATTAGAAGTCCTTTATGTGCAATTAGGCCATAGGGAAGTGATGACCGGCCATAGGGGGACAAAGAAATAACTTTGTCAATTGGTTAGGTGAAAATTTGGTGATGAAAATTGATATTTTTTATAAAATAAAGAAAGAAAAGATATCATCTTTTCACTCCATCTTCTCCACCGCAAATTTTCAGCAAAATGGGGGTTGAGAACTCAAAAATTTCATCCAAGCTTTCCTCCTTACAAGTAAGTGATTTGGGTGGCCTTTCTTGAAAATTTATGTACTTTTGGAATCCCTAAAGCTTAAGCTAGCTAATGAGGGGACTATTTTGCAAAATGGTTAAGATTCTAGGGTTCTTCCATGAGAGCAATTATGTTGTTTGTTGGAATTTTATGGAAGAAAATAAGTCCTAGTTGTTAAATATACAACTTTTGTGAAAGGTGTTTCCATGAAAACATTTAAAAGGATATTTTTTTAAAAGGTTCTAAAATAGATGATAAAGGTGTGAAATAGTTGAAATTTTGAGTGGCTATAAGAGAGAATATGAATCGGCTAGGCTTGAATGATAAGGAAATTTCACGAAAATTGATATACGAGCCTAGGGGAAAATCATAAATTTGCCAAAGTATAAGGGCAAAATGGTAATTTTTCCAAAGTAGAAATTTTAAAATGTATTGATTAGTGTGGTTATTAAATGAGTAAATTTTATTGTTACAGATAAAAAAAAGAGATTAGGACCTAGAGCAGGGAAAAAGAGAGATATTGACGAATAGATCCCTTTTTACCCCTTTAGTATCGAGGTAAGTTCGTGTGCAAATAATGCAATCTTAAGTGAAGTATTTGATATTTCGATGCTGTATGAATTGCATATTGTCTCTATGAAATATATTAAATACATTTTGACGAGATGTCAAGAAATGAAAAATCTTCAATTGAACTTTAAGAATGGATAGAATGCAAATACTATGATACTAATGTTATTAAGGTTCTGCGTAAGACTATATTTGGGATATGGCCTCGGTGTGAGATTTCGTATAAGACCATATCAGGGACATGGCATCGATATGATATTTCATATAAGACCAAATCGGGGATATGGCGTTGATGCGATACCATATGTAAGAGACTCAAAAGTATCTTGTAGCATTTCGAGCGATTCAACAGGTATGTTGAAAATAAAGAAGTATGTGGATATGTCATGAGTGGTACAGGTATGTACCCAGAACTCATATGAAGTGATTTCGGTATATAATGAATCCATAGTAAGTTTATGTGTAAATGATACATTCTTTATTGCATATGTTTTACTCATTAATGCATTGCGTGAATGCGTATAATTATTGTAGAGATCCATTAAAAATGATAGAGAGTGAGGAAATCCTCGGATGAACATTTAAAATAGGAAAATGGGTGTGAATAAATATCCGTGAATGTGAGACAAATGGTGGGCTATATGCGATACCACCTTATTATTTGTTAGCGATGGGTTGTGTGCGATACCATCGTATTTATTATCAATGTTGGGCTGTGTGCGATACCACCTTATTATTCGTTATTAATGGGCTGTGTGTGATACCATCGTGTTTAGCATAAATGGTGGGTTGTGTGCGATACCACCTTATTATTCGTTATCGATGGGCTGTGTGCAATACCATCGTGTTTAGCATAAATGGTGGGCTGTGTGCGATATCGCCTTATTAATTATTAAATAGTGGGTTGTGTGCGAAACCACCGATTATTTATTTTTATTTCGAGGTGTTATCGAGAAACTTGACTAAGTGAAATTACATGTGGCTTTCTGGTGATAAATGCGGGGTATAAGTGCAAGTAAGGGTGAACAATGTTTTATGATATGTGTTTGTAATATGTGAAAGTTTGAAATGAGTAAGCATTCTGAATGATTAAGTGGGTAACCATGAGCTTAAATGTAAATCTCATTACAATACCTTTGTGGTTGAGTAAAATAAATGAATTTCAATAGTTGATTATTATTTGCATATGAACTTACTAAGCGTTATTGCTTACTCATTTTCCTTTCCTATCTCTTATAGGTTATTTTAACTAGCTCGGGTTGGAGATTACCGGAGATGCTTTCACACTATCGAGCAGTCATTTGGGTATAAGTTTTCAAGTCTTCTTAAGATATGGCATGTATAGGGATCTTATCTTTTGATTGATTAAGTCATAGTTAATGTAGCCAAATGTGTTGGCCTAATACGGTTGATAGATCGATTGTGTATAGCCACGGATGATGGCTTCTGTCGATTATAGTTATGCTAGTGCTAGCGCTCTCTTGTGTATGGGAAGCTAGTATGGTTATCATGGATTAAATGTGAAATTAAGTATTATAAATGTTGATATGAGAATGACATGTGATGTTGTATGAATGTGTGGTTGTGAGGGTAGTTGTCCACACGGGTAGACAAACGGGCGTGTGTCTAGGCCGTGTGTGGCACATAGTCAGCCCATAGGTGTATGGTTAGGTCGTGTGTCCCCTGCATGTTAGTTTTACAAGTCAGTATGCTCAGTAGTAAACACACGGGCAGAGACACGGCCGTGTGTCTCAACCGTGTGGATGGCACGACTATGGACATAGGCGTGTGCCCAGGCCGTGCGAGGTCTGCACCTGAATTTGGAATTTAATTCGCCACACGGTCGAAGGGCACGGGCGTGTGATTGGCTGTGTGATGCAAGTCAGTGTCGACCACAGTCCAGGCAAATGGGCGTGTGACAGGCCGTGTGATGCAAGTCAGTGTCGACCACGGGCGTGTCCCTTCTTCCACACGGACGTGTGGACTATTTTGAATAAATTTTATAAGGTTTTCCAGAAAGCTTCGAAAGAGTTCGATTTGATCTCGAACCATTCCTAAGCGTGATTTAAGTCTTGTAGACATGTTTAAGAGGTGTTAATAAAATTTTTAAATTTGTAAAGAAGGTTAAGTCTCAGAGTTGTATGATTGTTTGCGTATAAGCCCAGTAATGCCCCGTACCCTATTCCAGCGTTGAATACAGGTAAGGGGTGTTACATATAACGTATGTTGTAAGTCTTATTTGTAGATTCATGGAATGTCTAAAGGAAATGCATCTCCAAGAAGCAAAAAGAATCCTTAGAATTTTCAAGGTACAACTAACTATGGAATTTTGCACAAGAGAGGGGAAAAATCAAATTTGATTGGGTTTATAGATAGTGACTACGCATGAGACCAAGATGATAGGAAAAGTACATCTGGTTATGTCTTTAAGATGGGGTCAGGAGCTATTTCATGGTCACCACAAAAACAACCAATTGTCACTCTGCTAACAAATGAAGCAAAACTTGTAGCTACATCAACATGTGTCTGTCAAGCCATTTGGCTGAGAAAGCTTCTTGAGGAAGTTCATTTCAAATAAAAAGGGCCTACTCTTATTTACTGTGGCAATAGTTCAACCATAAAGCTGTCGAAGAATCCTATTTTGCATGGGAGAAGTGAACATATTGATGTACGATATCACTTTTTGAGAGATCATGTGAACAATGAAGAGATTGATATGGTCTACTGCAGGAGTGAGGATCAAATCGCAGACATATTTACGAAAGCTCTTAAAATTGTAGCATTTCAGAAGCTGCGATAAATGCTTGGAGTTAGCAAGGCAGAAAGTTCTTAGTTTAAACTGATATTAGAAATTAATATTAGCTTAAGGGAGGATTTGTTAGATATTTGCAGTAGTTAGCATTTGATTTAAATTGATATGCTTTCCAAGATTTTAGGAGTTAGTTTCGCAAATTTCTATTTTTCTTTGTTAGTTGTACAACCTATTTCCTCCCAAACTCTTTCTCTTCCATCTGTTGTTATATCTGCTGCTCACTTAACAGTAACAGTTATATGGTTTTTTTTTTCATTCATTTTTCTTTTTCCTTTTTTCATGTGCTGGGTTGGTAAACAATGTGTATAAAAGTAGTCTATGTCAAAAACGATGTTAGAAAATCTATATTGGAGTAGGATAAAATTTTAAAAATTTGAAACCTAAAGATTTATCGGTTAAGAAGCTTAATTATTAATTTTTGTAAAGGACGAAAAATTAATTTATTGAATTTTTTAGAATTAGAACTAAATTGAAAATTTTTGTAAATTTTGAGGGCTAAATTTAATTAATTTTTTTAGAATTCAAACTAAAATGACAAATTTTGTAAAAATTAAGGGCTAAATTTGTTGAATGTTTTATATTTAGGATCAAATTGGTATAATGTGTAAACATTGGAGGGCTAAATCTATTATTAGATAATAAAAATGGTCAAATCAGCAGACTAAAATATTTTATTTCGAAAAGTTTAATAACTAAATTAGAAAAATTAATAATTCAATGACCAAAATAAAACAAAAGGAATAGTTTGATGACTACTTTTATAATTTACCCATAAATATATATAATATATAACATAATATTAAAGTTATCCCATGTAAAGAGAAGGAAGAATTAGGATTTCTTCAATTTTAAAACTACTTAGCAATGGGATATTTTTGAGTGTCGTGGGATGGTTAATTCATTTCCCTATTTTTTTAATATTAATCTCATTATAAATTTTTATCATATATTTTTATATAATACTTAGAATTATCCATAGTCCCTCCCCAATCTTTAAATAGGAGGATAATGTGCTTCAACGCGCTCGAATCCACGTCCTTCTGCACTGGGAACAATGTCGATGCCAATTGAGTTAAGACTTAATCGGCAATAATGCTGACAAGAATAGGGTAATCCCCTTCAATCTTATTCATAGACTTCAAGAGTATACGTAATATTTATATTGAAGTAGTCACGCAGGAATAGGAAAGATATAGGCTTAATGACAATTTTGGCCACTAACGTTCGCATGTTTTGTCAAAATGGCTCTAATTGTATTTTTGAGCCTTTGTTTGCCATCAACTTTTATTCTTTTTTTCAAATTACGTTTTCTAACATATTTAATAAAAGTACCGTTAAAAAAAGTTAATAGGGATGATTTGGAATTTCATATGTGGAATATTTTTAATGAAATGTAATTTATTACTTAAATAACCCTATAAGATAATTACATGTGGAAAATAATAAAATAAATAAATAATACATGAAATTAAAAAAATAGCTCTTAATTTAAAGAAAATAAACGTAATTATGAAAAAAAAATTAATTAAGTAGAAAAACCTCTCAGTAAACAAATGTATGAAAGATTGAAACCTTTTGAAAAAAAAAAGAAGAACGATTGAAACCTTGATTTTATTCATTAAATATGTTAGAAAGAGCAATTTGAAAAAAAAAAAATCAAAGTTTGATAGACAAAAAATGCTCAAAAATACAATTAAGGTAATTTTGACAAAATATGCAAGCATTAGTGATCAAATTTATAATTAAGCCAAAGATATATAACAAATTTCTAAATATATACCTAAAAGATATACAATATATTTAGATATTCTTAAAAGATAATATTCTATAATAATATTTTAACAAATGTGGATGCCCTTACAGGTGAGCGTTCGATTGAATCGAATCGAATAAAAAAAATTTGAGTTAATCGAGTTGACGGATCATATTTTATCATCTTAATTTGATTTGAAATTTTCTAGAATCGAGTCGAGTGAGATGGAATTCGAATCGAATATATTTGTTCGAGTAAAATTTTAAAAAATAATTTTGGGTCCTTGTAACCATTGTCACCCACTGTAATAAAATTTGTCCACCGTAATCAAGTTTTTTATTAACCTTCATCACCTCATAATTTATTTATTAATCTTTTATATACGGGTTAGCTTCTTTGCTTGATTAGTTGTTTCAATTATCTTCAAATTCTTGTCACTATGTATTTTTGAATTAAAAAATATATTAAATGTAAAAATGTGATTTTTTAATAAAAGTTATTTTAAAGATAAAATGTAAAATTGATACCAATATAAAATTTTAACACGAATATTTTATGGCATTATTAATAGTTCAATTTTAATATAAATATTCAATATGACTAAACAATTCAATTATATAAATAATATAAAATGTGAAATTTAATTTAATAATATAAATAGTAGATATAAATAAAGTTATTACTATTTATGTTTAGGGCTTTTTTTTGGACAATTTTGATTTTTTATTTGGGAGTAAAGGGTGAGAAGTAAAAGTTTAGGGGGAAAATAAAAAGTTTTGAGGAGTAAAAATTTGAGGGAAAGTAAATAGGGGGAGTAAAATTTTGAAGGAAAAATACTTAAAAAATGGGGGAGGGGATGAATTTGGGTAGATGGGGGGTGGCATAGGAAGGGAGTAAAAGTTTTAGCGGAAAAATAGGAGGGAGTAAAAATTTTGGGGGAAAGAAAGTTTTGAGGGTTTTTGAGAGTAAACTTTTAAGGAAAAGTAAATGGGAGAGTAAAATTTTGGTAGGAAATGGATTTTGGGTAGATGGGAGGTTGGGATGGAAGGAGAGTAAAAGTTTTAGGAGAAAAGTGGAAAAGAGTAAAAGTTTTGAGAGAAAAATAAAAAAGGTTTGGAAGTTTGGGAAAAAAAAGTAAAATATTATAGTTTAATATTCGATTTATTTGAATTATTCGAGTTATTCGAATTTAAAAACTCAACTCGATTCGAACTCAAGATTCGAAAAAAATTCGAGTTAGAATTCAATTTTTTACCTCTAAATGCCTTACGAAGGAAAATTATAGGGTTTTTTACCAAAAGAATACAAAAAATAAAAAAATTTCCAAAATAGTATACAAAATCAATTATGTACCAAAATGGTACAAATGGGGTGGTGACGCCTCAGCCACTGGCACCTTTGGTGCTGCCTCTGCCACTGGCACCTTTGGTGCCGCCTGTGGCACACCTTCAACCACTAATTTTTGTTTTTTTTAGCAGTTTTTTGAGGGACATATTATGCAATTTTTCCAATTTTAAGAAAAGGAAGGAAAAGGTTGCGCCTGTCACACCCAACTTTAAATTTGAATAATTACCTTCTAAGCCCTTCCTATTTATTTTTTTTTATTCCCCTTCAACTCACTATATTGTGTTTAAACAAACCATTAATCTGTTTTTGTAGTTAAATAAGCCATTTACTTATGGTTTTTACTTATAAAATTTAAAAACTTGTTGATTAAATTAAATATATATATTTTTATTTAATAAATTATTCTCATCAAATTTACATCAACATAAGATGTGAATTAGTTTATAATTTTTAAATGGCTTTACTTTAATGTTAAAATAGCTTTACTTTAAACAATTAACAATACTTCACTCTTAGGGCATATGTTTGGAAATTGTAAACATTATGATATACATTTTTGGACTCTTCAAATTTCATATATGTATAGATTTAATAGTTATTATTATATTACTAAGAGTAATTGATATTATATTATTAATAATATCTATTTATATATTTAAATTAAATATTAAAAATAATTTAGATATTTAAAATTTATATGTCATATATCATTATATTAAATTTTTAAAATTTTTTTTTACTTTCCATCATTATGTCTAAAATAGATATTTTAACTTTCAACCGTAATTTTACGATAATAATATTAAACACTTGAAATCAACATATTACACTTTTTTACAACACTTTTTCAAAATGATAAGTATCATTTCCTTTTTTTCTTTTATGATAAAGCTTTATTTTTTTTTTAACGTTAAATATCTTATACTACAATTATTATTATACTTTTTTCTTGTAGAGATGAAGTCGAAAATTTTATGTC
Organism: Gossypium australe; assembly: GCA_005393395.2. Lineage (NCBI taxonomy): Eukaryota > Viridiplantae > Streptophyta > Magnoliopsida > Malvales > Malvaceae > Gossypium > Gossypium australe. Next base: position 2,388,957 of record SMMG02000027.1, read on the forward strand.
ATGGGATTGAGATAAATTTATAAAATATAGGACGGGGCAAAGCTAAAAATTTTATGATAAATTTCTTAAAATTATTTATTAAATTTTAGGAGGATTAAAATAATATTTTACTACAAAATTAAAAAGGTTTCAATTGAATTATTATTTTTGGGAGGGGATAAAATTGAAAATTTTCTAATTATCCAGAGAGAGGGAGCAAAGACTCGATATGCCACTTTGTCCCTATTCTCATGTTTATGTAACACATTATCATTTTTGTGTTTTTAAAATTTAATCAACAAGTTTTTAAATTTTATGAGTAAAAACCATAAGTAAATGGCTTATTTAACTACAAAAACAGATTAATGGTTTGTTTAAACACAATATAGTGAGTTGAATGGGAATAAAAAGAAAATAATAAATAGGGAGGGCTTAGAAGGCAATTATTCAAATTTAAAGTTGGGTGCCACAGCCGCACCCTTTTCCTTTCTTTTCTCAAAACTAGAAAAATTGCATTATAGGTCCCTAAAAAAACTACTGAAAAAAAAAACAGAAATTGGTGGTTGAGGGTGTGCCACAGGCGGCACCAAAGATGCCAGTGGTTGAGGCGGCACCACCCCATTTGTACTATTTTGGTACATAATTGATTTCGTATACCATTTTGAAATTTTTTTTTTTTTTGTATTCTTTAGATAAAAAACCCAAAATTATATATGGATAAAGAAGAAATAATTTATTTAATAATTTATATAATTAAAAATTTTATAAACTAAAATATATTTCTCTGCTTTTTGGCACATATGCCTCTACTTTTTGGCACGTCTTCTCTCTCTTCCTTTTTTTCTTGGTTCTTTTATTTTTCCAGTTTTGGTCATGTTTGTTTTGTGTTGGTCCTGAATGGCGATTGTGGAAGAGACTCTCGCTGATCTCTCTATTAGCGAGGAGGAAGAGGCTGCATTGCCATTGGGTTCGGAAAGTTCAGAGGGTGGGGTGTTTTATGGGAATTGCTTTGTGGGTTCTTTCTTAACGTCAAGTGTGATTAATTTTCAGTCTATGCGATCAACTCTAGCAAATTTTTGGCATCTGATTGGGGGTATCTCGATTTCAAATCTGAATGAGGGCCACTATCTTTTTCGGTTGATGCGAATCGAATTGTGGCGGGGGGTCCGTCAAATTTTAACTCTCATCTTATCATTATGCATCGACTTAAGAATGGGGAGGACCCTATGGTGGTGCCATTGGTTACTATGGATTTCTGGGTGTTAGTCCATGATTTACCTCACGGGTTTATGTCTGAGATGGTGGAAAAACAGTTGGGTACTTCTATCGGGAAATTCCATGAATATGATGCGAAAGCAATCTCGTTGGGGTAAAAAAGGTGTCATGCGAGTTCGAGTCCGGTTTGATATTCGTAAGCCATTGAAGAGGAAGAAGAAGATTGTGCTAGTTAATGGCAAGTAGGTTTATGTGAGATTTGAATAGGACAAGTTGACACTTTTTTTTTTTTCTGTGAGAAGTTTGGCCATGATGAGGGTTTCTGCCCTATTTGGATACTTCAGGAAAAACAAGACTTCGAGTTGGAGTGGGACATCACTCTACGGGCTCCATCTATGCAGGTAGTGGTGCCAACAAGCATCTGGTTGAAGGAAGATGTGGGTACAAAGGGACAGATTAAAGGGATGTCAAATCCTATTAATCGGGGGATGACGGCAATGGGGCCGATTTTTACTCCTCCAAATATGGGAATAAATCAAAAGGCTGGTTTGGTTGAGAATATAGTGGTCAAGAATAATGTTGGTTGGGCTTCTTCCATGGGGTTACGCAATAGGGCCTTTGCTAGGCTGATTGGTGTCTCAGTTCAGTCTCAACCGATTGGGCTTATGCATGTCGATAGAGACAAGGTAATGTGCTGTGTTGGGGACGACAGATCGGTTCTGCATTTGGATGGTCTGAAGCAGCCTCGTGTCCAAGAAGATGAGTCAGAGGAGCCTAGTTGTCTAGTTTCGAAAGATGTTTCTATTTCTTTATTGGCAAGCCTTGCTTAGCAATCCAGCCGGTCGCCATGAAAACCTTATGTTGGAATGTCCAGAGTTTGGGGAATTCTCAGACTGTATGCCACCTTCAGCATGTGCTGAGAGATCTTAACCATCTTATGTTGGATGTTTGTTCTATTGGTAGTAGGAGGCTCTCGTTCGATTGGAAGCCAAACTACAACGTTTCTTTACGATCTTATTCGGGAAGCCATATCGATGTTTTGATAAATGAAGACTCTGATGGTAAATGTTGGAGGTGTACAGGTTTTTTTGGGCCACCGAAAGAGCCACGAAGGGTGGATTCCTGGAATCTTTTACGGTAATTGGACGACTGTTCGAATGTTCCTTGGCTCATTTTTTGGGATTTTAATGAAATTTCTTTTTCTTTTGAGAAACAGGGTGGGCTGCTGTGAAGTAAGCGTCAGATGTCTTCTTTTCTGGATGCTTTGGCTGATTGTTCGTTGGAGGACCTAGGGTATACTGGGGTTTGATTTACTTGGGAAAGGGGTAGAAAGGTTCACAACAATATTCGGGAATGGCTCAGTAGAGGTGTGGCAAATGAGGCGTGGAGCCAACTGTGCCCATATTATAAGCTATCCCATCTGTCCAGGCTTTTTTCAGATCATTGTTCCATTTTACTTGATACAAGAACACATATGGGTTCTTCCTCTGGTTCGTGGTCTTTTAAATCTGAAGCGGCTTGGCTGCTAGAGCCATCGTGTGAAGCTGAAGTTAGGAGGTTGTGGTATGGTTCCTTGAGGTCTGTTCCGGATAGGGGTGTTCAGTCGTTTAACCGACTTTTTAAAATTTTTAACCATTACCTGAACCAAATTTTTTCGGTTAATTCGATCGGTTAACCGAATTAATTGAAAATTACATATTTTTTATTTTTGGTTAAAAATTAACCGAATTAACCGAATTACCTAAATTACCGAAATAAATCACTACATAATTAAAAAGATTACATAATTTTAGTTTTAGAATTTTAGAATTTCATTTTTATTTATTAAATTATTTGTAATTTTTATGATTGGGTTGGATAGGGTAATTGGGTTGGGTTGGATATTTGGGTTTGGATTGGGTTTAGGTGAATAGTGAGCCTATTTATATATTATAATTTTATTTATCGGTTAACTGACCGGTTTTGAACCGAATTAACCGTTAACTGAAAAATCACAAAATAATTAACCGACCCCCGACCGAAAAAAATCGATTAACTGACCAATTAACTGAATTTGGTTGGTTAACCGATTTTTTTCGGTTTTACCCGAATTTTGCACACCCCTAGTTCTGGATAGACTTAAAACTATGAGTGAGGGTTTGCTTGTGTGGGCTCAGAAACTCAAGCGTGGTAAAAAGATGACTGAGTTAGATTTATAGAGACAGCTTGATTTGCTAAATGGGATGGATCCAACTGAGGAGGTTTTGGACGACCTAGTTGATGTGAAGCATGTGTTGAATATTGCTTATGATAAAGAAGAGCTTTATTGGGAGTAGTGAGCTAGAGCCAACTAGTTGAAACATGGGGACTATAATTTGGCATTTTTCCATCGTTGTGTTACTCAGAAGCGCTGGAGGAATCGTATCCAGGGATTAGAGGCTGGTGATGGTAGGTTGGTTGAATCTAATGAGGGTGTTGGATGCATTGCCCGAGACTATTTTAAGGGGCTATTCACTTTGCAAGGAAGTGCAGATGCTACTGCTATTCTTTCAAGGGTTGAAAGGTGTATTTTAAATGCGATGAATGAGAGGCTGGGACGTGCTTTTACAAACGATGAGGTAGTTGTTGCTCTTACTTCAATGAGTCCTCTTAAGGCAGGTAGGGAGGATGGTTTGGGCGTTGTGTTTTATCAACATTTTTGGCATATCGTTGGCAATAATGTCTCATGCTTTTGTATTGACATATTAAAAGGTGATGCGCCTTTTTATTCCATTAATCATACACATTGTTTTAATCCCCAAAGTTAACGATCACAGTAACATAACTCATTTTCACCATATCAGTCTATGTATTCTATTCAAAATTACATAAAAAATGTTAGTGAATAGATTTCAAAAGGTGCTCCACCTTTGCATTGATGAGGCCCAAAGCATGTTTGTTCCTAGCCGTCTTATTTTGGCTAACGTGGTAACTGCATATGAAATCCTCCATTCTCTTAAGAATAGGAGGGTGGGTCGATAGGGATCCTTTGCTTTCAAGTTCGATATGAACAAGGCTTATGATCGTATGGAGTGGAATTTATTGAAACCATGTTACTAACGATGGGCTTTTCTTTAGGGTGGGTGAATGGCATTATGTGGTTTCTCTTCAATCACTTATTCTATTGTGGTGAATGGTCAGATAGGGGAGAACCTTACTCCGACAAGGGGTCTTTGTCAGGGGGATCCGTTGAGCCCCTACTTGTTTCTCATTTGTGAGGAGGGTCTCTCCTCTCTTTTGAGGACGGCGTTGGTTAATGGTCAGATTGGGGGGGTGCATGTTGTTCGAGGAGCACCTTTGATTACTCATCTCCTTTTTATTGATGATAGCCTTATTTTTGAAGATGCTACAGCCGTGGGGGCGACTACTTTGAAAGACCTTATACAGTAATATGCAAGTTGCTCGGGTCATCTTGTTAACTTTGAAAAGTCAAGTGTTGTCTTTAGCATAAATGTGGCCGACGGGAATCATTCAGACGTAGGCTGCATTTTGGGGGTTCACGTTTCTAATAATATAGAGAAGTATTTGGGTCTCCCTGCTATGATAGGCAGGCATAAGAGACAAGCCTTTGCGAGGTTACAAGATAGGTTTCGTTGTCGCATTCTTTCTTGGGTTGCTCAGACACTCTCCATGGGGGCAAAAAGGTGTTTATAAAGTCAATCTTGCAAGCGTTACCAATGTATGCGATGATGTGTTTTTTACTGCCCAAGTCATTCTGTAAGGAATTGGAAAGCTTAATGGCTCGATTTTGGTGGAAAAAATCTACGAACAAAAGGGGTATACACTGGTGTCCTTAGGCTTGATTATGTGAGTTGAAGAATGGTGGCCTTGGCTTTCGGGTCATAGCGAAATTTAATATTGCTTTGCTTGCTGAATAGGGATGGAGACTCCAAACGAACCCGCCTTCTCTAGTGGGATGACTTTTAAAGGCCAAGTACTATACCACTAAAGGTGTTCATGAGTCGAGCCAGGCCGAGCTCAACTAAAAATTTAGGCCCATTCATCGAGCTCGAGTCAGGCCGGGCCCAAAAAATAGGCCTAAATTTTTTCCCAAGCCCGACCCATATAAAAATGCTAAGACCTGGGCCCAGCCCAGCCCGTATTAATTTTTTATATTATTTTATAATTTTTAAATATATATAATACATCAAAAATAGTAAAAAAATCAAAATAAATATTTCCCAACAAATTGAAAATAAATTTTAAAAAATATGTAGACTTAAATAACACTAAGATAGATGTAACTTAAGAAGCAAATACCTTTAAAATAATAATAAAATTAACAAATGCCTTGAAAATAATAACAAAATTAACAATAAATTAAGTTTTATATAATATTCAATCAATAACAATAAAATAGTAGCAACATAATAGTAATATGGTAACAAAACAAGGAGAAAATAATAAGAAAATAATATTCAAAAAAAATAACAGATTTTTTTTGTGATTTAGTGAATTCAGGCCGGGCCGAGTTGGGCCCAAACCAAAACAACCTTGCCTGAGGCCCAACCCATTTTTTAAACGAATCTTATTTTTTGTCTAAGCCCATTTTTTGGGCTTATATTTTTGCCTAAATCCTCCTAAGTTTCGGTCGGGCCTTCAGGCCAGGCCAAGCCGCCCGACCCATGAACACCTCCATATACCACCACAGATTTTCTCAATGCACATGTGGGCCATAACCCGTCTCTGAATCTAGCACAGCGTTTGGAATGCTAAGGGGTTGCTTGTTTCGGGCCTTAGATGTAAGGTGCGCTCAGGTAATTTAATTTCCATTTGGGACAATTACTAGCTACCTGGACCCATTCCTCGAAAGATCCAGACTCCTCGGGTTGAGTAAATTGCCATTGTTTCGGATCTTTTGATGTATGATTCGATGGGTTGGAATTTTGCGTTAATAGATTTTGTGTTCTCCCCTGATGAGGCAGATCTTACCAAAACTAAAAAGTATCCCACTGTTGAATTTTAACCAGGATGATCGCAGTGTGTGGGGGGTGAGCACTGTGGTGTTTATAGTGTTAGGAGTGGTTATTGACCATCGCTTGGCCCCCTCTATTGTTTCCACTATGGAGGTGCGATTACATTTACAATTATGGGGCCTTACTTGCCCTCCGAAAATCAAGATAGCAATGTAAAAATTCCTAAAGCAATTTGTGCCTACGAGAGTGTCTCTGCAACAAAAGAATTGCAAATGATTCTCAGTGCCCTAGATGTCATACAGTGACTGAGGATGTGTCCCATGTTCTACGACATTGTGCTTTTGCAAGGACTGTCTAGGTTGCCCCTTGCTATGATCGCTCGCTGAACGATGATCAGTTGAGTTTTCCTGACTGGCTTGCTTGGATGTTTGCCCATTACCCTGTGTGTAAAAGAACTGAGATTGTAGTGGTGCTAAGGGCTTTATGGTTTTCGCGGAACAAATTAGTGCATGAGGGGGTTGTTCAAAGGGTAAGCGAAGTGATTACCTTTATTCGAGAATACTATTCTGAGATCGCTTAAGTCGTTAGAGGCCTGGCCCAACCATCCTCGCCCCAGATTGTCCGCTGGCTCCCTCCTCCGCTGTCTTTGTCAAGGTGAGCGTTGATGCTAGTTTTTCATTCTCCCTGCAAAAGGCCTATTCGTTTGTTATTATCCGGGACGAGTATGGTCAAATAATGGGCGCTTGTAGTCGACTTACCTCTTACGTTCCTACAATGTTTATAGCGGAGGCCCGAATTGTTGTTCATGGGCTACTTTCACTTCTGAAATGGGATTCCGGTCTCTCATCATAGAGAGCGATGCTCGGGCAGTCATCTGTAACCTAAACTCTACCTCGGGGGACCTATCGGAGATCAGTGCCTTTATCTGCGAAGCCACGGAGCTTTCGAAGTGGTTTTTGGTGTGTCGGTTCACTTACCTTGCCAGATCGGGAAATTGGGCTATGCATACAGTGGCTCAAGAGGGTATGTTGCGGCGGGGGATGGATTCTGGGTGGAGGAAGCCCCGGTGTTGGGTACCTTAGTGCTGATGAGGACAAAAGATTGATCGATCCTTCTTAAGCTCGATTCTGAAAGGTCGGTTTGGGGAAAATTCTGAGATCTTTTGTCTCCCCTGTTTTGCTTAGCCTTAAAGAGTTTTTCATTTCCGTTTGCATGTTGCTTGAAGGCATTCTTGCCGGTTCAGTGTCTCACTGTTATTGAGACCTTTTTTTCTTCCTTTGTTTTGTTTATAGTTCCCATGCTTTGTTTCGGGCAGTGTAGCCTATGACTTTTCTATTGCTTTCTTAAATAAAGTAACCAACAATTTTTTTAAAAATGTCTATAAACTATAACACTTTATAATAAGTCTTTCTTCTTTTTTTTTCCTCTTCTTTAATACATACTCGTTAGACATCTTGACTTTAGTTTGATGGCATTTTTGGATGACATGAAGTTTAAATTCACAAAATTTGATATAAATTATTTGGACAAAACACATGAGCAAAAAAGGTTTTCCTTTTTAATCATAACCATATATTTATAAGATTATCACGAATCTATTGTAAAAATTCAATATGAATATTTACAATCAAATGTAGACTATTTTAATTTAGGGTGCGTTTGTTTGGGGTAAAACGTTTTCCGAAAAATATTTTCAGCCTTTTCCAGTGTTTGTTTGGCTGAAAATATTTTCCTGAAGTAAAACCAATTACAAAACACGGGAAAAGGAGCTCCTAATTTTGGAAATGTTTTTAGCCTTTTGAATTTGGTAAGACATTTTCCGGAAAATGACGCATTCTTTCTCCCCTTTCCCCTTCCCCTTGGGTTGCAAATCAGTTTGGTCAAGGACCTTTTCCGGTTCCTCCTTCATCTAGGTAAGGCTCCTTCTCCTTCTTCTGTTCTTCATTCCTTTTCCTTCTTCCGTTCATCATCTTCTCTTCCAGGTAAAAGTCAGTCGCATATCTTCTCTTATCAGCATATTCTGTTTCGTTTCCTCTCTTTCTCTCTTTCTCATGCAAATCTACCATGAATTCTTTGTTGGGTCTTGGCTTAAGACGATGATCATTCTTTGATTTCTAACATTTTTATTTTAATGAATTATGCTGATTGTCATCAAATTGAGAGAAAGTGAAGTTTATTGTCAAGTTCTTTGATGTTCGGTCATGTGATATCAAACCAAGTAGATATTATTATGTATTATGAAATTTATATACAGATCTCCTTGAAATCTGGAATATTCATATAAGGGTTCTCTTTGTTGTTAATTCTGCAGAAGATGCTCAACTCACTCCTCTTTTACGCCTTGGAGCTGGAGCATGTGCTGGAATAATTGCCATGTCTGCAACTTACCCAATGGACATGGTACGAGGCAGGCTTATTGTACAGGTATTATCTCTTAAATATTGTTTCACTTGGTAGATGTTTGATGTTTTACTTTTTGGTTTAATCTATCTCAATTCTATCAAGATGAAAGAGATTACTTTGTGGTAAATAATGAACTTTGGACATCAAGTTGTTATTTCCTTTATTTATTTGTTTTAGGAGAAAATTTTGAGAATTATTTTAATTCATTAAAGAAAATATTGATTTTGTTTTTAGCTGCTGCATTTTCTTTCTTTGATATCAGGGATAGTTCCTTGTAGTTTTACTACATGAGCAATTAATACAAGGGTTGGCTTCCTTCAGTCATTGGAGTTGTGAGTTGTTTATTTTCTTCTATTTGGAGTTTCAAAGATTAATGGTTTTCGATGTCATGGCTGTTAATGCAAACAATTCAGATTTGCAGAGGACTCTGAGTTGAGTGTGACAACCAGGCTTGCTTGTAGGGCTACTGCTGGAACTGTTGGGCAAACTGTTACTTACCCTCTTGATGTCATCCGCAGAAGAATGCAAATGGTAGGATGGAAAGATGCTGCATCAGTTGTCACTGGTGATGGGAGGAATAAGGCTCCTCTTGAGTATACTGGCATGATCGATGCATTCAGGAAAACTGTTAGGCACGAGGGCTTTGGAGCATTATACAAGGGTCTGGTCCCTAATTCCGTGAAGGTCAGTGTCTTTTGATTCACTTTCATTCACATGTCTATGAATTCAGGAATAACATTTTTTTCCATGTAATTGATACCATATTAAACAACAAATAAGATTTCAAGAAAGGTCAGCAGAAGCATGTTAAGCCATAAACATGCTTTCTTGTACGTTTAGACTTAAACACCTTTCAACTAATTTACAGTGTGCCACTTAGGCTTAATTTAAATAGTAAGTGTAAGATTAGATTTGGGTTAGAGGTCCTAAGTTGGAGGCTAAGTACCTTGTTTTCACTGGTATTAATAAAAGAACAACCAATAAGAGAAAGGTTAAGGTTTAACTTACTGTAGGCACAGCGGTAAAAGCACCGGTAATGGCAGTAGCCTTGAGCAGTATGGTTGAGGTTTGCCTTTGCCCAAGCAACCTTACGAACTGCAATCATATACTAGAACCTATAAGAAACAATACAATGATAAACCATACAACAGATCATGTACTGAGAACATATGCCAAGCCTGAGTGAAATAAGCTCAGCAAGAGGGCAACATATGCACAATTTATTAACTGTGGATGAATGTATTTTGTTTGTTGGTAAAATTGCACACAATGTGACATCTTCATATTAAAATCGTTTCTCACCCACCACATGTTCATATCTTTAACTGTTTTCTTTCTTATAAAAGGGTCTACTAATGCCTAAACTAGTGTTTGTTTCTAATGCTTATTAACATGTAGAAGAGTATCTGAGGTGAGTAAATGAATCTTTTCATGACATCAAAGTATCACCTTTTTCTTCATATGGTTTATGCAGTATTTATTTCTATAAAATAACTTACAATTTGTTAGGAATCATTTTCCATGTGTTTGTACTATCCTAAGGCTTGTGAATAAATTAATCTTATGGTGTGGAAATTGCTTGCAGTTAATGATCCTCTTTCAAATTTAACTATCTTAAGCTATTTAAATAATTTGGTATAGATATTGACACAAATTGTTTATAGAACATGAATCAATACATATTGTAATATAATAATTAGTCATAATCAAAACATTATAGCAGTCCAGTCTAGCAGACCCAGTCAAAGATCTCTAGCTGCTCCATTGTTGACTCTTTTGTCAAATTCTGTTCGATACTAACTTGGATTATTTTAACTGTTTGTATCATTGGTGCATGCATCAGTTACTAACCTAGAATACGCACTACTTTGTTAGTAAGCAAGGTACAGGATGTTGTTGAACTTTGGCTTGCAATGCAACAGGAAACCAATAGCAAACCAGCATGCAGACCAGCATCCAAGCTGAACCAGAGAAGCAACAGCATTTTGTTTATTTTGTTCATTTGTAACTTGATTTAGTTCCAATGTAATTTATACTTAAAGTTAGTAGGAGTAGTTGTTGATTAATGTTTGATATTATAGCTGGTATGTCATCGAAAAAGATCTGATTTTTGGAGATTAAATTCAATTTTCTTCTTCTTCAAACTTCTTTGCATTCGTTTTTCTTTTTCTCCTTAGTTTTCTGCTAAAAAACCAACACATGTAATCCAGACTACTTATGTATATGGCATATTGCTTATTCAAGTAATGAAGTTAATCTTTACATCATCCGGGTTACTTGCTTCTGTTTTCTTCCTCTGCTGTCAAAACCCCAACAGATGTGATTTGCAGCTTTTCCCTTTAGCATTGATAACCAGCACAAGGCTCGACATTGCATGTTCTACATGGTGGCCATAGGCTGTTTCAGTTACTAACCAACGATTGGTTTTAGTTTTAAAGTTATTTGGTGCTAGCAATGTCTTACATTGAGTTACTGATGACAAACATTTGAAATAACATGCATTAAGACGCAGAGACATTGAGAAAAAGGGTATTGTAAATATTTCATTAAAGAGATTTAAAAGAAGAATGGATAGTTCTGTACTTATGTCAAACTTATTTATACATGCTTTTTTTCTCTTCATGTATTTGGCATTATGGATCTATTTGTCAGAATTCATAAATTATATATATATATATATATATATGTAAAAACAGCTTTTCCGAAAAATATTTTCAGGAAATCTGCCAAACAACAGAAAATTTTTTACACAAATTCATCCAAACACTAGAAAATATTTTCAGTAATCATTTTCCAGAAAAGTAAATCATTTTCCAGAAATCATTTTCCGAAAAACATTTTACTGGCAAACAAACGGACCCTTAATAAATTTAACCAAAGGATGAATAGATTTGATGAAAACATCCTTAATGTATTTTAAAAGATATAAAAAATTATTATTTTTTATTTTACAATTATTTAAAATTTTATTAGGTTAAATACATGCACTTGATTTTTATAGTTAGATATTCATATTGATCGCAATCAAGATATTTGTGATAAAAAGAAAAAGATAAGAGTTTTCTTTTAACTTATATGTTTTTCTAAATAAATAAATAATTTCCATATAAATTTCTCAAATTAAATTCCATATTATCAATCAATGCCAACTTATTAAATCTATATATTAAAGAATATGGGTTTATTAAGGTAAAAACACTACGATTACATTTTTAAATATGTTATTATATAGTTTGAGGACATTTTTAAATATATATAAGTATTATTTAATTCTCAAAAAATGAATTTAAAGTTAAAATAAAATAAAGAAAATAAATAAAATGGCTGCCCACAAATGTTAATAATCCATCTTTACTATAACAGCATTTAGAGGCGTATTTGGTGTTCGTATCAATCTTCAAATTCAAATCAAAGTGCACCCCAATGCCATGCAACTCCAAAGGATTGGCCAATCATCTCCAAATTGGTGATGAGAAGATAATCATATCAATCAAGTCACATGACGGTGCACCTCCCTCCGTTCCTGAAGAAGCATGCATCAATGCCAATGCCAATACCAAAGCCAAAGCCAGTCACTCACTCATACATACATTTGTTAAAGCATTTAAGAAGTTCTACATGTATACCTCTCTCGGAACTCAAAACCAGCCAATGTTTGCTCGAATTTAGCCCACTCCGGACACATCCCTTCAGGATTTACATTTTCCGGTCCGGAAATATAAGCCTGAATGACAAATTGCAGATCCCTTTCGCTGTTTGTGCCATCCCCGGAAAATGCCACAACTTTGTAAGGCTACGGGATAAATATGACCAGCCACAATAAAATGTCACTATAGGAGAGTTAACCTACCTCCCTTCATACATTGATAACCAAGCGAAATATGCCGCCCCAAAATACATGGACACAAATGGTTTGGTGAGATCTTCTTCGTAATCTATCGGATAATCCCTGAATCCCACCTCTCTTCACACCAAAATTACAAGTTTCAGACATATTTTATCACTGTTATAAACTGATAGTATGCTAAAGCAACGCTATTTTAATCTTAAAGCGATTATTGTGTCTAAACCACATTTTTAGATGGTAAATTTATTTTCCTTTCTTATGACAAATCTGATATTGCATCTAGGTTGCATGAAACAACTGTCATTTGATTCAGAAGCCACAGACTATTTGTGTAATTAAACTTTTTATTGGATTGCTATTCTTGATGGTAAAGAAATGTTGTTTCATTTAGATTTTCACTCACGTGTAAAGCCGAAAAGCTGTAGAGTAGTCAATTCCCATTAGTCCTGTTCGTTCTTCAGTCCCGTCTACGTTGCGCATGCTAACCATCTCAGCCAGAGCACAAAGTGCCGTCTGTACAGAATGTTAGTGTCAAAACAAAAGTTGGACAAAACCAAAATACAAAAAATACATAGGTTTAGCAGAAATTAAATCCAGACTCTACCCATATTGTTCAAGTAGTATGCTAATCAATGCCAAGTATTTACTGCATCCAGTTCATGTAAACTTTAGTTGTCTCAAAAAATACATAGGTTTAGCAGAAATTAAATCCGGACTCTACCCATATTGTTCAAATAGTATGCTAATCAATGCCAAGTATTTACTGCATCCAGTTCATGTAAACTTTAGTTGTCTCGGATTTCATTTTTCCTAGGAAGATTCAGCTTGTGAAGCACATTAAAATAAGAAAGAAAAGGTGATTAAACAGCTTCATATTTCATATCATTTCCTTTTTGTCCTACTGGGAACAATATGCTAAAATCTAGATACCCTCATGGTCCTTGTAGGTTTACTCAGGACCATCAAGAGACCACGAGGGTATCTAGATTTAGCCATTGCTCAGTAGGAAGGAATTGAAAATTAAAGAGAGCATTTTCTCAAAAGAAAGAAAAGAAGAAGTGGCCGGAGCAAACTTTAAACGTTAATCCACTAGATTCAGTTCAGGTCAGAAATACTTGAGAATGTAAGGTTTTTGTAAGTATTTCTGATATAGAAATATAGAAATAACTTTCCCACCAATTAAATTCCATGGAAAGTGATATTTTTCCTTGATACTAAAAGCCCTCTAGGGATAAACTCAACCTCAAGATGTCAAAATGGCCAAAAAAGGCAAAAAGAGAAAATCTCCAGGGTGTTGCAGAACTGATGCTTTTGAAGCATAGCGGGGACCTGGATAATTTTTATCCAAAAGCACATTTGATGCTCCTTTTTAGAAGGAGGATTAGATTAGCAATGTGGGACATTTATTGGGAAGCCTATTTGTTGATCAGGTTTTTAGTCTAGGGCCACCATCAGCGTAGCTCTTTAGATTTCATAGTTCATTTAACTAAGCAAACCTTTCTATTATAAAAAGCAAATTGAAATTGTTGACATCCAACTTTTCACTGGTGGTGACATACCCAATCACCCACAGTGTAGCACTATGCACTTACATAAGAAATTATTCGTATCTTTCTGAAAATTTGAATCATAGTGTTAACTTGTTTGTGAAGTGTGAACCACTTTTGACTTTGTGTCTAGTTTAATCAGGCTGGTAGAACAGATGAGCTTTGGTTAAAAAAGAAATCAGTAAAACAGTTGTTCTGAAAATAAGAATAAAAACCTAAATATTAGCCAACTTTTATTCTGCCAACCTTCTTTCCAACTCCATACTTACTGGTTTTATTCCCATTGTACTGAAGTAATTGTTAACAATTATTTCTGCAACTGCCTGCAAGAAGACATCCATGCTAATGATTCAAGAAAAAGTAAAGATGTAAAGCAAAATAAAAGAACACTTCTGGCAATACTTATTTACCTGCATGTGTTAATGAATAATTATAAGCTACTTCAAAGGAATAACATAGTTGCCTGTCGAGTCCTTTTGCCTTATTTTTTTATTCATTTCCATTCAAATTATGTCTATATCATCATGTGCATTTGGTTTATCACCATGGCAGTTAGAAGTTTTCCAGAATCAGGAGTGTAAGTTCTTTGAGTGTGTCTAGGTGTGACAGCTTGCTTAAACAACCTTGAGCGTTATCCTTACTCTCTTTTTCTTCCATTATTTTTTTTTTTTTTTTTGCCTAATGGAAATATGTCCCGACAGCATTAAAATCTCCTCCATTATGCTCAACAGGGGAAAAAAAAATTCTCCATGCTTAGCAACCAAAATTGTACGGCTGATAAGGTCTCTATTTCTAGTAACCAAATATCCTCTAAACCAAGCCTTCAAACAACTTTTATTAGCAGTATACCCAATTTCAGTTGCCAAACCTTATCCTGTTGTACTTATAGTACCTAAGGATCCTACAACATTTGGCCCAAGAAAATCATAACTTGGACATAAATTTTAACCCTTGAAAAGAATATTATATTTATATGCACTCTTGATAAAAGGTCAAAGATGAGGAAAAATGTATATGGATCAGACCTTCAGTTCTAAACGAGAAAGACATGGGTTCTTCTCACTATCAAGGGTAAATAGCACTTTTCCCCTTTTCTGATTAGATTTATTCCACTCGTTGCAGATTTCAGGATTATTCCACATCTCTCTCATGTCTTCGGGGGAAACTCTGGAGTCCCAATACAGGCAGGCATCATCTGCAGCTCTCCGATAAAGAAAAACAGGCATGTAAAGTAGCAGTATTGAGATGCAAAACAAATAAGCAGAAAACGATGTTCTGAGAGGATAGAGATAATGCCCCCCAGATCTATGTGCTCCATTTTCAGCAAATCAAATGTTGAATTTAGAAGATTATCCTTACATGTTATTCTTGATAATTTTGAATTTTACTGGATTATTACTGTTTCAATTCTTGAATTGTTCAGATTAAACTTTTACTTCATGCAACACAACGGGTACAAAAATCTAACAGTTAACTTCTGAAAGAAACCGTAGAGGTTGCCTCAGTTTTCCCACTTTATTTCAAAAGGAGATGGATATTTTTTTGCTTATACTTGGCTTTCTTAACCATAGTAGAATGATTTTATATATGCATTAGCACTAGAATTTTTCCTTCTACTTGATGGAAGTAAAAATTCATTTATGAGATAGATTGATGATATACTGACTAAAAATTGCATCAAATAACCTCAAGTAAATAAGAGGGGAACAACCTGAGTTCGATGAATCCAGTGCAGTTGAAGTTGGTGCTTGAGTAGTCGGACCATTAGAATGTTTTCTGCACCTGAACGACAAATGGAAGTCAATCCCTATAATGATAGATTAGTTCAATTAGCATAGCTGTTAACTGTTCATTTTTCACTGGTTTTTATCTGCTTCACAAGGCAGCATAGCTTCAACTTGGACAAATATTTGCTCTTCAGAAGATAAACAAGATAAGCTAAAGTAAAAGCAAAGAAGTGGAAACTCAAACTTCAAGCACACAGATAATAATTTCAGTTTAATGACACCAAAAAAAAAAAAAAAAAGACTTGTCTAGAATTTAGCCTCACTGATATATGATCCAACCCAGAAAATGGACATGAAGCTGGACTAGCACAGTGTGCACTTATAGAAGATCTAATGATCTGAACTTGCCACAAGCAGTTCAACTTCTGTTTAGACAATGATGCTCAGCAATCTTATTCTAAGCACAATTTTCATAAGAAAAAAATGGGAAGGACTTTCAAGGATGATACTGCAAATCTAATAAATAAGAAGTTTATAAACAATATCCAGAGAAGGAAAATTCTAGTACTGGAAGGTAGTGCGTGCTGTTGGCACTTTCTCTTCACTTTAAGGTACCCAAAAATTTTAACTGCGTACAGGGTTAAAACCATTTGGAGTTGGAAGTTCATCCACGAAGAATATTAATTTCAATCCGACTAAATAGAGAAGATGAATAGGCAAAAACCAAAAGCTAGAGAACCAGGAAAATAAAGATAAAAGACTATATCTTCCCCTGGAAAGTTTCAAGAAGTACTTGAGTAAAATTTGTTATTCAAATGCAGAACTTTCTTGAGGGGTAATAAAAACCTGGGTGTAAAAGTCTCTTTCACAGAAATATAACGCTTCCAATATGGCAGTGTTGATTTATGAGTTGCTTTCTTTGTACCACCCTTATAAGCCCTGACCATAAACTCTTCAGTTCTAACTCTGCAAATTCAGAACATTCGAGAGAAATGATACCAAATTATTTACTGACCTCATCTAGTACGTAATATATTCAAGATGGATCCAAGGTCTTCACTGCAAACTCACTTGTTTTCAAAGTTTGATAACCATTTAAGGTAGGTTGCTCCGAAATATACATTTACAAAAGGCCTGTACAGAATATCTGGATCCCCTTCAATTTTGTATAATGAAATCTGATACGCCCTACAAGAATTTTCAAACTACAGGTTCATAAATCCAAAGCAGGTTTAGCTTAGTTACATGCAGCTGCACTAGAAAACATAAAATTGTACTTGGCCATCGACTCTGCAGTTGCTGGTGAAATCTGCATGATTCCTACTGTAGTGACCTTGGATTTCTTATCATGTTGCTCGGCAAGAGGCTGCCTATTACTTTCAAGTTCTGCAATAGTACAAATCATCTCCTGCAGAACAGTGAAAGAATGCCAAACTTTAAAAATTAGAAATAAGTAATAACTATAACTTCAATTTTTCTACAGATTATTTAGGCTGGATAACGTTATTAGTATATGTTCTTAGTAGAGCATAAGCAGACCAACTATTTGCTAGGCTGATTGAAGCAGTAGTTAAAGTCTGATGTACATTGTTTTGTAGCATGGCTATGTTACTACAAGGAAGTAGCCAATTCACTGCAAATTTAGTCTTTTCCCTTGACTTAATTTTCTATTGTGCATGGTATATTTTCCTTTTGTTAATACAAGACATATTTTAGAAAGTAATAGTCATCATTGGACTGTACGTTGTCAATCTTTTTTGCCTCCATCCATTCACTTCAGAACCTTTTGTGATATTACCATCTGGTATTGGATTTTTAATGTTTATAGCATTCCCCCCAACTTGACACAATTTAGCTGTTGTAGAATCCATTTTTGAGAATGAAATATATGAAGGTGGGCTTCACGATATATCTTTGAGTAAATACTTTGTATATTTATTGTAATGTATTGACCCTCAGTCAAACTCCAGTGGTTAAAAATTCAACTCTTTATATGCCTTAAAACAAAAATGGTCAAAAGCCAATATCTGGGACAAAAGTAAGATTCATTCAGACAAATAGAGAGGAAAGGAAGAGAGAGGTGGAAGGTTTCCTATAAACAGGATAGATTTAAAAACTTACAGTGTCATAATCGTATTTAAGGTATATTATATTTATAAAACTTTTGATACTTTAATAATTTGTATTGTATAGATTTCAAGATATTCGTATATTCATGTCATCAGAAAATGGCGTATCCTGAAAATAGCCCTGTCTTCAGAAATTAGGATTATGATAGTAACACTTCATTGTTATATGCATATTATTTAAGAAGAGTTTCTATCAGTAATTATACTGCCTGACCAGAGTAATTTTACACTAATGTAAGATAAAATCACATAACAAATTTCTGTATGATCAAGACTGGAAATCAGTGGTACAGGACACAAATCCAGGTGATAGGTGACATACCGGATCTATATGTGTACCAAAATGTCTGCTAGTAACAATTTCAGCAACAGCCTGAAACAGCACCATAAGATAAATTAGAAGTAAAAACATTGTGGCAAAATCTAACGGTCTTGAGTTTATTATTATTATTATTATTGTAGTATAGGAGTAAGCAAAGTATATTACTGAATCATCCTAATGTGTTGGAATAACGAATAAGACAAAATCAGACTAATATCTAAAAATAACCAAAACAAAAGTACTTAAGGAAGATTAAATGTTATAAAAGAAATTTTAACTTCTTAGCCATTCAAACTTTATGGAAAACTACTTATTGAGATTAAACTTCCCAAATTTTAATAGCAGTGAAGTATTGATAATATGGTATTCAAGTTGCGTACCCGCATCTCTGTTTGTGTCAAATAAGGCTGTCCTTCTGGATCCCTTGATAGGTGAACTTTTTGTCCTTGAGTCTCCCCAACATCGATCCACTCTTTTCTCACTGCAGGTTGTTGCCACATTGCTTCCAAATCCTCAGGATCAACACAGTCATCCCAATATTTGAAGCTGACCATCGTGGCAGGACTGCTCAACAGCATTGGATTCCATTACTCCAATATTGATAGAAACATCACACGGTATGCAAGGAAATGGAACTATGAAATTTGCCGTTCAAGGGGCAATAATGGATTACTATTTCATACATTTATAGCTAATGATCCATATGTAAATTGTATTCCTAACACAGGAGAACACAAAGATGGATGCATCAAAGTAAAAACACTAAGGAGCAGTCTACCATTAGAAGAAACGAAAGCAAAAGCAAAGTGTACGAGGCAATTAGCGATTGGAATTACCAAAGCACTGAAAAAAGAACATTTTGTATGAATTTTGAACAAGACAAAGGATCAAAGAAACACTCAATGAAATGTTCTTTATCTAGACAAAACCAGGAGAAATCTTTGTTCTCTTTCCACTTCCCTTCTTCCCTAAAAGAAAAGGATGGAATTTTAACCTATACTCAGAACCATAGACACTCAACCCCAAAAATGAAGATTCCCAAGATTCTAAACAAAAACAATCTAAAGATTTATTGGTATCAACAAATTTCAATGAAACAAATAATATGGGAAAAACACCATACATGATCAAATTCAAATATTGACGTTAAAATGCCGAAACACAAAAAGATGAAAAAAAAACCCCCATAAATCAGATACATATATATAGACATAAATGCAAGGAAAAATAAGAAATAGGGAGAGAGAAAAGAAATACCAGCTTAACACAAGGAAATATGAAATCGTAATAATCCCATAAACAGAAGAGAAGAAAATGAGAAGGAAGAAAGGAATATAATGGAGAAATGGGTAACTAGAGATTTTAGAAAAAATGGAAAGATGAGTGAAATGCCATTGATACCGGCACTGGCTTCTGTAATTTTCAAAAAAATATATATATTGGCCAAGTGGATTCATTAGCAAAGCACGACACTTGGCATTTGCAAATTGGAACGCTCTGTGTCTCTCTCTTCTGCCTACCAATACGAATGAATGAATACCCGCCTCTTTTCTTCCATTAGTCTCCTTGTCGTTAATAGATACAACTGTTCGGGCGTCAAGTTATCCGTTTATTTCGTTACCTTCTGTTGGTATTGGCATGTATTTGAAAAAGCATATTCTATCACCAAAAAAAAAAAAAAGAAGAGAAAAAAGCATATTCCCTTTTATTTATTAATTATTAACTGGTTTATTAATCTAAAAAATATTTTTTAAATAATAATAAAGATATATAAATATTAATAAAAAATAAAATTTTATAATTTTTAAGAAGTAATTTTTGGTCAAAGATAATCACAGCCTCAACCGTCATAAATCTATTATAAATAATTTAAAATTAATTATTATAAATAATATCTAATAAAATTATTGAATGAGTATGTGATATAAATAGAAAATATTATATTCTTAACATTGTTATATCTATACATTTTAAGCCCACCAACGGTATCCAACGAGCTCACCTCTCGATCGTACGACCTCACCGGACCTCGCCAAACCCCATTCGAGTGAAGACCAACAACAAAGACTAGATCCTATCGACCAAGACCTTGTAACTCCTACCTTGCCAGCCCACAATAAGGTGAGCACATGTCGAGAGACCACACTCTTAACAAAGGGGACTTGTCTAACATTTTTGCTCTATGCTTACCTATTATCCTAATAGGGCAGCCTACACTAAAGGGAGAGGAAAAGCATTAGGTCACCTAAACCTAGATAATACAAAAACATTAACCAAAAGACACATGTAACCTTGGAAAATGGCCGACAACATCTCTTATAAGTCCTTGTTGGAAAATTAGGTTCGAAAAACGCAGCGAAAAATAGATGTAAGGGAAAACCAAAGTTTAATTTTTTTTTTTCTAAAAACAAAAACTCTGGTTGTGTTATCTAAAGTAATAACCACTTAATCAAAATCGTACCTTTATGATTGTCTAGGATGAACGTTTCAACCAAATAGTCTTCTCTATTATCCTCAAGCTCACATTTCCCGAGTGTGGGCTTGCTTCAAATAAAAAAATTCACAAAAATTACCAGTGTGGAAAGTTCTTAATTTCTCTAAACTCTTGGGTCAAGTTGTACATAACAAGAATATCTTTAGAAATTTTTTGAAATAATTTCTTTAGAGAATTTTCTCTCTACAACTTTTCTTGAACTCAAGTGTATGAAAATGATGATCCATGCTCTCTTTATATAAGAAGAGTTTAGAGAGAGTTCAACTAGAATTAGAATTAATTATATTAATATTAAATTAATAAAATATTATCAAATAAATATTCAATTTAATTTAATATCTCATATTAATATTAAATATATCATATTAATATCTAGATAAATATTAAATTAAATTTAATATTAAATTTATTAAAAAATATTATTCTTGGAAAAGTTAATTTGAAATTAAGTTACATGGTAGAGTCCCATTAGGAGTATAATTTTTTTTCATTACTCTACTGTTAAAAAACCAACATTGATGACCATCTGTCAGCCATTGGATCACCGCTATCTCAGCTGCCATGCCCGGCAGTGCCATTGTCAGTGCCACTTCTCCCTGGCACCTCGAACCATCACTGTTTGGCCCGAATGGGCCTGACAGATTCAGTCCGGGCTAGTGATGGTATGATCGGTCCGATTCAGCCACCGATTGGACCGTTGGTCCAATTTCATACACAGGGCATGGTTCACCAATTTTTGGATTTTAGTCACGAGTTTTGGCTATTAGGTCCAATTTTCAAGATCAATTGCCCATTGGGCCCATTGTCTAACTTGAGAATTAATTTTCAAAAATATCATATTTATTTTAATTAAGTTAATTTTACTTGATCAAAATTAATTGTCCCAAAAATCACTAAGATTTTCTAAATTAAATTTTCAAGAAAATTTTTTAATTAAATTCTCTAATTGATTCACACAATCACCTAATTTAATTTCACATCGAATAAATCGACTCAACTGAAGTATTTCCAAAGTCGTATAATTTTCTTCTAATTCAAATGCAAGTCCGATCGAGCTTTTGTTGAGCTGTGGAGGGACCGATCGGACATATACAATTAGGCTCGAGTAATTGCAATTATGCCCAGAAGTATCATTCCGATAATTTACAATTTACTTAATCATAGAGTTAGTTCACAATAAGTACCATGATTGAAACCTCCTTATTGTGTACTCTTTACAAAAGCAATTCATTCAACTGTTTTGTCCAATGACCTCGTCATGTGTGTGTTACCCTTATATGATATTGTAACGCCTCGAAATTGGGCCTGTTGGGCTTAACGTCTCATAAAATTTTTAAGTGAGCAAGAAAATGACAAATGACATGACAGCGTTAAAGGTTTAATGAATTTGGAGTGTCTAGGTGTGTTGGAGAAGCTCTGGATTCAAGTTTTGTGGTGGAGGATTCTTAATTTAATTAATTAAGGAATCAGGGTTGTGAGTAGTGCGCTTTTAAATAAAAAATAAGTGAAAAATGGCACAAAGAAGACTGTGGTGAAGTGGCTAAGTGACGCCACTAGGTTGTAGAGAGGTGGCGACATATGCATGCATGGAGGTCTGAGGTTCGAGTGCTAGCTTAGTTTTATTTTGGAGTTTAATTTTAGGCTTCTAGAAGGCTGGAAGTGGCGTGTAGAGGGACTCTAAGGAGAAGTGATCAGTAGAGAGAATTTAGGAGAAGGATAAGAGAGATATCATGGAGAAAAATTAGGAGATGAGCAGTGGATGAAGTGGTGCCGAATTGGACTCTAGGGGTAGCTAAGTTTCGGTTGTAGGCTATATAAAGGTGTGTGTGCCAAATCTGGGGTCCTAGGTTATGCTGAATTTTCCATTATTTTTCTTTTCCTTGCCGAAACACCGAAAATACCTTGCCTTGTTGCTGAAATCTCCTATAGCCAAATCCCTTTTTGCCGAATTCTCTCATAGCCAAACTCTTTTATTGCCAAAGTATCATCATCTTCTCTTGCCGAAATCCCTATTAGTGTCGAATCTTTGTTGTTTTCCTCCATCACAAATCGAGTGTTATCTACTGTCAGTCAAGGTTAAAAGCCGAATCTCGTTCAGTAGCTATCTAGGCCGCAGGATCAAAAGTGGATTCGGTAAGTATTCAGTTAACCCCTTAGTGTGTTTTGTTAAAAGCCGAAGGGCTATCTAACTTCTCATTTTCGCTAATCTTGTATTAACAAGGGTAAGGTTCAGAGATCGCAAGCGTGGTAAGGATCGCTAGCAAAGTGTAAGTGTACTCAACTCGATTATGGTTTAAGTAAATGGCCGAATGTGAGTATGATCTATAGGGGTAACTTGTGTGGATTATGAGTCACACGAAGTTTGATGGTGTATGTGTGAGTGCAGATCTAGGGGATACTCGTGATTAGTAGCTAAGGAAGGGCTATTAGAACCCGGTGTCACACGGTAAGGTTACGGTAAGGCTTCGACTTTTGGTAAATATTTTGATTAAGTATGGATGATTGATTGAAGGTTGGTTGGTTGTAGGTTCAAGAACAATGATAGTATAGCACGTTGCAGTAACCAGGTGTGTAAAAACACTACACATACATGATATCAGCAATACCGAAAAGTCGAAAAGCTGAAAGTGGCTAAATGGGCCCGGTGGGCCCTGAGGTTAAGTTTGGTTAAATTGACTGATTTGGTTATATGAATTAAGTTAGTCATGCATATTACATGATCTGGAATTGTTTTGGGCCTAATAGGCCATATGAATGAGATCTGGGCCTAATGGGCCATAAGGATGTGATTTGGGCATAATGGCTATGTGAACGTGAAATGGGCTTGATGGGCTTTATGGGGACGTTGAAAAGTATGCTAGGGTTTAATGGACTTTAGGCCTAGTTCTGAACAACTCTTAAACCGCATAAGACTTAATTTAATAATCAATGTGTCCGGGGACAAGTCGCTGGGTTAGAGTGTGGCAATGAACATATGCATGTCTAAGATTGGATCTAGGGAGAGCTTGGTACTTAAGCGGTCCTAGTGGCCCACCTCCTTTTCTCTAGAATCCTACCGGATGCATAGTGTCTGTTCACTTTAGTCGCAAGGACTTGTTAATGGGCCAAAGTTCTTAACTAAAATTCGAGAGGGACCAAATACCCCTGATTTGAAAATTACCAAAATATCCTTAGATTTGCAAAATTACTAAAATACCCTTAATTTGTAAAATTACCAGAATACCCTTGATTTGCAGAATTACCAAAATATCCCTGATTTACAAAATTTCTAAAATACCCCTATTTTGCAAAATTACCGAAATACCCCTATAGGGTAGAATTACGAAAATACCCTTGGGTAGTGAAATGACTAAAATACCCCAAAGTGCTTAATGTGTGAAATTGTGTATATTGCATTCATGAAATATATGTTGCATTTGGGTGGGTTTGATGATACGGAGGAAGATATGTGAGGATCGCATAGTCGCTTGACGACCATTGATCCATCGGTGGCTTTAAGCCCATTATATGCTTAGCAGCCTTGCTGCAATGTTTGAGTAGTGCCACTATTGGTGCTACCTTTGGAGTGTAGGGATAGGTGGGTTGATATTTATATCCCTCACAGGAGTGTAGGGTTGGAAGGGAAATGTAGTGCAGGGTTGGATTTGGGATGGGTGCATTACATACATGTGATATTGTTGTGATATGAGGTCATTGTGGGCTAAGGCCCAAGACCACCGTTTTTGATAGGGCTTAGGCCCAATGTGATAATTGTATGTTGATTGGATTACCAAGGGTCGTACACACTGAGTTTTGAAACTCACACCCCTTTTTATTAAATGTTTCAGGTGATCTTCAGTAAACGGCTCGACGGAGGAGAGGACTCGGAGATGGCCACACTACAAGATACTTAGAAGCTTTATTTATTTGTCTCAAAAGACATGATTTTAATTGCTTATTTTCGTTGGATGTAATAAGGCCTTGTACTTCAATTTGACTTTGGATATTGAGTTTTGTTGTTTCAATTGTTTACTTAATTATTAAACCTGAGTAAATTTCTTATGTTTAAATATGGTTTGTCTTTTATCATTAGTTAACAAGACTCAAGGATTTTGGGCTTTTGGGCATTAAATTTTAACTTAGCAAAATCGTTTTGAATTATGCCTTTGATGTGACATTCTCGGATTCGGCCTTAACGTCTGGGCCGGGTCTAGGGGTGTTACAAATATCCTTGATTCTTTTTAGTTAAATTCGTTCACTCAATACAGTCCTATTTTATCTCATTATCACCATTGTGTCTTCTTAATAATTAATATGATCATTGTCAACTAATGACTGTGATAAATTGCTCGTTCGAGAATAAGTAACCCGTGGCCGCGTTTCTTATTTCTCAATCCACACAAATTCAATTAAAAAGATATCGTTAACTCTTTAATTGAGCTATAAATTCCATTGTTGCTAATAAAGCCATGCGATACCAAAGTCATGTACCCAACATATCGTTTATCAAGTCGATCATCTTTAGAGCATAAGCCTCCATTTATATCAAAGCACATGAGTTACATACAGATGGTCAATGACTAACTTAGGATTTAGGTAAGTCACACCATGAATGTCATAAGTGACTTAATTAACAAACGGATTTAGAATTAATTCAACTTGGACCCAGTCCAATGTATCATTCTTTTAATAAGTACATCTATGTTTCTACCCGTGGAGTCAGCTGCTCCGATAGCCAAGACTAGCCATCTTCATAATTGTAATTGTAGATGACATAATAATCCTTCTGAGTATTTGAATAACTTGCTCACTTTGATTTTTTATGGGATTACGAACTTGTTTAGATTATTTATTGAAGTAAGTTGTCTTTCTCGCCATGTAAACGTTCTTATAGTGTCGCTTATCATCAGTTCAAACTTAGACAATCAATGAGCTAATATTTATTTGTCACAATTTCACTATGTATGGAAAAAATGAAAGATAAACACAAAAGATATAATAGTGAAATGTAAAATTAACTTTATTCATTTATTCATCGTTCAAATACATATAAAATAGTTACATATTTAGTACAATACGGACACATTTCCCAACAAGCCTCTAGGGCCAAAAAACTAGCCAAGACACTCACTATATTCTCTAGATCGATACTTTCTCTTTCTTCCTCTCTACCACTTATAGATCTCCGTCTATCAAGTGAACCATCCTCAACCACACACTCTCTCACTTTGTATCAACAATTAGTGCAATAAGCATGGACTCGCTTTGTATCCCAAAAACTATCCTAAAAACTCGAATTATTTTAATCCCCAATACTTCTCAAACTTTTAAAACAACCAAACACTTCAAAATTATCAAACCCAACTTGGGAAAAATTTTACCCAACTATACTAAGACTCATATAGCCCTTTCACACCACAACAACAATATAATCCCCAATACAATCAATTATCAGGGTATTACAATACGTATCTTGGTTCTTTCCCACTGGCCCTCAGCTACTGAAGAGTGCTAAAGCTCCAATAGCAACTTTGTAACCTACAAGAACAGTTCCAAAGGCAGCAAGAATTTCAAAAACATCAATGCGAACAAGACCATCAACAATAGCTCCTCCTTAGACAATATATAGAGGAACTAGCAATGGCTTAGCGAGGACCTTGCAGGAAAGGACAGACTTGCATTAAGGAATATATATTTGTGATGTCCATCTAAGAGCAAAAGGAGACAAGACTAACTTTGTAACAACCTGTTTTTCGATGGTGTTAGAAATAGTGGTTTCTGGACCCCAATTTTGACGAATGAGTCTGTAAATATTCTTATTTAATATTTACTAGTCAAGTGTAGTGTTATATTGAATTTTGAATCTGATAAATTTGCTAATTGGACAATTAGTTAAAGAACGAGTGGTTTGACTTTAAAGTCAATGGTTATTGTAACGCCCCAAAAATATGAGCTTTTAAATTCTGTGTGTTGTGGCATGAAATGCATGTTAGTACTATTGGATTAGTGATTTTGGAGTGTTTGGAGGTTTCTATGAAGTCCTGGGTTCAAGCCTAAACATATGGGAAATTTTTGCTTTAAGCATTAGGGGAACCCTGACTCTAGGTTGTATGCTTCTTATTTTTTATGCGTAAAATATGACACAAGGGGCGCCTGGGGTGTAGTGGTAGGTGGCGTGTTCTCTGTCTAAAGAGGGACTAGGTTCTAGTCACTCACTGCTCAAAAGAGCATTTATTTTACTTCTTTGTTGAGCTAGTAGTTGAATTGAAATGGAACTCTAGTGGAGAGAGAGTTTGAATCGGTCAATGGAGTGATTTAAGGAGTGGATGATGGAGTGATAAGGGGAGAAAATCAAGGGGATTGAGTTGTTGGGAAGTTGGAGCCAAAATAGGACACTGAGTATGCATATAATTTCGGCAAGGGGGAAATTTGGTTTACTTTTCATCTTTTGTGAGTATTTTGTTTTCCCTTTTCGATTTGTGTCTAGTTTTGCATTTTTGAGAGCCGATTCTGCCAAGTAACTCTTTTGGTCCTCTTTTGCATTTTATTTGCTTTTTTATTTGTTGTATAGCCGAATTTGTGTGGGTGCCATTTCGGGCATTCTTCTTGTTTCAATGTTCGGGTTGTACTTTCATTTTCTACTCCTTGTAGTCGAAGTGTGTGTAAGTATTCTTGACTCTTTTTAAGTGGTTCTTGGTTAATAAGGTCGCCATGTTTCTTGTAACAACCCAAAAGTTAGGGGTTATAAATTTCTACATAATTGCATGTTGTGCTTGCTCAGCGGGTTATTTGCATGTATTTAGGGGTTCTAGGGAGGCCTGAGTTCAAGTCTGAGCCCTAGAAAAATTTTGGTTTTTGGCCCTTTAGTGGAGAAGGCTAGTTGAGGTTGGACTTAAGTATATTTGAGTGTGTTTTGCTAACACAAGTGGAGCACATGGTGGAGTGGTGTGGCGTCAAGTGGAGAGCATAGAGGAAAGGGGTTCGAATCCCATAGATTACAAATGAGGGATTTTATTTTGTGACTTGGGAGAGCAAGAGGCAGAGTTTGGATCAAACTCTTCAAGGGGAGTTGAAGACTGGGTCAAACTATTCAAACGGATGAAGGGGAGCAAATTGAGGAGGAAAAAGTGGAGAGAATCAAGGAAGTGAGGTGTGTGGAAGTGTTGGCCATGAATGGGAGTGTGTGATAGGTGGAGTTTCGACTGGAGAGAGGTCTTGATTAGTTTTTCGGTAGCTTTGGTTTTGAGGTAGAAACCGAAACTTCTTGGGACTATGTCACTTTTTGCTTTTGTTTCCAAGTTTGTTTCATTTAGGCATTTCGCCTGAAAGTATTTTGGAAGCATTTCGGGTTTCTTCTTGGCAACATTTGTTCACTTTTTCTTCCTGTTACTTACCTCTCGTGCATTATTAGGTATTTCTTCTTTCTTTTGCTAGCCGAAACTTTGGTGTTGGCCGAATCACCATTCTTCTTCTCCTTTTTCTTCACGCCTTACTCATCCCTTGTTTCTTTCTAGCCGAATCTATCTTCAGCTAGTTTCTTGTTTTCTTGATGCTCCTCTCGTCACGATACAAAGCTAGCTGATTTGTGGTAGGCCGAATCTATTTCTTTTGTTCTTTGTGCGTTTCTAATCTTTTCTTTCTTAGCCGAATCTATCCTACCCTAACACTTCATCTCTTGTTCTCTAATTGGTTAAGCCGAAACTAACCTTCCCCTTTTCCTTCTAATTGATTATCATCTCTGAGGGCCGTGCGTGTTCAACTCCTTTTTGCTCAAAGAATCTGCCTTTGCCAAATCTGAGGGTAAGTAATACTAACAGTTTTCTGGATTTCTCCCTATTGTCAAATATTGGTGGATGCTAACCTCCTTTGTGCATCAATTATTTTAGGAATCCGTTTGCTTTAGCCAAGGAGCAAGGTCGAATACTGTCACTTTGTTGTGGGACGTCACGTCTTGTGGTAAGTGAGGTTGGTTGAGCAGTATATTTCGGTACTATAGATTTTCGAGAACATTGGGATTAACTCATAGTCATTGTTATTTTAGGGGCATCGTAGAGTGGTTCTTCCGGCAATTCAAAGTAGGTGTGTAATCTCACACCACCGCTTATTCTGTGAATGTTGTTTTGTGAATTGGCTAAAAGTCGAAATACCGAAAAGATGGAATACAGGCAACCGAGATCACTCGAGCTGTGAGCGCTCATAATGATAAACCGAGTCTCTAATGAGGGCGACAGACTGTTGAGAAAGTGTCACGAATGCTCTCGTGAAACTAAGGTCGTAATGGGCCTTGTTGAGCCGAGGCGAGCTAAATGGGCCCAACGGGTTAATGGGCCCATATGAGCAAAAATGATGAAAAATGTAAGTTGATCGATGCGACTGTGAAGTCCACAGAACCAAGGCTAAAAACGAACAGAATGGGCCACACGAACGTGTGGGCCTGAATGGGCTGAAATCAGGTTTTAGGCCCAATAGCACGGTATTGACCGAAAATGGAAACCGAGTCGCTCAAGGCAACATTAGGCCTTCGAAAAGGTCGTTGTAGGGGTAAAATTATCGAAATACCCTTATTGGGTAAAATTACCAAAATACCCTTAGTAGGTAAATTACTGAAATACCCTCGGCGGGTAAAGTTACAAAATACCCTTAAAGGGTGAAATTAATGATATACCCCTAAAAGGTAAATTACCATTTTACCCCTACCGGCCAAATGACCACTATACCCCTAGTGGAAGATCTAGTGTTGTGTGTGTACCCTGTTTAATTGTTTATGATGGTAAATTATGTCCTACATCATTTTAATATGTCACTGCATGTTGCATTGGGTTGGGTTATGCTTATGGAGGAAGTACTGTAATGGTAGCAATGCCACGTTATACTGATTCAGTGGCTCTGCCACGATATACTGATTTTAGTGGCTTAGCCACGTATACTGTTACTAGCAGCTTTGCTGCGTTGATATTAGCAGATCGTCTGCGCTTTTGGTGTGTAGGGCTGGGTGGGTTGACTCGGTCCCCACATGGTGTGTAGGGTTGGTACGGGTGGTGTGATGGTTGGATTGGATTGGGCTGCATTTTGTTTGTATTACCATGACTTTTGGGGCTAAGGCCCGAACTGATACTGCATGGGCTTGGGCCCAGATGTGACTGTGACAGTGTAACATCCTGAAATTTGGGATTTTATTTTTTGTATTATTCCTTGCGTTAGGCTAGTTAAATGTGTTCGTTGTATGTGTATGAGGGCCCTAAGAAGGCTTGGGGTTGAGTTGGGCCTTGGTAGAATTTTTGTGTTTAAGCACTTAAGGGGGAGAAGGTAAGTGGCGTCAAGACTTAAGGAAATAAGTGTGTATTTTGCTAGCACAAGTGGAGCTAGTAGCAGAGTGGTGTGGCGTCACATGAAGGAGCTAAAAGGGTAGAGTTCGAATCCCACCGATTGCAAATTTTGGATTAATTTTTGTGCTAATTAGGTGGAAGATGGTAAGTGTCGGCCAAGACTCTAAAGAAGGAAAGGAAGACTCATTCAAATGATGGAAAGAAGACTAAGGAGAAGAGTAAGGAGGAGATCAATGAAAGATAAGGGATTGTGGTAAAAGGGGAATGTTGGCCGAATTTTAAGAGGTGCATGGGGGAAAGAATTTTGGTCAACTAAGATCTTTTAGTGGAAGGTGTAATCGGTTTTGGTAAGGGGAAATTAGGAGCCAAATTTCTAAAGGTCTTTTTACAAGTTTTGTGCATGCAAAGCTTTTCCTCTTTTTGAACATTTTGTGCTTTCTTTTCCAACCTTTTTCTTTATTTTGTCGAAACATTGAAGCCAATTTGTTCACCCTTTTTTAAATGTTTTGCCGAAATACTCAAGCTATTTTGTTCATCTTTTCTTTGGTGTTAGTCGAAACTCACTGACATTTCTTTTCCATCTCTTCTTCTCTTTTCTCACCATTTCTTCTATTTTTCTTTCTTTTTCTTTAGTCAACAAAATTTGTAGGCCGAATCTTCCTTGTTCCTTTCTCTTCAATAGTTGAATTTTTAACATCTTCTCTCTTCTCCATCTTGCGTGTTAGTCACTTTCTTCCTTGACTGAACCGGTGTTCTAGTGGGTTGGCCGAATATCACATCCTTGCTGACTCATCTTTAGCCTTAAGTCGAATCGGTGGGAGTCGGATCTATCATCATTAAGGGACTAAATCAGTCGTTCTACTCTACTCGTTGATCCTTCGGAGGTAGTGGTAAGCTGAAACCTTATTTTTAGACAACTGCTTTCTCTCATCGTAATATTATTCTGACCGAGACTCTTCCAATGGAGGCAAGTGGTAACGATATTTAAGGAAAATGATAGGAGGACGAAAAGGGAGTGGACTTGCAATCTCTACTCCCAAGTTCAAACGTAGGGCGGTATCGACAGTTCGGGATTTCCCACCGGGTTGTGGAAGGGAGCCAGCATCCGGTGAGAATAGGCAGATTGTGGTTGTTCACGGTGGTGAGGGTGTTGACGATCAAGAAGGTTTAGTTCTTACCGTAATCAGGTGTGTAATCTCACACCGAAATCCCGTAGATTCGTGATTTACCATCATGTTGGAAAAATAGATCATTGTTGTTTACAATCTAATAACCGTAATATGGCATGAGTCGAGTAACTTGCTTAAACAACATAAATTCTAAGATCTGTCAAAATCGGTATTAACTTGTTAAATTATGAAAATGCCCTTAATGGGTCGATTTTTTTGAAATGTTTTAACGGGTCGAATTGCTTAAACGCCCTTAAAGGGTCAATTTACCAAAATACCCTCGATGGACTGATTTATTAAATTGCCTATAGTGGGCTGAATTGCCAAAGTGCTTTAATGGGCTGGTTCAATTAATGGTTGTTATATATATGTGGATATTTTACTATGAATGTCGCATCCTTACATACTGCATGGGGTGGAAAAAAATTGTATGGAGAGTAGTGTAGCCTGGTGGCATAGCCACAATTCATTTATTATTGTGCTAAATTATGATTTCGATGGCTTGACCACAAAAGTACTATACGAAAAGAAATAATCTTTTCGAATATTAGTAAATTTCTTTTCTGCTTTATTTCGTTACTTTTACTATTTTGGGTTTAAAGTTGTAATAAGGCCTCTGGGATATGTTTTAATTTGCTTTATGTTTTGACGTACTTAATATCTTTCTTGAATTGTTTTAAACGGGGATTTTCTGATATCATAAATAATGGTTTTCCAAAATTGATTAACAAATGAATTTCATAACAAATATGTACAAATAATTTAACTTGGATTCTCCTTCAAATTATCAACGTCATTTTCAAAAGTCATGGTTTTAAAAGTTCACTAGTTCGATTATTGATTCTTCAATCAACCTCATGAGATTAATAGTATTTTTATCGAGTATTTATAACCAAACTTATTTTCTTAACTATAACCAAATAACGCTTACTTTAGTAAGAATCACAAGTTCTTTATACGTTTTCTTCATGTGACATGCCAGATCCGGTCATAGGGCTTGGGCCGAGTTTGGGGTGTTACATTTTATGGTATCAGAGCCAGGTTGCAAAACTCGGCTGTGGTTTGGGTTCAAAAATGTTTTCCAAAACTGTTTGAAATTTGATTTATAAATACATGTTTTAGAAGAAGTATGGCTCCATGGCTATCCAGCACCAAGTCAGTAAGTTTTTGTTTTCAATTTATGATTATTGTGGTATGACTGTGGTAAGAAAACTCCACAACATAGAAATACTCTAGAACTTTTAGCTTTAGAAGTTGAAACTATAAAGGACTTTAGGATACGTTTTGCGATTACAAATTTACTTCCTATACTCCATAAAATATTGTTTAATAAACATTGAATAGCATACTAATTCATAAGACTATTAATCAGATTAAATCGACTTAGCAAACATGAGTGCTAGAGGACGTGGACGCAGTAGACGTGGCCGTGGTAGAGGCCGAGGAGCTAGAGTTGTACTGAGGCATCTGGACATATGCCGGAAATGGACGCACCTGCATCACCGGTGACTGAAGCTGGGTCACATGATCGAGTGAGAGAGGATGACGCTCTGTCCCAAGCGATGTTGCGGGTACTGGAAAGGGTTGCTGGGGCAAGAACTGGGTCGGCAGCTCGTGGGTCGATATCTGAGCGACTTAGATCGAATGGGGCCGAAGTTTTTAGGGGCATTTCGGGTGTAGCCCCAAGTGTAGCGGAGTACTGGCTTGAGGCGGTGGAGCGGATTATGGACGATCTGGATTGTACAGCTGAGCAAAAATTGAAAGGTGTTGTGTCATTACTGCGAGAAGAGGCGTATCAGTGGTGGCTCATTGTTCGGGAAGGCACTCAGGCTGATCGTATTACCTGGGATTTCTTTAAGACAACATTCCAGGGAAAATATGTCGGGGCTAGTTATGTGGATGCCCGAAGAAAGGAATTCTTGAATCTGGTCCAAGAAAGTAGATCTGTGGCAGTATACGAGGTGGAGTTCCTACGTCTGAGTCGGTATGCTCGGGGAATAGTGCCGACTAATTATGAACGCTATGTGCGTTTTGAGGACAGATTGCGTGATGAGTTACGGGTACTGATAGCCCCGCAGAATGAGAGAAATTTTGCTACACTGGTAGAAAAAGCTAAAATTGCTGAAGAAGTAAAACACTCGGAATGACAAAATCGAGACAAGGATAGGGGCAGGAACAAAAGAGACTCTGGGTATTCAGGTCCTGCTAGAGGATTTCAGAAAAGGCCCAGGAATGAGGGGCCAGTTCGAGTGGGTGCTCCAGCTACTACCAATCAGTTACAGCCTTGTGTGGATTGTGGGAAACTGCACTCGGGTGAGTGCTGGAAGAGAACTAGCGGTTGTTTCAGATGTGGATCCAAAGACCATCGGTTTAGGGATTGCCCTTGAGAGCCTGCTCAGACTTAGATAGTTCGTAACAGATTTGTGCAGCCAGCAGGGGGCGCTCAGCAGCCGCTGAGAGGTTGTGGGCTAGGTCGAGGTGGAAATGGTGTAGGACGAGGTCAGGGTGCACCGGGTAGAGGTGCCGATAACAGGGGTAACACGGAGGCGAGACAGTCAGGATTGGTCTATGCGGTCAGACGTCGAGAGGAAGGCGATGCATCGGATGTCATAATCGGTACGTTTTTCATATCTAATGTTGCATGTGCTGTGTCTGGAACTTTGGATATTAGATCTGAGATTACTGCTAGAGAAAAAACTATGATTAGCCCTTTAGAACAGTCGGTGGTAGTGAATAAATTGTTTAGGGATGTGCCCTTAGAAGTTCATGGGGTAGTATTTCTGGCGGACTTGATGGAATTGCCGTTCGGAGAGTTCGACCTTATATTGGGCATGGACTGACTGGTTAAGCACCGTGCGAACTTGGACTGTGCTACTAAGCAGATGGTACTAAGAACTTCAGAGGATAATGAAGTGATGATGATAGCTGAGAGAAGAAATTATCTATCTAATGTGGTATTTGCTTTAAAGGCGGAAAGGTTGGTACGAAAGGGGTGTGAAGCGTTCTTAGCCTTTATCAGTGCTTTGGATGCCAAAGAGTTGGCGGTTGAGAGTGTTAGAACGGTGAAAGAGTTTTCAGACATATTTCCCGAGGAGCTTCCAGGATTGCCTCCGGATCGGGAGGTGGAATCTGGTATTGAGCTGTTGCCAGGAACTGCTTCGGTGTCCATTGCCCCTTACAGAATGGCACCGAAAGAGCTAGTGGAACTTAAAGCTCAGATCCAGGAGTTGATGGATCGTCGATTTATTCGACCAAGTGTGTCACTGTGGGGAGCGCCGATTTTGTTCATTAAGAAAAAGGATGGGTCTATGCGTATGTGCATTGATTATAGACAATTAAATAAGTTGACGATCAAGAACAAGTACCCGTTACCGAGGATTGATGATCTGTTCGATCAGCTGGGAGGAGCTTCGGTCTTCTCAAAGATAGACTTGAGATCGGGGTATCACCAATAAAAGGTCAAGGAGGCGGATATCCATAAGATTGCTTCGAACCTGATATGGGCATTACGAGTTCTTGGTGATGCCATTTGGGTTGACAAATGCACCAACTGCATTTATGGACATGATGAACCGAGTTTTCTAACCTTATTTAGATCGGTTTGTGGTGGTGTTCATAGATGACATCTTGGTGTACTCAAAAATAGAAGAGCAGCATGATTCGCATCTACGGGTCATGTTGCAGATATTAAGGGAGAAGAACTGTATGCCAAATTCAGTAAGTGTGAATTTTGGCTGAGGGAAGTGACCTTTTTGGGGCATGTTGTGTCTGCCGAGGGAATTAGAGTTGATCATCGGAAGATTGAGGCTGTATTAGATTGGAAGTCACCGAAGTCAGTGGCAGAAATCTGAAGTTTTCTAAGTTTGGCTGGGTATTACAGGCGATTCGTTGAGGGGTTTTCGTTGATTGCTGCACCCCTAACTAAGCTGTTGCGTGAGGGAGTACTGTTTGTGTGGTCAGATAAGCAGCAAGAGAGCTTTGAGAAATTGAAGAAGATTCTGACAGAAGCGCCAGTATTGATTCAGCCTGAGGCTGGTAAGGAGTTTATTGTTTATTGTGATACATCACACACGGTCTTGGGATACGTGTTGATGCAAGGGGGAAAAGTGGTGGCCAGGGTTGAAACGGGAGGTTACCGACTTCGTGAGCAAGTGCTTGACATGTCAGCAGGTGAAGGCGGAACATCAATTGCCTTCAGGATTGCTACAGCCGGTGAAAATCCCACTATGGAAATGGGAAAGGATAACAATGGTTTTTGTTAGTGGGTTACCCTTAACGCCTACTAAGAAAGATTCAGTATGGGTTATAGTGGATCGGTTAACGAAGTCTGCTCATTTCCTACCTATTCGTACGGGTTATTCATTGCAGAAGTTGGCCAAGTTGTATGTAGCAGAGATCGTGAGGTTACATGGGGTACCGATGTCTATTATATCGGACAGGGATCCTAGGTTCACATCTCGATTCTGGAAGGCTTTACATGAAGCTTTGGGTACAAGGCTGAATTTCAGCACGGCGTTTCATCCGCAGACTGATGGTCAGTCGGAGAGAGTAATCTAGATTCTAGAAGACATGTTAAGGAGCTGTGTGATCGACTTCAGGGGTAGTTGGGAAGATTTTCTACTATTTGCAGAGTTTGCTTACAACAATTGCTATCAATCCTGCATCCAGATGGTACCTTACGAGGCGTTGTATGGTCGTAGGTGTCGTACTCCTACTTACTGGACTGAGCTGGGGGAGCGACAGATATTGGGTCCAGAACTGATATCGGAGACGGAGGAAAAAGTTAAGGTAATTCGGGCTCGGTTAAAAGAAGCTTCAGACAGACAGAAATCGTATGCGAATCTGAAACGTAAGGATATAGAGTTTTCAGTGGGAGATCAGGCCTAGGTCTCACCTTGGAAGAAGATCTTAAAATTTTGGAGGAAAGGCAAGTTGAGCCCTAGGTTCATCGGACCATACCGTATACTGAAGCGTGTTGGGCCAGTGGCTTATCAGCTTGAGTTACCTTCGGAGTTAAGTTAGATACATAGTGTATTCCATGTCTCGATATTAAGGCGTTATCGTTCGGATCCGTCTCATGTAGTGCCAGTGGAGGAAGTTGAGATAAGACCTGATTTGTCTTTTGAAGAAGAGCCAGTGTAGATTTTAGAACGGGATATTAAGGTGCTGAAAAGGAAGTCGGTTTCGTTAGTCAAAGTTTTATAGCGTAATCACGGGTCAGAGGAAGCTATATGGGAGCCAGAGGACACGATCCGGTAACAATACCCTCATCTCTTTTAATCAGGTAAAATTTCGAGGCCAAAATTTCTTTAAGGGGGTAGAGTTGTAACATCCTGAAATTTGGGATTTTATGTTTTGCATTATTCCTTGCGTTAGGCTAGTTAAATGTGTTCGTTGTATGAGTATGGGGGCCCTAAGAAAGCTTAGGGTTGAGTTGGGCCTTGGTAGAATTTTTGTGTTTAAGCACTTAAGGGGGAGAAGGTAAGTGGCGTCAAGACTTAAGGAAATAAGTGTGTATTTTGCTAGCACAAGCGGAGCTAGTAGCAGAGTGGTGTGGCGTCACATGAAGGAGCTAAAGGGGTGGAGTTCGAATCCCACCTATTGCAAATTTTGGATTAATTTTTGTGCTAATCAGGTGGAAGATGGTAAGTGTCGGCCAAGACTCTAAAGAAGGAAAGGAAGACTCATTCAAATGATAGAAAGAAGACTAAGGAGAAGAGTAAGGAGGAGATCAAGGAGAAAGATAAGCGATTATGGTAAAGGGGAATGTTGGCCGAATTTTAAGAGGTGCATGGGGGAAATAATTTTGGTCAACTAAGATCTTTTGGTGGAATGTGTAATCGGTTTTGGTAAGGGGAAATTAGAAGCCAAATTTCTAAAGGTCTTTTTACAAGTTTTGTGCATGCAAAGCTTTTCCTCTTTTTGAACATTTTGTACTTTCTTTTCCAACCTTTTTCTTTGTTTTGTCGAAACATTCAAGCCAATTTGTTCACCTTTTTTAAAATGTTTTGCCGAAATACTCAAGCTATTTTGTTCATCTTTTCTTTGGTGTTAGCCGAAACTCACTGACATTTCTTTTCCATCTCTTCTTCTCTTTTCTTACCATTTCTTCTATTTTTCTCTCTTTTTCTTTAGTCAACAAAATTTGTAGGCCGAATCTTCCTTGTTCCTTTCTCTTCAATAGCCGAATCTTTAACATCTTCTCTCTTCCCCATCTTGCGTGTTAGTCACTTTCTTCCTTGACCGAATCGGTGTTCTAGTGGGTTGGCCGAATATCACATCCTTGCCGACTCATCTTTAGCCTTAAGTCGAATCGGTGGGAGTCGGATCTATCATTGTTAAGGGACTAAATCACTCGTTCTACTCTACTCGTTGACCCTTCGGAGGTAGTGGTAAGCCGAAACCCTCTCTTTAGACAACTACTTTCTCTCATCGTAATATTATTCTGACCGAGACTCTTCCAATGGAGGCAAGTGGTAGTGATGTTAAAGGAAAATCGATAGGAGGACGAAAAGGGAGTGGACTTGCAATCTCTACTCCCAAGTTCAAACGTAGGGCGATATCGGTAGTTCGGGATTTCCCACTGAGTTGTGGATGGGAGCCAGCATCCGGTGAGAGTAGGCAGATTATGGTTGTTCGCGGTGGTGAGGGTGCCGACGATCAAGAAGGTTTAGATCTTACCGTAATCAGGTGTGTAATCTCACACCGAAATCCCGTAGATTCGTGATTTACCATCATGTTGGAAAAATAGACCGTTATTGTTTACAATCTAATAACTGTAATATGGCATGAGTCGAGTAACTTGCTTAAACAACATAAATTCTAAGATCTGTCAAAATCGGTATTAACTTGTTATATTACAAAAATGCCCTTAATGGGCCATTTTTTTCGAAATATTTTAACGGGCCGAATTGCTTAAACGGCCTTACAGGGTCGATTTACCAAAATGCCTTCGATGGGCCGATTTATTAAATTGCCTATAGTGGCCGAATTGCCAAAGTGCTTTAATGGGCTGATTCACCGAAATATGTCACTAGATTAATGGTTGTTATATATATGTGGATATTTTACTATGAATGTCGTATCCTTACACACTGCATGGGGTGGAAAAAAATTGTATGGAGAGCAGTGTAGCCTGGTGGCATAGCCACAATTCGTTTATTATTGTGATAAATTATGATTTTGGTGGCTTGACCACAAAAGTACTATACGATAGCAGCTTGACTGCAAATTGGTGTGAGCGGCAGGGTGGGTTGACTTGATCCCCACAGGTGTGATTGGCTGGTCGGGGGTGTGATGGATGGATGGGTTGGGTTGCATCCATTTCATTCAAATACTGTTATGTAAATGGGCTTTGGCCCAAGATGTTGCTATGCGGGTTCAGGCCCAGTGGATGACGGTAAGGGGATTATACATTGAGTTCTTGTAACTCACCCCCTTTCTTTTTCCTAATCCTTGCAGGTAATGCTCAGTAATGAGAACTTGTGGCCATGGATGACTTGGTGGAGGCCATACTTTAGAAATAATCTTTTCGAATATTAGTAAACTTCTTTTCCGCTTTATTTTGTTACTTTTACTATTTTGGGTTTAAAGTTGTAATAAGGCCTCTGGGGTATGTTTTAATTTGCTTTATGTTTTGACGTACTTAATATATTTCTTGAATTGTTTTAAACGGGGATTTTCTGAGATCATAAATAATGGTTTTCCAAAATTGATTAACAAATGAATTTCATAACAAATATGTACAGATAATTTAACTTGGATTCTCCTTCAAATTATCAACGTCATTTTCAAAAGTCACAGTTTTAAAAGTTCACTAGTTTGATTATCGATTCTTCAATCAACCTCATGAGATTAATAGTATTTTTATCGAGTATTTATAACCAAACTTGTTTTCTTAACTATAACCAAATAACGCCTATTTTAGTAAGAATCACAAGTTCTTTATACGTTTTCTTCATGTGACATGCCAGATCCGGTCATACCGCTTGGGCCGAGTTTAGGGTGTTACAGACAGGGGATTACACACTGAGTTATTGTAACCCCTTCCTTTTAACCGTGCAGCTAATCCCTAGTGTTAGAGGATTTGGAGTTGTGGAGGACTCGGAGGTGGCCATACGTTGGATTTGCTTCTTAACGAAACATAGTAATTTTGGATTTAGTTTATTTTATATTATTTTTGGGTTAATATTTTATGTAATACTGCCTTTGGGATTTTCTTTTTAAACTTTTATTTGGTATTTCTTATATCATTGCAAGTTTTTTTAACACGGGTTTTAAAACAATAACATTTATTTTTAAATATCACGTTTCCGCAATGGTTTAATCAAGCTTCCGCAACAGTCAAGTTTTTAAAAGCAAAATAATGAATGCATAATATGGTTTTACAAAAAGGAAATGATTTCGAGTAAAACTAGTTTTGTTAATAAGCAACACAAAATCGAAATTTTGAATCAGTAAGAAGTTTTGATTCGAAGATGATTTTTGCAACATATGCATAGTTTTCAAACATCACCTAATGTGGCACGCTAGATCCGGTCGTAACGTCTAAGCTGGGTTTGGGGGTGTTATATTTAGTGGTATCAGAGCCAGGTTGCAAAACTCGGCTGTGGAAAGGGTTTGAAAATTTTTCTAAATCTGTTTAAACTTTGGTTTAGATAAAGTGATAGCGTTACTGAAAGTATGGCACACCAAGTCTCCGGCACCAAATCTGTAAGTTTCTTTACTTTATACTTGAGTATGTGATGAAATGACTGTATTGAGGAACTACTAGAGATAGTGGTAGTACACTGAAACTTTAGCTATAGAAACTAAGACTATAGAGACTGAAACGATAATAAACTCGATCTACGAAAACAACTATTATTACTGTTTTTCATAAAACACTTGTTAATAATCATAGGAACTATAAGCTGATTCATAAAACTCTTAAACATATTAATACGTTACATCGAGATGAGTACAAGAGGTCATGGAAGGGGTACACGTGGCCGTTGTAGAGTCCGAGGTGCTAGGGCTGGGTCCTCAGCGCCGGGACATATGCTTGAAAGGGAAGCACCAGCATCACCAGTGATTGAAACGGGGTCTAACGACCGATCCGGAGTGGATGATGCTCTGTCCCAAGCAATGCTACGGGTTCTGGAAAGGGTGGCTGGAGCGAGTACTGGGTCAGTGGCCCGAGGGTCAATTTCTGAGCGACTCCGATCTAACGAGGCTGAAATCTTCAGGGGCATCTCTGGTGTAGCCCCGAATGTAGCAGAATACTGGTTGGAGGCGGTTGAACGGATCATGGAAGATCTGGACTGCACTGTGGAACAGAAACTAAAAGGAGCAGTGTCTTTACTGCGAGATGAGGCATATCAATAGTGGATTACCGTGAGGGAAGGCACACAGGCGGACCGATTAACATGGGATTTCTTTAAGACGGCCTTCTAGGGGAAGTATGTTGGGGCAAGTTATGTGGACGCCCGGAGAAAGGAATTCTTGAATCTGGTTCAGGGGAATAAATTCGTAGCAGAGTATGAGGCAGAGTTCCTGCACTTGAGCCGGTATGCTCGGGGTATAATTGCAACAGAATATTAGCGTTGCGTGTGGTTTGAGGATGGTCTTCGGGATGAGTTACGGGTACTGATAGCCCCGCAGAGGGAAAGAGACTTCACTGCCTTGGTTAAGAAGGCTAAGATTGTCAAGGATGTGAAACGCTCAGAGCGTCAAAACAGTGAGAAGGAAAGGGGCAAGAATAAGAGAGATTTTATGTCTTCAAGTTCTTCAAATGGATTTCATAAAAGGCCTAGATTCGATGGGCCGGTTCGAACTGGAGTTCAGATGGTTGCTGGCAGACCGCAGCCTTGCGCTGTGTGCGGATTGTCTCATCAGGGTGAATGTTGGAAGAGAACTGAGGCGTGCTTCAGATGTGGATCGAGAGATCACAGGGTTAGAGACTGTATGTAGAGGCCGGGTCAGGTGCAAGCTGCGAGTCAGGGATATGTTCAGCCAAGGAGAGGTGGTCAGCAGCCACCGAGAGATCGTGGTCCATCGAAAGGGGGAAATGGGTTTGGACGAGGCCGTGGAGCACCGGGCAGAGGTTCTAGTAATATAGAGGCGAGACAGCCAGGGTTGGTTTATGCTGCTCGGCATCGAGAGGATGGCGACGCACCTGACGTCATAACCGATATGTTTCTAATTCATGATGTGCCATTTACAGCTTTAATAGATATTGGGTCTACACATTCGTATGTTGCTTGTACTGTGTCGAAAACATTGGATATACAGTTTGAACTTGCTGATAGAGAAATGTCAGTGATTAGTCCTTTAGGACAGTCAATGATAGTGAGTAAACTGTTTAGATATGTGCCTTTAGAGGTACAAGGGGTTGTATTTCCGGGGGACTTGATGGAACTGCCATTCGGTGAGTTTGATCTCATTCTGGGCATGGACTGGTTAGTGAAACACCGTGCGAATTTGGATTGCACTGCTAAGCATATGGTATTGAAGTCTTCAGAGGATGAGGAAGTGGTTGTGATAGGGGAGCGAAGGGATTACCTAACCAATGTAATCTCAGCACTAATGGTTGAGAAGCTGGTTCACAAAGGTTGCGAGGCGTTCCTTGCTTTTGTCAGCACTTCTGTTGTTAATGGACCGTCTGTTGAGAATGTCAAGACTGTAAAGGAATTTCCGGACGTATTCCCTAAAGAGCTTCCGGGGTTGCCACCAAACCGTGAGGTCGAATTCGGCATTGAGCTTTTACCGGGAATGGCTTCGGTGTCCATCGCCCCTTATAGAATGGCACCGAAGGAGCTGGTAGAATTAAAGGCTCAGATCCAAGAGCTTCTGTATTGAGGATTCATCCGATCGAGTGTGTCTCCATGGGGAGCACCGGTACTGTTCGTAAAGAAGAAGGATGGGTCGATGTCATGTGTATTGACTACCATCAGTTGAACAAGTTAACGATTAAGAACAAGTATCCGCTACCAAGGATAGATGATCTGTTTGATTAGATGCGAAGAGCTTCAGTTTTCTCTAAGATAGATCTAAGGTCAGGGTACCATCAGTTAAGGGTTAATGAGGCAGATGTGTTCAAGACAGTGTTCAGGACTCATTATGGACATTACGAGTTCCTGGTCATGCCGTTTGGGTTAACGAATACACCAGCTGCTTTCATGGATATGATGAATCGAGTCTTCCAACCCTACCTAGACCTGTTCGTGGTGGTGTTCATAGATGATATTCTGGTGTATTCAAGAACTGATGAGGAGCATGATTCACATCTCCAGGTTGTTCTGCAGATATTGAGGGAAAAACAACTTTATGCCAAATTCGGCAAGTGCGAGTTTTGGCTGCGAGAGGTGACATTTCTGGGGCATGTCGTGTTTGCCAAGAGAATTAGGGTTGATCCTCAGAAAGTTGAG
Source organism: Gossypium australe (assembly GCA_005393395.2). Lineage (NCBI taxonomy): Eukaryota > Viridiplantae > Streptophyta > Magnoliopsida > Malvales > Malvaceae > Gossypium > Gossypium australe. The sequence goes on from SMMG02000027.1 coordinate 2,431,436, forward strand.
GCCGTATCAGATTGGAAGCCACCGAAGTCGGTATCGGAGATTCAAATTTTTCTAGGTCTGGCTGGGTACTACAGACGGTTTGTTGATGGATTGTCACTGATTGCTGCACCCCTAACTAAGCTACTGCGTAAGGGAGTACCGTTTGTTTGGATTGATAAACAGCAAGAGAGTTTTGAGAAGCTAAAGAAGATTCTAACTGAAGCTCCGGTATTAATACAGCCAGAGGCTGGAAAAGAGTTTGTTGTCTATTGTGATGCATCGCACACAGGTTTAGTATGTGTGCTGATGCAAGAGGATAAAGTGGTGGCTTATGCGTCTCGTCATCTTAGGCCGCACAAGGTGAACTACCCCACTCATGACTTGGAATTAGCCGCGGTGGTGTTCGCACTAAAGATATGGAGACATTATTTGTATAGGGAAAAATCGATCATTTACACCGATCACAAGAGTCTTAAGTACCTCCTTACTCGAAAGGAGTTGAATCTTAGGCAACGAAGGTGGATAGAGTTGCTTAAGGATTATGATTGCTCGATTGAATATCATCCGGGAAAAGCTAACGTAGTGGCAGATGTAATGAGCTGTAAGGTTGTATCTGATCTGAGAGTAATGTTTGCTCGTATCAGTCTATTTGAGAATGGTAATTTGTTGGCGGAACTGCAAGTAAAACCGACTTGGATTAGTCAGATTAAAGAGAAACAGATGTTGGATGAGTCATTGATTCCTCGATTCCAACAGGTGAAGAAGGGATAGACTGTGGATTTTGAGCTGAATAGTGAATGAGTGTTATGTTTCCGTGGAAGAGTTTGTGTATCGAGGGACTCTGAGTAGCCCATACGCTATGCATCCCGGTGGAAACAAGTTATACCGAGATCTACGTGAACTGTATTGGTGGCCAGGACTTAAGTGTGAGGTAACTGATTTCGTAAGTAAGTGTTTGACATGCCAGCAAATGAAGGCTGAGCATCGACTACCTTCAGGACTGCTGCAACCTGTTAAAATTCCGCTCTGGAAGTGACCATGGACTTTGTTAGTGGGCTACCCTTGACGCCTACTAAGAAAGATTCGGTGTCGGTAATTGTTGATCGGTTAACTAAATCTACCCACTTCGTACCGGCTCGCACCGATTACTCGTTACAGAAGTTGGCCAAGTTATATGTGGCGAAAATTGTGAGGTTACATGGGGTGCCAGTGTCTATCATTTCGGACAGGGACCTTAGATTTACATCACGATTCTGGAAAGTGTTACATGAGGCTCTGGGTACAAGGTTGGATTTCAGCACCGCTTTTCATTCGCGGACTGATGGTTAGTCAGAGAGGGTAATCCAAATTTTGGAAGATATGTTAAGAGGCTGTATAATTGATTTTAAAGGCAGTTGGGAAGACTATCTACCTTTAGCAGAATTCGCTTATAACAATAGCTACCAATCCAGTATTCAAATGGCACCATACGAGGCATTATTTGTTCGTAGGTGTCGCACCGCTACTTGTTGGACAGGATTGGGTGAGCGACGATTGATGGGTCCAGAGCTAATTTCGGAAACTGAGGAGAAAGTAAAGTTGATACGGGGTCGGTTAAAAGAAGCATCTGATAGGCAGAAGTCATATGCCGACTTAAAGCGTAAAGAGATAGAGTTCGTTGTGGGGGATTATGTCTTCTTGAAGGTCTCACCTTGGAAAAAGATCCTAAGATTTGGACGGAAGGGCAAGTTGAGCCCCAGATTCATCGGACCTTACCGGGTAATAAAGCGTGTAGGACCGGTTGCCTATCAGCTAGAGCTGCCTTCTGAGTTAAGTCGTATACATAACGTATTCCATGTTTCTATGCTGAGGCACTACCGTTCTGATCCTTCCCATATAGTACTGATAGAGGAGATCGAGGTAAGACCTGATCTAACATTTGAAGAAGAACCGGTGCAGATTTTGGATCGAGATGTTAAGGTGCTGGGAAGGAAATCTGTTCTGTTATTCAAGGTGCTGTGGTGTAACCACGGTTTAGAGGAAGCCACGTGGGAGCCTGAGGAGGCGATGCGTCAGCAGTACCTTCATCTCTTTTGATCAGGTAAAATTTCGAGGCCAAAATTTCTTTAAGGGAGGTAGAATTGTAACATCCCAAAAATTAGGGGTTATAAATTTTTTCATAATTGCATGTTGTGCTTGCTCAGCGGGTTATTTGAGTGTATTTAGGGGTTCTAGGGAGGCCTAGGTTCGAGTCTGAGCCCTGGAAAAATTTTGGTTTTTGGCCCTTTAGTGGAGAGTGCTAATTGAGGTTGGACTTAAGTATAATTGAGTGTGTTTTGCTAACAAAAGTGGAACACATGGTGGAGTGGTGTGGCGTCAAGTGGAGAGCATAGAGGGAAGGGGTTTGAATCCCATAGATTACAAATGAGGGATTTTATTTTGTGACTTGGGAGAGCAAGAGGCAGAGTTTGGATCAAACTCTTCAAGGGGAGTTGGAGACTGGGTCAAACTATTCAAACAGATAAAGCGGAGCAAATTAAGGAGGAAAAAGTGAGAGAATCAAGGAAGTGAGGTGTGTGGAAGTGTTGGACGTGAGTGGGAGTGTGTGATAGGGGGAGTTTCGGCTGGAGAAGGGTTTTGATTAATTTTTCGGCAGCTTTGGTTTTGAGGTAGAAACTGAAACTTCTTGGGACTATGGTCAGTTTTTTCTTTTGTTTCCAAGTTTGTTTCATTTAGGCATTTCGGCTGAGAGTATTTTGGAAGCATTTCGGGTTTCTTCTTGGCAATATTTGTTCACTTTTTCTTCTCGTTACTTACCTCTCGTGCATTATTGGGTATTTCTTCTTTCTTTTGCTAGTCAAAACTTTGGTGTTGGCCGAATCACCATTCTTCTTCTCCTTTCTCTTCACGCCTTACTCATCCCTTGTTTCTTTCTAGCCGAATCTATCTTCAACTAGTTTCTTATTTTCTTGATGCTCCTCTCTTCACGATACAAAGCTAGCTGATTTGGGGTAGGCCGAATCTATTTCTTTTGTTTTTTGTACATTTCTAATCTCTTCTTTCTTAGCCGAATCTATCCTCTCCTAACACTTCATCTCTTGTTTTCTAATTGGTTAAGCCGAAACTAACCTTTCCCTTTTCGTTCTAGTTGATTATCATCTCTGAGGGTCGTGCATATTCAACTCCTTTTTGCTCAAAGAATCTGTCTTTGCCGAATCTGAGGGTAAGTAGTACTAACCATTTTTTGGATTTCTCCCTATTGTCGAATATTGGTGGATGCTAACCTCCTTTGTGCATCAATTATTTTAGGAATCCGTTTGCTTTAGCCAAGGAGCGAGGCCGAATACTGTCACGTCTTATGGTAAGTGAGGTTGGTTGAGTAGTATATTTCAGTACTATGGATTTTCGAGAACATTGGGATTAACTCATAGTCATTGTTATTTTAGAGGCATCGAGGAGTGGTTCTTTCGGTAATCCAAAGCAGGTGTGTAATCTCACACCACCGCTTATTATGTGAATGTTGTTCTGTGAATCGGCTAAAAGTCGAAATACTGAAAAGCTGGAATACCGGTAACCGAGATCGCTCGAGCTGCAAGCGCTCGTAGTGATAAACCGAGTCTCTAGTGAGGGCAACAGACTATTAAGAAAGTGTCACGAACGCTCTCGTGAAACTGAGGCCGTAATGGGCCTTGTTGAGCCGAGGTGGGCTAAATGGGCCCAACGGGTTAATTGGCCCATATGAGCGAAAATGATGAAAAATGTAAGTTGATCGATGCGACTACGAAGTCCGCAGAATCGAGGCTAAAAACGAACAGAATGGGCCACACGAGCGTATGGGCCCGAATAGGCCGAAATCGGGTTTTAGGCCCAATAGCACGATATTGATCGAAAATGGAAACAGAGTCGCTCAAGGCGACATTAGGCCTTCGAAAAGGCTGTTGTAGGGGTAAAATTACTGAAATACCCTTATTGGGTAAAATTACCGAAATATTATTGGGTAAAATTACCGAAATACCTTTAGTGGGTAAATTATTGAAATACCCTCGGCGAGTAAAGTTACCAAAATACCCTTAAAGGGTGAAATTACTGAAATGCCCTTATTGGGTAAAATTACTGATATACCCCTGAGGGGTAAATTACCGTTTTACCCCTACCGACCAAATGACCACTATACCCCTAGTGGAAGATCTTGTGTTGTGTGTGTACCCTGTTTAATTGTTTATGATGGTAAATTATGTCCTACATCATTTTAATATGTCACTACATGTTGCATTGGGTTGGGTTATGCTTATGGAGGAAGTACTGTACTGGTGGCTATGCCACATTATACTGATTCAGTGGCTCTACCACGATATACTGATTTTAGTGGCTCAGCCACGTATACTGTTACTGGCAGCTTTGCTGTGTTGATATTAGCAGCTCGTCTGCGCTTTTGGTGTATAGGGCTGGGTGGGTTGACTTGGTCTCCACATGGTGTGTAGGGTTGGTACGGGTGGTGTGATGGTTGGATTGGGTTGGGCTGCATTTTTGTTTGTATTACCATGACTTTTGGGGTTAAGGCCCGAACTGATACTGCATTGGCTTGGGCCCAGACTGTGACTGTGACAGGGGATTACACACTGAGTTCTTGTAACTTATCCCTTCCTTTTAATCGTGCAGTTAATCCCCAGTGTTAGAGGATTTGGAGCTGTGGAGGACTCGGAGGTGGCCATACGTTGGATTTGCTTCTTAACAAAACATAGTAATTTTGGATTTAGTTTATTTTATATTATTTTTGGGCTAATATTTTATGTAATAAGGCCTTTGGGATTTTCTTTTTAAACTTTTATTTGGTATTTTTTATATCATTGCAAGTTTTTGTAAAGCATGTTTTAAAACAAGAACATCTATTTTTAAATATCACGTTTCCGCAACGGTTTAATCAAGCTTCCATAACAGACAAGTTTTTAAAAGAAAAATAATAAATGCATAATAAGGTTTTACAAAAAGGAAATGATTTCGAGTAAAACTAGTTTTGTTAATAAGCAACACAAAATTGTAATTTTGAATCAGTAAGAAGTTTTGATTCGTAGATGAGTTTTCCAACATATGCATAGTTTTCAAACATCACCTGATGTGGCACGCTAGATCCGGTCGTAATGTTTAGGCTAGGTTTGGGGTTTTACATTTCTACTTCGGCTTTCTTTCTTTTGGCCGAAGCTTCACTCTTTCTCAAAGTGCGATGTTGGGTGTACATAGGTGTTCTCAAGGAGTAAAAGGGGGGAACGTGTTCAGAGGCAGTTGAAAGCCTACTCTCAGTTTTTGATCATAGTAAGTGTTCTTACCTTACTTTTTAGTGAGGCCGAATGCTTTTGATGGTATTAAAGGTTATCAAATGTGGTTGTAAACCACATATTATGCAATCTTTGTTAATAAGGTTTTTGAGTAACACAGATCTCGTCAAGGAGTTAATCGTTGCTAACGACTAGTGAGGATTTAATAAAGCTTGGTCGATTAAGGTAAGTGATGGTGTGGTTTCGGCTTTTGGAAAAGGAGGATAATTGTACTGATTGAATGGCTAACTGTTAGTCTTGAATGTTGTAGGTTCGGTGCTAGGGATTCGAAACGCGCTTCGTAATCAAGGTGTGTACACACACCACTCCAATTGTAGATTGGCAAATGCCGAAATGCCAAAATTTCAAAATGTCGAAATGCCGAAATGCCGAAATGCCGATATGCCAAAATGCCGAAAAGCTGAAAATACGGCAACGTTACCATACAAGCGCATGAAAGCTCGTGTGGGAAAGTCAATACAATGACGGAGGCCACCATGAGCGGTCTCATGGTCTTGGGCCGCTTTTGGGTCAAATGGGCTGGAATGGGCCGTATGGGCCCAATGGGCTCGCAGGCCCCACAAGTGCCAACTTCATGAACTTATGTGAAATAATGAGCTCGACCATGTCGTTCACATGTCTAAGGGCAGTTTTGGGCTTAGCGGGCCACACGAGCGTGTGGGCCCCACTTGGGCCATACTTTGGGCTTTGGGCCCAACTATAACTTTTGATTGTTAAAGGTTGCATAAGTCGTGCTGATCGACTGTGGACCTATTGATGAGTTGATACACATACTTAGACCCCAATGTGAGAAATAACCGTTATACCTTTGAAGGGCAAAATGTCTAAAATACCCTTATATGATACATGACTGATCTTGTATGCCATTTGATGATATGTTCGCATTCATATGTGATATTTTGTTGCATGGGGATGGAATCTTGTATTGGAGGAAGTGATTGATATGCGAGGGTCGCACGGGTCACGCGAGACGACTGTGGACCCACCGATGGCTTTAAGTCGATTATGTGATTGGCAGTTCTGCTGCAATATTGGTTAGTGCCAAAACCGGTGCTACATAAGGAGTGTAGGGATGGGTGGGTCGATTTAATCTCCACAAGAGTGTAGGGTTGGACAGAAGACGGAGTGCAGGGTTGTTTGGGTATTTATGCATTGTATATAATGATTCTCATATTGAGATGGGCTTAGGCCTAGATAGATGTGCTATGTGTCATTTGATATGGGCTCAGGCCCAACCGAAGCTGATGGGGGCTAAGGCCCCATTACCACCGTTACTTTAATGGGCTTAGGCCCAGATAGATGTGATATATGTTATTTGATTGTTGGGGTTGTACACACTAAGTTTTTGCAAACTCACCCTTATTTTTAATTTTTTAGGTAATCCCTAGTGAGACTGTTCGACGTACTGGGGAACTCAGAGGTGGCCACACTATGAACAGTTGCATTTCCGTGTTTTTATTTACTTTATTTTTAATCTTGTTTTCTTTAGTTTGGGTTTTGTTGTAATAAGGCCTTTCTCTGGTTGTGTTTAAATTTTGGGATTTAATTGTGTTGATTGCATAACTTCTAGTTTTAGGTCTCGGGTTTTAAAAAAGAAAACAATGTTTTACAAACCAATCGTAAGTACACAAACCTTTTCAAAGAAAAGCTTCCGCTGTATTTTGAAGTTTAAGTAACAAGTTTAGAGATTCCTACATAAAGTTTTAATCAAACCCTAATATATCCAAAAGAATTTGAATATAACATTAAGTTATCACTGGCAAATGTTTTAAACTAAGAACTCCTCAAAAGACTTCAAGGTTTTACATCAACTTCAGATTTTACGATTCACCCTTCAATGTGACGCAGCCAGATTCGACCATAACGTCTGGGCCGGGTTTGGAGTGTTACAGTTATGGAAAATGAGATATCGGGACCTCATTTTCGTAAATAGATCCTGTAAATATTTTTATTAAATATTTACGGAATCGTTATGTAGGTGACTTGAATTTTGATCCGAAAATTTTAGTGATTGGATGGTTAATTAATGTACAATGACTGAACTGTAAAAATCGTAAAAGTTTATCACTATTGAATTTTAGCTTATAAAAGGTTTAACTAATGAATCTATAGGGATTTAAGTGGCAATTTAGCCAAAATTAAAGGATTTGAAAGGTTAGAGTTATGTTTAAAGTTAAAATATGTTAAAATTATAATTAAAAATTTAGTTATTTGTTATAATTAAAAACAAACAAAAGTAGACACCCATTTTGTTTTCTTTCTTCTTCAACCGTGGGTGTCAAAAGAAATAAGGAAGCCATGGTTAACCTTCAACCATTCGATCAAGCTTCCAAGCTTTCCAGGGGTATGTTATTTTAGTCTTTTTTCGTAAATTTTTTGTTTTTGAAATCATTGCAACTCGATTTAGCTAATCCGAGTGTTAGTTTTTGAAATTGTTAAAATTTTAAATGTTAGCATTGATGGATACTTGATGAAATTGGTATTATTTGGTTAGATTTGATGCTTAGATATGAAAAAGGATTAATTTGTAAAGTACAATTTGTTAATTTTGAGTATAAGGACTAAAACAAAAATATTTCAAAATTGGTAGTAAATTTCTGTAGTTATTAAATTTAGAGGGCTGTACAAAGATGGAATTGAAATCGGATTCTAAAACGAAGCTTGAATTTGAAAGATATAGCTATTTCGATTTTAGAGACTAAATTGAATAAAATGCAAAACTTTAGGAAAATTGTGTAAAATAAAATTAAGTTGTTATATGCATCTGCTAAGATGTTATAAGGCTATTGGAATTGATAAATTGTAATGAATTATTATAGAAATCAATCAAAAGTTAATTGAGAAATAAGAGAAATTGCATATTAGTCCTTAACACTTTATGGTTGTCGTTTTCCAGGTAAGTTCATATGGGATTTACTTTTTTAATTTATAATATGACTGTTTTTTTTTTGTTTTCTAGCTTGAATTGCTAAGTGTGAATACATATATGTATATATTGTTGATGTTGGCATCAAATAAACTAAATCAAAAGAAAATGAATTATGTGATAAATATAAATATGTTTGTACGGGATGGCTATGAAATGGTTATATAATTGAATATTTTGGTGCATGATGATATTATATAGTTTGAAACATATTATTTTGCACTTCGGTGCCTCTATTTTCACTTTGGTGCCTCTATATGTAATTCGGTGTCTCTGTTCAGCACTATGGTGCTCTATGGTATAGTGTAGTTACTTAGGTATTTGTGTAACAGCCCGATTTTGGGGCTAGTCAGAACAGTGGTTTCGGGACCACTAATTCGAGGATGAAGAAAATTATTTTAATATTATTTTATGTGTTATAGCAAGTTTTTAAGGATGCATGAAAATTTTGGTGCCTTAATTTTAGAGATTGTATGCTTAATTGTGAAAAAGGACTAAATCGCATAAAGTGCGAAAGTTCTATTTTACAAGCTAGGGGTGTCTAATAGCCATGGAATATTAAATTGGAGGTCCCTAAAGTGCAATTAGACCTCCCTAAAGATGATGGCCGGACAAGGGAATCAAGAGAGATAAGAGCATTAAATGAGTCAAAAATTTGGTGGTGTTAGGTGACTAAAATGAAAAAATAAGATAAGTAAAGAGAAAGCTATCATCTTTTTCATTTCTCTTCTTCTTCTACTGAAATTTTCAGCAAGAAATAGGGGTTTTGAAGCTCAAACTTTCAGCCAACATATCCTCTAGCAAGTAAGTGATTTTAGAGGTCTTTCTTAATAATTTTTGTACTTTTGGAGCCCCCAAAGCTTAAGCTAGCTAATGAGAGGACTATTTTGCAAAATGGTTGAAAGTTTAGGGACTTTCCATGAGAGTGTTCATGTTTTTTGCTAAGTTTTTATGGAAGAAAATGAATGTTAGTGAGTTAAGGAACAACTTTTGTGAAAGGTGTTACCATGAAAACACCTAAATGTGACCTATTAGTAAAGGTTGAATTTGTGTAATAAATGCATGAAATAATTGGTTTTGTGAGTTGTTGCAAGAGAAATAAATGTTCAACTAGGCTTGTTTAATGAGAAAATGTGATGAAAAACGATTTACGAGTCTAGGGGCAAAATCGTAATTTTGCCGAAGTAGAAGGGCAAAATGGTTATTTTTGCCTAAGTAGAAATTTTGATATATCATGAATTATAAAGTGATTTAATGAGTGAATTTTATTATTATAGATCAAGAAGAGTGCAGAAACAACCTTGACCGAGGAAAAGATAAGGTTACGGACTAAAACGTCGATTAATACATTTTGCACCGAGGTAAGTTTATGTGTAAATGATACATCTTTAATACATATGTTGTTACTTATTGGTGCATTGTATGAATGAGATCAATTGTGATTGAGATTGATTGAAATTGATAGATGGTGAGTAGTTCTCGTATGAACCTCGGAATAGATACGAAGTGTGGAAAAATATCTGTAATGGTTAATTGGTGGGCTGTGTGTGATACCACCGTAATCACCCTTTTTGGTGGGTTGTGTGTGATACCACCTTATTACTTATTCACGCTGGGCTGTGTGTGATACCATTGTTTATATTATCATTTGGTGGGCTATGTGCGAAACCACCGTAAATATTCTTGTTGGTGGGCTATGTGCGATACCACCCTATTATTAATTAATGGTGGGCGGTGTGCGAAACTACCGGGTACATAGTATTATTCCGAGGGGTTCATCGAGAAATGATATAAGTAAATGTTTCATGTTGCCTTGTGGTTATGAGTGCAAGGAATGTGTACAAGCAATTGCGAGCAATATAATTGTTATGTGATTGGAATGTGGTAAGAGATGAGATGAGTAAGCATCATTATGGAAATGTGAATTGTTCTTGCTTAATATGTGAGGCTATTGATTGATTAGCATATGTGATGATGCTTATTGTTTACATGTAAACTTACTAAGCTTAAAGCTTACTCCCTTTCTTTTTCCCTTGTTTTATAGTGTCAAAGAGCCGGTTCGGGATACGAAGATAATCGGAAGATCACTCACACTATCAACTCATCTCGGTGTATTAGAATTAGCATTTTGAGTATGGCATGTATAGGGGCTAGATATAGTGAAAATGTTTTGTTGTTTTGGCCAAGTGTGTTGGCTCCTTTAAAGATGAACACTTTTGTAAATGGCTATATTTAATGGCTCATTATCATTATATATATGAAAAGATGAGGTTATTCATGAATGTGTATAATACATGATTGAGTTGCTTGGTAAATGGTTGAATGTGATTGATATTGTATGAGTTAGGGTGATAAAAAGAGCTTGGCAAATAGTCTTGTTCTTGTCCACACGGGTAGGCACACGGGCGTGTGTCTAGGCCGTGTGTGACACACAGTCAGTCCCATGGGCATGTGGCTGGGCCGTGTGTCCCCTGCATGTTAATGTTGCAAGTAAGTGTCAACTACGGTCTAGACACATGGGCGTGTGACCCTAATAAGGTTGCTGATGTCATAAACAGAATACCCAGGTTTTCACACACGGGTGAGGACACAGGCGTGTTAGGCCGTGTGGAGAACACGGGCCAAGGACACGGTTGTGTGTCTGGCTGTGTGAAAACCCTTGTAGGTTCAAAAAGAAAATAAATTTCACACGGGCTAGGGACATGGGCGTTTGTGACCACACGGCCTGCCCACACGGGCGTGTGGCCCTGTTAAGGCAAAATTTTTCTAATTATACAAAAGTTCCCGGATTGATTCCGAGACCCTTCGTTTGCATGTTTAAGGCCTCGTGGGCCCACAATAAGAATGTTTTGAATGTGAATGGTAAGTTTTAAGTGGGAATGAAATTTTATAGCCCAAAGTTGTATGTTAAGGTGCGTTAAACCTGGTAATGCCTCGTACCCAGTTCCGGCGTTGAATATGGGTAAGGGGTGTTACAATTTGAATTTATTTACTAATCTTCATTGGGCTATTGGATTAATAGAAAAAAGGAAATGGCTGTTAAATTGTTATGGGATTACAATCAAATGAAATATAATGATTAAATTATATGAATGGTATAGAACTGATATAACATATGTGGTTGGTAATGTCTTGAATGATATATATTTGATATAATGTTATATATACTCGATTATATTTGGGATTTACCTTATTACTATGAAATGATATATCATATTAATGAAAACATGTGTTCTGAATGGATATGTATGTTGTGTAAATAGAATGATATTAATGGTATATTGTTGAAGACTTTGTTGCACAATACTAAATCGGCACAACAAGTAAATGCTGGATTGATATATGATTTAAATGTCTACTAAACTCATCTTATTGTTGTGAACTAGTATAATAAGAAAATGTATTAAGTCAGTTTTTCTGATGTTTTTAAATTTGTGATTTGAGGTAAATTACCATTTTGATACATATGAATTTACTAAGCATTGTAATGCTTACTGGATTATATTTCCATATCTTGTAGTTATCTTTTTCAGAAGAAGGAGATCAAATCAACTAGGAGCTCACATTATCCGGCTTCTGTCTTCGTAGGATTTTAATCATTCAAGATTCAATTTTGTGGCATGTATATAGGCTTGTTATGTGTAAAAGTCATTTTGAATGATAATGGTTTTGAATATGTTTATAATACTTGTTCTTGAACCTTATATAGAATTTTATAGGTCTTGCTAAGTGGTTGTGTTCTCTTGAATAGTGGTATTGCATGTTGGAAAAATAGGTTTGGAAAATGCAATAGAAAATAAGTTTAAGGGAAAAACTAGAGTTTTAATTTTTTTTCCAAAAACAAGAACTTGGTTGTGATATTAAAGTCATAAACACTTAATCAAAATTGTACCTTTTCGATTCATCTAATATGAACGCTTCGACCGAATAGTTTTCTCCACTATCCTCAAGCTCACATCTGTCGAGTGTGGGCTCGCTTCGAATAAAAAAATTTCCACAAAATTACCAATAGGGCAATTTTGTATTTTTTAAACTTTGGGGTCAAGTTGTAAATAAGAAAAATATATCTAGAAACTTTTTGAAATAATTTCTTCAGAGAATTTCCTCTGTACAACTTTCTTTTGAATTCAAGTTTGAAAAATAATGACCCAGGACTTTTTTAATATAGGGAGAGCTTAGAGAATTCAACTATAATTAAACCTATAATTAAACTTAAGCGATTTAATATTAAATTAAGTATTAGATTAAATTTAATATTAAACCTATTAAATTAATAAAATGTAGATAAATATTAAATTAAATTAAATATTAAGATAATCACTTTAATATTAAATTAATAATATACTATCAAGATAAAAATTAAATTAAATGAATTATTAAAATAATATTATTTTTGAAATAGTTAATTTGAAATCAAATTATTCGATAGAGTCCCAATAGGAGTGTGATTCCTCTACTGCTCAACTACCGAAGTACCACTCGTCGGCCACTGGAATGTTGTCGTTGGCACCAACGTGTCCGGTGGTGCCATCGTAGGTGCGACAGCTTCACAGCTATTGCCGATACGGTCTAGGCCAGTGACAGCCCGACCGGTCCGGTTGGACTATTAGATCGATTTCACATACCAAGTCTGGTTCGACAAATTTTGGGGTCTCGATCTCGATTTTGGGTTCTTGGGACTAATTTTTTATCTTAGGTCCAATTTTCAAGTTTAATTATCCATTAGGCCAATAGTCTGACTTGAAAATTAACTTCCAAAAATATCATATTAATTTTAATTAGTTTGGTTAATTTAATTTTACTTTATCAAAATTAATTTTCCCAAAAATCATTTAGATTTTTCAAATTAAATTTTCAAGAAAATCCTTTAATCAAATTCTCTAGTTGAACAATTATCACGATCACCTAATTTAATTCCACATCAAATAAATTAACTTAATTAAATTATTTCCAAAGTCATAGAATTTTATTATAATTCAAATGTAGTTAGATCGAGCTTTTGTTGAGCTAGCGGAGGCATCAATCAGACATATACAATTAGGCTCGAGTAGTTACAATTATGTCCAGAAGCATCGTTCCGATAATTCGCAATTTACTTAATCATAGAGTCAGTCCACAAGAAATACAATGATTGAAAACTCCTTATTGGATACTCCTTACGAAAGTAATTCATCCAATTGTTTATCCAATGACCTCGCCATGTGTGTGTTACCCTCATATGATATTATTGATTCCTTTGAGTTAAATCCGTTCACTCAATACAATCCTATTTGATCTCATTGTCACCATTGTGTCTTCTTAATAATTAATATGATCACTGTCAACAAATGACTTTGATAAATTTCTCGTTCGAGAACAAGCAACCTGTGGTCACTTTCATATTTATCAATCCACACAATGCCAATGAGAAGATATCGTCAAATCTTTAATCGAGCTATGAATTCCATTGTTGCTAGTAAAGACATGTCATATATAAGTCATGTACCCAACATACCGACTATGAGCTCGATCATCTTTAGAGCATAAACCTCCGCTTATATCAAAGCACATGAGTTACATACGCATGGTCAATAATTAACTCAGGATTTAGGTAAATCACACCATGAACGTCACAAGTGAATTAATTTACAAACGAATTCAAAATTAATTCATCTTGGGTCTAGTCCAATGTATCATTCTTTGAATGAATAAATCTATGTCTCTACCCGTGGCGTCAACTGATCCGATAGCCAAGACTAGTCATCTTGTAACACCCCTAACCCATATCCGTCGCCGAAATAGGGTTACGGAGCATTACCGGAGTTTATAGATTTAAAAATAGTTTACACATATCATTTACTATTCATAACCGAAATCAAACATATTCAATCATAATGTCCCTTGAATAGGCCCTCGTGACTTAATGCATGCTTTAGAAACAAGTCGGGACTAAATCAAGAACTTAAAGAATTTTTCGCAAAATCTCAAAATTTTTCTTAAGTTTAAGGGTTACACGCCCATATGGTTAGGCCGTGTGAGCCATACGGCCAAGTGAAACGTCCGTGTCCCAGGCCGTGTGGGCATTCGATGTAAGGCACACGGCTGTGTCCCAGCCCGTGTCCATGCCCTTGTAACTCTCTGACTTGGGTTACACGGCCAGACACATGCTCGTGTGTCAGGCCGTGTGGACAATTTAATTTTTAAAAAATTAGGTGCAGGGGTCACACGACCGAGTCACACACCCATGTGTTAGGCCATGTGACACACACGGTTGAGATACACACCCGTGTCTCTGCCCATGTAAGCAATTCGAAGCATTCTGTTTCTCAATTTTTAAGATGCATAGGACACACGGCCAAACCACATGCATGTGCGCATGGTTGTGTGTCACACACAGCTAAGACATACGCCCGTGTGGACAAAATAATGTCATGTCCAAGCCTTATTTCTCACCCAAATTTGCCTTGCACCTACATTAACATATTAGCACATTCCCAAACCAATTCAAAACATTTAAATCAAGCCAAAACCAATTCTTAGGCATGATATATCATCACATATTTTCAAGTGACTGTAACGTGTAGGTTTGTGCAAGTGTACACAGTCGTTATCAAGTAATAAGTAAGTATTGAGTTATCGTCTCCACAGGGATTGTATTTGTGCTAAGTCACTTAATTTGTAAAATTATATTAACAATTTAGTAAATAAAAACACAATATAGTTGAGAAGTGATGATTAAAATATATTAAACTAAATGCAATGATCCCTAATGCAAATTATCCTAAGTATGCAAACTATATGAATGAAATAGATTTTAGTAAAATTAAACACAATTTGCAACAATTATAACATAAATAAACTAGGACAATTACTTTAAGTAAACTCAATTTATTATCAACATGCTTAATAACATTCGAAAAAATATTCCAAGGCAACTCAATCTTTCATGAGTTTGGAAACCACATTAGGTCCATTCGGAATCCTTTACTTAGTAAATACACATTTTACTGATCCTTAAGGGTTTCTTAGCATTCGTGTGAGGTAACAGGGACGTGTCAGGTTTGAAATAGTTTAATCACACAAATCTAAAAACTATGCAGATAACAGAGCTTGGTCAGAGTTGTTATGCAACCTACAATTTAATCGGGCCAGAATCTAAATTAAGCATGCACATTTCAATTATGTGTCCATTAGCCATTGTCTGGTCAGGATTGCTCATCTAATTCAAGTGCATTTCAATCACGTATAAACGAAATACAAACTTGATTTTAATTATAAACATGATCGATTGAGGCACAAACATTATAAGTATGAATCAAATAAATATTATTTAATCAAAGAAATCATCCTAGCTTAAATAAAATTAAGCTAACATTGTTGTAAACAAGAACAAAGAACACATAGCAAACATCTTTAGATTAAATTAAAGAAAGAAAGATTAAACCCAATTCAGAGTGTCTATCATCCAAGACTCTGGCTGACGAGGCTCCTTCGTTCCTTTGCTTTGCTCCTTTGCTGATGGCCCTCCAAGGTGGCCGACCAAGGGTTCTTTAAGAGGCTTAATTGCTAAAATCTATATGAAGAGATGATGCTGGGTGTGGGAATGGAAAAGGCTAAGAGAATTTGGAGAGAAGAGAGAATGATGAATGATGAGAATGAATGAGGAATGATTGAGGGATGCTTGAGGGATTGAGAGGGTCTTATTTATAGTTGAAGAGAGGGGGATAGTTTGCTAAAAATAGTGGATGTTAACCTCTTCAAATCTCCTCAAATTGTGGCCGGCCGTGCTTAGTGGCTTTTGACTTGATTTTTGCTTGATTTTTAAGCAATTTTGGATGCCACACAACTCAGGACTGAGACTCGGTCAATCGTAAATCTTCGGGCAAATCTCTAATTTCTTCAACATTGCAAGGACCTTGTGTAATTAAACCAAAGGACAGCCATGTGTAGCCGAATATTGGGTTGATTTGGTCTCCAATTTGGATGGTTTTGTAATCCAGCAAAGCTATCAGACCTGTCCAGAATAAATCAACAAGTTAGAGGACCAAAGAATAAAATTTATCCAATTTAATTAATTAATTAAAACCCAAATTATTAATGAAAAATTTTAAAATGAATTATTAAATATAATTTTATATTTTATTGTTTAATTTAATCATGCATGGCCCACTTGATGTCTTAAAAAATATAATATATTCAAATTAATATAAAATAAGCCATTTATTGCATGAAAACTACATAATAAAGCATAAAATTACATTTTAACAATTTCTATGTCCTAATTTCATATTTTCACATATTTCATTAATTTATTAAACAATTACTTAGTTTTAACAATGGATTTAAGTAAAAAGGTGATAAATTACATAGGAAAAATCCTATATATTTTTTCATTTGTAGTGACCAACTTACCAAATTGGTCAAATATTCATTTAAGCATATTTATACCTAATATGTATATCAATTCAAGCACACAACACATATCAACATATATATATACATCAAAACATACTATCACTAGCCATTCCAATGGCTAATTACAACCAAATATTAATATGCCATCATTTGGTCAATTTAACCTATACATGCCATTATACTAAGGGAAATTTTAATAATTATACCAAAATGAGCTGAAGGATAGTGTGATCTTGCTCCGACCCGCTTCCAACCTTTACGAGCAATAAAACATAGTAAGCATATTATGCTCAGTAAGTTCGTATAATGGAAAAATTAACTTACCAAATTTATATTTAAGATAAGCATACAAAATTTATCCAAAGAAATTTGACAATTTGCCTAAACAAATATAATCTCTAGAAACTTGTTAGTCAGTTATTACATATAAACATCAAGAATCAAGGATGAGCTCATCATGTAATAACTTTTATATACATATGCTTTTCATATCATATTTCCGTTTAACATGTGCATTTCTATGACAGTTCATCTTAAGCTCAGTTTAACCATGTCAGAACTTTACCTGTTGAATTTATTTGAAATATCGATGGATACACATGTAGTACACTCGAAGTGTACAAAAATGTAATCCGTCAACTCAAATTCAGGGGTACCCATTAGGGCACATAACCAGGAAGCACTCTCTCAAGCCATATAACAGGATGCTCATGTGAGCCATGTAATGGGAAGCTTATCCGAGCTATAATAGGAAACTCGTAAGAGTTTAAAACAAGAGGCTCATTGAGCTTAACTGGTAACTTCGAAGAGTTATTATCAGGGAGCTCCGAATAGCCATATAATAGGAAGTTCAAGAAGCCACATCAGGAAGTTCACAAAGAGCCTATGTCTCATAAAGAACTACGTTTGTGTCTGCAATATATGCAGGATCACAACCGATCATATAATAGGACGCTCGTAAAGAGCTGTGGTAGTTCGCAGCATATGCAAAACCAATACTGATCAGGATGCTCGCATGAACCATGTAACACCCCAAACCCGGCCCAAACGTCACGACCAGATCTGGTATGCTACCGGTTTAATGTTAAAAGCTTTACTTGGAATGGTTTTGAAAAAACTTAGTCGTTTTTGTAGTTATTCATTAAATAGGTGGCACTTGTAGAAAATCTTCGTAATTTATTTTTCCAAAATAGGTGTTATTTAAATTATGTTTGAAAATCCCATTTTGATTTCTTGTAACATAAGTCTTTGATCATAAATTAAAAAAAAAACATTATAAACAGTAACAAATATCAACTTATAACCTAAGCTATGGTGGCCTTATTACATCAAATAATTCCAAACTTAAAACTTAAAATAAAACGGATAGTATAAAAACAAATAACTTGATGGCCCCTCGAGTCCGTCTCGGCTCCCATGTCCACGATCTACTGCTCATTTGAAAGAGTAGAGGAAAAATGAATGGGTGAGTCACCAAGACTCAGTGTATAAATCCCGAAGCACACAACGACCTGAGGCCCACAAACACATTATGAGCCCTGGCCCATACATAAAGGCAACAATCATAACGACAGCCGTACTGCCTATTCCTATTAATCAGGAATCATTAAACGTGGCATAGCCTCCGATCACTATGTGACATAACATTTGAATTTGTGGTTTAACCACCGATCACCAAGTGACCTATCATGCTCTTCCCCATCATTATCATAATCCCTCCCCATGCATACACACATGAAAAAACATCACACCATCTTTAGGAAAATAGACTTTCGTATATATGTCGATACACATAGAGATTTCTATGATTACGTACCTGGCATCCTTTGCCAAACCTTTTTAGGGTTTTATTCGACTGTCTACACAGCCTCTTTCCGGCTTTTTAGCCCATAACATATATATTACAGTTAACTAGTGTGTTAGAGATCTACACACCTGATTACTGTTAGAACGAGACTTTCTAAGTCGACGTTATCCGTAGCCAACACAACCGCTATCTGCCTAAGGTGTTGTTCAGAAGCCGGTCCACAACCCGGTGGCCAATCCCGTACTGCTGACACTGCTCGCTTCTTAAACTTAGGAATCGGGTTTTCAGATCTAGTCCCCTCCTTTGCCTGATCGACATTTGATTCCATCAAAAAGGCATTATTATTCATAACATATGGTTAAGATTGTGATTTCGATATCGAATCTAACGAGAATCTAAAGAGAATCCCTTACCTTGAAATTCCCAAAAAGTGATATGAGATTCAGGGACTAGTGTTTCCGGCTTTTAGATCTAAGAGATCTATTTCAATTCCCGCCATCGCGCAAAATAGGAACATGAAAAGAGTGGAAATGTTAGACTGATCCTTAATAGCCACCTAGCCTTGATTCTCAAAAATCGAAAGAGAAAGGAATAGATCTAAGGAAATCGGTTCTTACCTTCACGAGAAATCGGCGACACCAAGAAGATCCCAGTTTTATGGAGAAATCAGCACAAGAGGAAAATAATGGAAACAGAAAGTGAAGTGAAAGTTTTTGGCTTTTAGGAAAGGTCTGAAAAAGAGATGAACAAGAAGAGGCTTAGGCGTTTTCGGCTTTTAGAAGAAACTAATAGAAATTGCAGAGAAAGACTGAGAATTTCAGTACAGAGAATGAAGGAAAGAATAGGGTTCAAGTGCCGGAATTGAAGAGATCTCACCCCTATTTATAGAGAATTTCGGCACTTACTTATCAAAACCCGTAAGTGCCCTTCCTGATAACTAACATTTAATCAAATAGTAGGGAAATTTCGGCACCCCTTTGCCATAAAGAAACTGATTTCTACCCCCTCTAGGAGTTGGAATTTCGGCCAACTCTGCACTCAGCAGATAGCTCCTATCTTTTCTTCCCTATCTTAATCTATTCACACCTTTAGAAGAGGTCTAGATAACACCACCTCTCCCTACTATTATCAGCACAATATCCACATTATCCCAGTCATTAAATCCCTCCTAAAATTAAGCCTCATTGCCCTCCCCCTCCTTGCTCCCTTTTAAGTGCCGAAAATAGCCCAAAGACATGGGCCCCTTGCGGCTAAACACTTGGGCCTCTACTCTTGCTAATGGCGCCACTTAATAACTCCTCTGCCGCACCACCTACTACTAGGCCACAAGTCCACTTTGCAACTTAAAGTACCAGTACCATCTTTTAAACCCTATAGTACCCAAACAGAACATTTAACCAAGGCTTCGGCCCAATCCTGAGCCCAATTTGGACCCCTAATACTCAAATTGACTCATTACACATATTCACCCATTAAACGCATAGGCCCAAAAATTCAGGATGTTACAGTTCTACCCCCATTAAAGAAATTTCGGCCTCGAAATTACCTGATCAGAATAGATGAGGGTATTGCTGCCGCATCGCTTCCTCTGGTTCCCAAGTAGCTTCCTCAGAACTATGATTCTGCCATAGAACTTTAACCAATGGAACCGTCTTCCTACGCAACACCTTAACATCAGGATCCAAGATTCTTACTGGTTCCTCCGCAAAGGATAGGTCAGGTCCTACCTCGATTTCCTCCACAGGCACTACATGAGATGGATCCGAACGATATTGTCTCAGCATAGAGACATTGAATACATCGTGAATTTGATTCAACTCAGCAGGTAACTCAAGCTGATAGGCTACTGGTCCCACTCGTTTCAACACCTGATAAGGTCCGATGAATCTGGGATTCAATTTACCCTTCCGTCCAAATCTTAGCACCTTTTTCAACGGCGACACCTTTAAAAATACCTTGTCACCTACAGCAAACTCTATGTCCTTACGCTTTAAATCAGCATAAGACTTCTGTCTGTCCGACGCCTCCTTTAGTCGAGCCCGAATCATTTCAACCTTCTCATCCGTCTCGGTGACCAAGTCCGGCCCCAAAATCTGACGTTCCCCTAATTCCGTCCAACCAGTAGGAGTACGACACTTTCACCCGTACAATGCTTCGTAGGGTGCCATCTGAATACTAGACTGGTAGCTGTTGTTATAAGCGAACTCTTCTAAGGGCAAAAATTCTTCCCAACTACCCCTGAAATCAATGACACAGCCTCTCAACATGTCCTCCAAAACCTGAATTACCCGCTTAGACTGTCCATCGGTCTGAGGATGGAATGCTTTACTGAAATCCAACTTCGTACCCAACGCTTGATGCAACGCCTTCCAAAATCGTGAGGTGAACCTAGGGTCCCTGTCCGATATGATCGATACTGGTACTCCATGCAACCTTACTACCTCCGCTATATATAACTTAGCTAACTTCTGCAAGGAGTAGTCGACACGTACGGGTATGAAGTGAGCAGACTTCATCAAGCGATCTACAATTACCCAAACCGAATCTTTCTTAGTGGGTGTGAAGGGTGGCCCGCTAACAAAGTCCATGGTGATCCTTTCCCACTTCCACTGTGGAATCTCCACCGGCTGCAACAACCCTGACGGTAACTGATGTTCTGCCTTAACCTGTTGACAGGTCAAGCACCTACTCACAAACTCAGTTATCTCGCGCTTCAGATCCGGCCACCAGAACTATTCCCGCAAATCCCGATACATCTTGCTCCCTCCCGGGTGCATAGCGTATGGACTACCATGCGCCTCTTGTAAAATCCTACGCCTCAATTCAGGGTCCTTTGGCATGTAGACTCTCCCTTGATAACATACCGGTCCTTCCTCATTCATATTTAATTCCGTTGACTCATTACTAGAAATCAACCGCAACTTCTCTCTAAGCAATCCATCGGTCTCCTGCTTCTCCTTAACTTGACTGATCCAAGAGGGTTTTACTTGAAGTTCAGCTAATAGACTTCCATCATCATATAAGCTAAGGTAAGCAAACATTGCTCTCAAGTCAGTGATCACCTTACGGCTTAGAGCATCCGCCACCACATTAGCCTTACCCGGGTGATACTCGATCGAGCAGTCATAATCCTTTAACAACTCGATACACCTCCTCTACCTTAGATTCAATTCCTTTTAAGTCAGAAGGTACTTTAAACTCTTATGATCCGTATAGATGACAGATTTCTCCCCGTACAAATAATGCCTCCAAAATTTTAAGGCAAACACCACTGCCGCCAATTCCAAATCATGGGTGGGATAATTCGATTCATGCGGTCTTAATTGCCGAGATGCATATGTAACAACCTTTCCATCTTGCATCAACACACATCCTAACCCCGTGTGTGAAGCATCACAGTAGATTACGAACTCCTTCCTAGCCTCCGACTGAATCAACACCGGAGCCTCCGTCAGAATTCTCTTTAACTTTTCGAAACTCTCTTGCTGCTTATCAAACCAAACAAACGGAACTCCTTTCCGTAGCAACTTAGCCAACGATGCCGCAATCAAAGAAAATCCTTCAACAAATCTTCTGTAGTACCCCGCCAGACCAAGAAAACTCTGAATCTCTGCCACTGACTTAGGCGGCTTCCAATCCAACACCGCTTCAATTTTCCGAGGGTCAACCCTAATCCCCTTTGCCGACACCACATGGCCTAGAAAAGTAACTTCATTTAGCCAAAATTCGCACCTGCTGAATTTGGCATACAATTGTTTCTCCCTCAGAATCTGCAAAACCACTCGCAGATGAGCATCATGCTCCTCCTCCGACTTTGAATAAACCAAGATATCATCTATAAACACCACGACACACCGATCTAGGTAGGGTTGGAACACTCGATTCATCATGTCCATAAACGCTGCTGGTGCGTTGGTCAATCCAAAAGGCATCACCATGAATTCGTAGTGACCATAGCGAGTTCTAAAAGCCGTCTTATGGATATCTGCCTCCTTGACCTTAAGCTGATGGTACCCCGACCTCTGATCTATCTTCGAAAAGACTGAGGCCCCCTTCAACTGATCGAACAAGTCATCGATCCTCGGCAATGAGAATTTGTTCTTGATGGTTAACTTATTCAGCTAACGATAGTCGATGGACATACGCATTGATCCATCCTTCTTCTTAACAAATAACACCGGCGCTCCCCAAGGTGACACACTCGGTCGAATAAACCCTCTATCCAACAACTCTTGTATTTGCGCTTTCAACTCTACCAACTCCTTTGGCGCCATCCTATATGGAGCGATAGATACTGGCGCTGTTCCCGGAAGAAGGTCGATACCAAACTCCACCTCCCAATCCGGGGGTAATCCCGGAAGCTCTTCGGGGAAAACATCAGGAAATTCCTTCACCGTTCTAACGTCCCCAACAGTCAGTTCCTTGGCTTCCAGAGCCCGAACAAATAGTAAAACTACCTCGCATCCTTTTCTCACCATCCTTTCTGCTCTTAGGGCAGTCACCACATTCGACAAGCAGTTCCCCCTTTCTCCTATCACCAACACTTCGTCACCCTCGGGGGTTTTTAACACCATACGCTTGGCGGCACAGTCTAGATTAGCTTGATACTTCACAAGCCAATCCATGCCTAAAATTAAATCAAACCCCCCGAACGGTAATTCCATTAGATCCATCCGGAAAACTAACCCCTGAACTTCTAAAGGTACTTCCCGATAAAGCTTGTTTACCACCACAGAATAATGGGCTAACTACAGTCATCTCCCTAGAGGAAATCTCAGAATCTACGCTTAAAGTTTCAGACACCCTACTGGCAACATATGAATGCGTCGACCCAATGTCAATCAATGCAGTGTAAGGCAAGCCAAAAATTAAAAACGTACCGGTTATGACATCCAGTGCGTCAGCCTCCTCTCGACGTTTGACAGCATAGACCAACCCCGACTGTCTCGCCTCAGTGTTTTCGGCCCCTTGGCCTGGTGCTCCACGACCCCGACTGGAACGATTACCACCTCTGGCTGCACCACGACCTCTTTGTGGCTGCTGACCTCCTCTGCCAGGCTGAGCATTTCCTTGTCCTGTGGGCCCTTCATTGTCCCTTTGCTGCGGACAGTTCTTAACTTGATGGTCCGTAGATCCACACCTAAAACACTTCCCACTGCCCGCCCAACACTCACCTACATGAAATTTACCACATCGGCCACACTTCGGTGTCTGACTGGCAGCAGCAGGTCTCTCATCATGTCTCGATCCATCTGACCTGGGCCTTTTTTTAGTATGCCCAGTTGCCCCTGACGATCCAAAATTCCTTTTTCCTCCACCCCTATCTCTATCCCGATTCAGTTTTTCTGTCCGCTTAACCTCCTCACTATCTTAGCTTTTTCCACAAGTACAGCAAATTCCCTTTCCCGCTGTGGTGCTATCAGTACCTGCAAATCATCCCTCAGACCATCTTCAAATCGAACACAATGTTCATGGTCTGTGGTCACCATCCCTCGAGCATAACGGCTAAGGCGTAAGAATTCCGCCTCATACGCAGCCACCGACCTACTCCCTTGAACCAGGTTCAAAAATGCTCTGCGCTGCGCATCCACATAACTCGTCCCGATGTACTTACTTTGAAACGCTGTTTTGAAGAAATCCCAGGTGATACGGTCAGCCACCGCACCATCCTTAACCGTAAGCCACCATTGATACGCTTCGTCCCGCAGGAGAGATACAACCCCTTTCAACTTCTCCTCCTCCGTGAAATCCAAATCATCCATTATGCGTTCCATTGCCTCCAACCAATACTCAGCTGAACTCGGGGCTATACTAGAAATTCCCCTAAACACTTCTTCCCCATTGGCTCTAAGTCGCTCCGGCACAGATTTCCGGGCTCCTGTGCCCATACCTGCCTCAGCAACTCTCTCTAAAACCCTTAACATTGCCTGAGATACCGCGTCATCTCCGGCAGTCTGATCTTGAAATTCCTCCTCCACAGCTGGTGGTACCGGTATCTCGTTTCCAGATCCATGGCCAGATCCCACTGGTTCTAACATTGTCATCCTACCCCTACCACGGCCACGCGGCAGACGTCCTCGACCCCTTATACTCATTCTACTGATTCGCGTTTATCTGATTAGAAATTTTATGAATTATTAATTTCTTTCACTAATTAACCACGAACAATCTTATGAATAGTAGTTTAAGAGTAGTTCTTTCGAATTCGAAATTACATCTACAAGTTTCAGTCTCAAGTTTGTATCTCCTATTTCTAGAAACCACCTACATTCAACCATCACACATCAACATACATGTAGCATCCATGAACTCACCTTCATCACATAAGGGTATTTTCATCATTTCACTACCCAGGGGTATTTCCGTAATTTTGTCCTACAGGGTATTTTGTAATTTCCTCAAAATAGGGTATCTTGGTGTTTTTTTTATAAAGCAGGGGTATTTTGGAAAACAAGTTTTTTTTAACGAGGGTATTTTGATAATTTCATAAGCTTTGATAATTCTGTAAATCTAGGTTTTTTTACAGGGATTCTTTGGAAGATTTGTTTTCACAAACCAGGTACTTTTGTAAGTCTAGGGGTTTTCGAGTAAATTTGCAAAACTTAGGTATTTTGGTAAAGTTTTTTTTTCAACCGGGGGTGTTTCAGTAATTTTACAAATTTTCGTAATTTTGCAAATCTAGGGTATTCGGGGGAAATTTTCACAAATCAAGGGTATTTTGGAAATTATGCAAAACTTGGAGGTACTTTGGTAATTTTGCAAAATAGGGTGGCTGGTCCCTTTCGGGTTTTAATTATAAATTTTGGCCCGTCAATAAAACCTCATGGCTAAGGTGAACAGTCACTACGCACCAGGTAGGATTCCAGCGAAGAGAAGGTGAGTCACTAGGACTGCTTAAATACCAAGCTCTTCCTGAATCTAATCCTAGACATGCGTATGCCTGTTGCCACACCCTAACCCAGCGATTTGTTCACGGGTTTGTTTGGATAGATTAAGTCTTATGAATTTAAAGAGTTGTTTAAACTAAGCCTAAAGTCCATCAATGCCTAACATACTAGCCTACGTCCATCAAGCCCATCAAACCCAACATGTATATCACATCAAGAGTTAGAATACTTACCTGCGTGGATCGGGTGCCGGTAGACTCGAAGGCCATATCCTCACCCAAGACATTTTTCTCAAATTCACATCAAATTTTCAAAACACTACTAGACCCATTTCACAGCCGGAGTTTTGATCCGGGTTCTGATACCAAATTGTAACACCCAAAACCCGATCCAAACGTCACGACCAGATCTGGTATGCTACGAGTTTAATGTTAAAAGCTTTACTTGGAATGGTTTTGAAAAAACTTAGTTGTTTTTGTAGTTATTCATTAAATAGGTGACACTTGTAGAAAATCTTCGTAATTTATTTTTCCAAAATAGGTGTTATTTAAATTATATTTGAAAATCCCATTTTGATTTCTTGTAACATAAGTCTTTGATCATAAATTTAAAAAAAAAAACATTATAAACAGTAACAAATATCAACTTATAACCTAAGCTATGGTGGCCTTATTACATCAAATAATTCCAAACTTAAAACTTAAAATAAAACGGATAGTATAAAAACAAATACCTTGATGGCCCCTCGAGTCCGTCTCGGCTCCCATGTCCACGATCTACTGGTCATCTGAAAGAGTAGAGGAAAAATGAAAGGGTGAATCACCAAGACTCAGTGTATAAATCCCGAAGCACACAACGACCTGAGGCCCACAAACACATTATGAGCCCTAGCCCATACATAAAGGCAACAATCATAATAACATGATAAATAATAAATGATGAATAGCCCAACCCGTCCTAGAATTCCATCCTCTACACACCAACCCGTACCAACCATCACACCTCGGGGATTTCTACAATCAACCCTCCATCCGCTACACACCATAACGACAGCCGTACTGCCTATTCCTATTAATCAGGAGTCATTAAACGTGGCATAGCCTCCGATCACTATGTGACCTAACATTTGAATTTGTGGTTTAACCACCGATCACCAAGTGACCTATCATGCTCTTCCCCATCATTATCATAATCCCTCCCCATGCATACACACATGAAAAAACATCATACCATCTTTAGGAAAACAAGCTTTCGTATATATGTCGATACACATAGAGATTTCTATGATTACGTACCTGGCATCCTTTGCCTAACCCTTTTAGGGTTTTATCGACTGTCTACACAGTCTCTTTCCGGCTTTTTAGCCCATAACATATATATTACAGTTAACTAGTGTGTTAGATATCTACACACCTGATTACCGTTGAACGAGACTTTCTAAGTCGACGCTATCCGTAGCCAACACAACCGCTATCTGCCTAAGGTGTTGTTCAGAAGCCGGTCCACAACCCGGTGGCCAATCCCATACTGCTGACACTGCTCGCTTCTTAAACTTAGGAATGCGGGTTTTCAGATCTAGTCCCCTCCTTTGCCTGATCGACATTTGATTCCATCAAAAAGGCCTTATTATTCATAACGTATGGTTAAGATTGTGATTCCGATATCGAATCTAACGAGAATCTAAAGAGAATCCCTTACCTTGAAATTCTCGAAAAGTGATATGAGATTCAGGGACTAGTGTTTCCAGCTTTTAGATCTAAGAGATCTACTTCAATTCCCGCCGTCGCCCAAAATAGGAACATGAAAAGAGTGGAAACGTTAGACTGATCCTTAATAGCCACCTGGCCTTGATTCTCAAAAACCGAAAGAGAAAGGAATAGATCTAAGGAAATTGGTTCTTACCTTCATGAGAAATCAGCGACACCAAGAAGATCCCGGTTTTATGGAGAAATCGGCACAAGAGGAAAATAATGGAAACAGAAAGTGAAGTGAAAGGTTTCGGCTTTTAGGAATGGTCCGAAGAAGAGATGAACAAGAAGAGGCTTAGGCGTTTTCGGCTTTTAGAAGAAACTAACAGAAATTGCAGAGAAAGACTGAAAATTTCAGCATAGAGAATGAAGGAAAGAATAGGGTTCAAGTGCCGGAATTGAAGAGATCTCACCCCTATTTATAGAGAATTTCGGCACTTACTTATCAAAACTCGAAAGTGCCCTTCCTGATAACTAACATTTAATCAAATAGTAGGGGAAATTTTGGCACCCCTTTGCCATAAAGAAACCGATTTCTACCCCCTCTAGGAGTTGGAATTTCGGCCAACTCTGCACTCAACAGATAGCTCCTATCTTTTCTCCCCTATCTTAATCTATTCACACCTTTAGAAGAGGTCTAGATAACACCACCTCTCCATACTATTATCAGCACAATATCCACATTATCCTAGTCATTAAATCCCTCCTAAAATTAAGCCTCATTGTCGTCCCCCTCCTTGCTCCCTTTTAAGTGCCAAAAATGGCCCAAAGACATGGGCCCCTTGCGGCCAAACACTTGGGCCTCTACTCTTGCTAATGGCGCCACTTAATAACTCCTCTGCCGCACCACCTACTACTGGGCCACAAGCCCACATTGCAACTTAAAGCACCAGTACCGTCTTTTAAACCCTATAGTACCCAAACAGAACATTTAACCAAGGCTTTGGCCCAATCCTGAGCCCAATTTGGACCCCTAATACTCAAATTAACTCATTACACATATTCACCCATTAAATGCATAGGCCCAAAAATTCAGGATGTTACAAACCATATAATGGGGAGCTCGAGAAGGCTTATAACGGGATGCTCGTAGAAGCTGTGGTGTGTCCGCAACACATGCAGGACCACAACTAATCAGGAAATCCTGTATCCATCGAATTCCATTATTCAAACAAGATTTAATATTTATCAGGCCTTGTTAGATATGTTACCAATTTCATGTATATGACATTTATACAATTTACATACACAACATTCAATTCAAGCATATAAATATACACAATTTAGTTACACGAACTTACCTCGATAATTGTTCTGTTTGTAGGCTACTAATCCAATACTTTTTGTTTTCCTCAATCCAATTTCGAACTAGGTATATCCGGATCTATATGAGTAAATTTAACTCATTTTAATATAATTCACATTCAATTTCATCCAATTCACATCCTAGGCAAAATTACCATTTTGTCCCTATACTTTTAATGAATGACGATTTTATCCCTAGGCTTGGAAAATGAAATTCAAGCAATTTAATCCTTATTCTGAGCCTAACCGAACTTTTCATATAACAATAACAATCCATGTATTTCACAAAAAATAAAAAAATTTCCATAAATTTTACATCTTTTCAATTTAGTCCCTAAATCACTTTACAAAAGTTGTTTATGTATCAACAACCTTTAATTTTCTACCATAAATTTCAAAATTTCAACATACTTATCCATGACAAACTTTTAATACTTTGATAACTTTACAAATTAATCCCCAAAATAGATAGATTAGGTTATTACGATCTTAGAAATATAAAAATTACTAAAAACGAGACATGATTACTTACTCAATTAAGCTTGCCTGAAGTTCTCTCTCTTAGCTAGGGTTTCCATAGAAATTTTGGGGAAGATGATGATATGAAATTATTTTATTCATTTAATTAGCTTATCATCCATTAATTTTTCAACTTTCCAATTTAGTCCTTTTCTTTTTCTAATTTTCCGTGGATGAATCGTCATAAATATCTACTAACCCTTCTTAATGGTCTATTTACCTTATAATGACCTCAAATTTTGAATTCTATAGCTATTTAATCGTTGTAGCTACTAGAATTCAACTTTTGCATTTTATGAATTTTGGTCCTTTCTATAATTAAACATGAAATGTTCATACGTCTTTCCTATCATAATGCAGTCCATACAATATTCTTAAAATAAATTTTCTTTCTGACTCGAATTTGTGGTCCCGAAACGACTGTTCTGATTTCACTGAAAACAGACTGTTACACATCTCCTCAATTGGAACTGTAGACAACATAATAATCTTTCTAAGTATTTGAATTAAATGCTCACTTTGATCCTTTTACGGAATTACAGACTCGTTTAAATTATCTACTGAAGTAAGTTGTCTTTCTCGCAATATAAACGTTCTTACAATGCCATTTATCATCAGTTTGAACTTAGACAATTAATTAGCTAATATTTGTTTAACACAATTTCTATATGCATGCAAAACATGAAAGGCTGAAACACAAAGGACATAATAGTGAAATGTGAAATTAAATTTATATATTCATCGTTTAAATACAGAGAAAAAAATTACATGTTTACTTTAATATGGGCACATTTCCCATACCTTTTCCCTTTTCAACTAGGTAATCCTTATACTACTGCAGTTTGATCTGAAGTGCCCTTTCCTGTTTCAGAAGAAACATTTGATATTTTTAGGATCTTTTGACTTCTTATTCACACGAGGTGGAACCGAAGACCTAGTCAATTTCTTCTTTCTCTTAGTTTTCTACTTCTCCTTAGAGGATGAGGGACCCACAACTAAGTTTGCCTCAGGTTTCTCATGAACCAACTTACCACCATTCATCATCAACTCATAGGATTGTAATTCCTTCATGAGCTAAGTTCAGGTAAGTGTCTTGTTCCCCAAGTTGTAAGCAGCCCTAGAGCCAGCGAACTTCTTGGTTAAGGATTTGAACATTATCTCAATCTGAGTGTTGACGTCTAGTTCATGTAACATCCTGAATTATTGGGCCTATGCGTTTAGTGTGGGGATATGTTTAATGTGTTAATTTAAGTGTTAGGGGTCCAAATTGGGTTCAGGTTTGGGCCGAGGCTGTAGTTAAAATTCTTGTTTGAACACTTTAGTGGAAAGCTTGTTAAGTTAGGACATAATAGATATTAGCTGTGTTTTAAAAAAACAAATGGGCTTGTGGCCCAGTGGCAAAATGGCGCCACTAAGAGGGAAGGGAGTTGGCGTTAATTGAAGGTCCAAGGTTCGAGTCGCCTGGTACCTTTATTTTAAATATTTTCGGCAATTATAAGAGCAGTAGTGGAGTTCGGCAATGATGCTTAAATTTAGGAATTTATTTAATGTGATAATAAGGTGGATAATGTGCTGATAAAGGAAGGAAGAGGTAGTGTTATCCATGACACTGTGGATGAGTAGTCATATGAGGATATGGAAAGAATCAAGGAGTTATCTGCAAGGCTAGGTGTTGACTGAAATTCCATCACCTAGAGGAGGAGGAATCGGTTTATAGGGGGTGTCAAAATTTCCCTTTTTATTTGCTTAATTTTTAGTTATCAGGAAGGGAACTTTCGGTTTTTGATAGGTAAGTGCCGAAATTCCTATAAATAGGGGGTAGCTCATCAATTCTGGCATTTAAACCCTACTCTTTTCTTCATTCTCTGTGCCAAAATTCTCAGTCTCTCCCTCTACAATTTATGTTAACTTTTTTCTAAAAGCCAAAAACTTTCTTAAGCCATCTTTCTCTTTTTACTCCTAAAAGCCAAAACCCCATAAACCTTTCTCAATATTTCTTTTGACCCTTGCTAAGGCCGAACCTACCTCTAGTTTGCCAAGGTTCTCTATTCTTCTTCTTGCCGATTTCTTCATTAAAAGCCGAATCTACATAGACTCCTTCCTATCATCTTCTCTTCCGATCTTCTCAAAAAGCCAAAATCTCTAAGGGGTAGTCGAATTCTTTGTGTTAAGGTGAGTGCCAATTTTCCTATCTCTTCGATTTCTCTTTCGGTTTTTAAGAGACAAGGCCGAATGGCCACTTGGTTGTTAAGGTTGTCGATTGAGGCTAATATTTCCTCTCTTTCTGCATTTGGGCGGCATTCCGGGGTTTGAAGGAAACCTGTTCGTTTAGACTTAAAAGCCAGAAATTGCTAGTCTCTGATTTCAGGATTTCAAGGTAAGGGATTTCTTTAGATTTCTGTTAGATTCGCTTCATACCTATGATCTTAACCATAGGTTATGGTTTAACAACCCTATTTCACTATAATAGTTCTGACAAGGACTTTTGATGGAATCGAATATGGATCAGGCAAAGGAGAGGATTGGGTCCGTAAACCCAATCCCTAAGTTTAAGAAGCGCGCTGTATCTACCGTTTGAGATTGGCCACCGGGTTGTGGACCGGCTTCTGAACAAAACCTTAGGTAGATAGCGGTGGTGTTGGCTACGGATAGCGTCGACTTAGAGGGTCTCGTACTAGCGGTAATCAGGTGTGTAGATCTCTAACACACTATTAAATCTGTATGTGTATATATGTGTTGTGGGCTAAGAGCCGGAAAATAGGTTGTGTGAACAGTCGTATTACCCAGAAAGGGTAGGCAAAGAATGTTAGGTACGTAATCATAGAAATCTCTCTATATGTATCGATGTATGCGATAAAATGAAATCTCTTAGGTAATACATTGTTTGATTTTGCATGTATGTATGCATGGGATGGGATTGATATGATGAAGGGGAAGAAGGTCACATAGCGATCGGTGGCTTTGCCACATAGGTCACATAGTGATCGGTCTTTATGACAGGCAGCTCAGTTGTCGAAATGCTACGATGTATTATTAAGGTCGCATGGCGATCGGTGGCCTTGCCACATAGGTCACACAGTGATCGGTCTTTAAGACAGGCAGCACAGCTATCGATATGGTGTGTAGCGGTTGGCGGGTTGATTGTAGAAATCCCCAATGTGTGATGGTTGGTACGGGTTGGTGTGTAGAGGATGGAATTCTAGGATGGGACTGGGCTATTCACCATTCATTATTTTCATGTAATTATGATTGTTGCCTTTATGTATGGGCCAGGGCTCATAATGCGTTTGTGGGCCTTAGGTCAGTGTGTCCGGGATTTATACACTGAGTCTTGGTGACTCACGCTTTCATTTTTCTCTACTCTTTCAGATGAGCAGTAGATCATGGACATGGGAGCCGAGACGGACTCGAGGGGCCATCAAGTTTTTTATTTTTATAGATTATTTCGGCTTTTCTTTAAGTTTTAATTTTTGGAATATTTATGTAATAAGGCTCCATAGTTTATATTTCACTGCTTAGTTTTTAATACTTGCAACTTATGAAATTTTGTCAAAAGGTTTAACTATTCAAAATAATAATAATACAAGGTTTTATTTTCAAAATTTCACCTATTTATTCAAATACTGTCTAATTAACTTACGATTTCTGAAACCAACGAAGAAAAAGTTTTCAATGTACAACCCGTAGTATACCAGATCCGGTCGAAACTTATGGGCCGGGTTTGGGGTGTTACAGTTTAGCTCCATTGTCCTTCGCTTTTGCAAAGAATTTCATAAGCTTAAGCATATGTTCTTTGAATAGAGTGTCGGGTTTCTGCAGAGAGTTCATCAATTTTGTAATAGCGTATTGTCGAGCTAATGTGACTTGGCCTCCAAGAAAATCCTCCAAATTTTTCATGTTCTCTTTAGTAGTACACAAATTCTCGTGTTTCTTTTGCAGCACACTACTCATGCTCGCTAACATATAACATCGAGCAATTGAGTCAGAATCTCTCCAACGATTTCTCACTTTGGGCTGACCTTCAAGTGGGCAAGGTTTGTCAAGGACAAATTTATGTTTCCTACAGTTGAGAACTATCAGCAAGTTCCATTTCCATTCTCAAAAAATATCCCCATTCATTTTATTCTCAGTAAGAATGCTAATAAGAGAAGTAAGAGACATATTTGAACTAAAAAAATAATAAAGATTTATTAATTACTATCTTTATATTAAGCAAATATTTTCATTTCAGCAACATATCAAGAATCTAGTATGATGCATGTGTTTTGTATTAAAAACTTGAAAAACATTTTTTTCCTTTGCTATGATCATTCTCACACCCATCAATCATGTCGCCTTAAGGTATCATGATTAACTAGCAAGAACATGGATTACATCTAATCAGTCCATGAATCTTAATTCTCAAGACTCCACAAACCAACGACCATTTAACGTTTGACCATCATCTCTAGCTTAAATATCATTTCTTGGGAAACTATTTAATAAGAGACGATCTTGAGTGTGTAACCATTGACTCACCACCCATCATGAACATCCTTTCATTTGTGATTCATCTTGGGACAATCTTATTGAGAGTCATGCATGACTAGTTGTCCTTAAAAGGAAATCTCATCTAATGAACCCACATGATAAAGTTTACCATAGGGTGCGACTAGGGTAGGAACCAGTTCAAAACTTTATCATGCTATCACTTAGGGACCATCAATGGAGGCTGTAAGTCTTGTTCAATGACCTTCTCCCACTCAATATTTTAAAAAACATGCAAGATTTTTATCTCAAATTTTTAGAATGATCATACAATAGTCCTAATGGCATTCTTACTTAATCTATATGACACGCTTTCGATATATGCATGGCATGCTATGAAAATTTATAATATTCACATTAATTTATTTACAAGAATCAATCAATCATGAAAAAAAAAACAATTTTAATTCTCCATAGGTTTTTTTTAAGGGAAAAACCGAAAAAGTGAATGTGAACCATGCACCAGGTAATGTCCTAGGAAAAGAAGGTGAGTCATATTTCACCACTTAAAAAACCAATCATTTCATTGTCAAAGCCAATCTTGGACATGCATCTTCTCATTACCACACTTCTCATAGCAACCAAATAACTTAAAGAAGTGAATGGAACAATATAACACATGTATTTTCTCATTACCACACTTCTATTTTTAATCGATCAACTATGGATCATCTCATACATATAATAATATAATATAATATAATATAATATAATATAATAATATAATATAATATAATATAATATAATATAATATAATATAATATAATATATATAATATAATATATAATGTAATGTAATATAAATTATAAAAAAATAAAACTGATATATAAGGAGATAGGGTTTTTTTACCCTAATAATATAAAAAAAAATACTAAAATAGGGTGTTGTAAAGATTAAGTACCAAAATGGTACATTTGAAGTGATGGAGGGTGGTGCACCACCCTCAATTCTGACCCGTTTCGGTTAACAAAATAATAAAATAATGGTGGAAGGGATGTCAGAGGCGGCACCAGTGGAGGGGACATCAAAGGCGACACCGGTGGAGGGGCTATCAGAGGCGGCACCAGTTGTGCCTATCTGATAGGCGTCACCCTCCAGTATATTCCCCCCAGCTCCCTATCCAGCTCGTATCAGTTTGGAAAAAAAAAATTATAGAACAAGAGAGGGAGAAGAGAAGAGAAGAAAGAAAGAAAAGAGACAAAAGAAAAGAAAAGGTATTTTTTTATTGTTATTTTCAAATATAATAGATTATGATAAGAAAGAAATTTTTATTAGTATCATATAGTTTGTTTAGTGTTATTTTTATATTTTGTTTTAAAGTTATTTTGTTTATTGTGATTTGTTAGTAAGTTTTGTGTTTAGGTTATTGAGAATGTTATCTTGTAAAATTTTTTAATATATTTGATATTATTAGAAATGGAAATAAATTTGATATTGTTAGAAATAGACTATTATCATTCATTAAATTTTTTATGTAAGCATTTTTATTCTGTTCGAAATTGTTTTGAGATTTTTTTGTTAATTTTTTAACAGATTGAATATTGAAGATGGATAATCAATTTTTCGTATGCATTTATTTTGATGGAATCATCTTGAAAATAATCGTTGGATGTATATTTGAAACATGGCAACAAATAGCAATGAGATTTAATAGAAATGTCTCGTTAGATGATATGAAGGGAAGGATTAACGCAAAAATTGTTAGAAGTTGTGGGAGAAGGATCTCAAAACTTTTCTACAAGTTTCCAGTTTCAACAGATCCCATCAAATTCACCCAAATAGAACTTGGAGACGACGAAGACGTGGAGACAATTATCGCTCTTTACTGTGGGAATTGAAGTGATAAAAATGCACCGATTCACTTATTTGCTGAATTAGCCGGTATTGAGCAAAATGAAGATCTCACTGCATATGGTGATGAACATGGAGCTCAAGAACTGTGCATGGTGGCTCCAATATCATACGTTGATAGTGAATCAACTATACGCAGGATCGATATCGATCTTAATGTTACACCCGATATTGATGTGGTTGGTGATGATGGATACGATAGTGGCTCTAATATCGTACGTTGATAGTGAATCAACTATACCCAGGATCGATATCAATCTTAATGTTACACCCGATATTGATGTGGTTGGTGATGATGGATACGATATTAGTGATCTTTATGATCAAGAGGTCGATAGTGTTAGTGATTCCGATGTGGACGATGTCCCCGATAATATTGACGATGAAGACGTGAATAATGATAGAAACATTAACGCGATTTTAGTCGGGAACTAAATTCGACATACTGTGATACACAATAATCCTGGGCCACACATGTCACTCATAGACCTCAACGCGGTGCACGTAGCTGAGTTCCCGGAGTACCCTGAAATACTTCCTGCTCACCGGGTGATCATAAATTCCGATCCTGAAGAGTTGTTCATATGCCAGAGATTCAAAAGTAAGGAAGAGTGCGTAATTGTTATTAAGCGGTATAGCATGAATATCATTGGACTACAAGATCACAGTGTCTAAACCAACATTATATATTGGAAAGTGTTGGAAGTCGGCAGAAGGCTGCAATTGGCGGGTACGAGCTGTATTTATTCAAAACTCGTAGATGTGGGAGATAAGAAAATTTGTTGGGCCTCACACATGCACATCAACACGTATGATAGAAGATCATCGAAAACTTGATTCCAAAACTATCTGTACATGTATCATGCCAATGGTGAAGGACATGCCGACCATTAAAGTTTTGGTACTGATTGCCGAAATGCAGGTATGATTCTAGTATCGAGTATCATACCAAAAGGAGTAGATAGCTAAATAGATGGAAATGGAGCAATTGTACGAGGATTTCGATGCGTCGTACAACGAGCTACAGGGATGGATAGCTGCTATGAGGGAGTACGTAC
Source organism: Gossypium australe (assembly GCA_005393395.2). Taxonomy (NCBI): domain Eukaryota; kingdom Viridiplantae; phylum Streptophyta; class Magnoliopsida; order Malvales; family Malvaceae; genus Gossypium; species Gossypium australe. The sequence goes on from SMMG02000027.1 coordinate 2,467,749, forward strand.
CAGGGAATGTCATTGAGTTATAGACACGACCTTATTACAGCTCGGATGACCAACTACAATCAAGAAAAGAATTTTTCATCTGATGTTCTGGACGTTTGATCCATGTGTACGCGCATTTCCCCACTGCAAGCCGTTTGTGCAAGTGGATGGGACTTGGCTATATGGAAAATATACACAGATCCTACTTCTTGCGGTTGTTCAAGAAGAAAACAAGAACGTGCTTTCGATAGCATTTTCCATCGTAGATAAGGAGAACTGGAATCGTGGGAATTCTTCCTTACCAACCTGCGGAGGTATGTTATTAGCAACGATAATATTTGCATCATCTCTGATAGAGGGAAAGGATTAATTGTCGCCATTAGGCATTCTGGTGTGCCATGGAGATCTATTTACTGCATCCGGCACATTGCTGCTAACTTCCATCGAGATTATAAGAATGCAAACTGGAAGAGACAAGTTGTGAAAATGGGTAAAGGATAACCTTATCTTTTCAATACAAGTTTTAATATTTTAGTGCAATACTGTAACTTATCTTTTCTTAATACATATATAGCGCACGAGCTAGAGCCACATATTTTTCGCCAAAGAATGACTTGACTTGAGAGTGACATGGAGGGTCAAACGAACACATTTTTCCGACATTGGTTGAGTACCATGGAGCAGTGGCAATGGGCTCAAAGTTTTGACGAGGGCTTTCATTATGGTTAAATGAACACAAACTTGGTGGTAGGGATCAACGTTGTATTGTTGAAAACACGACATCTTCCGATTTCATTTGTCTTCTCAGCTACACTCTACAGGTTGGCTACCTTGATGCCAAGAATGGGTCAGCAACAAGTCAACCAGATGGAGGCAGGACACGTATTTGTCGAAGATGTCAGGGATGCATGGTTGCAAACCGTCAGATGGCGAGGTCGATGAATATAAAAATATATTCATGACGCCATGAAAGATTTTGAGTTACGGAGACCATCGGTCATCAACCTGTATACCACCTAGGTCCTATGGAGTTGTTCTCCAGAACAGACGGTGCGATTGCAGGAGGTTCCAAACACTTCATTATCCATGTATGCATGTCGTGGCAGCGTGCCCTAAAGTCTTACTCAATGTTGAACAATTTGTTGATGATGTGTACACACTCAAGCGCACGTTGCGTGTCTGGGAGAATGAGTTCCCCGTCCTGCTTGACCTGTCTACATGGGAGGTGCCTCCGACGACTTTCGAACTTGTCCTAGACAGAGGGTTGCGTAGGAATCCGGTAGGTCATCTGCAATCATCTAGAATCCGTGATGAAATGGACATTAGGGAGAAATCTGATGATAAGTGTTATGGATTATGCAGATTAGCTGGTCATAATCGGAGCAAATGCCTGCAGTGAAACTATCATGTTGGACAATCGTCACGATCGGGTAAGAATTGAGCTTATGTAATTTATATAAAAAAAATTTATATTACAAAGTTTATTCCAATTAGATTATGGTTGTAATGTATTTAATTTATATAACATAATTTATATTATAAAGTTTGTTCCAATTAGATTATGGTTGTAATGTATTTAATTTATATAACATAATTTATATTATAAAACTAAGTTTGTTACAAGTTTTAGTGTTTTAATGTTGTAATGTTGCAATTAATCTAATTTATGACCACAAATTTTGTTCCAATTTTTAAAGTTCCAATTAATCTAACTAAATATATACAAAGATTGTCTTTTTCTTGATTTATATTTTTTAGAATAAAAAAGTACAAACTTTGTAATATCAAAACCGTAAGAAACCCTTAAAATTGATGGTTTGATGGTGTGGTCCTAAGGGTATATTTCTACGGGGGTCGACGTTCACGTTGTGGGTGCTTGCGGTGATCAACATCCTCTTCAGTCGTAGGTGGGGGTGTGCGAAACATGGAAGAAAAATCATATGCTTCGAACGTCATCCCCGAACTTGAGTCGAGAGGAGTGCCATACTGCGGTGCATACGACCCAGGAGGAGTGGAGTACTGCGGTGGATACGTGTAACATCCTAAAAATTGAGTATCGATATGTTGCATAATTTTGGTGCTTAGCTTGTGAATGAATCAATTTGTGTGTTTAATATAGTCTTGAGAAGGCTCGGGATTTATTCGGAATTAGAATAAATTTTAGTAATGAGTACTTTATTGAAGTGGAACAAGTAACCTTGATGTTTAAGGAAATTAAGTGACAAAAGTTAGCATAAGATGAGCTAGTAGTGAAGAGGAGTTGGCGTCATAAGTGTTGCTTGAGGGAAGAGGTTCGAATTCCATGGTATGCGTTTTGTGACTTTAATTTTTGCACTCTCCTAGCATGTGTCGGCCAAGCTTTATTTTTGGTAAGGTTGGATTATTTTTTTATGGCAAGGTGGCTAATGGGTTAAGGTAAGATTTGAACATAGGGAAAGGAATCATGAGCTTATAGTATGTAGGGGGAACACAAGGCATGTTTTAAGGGGCGTGTTTTGGAAAGTTTGGAATGGCCAAACTTTGTCCATGAACTTGGACGGTTTTGGGGGCTAAGGAGGTGGCCGAATTTTTGTTGGTGGCATTGGTAAGGATGTGTAGCTAGTGGTTACTCTCATTTTGGTCATTTTTGTTTTTCCCAAAACACTTTTCTTCTCATCTTTTTCTCTCATAGCCGAATGCACTTTAGGCTTTGGTGAACATCTTTGTTTTTCTTTTTTGGTCATTCTTTTTGACCATTTGGTCTGAATTTTGCTTAACCTCTCAAATTCTTTTTCCACTAGTGCCGAAAACACCAAAACACAAAGGCCATTTTTCTCTTTTTCTTTTCTTCTCCATTGCCGAATGCTCTCTTGTCCCAAATCCCTCTCTTTGTTCCTTTTTCACCTTTGAAAACCGAAACATAAAACCTCTCATCCTCTATTTCTTTCTTTCTCCATTCTTGCTCGTTCTCTCAAACACATTTTCTCCCTTCTCTTTTCCTCCATGGCCGAATGTTGCTGGTATCATTTTCTTCCATTTTTCTTCTTAGCCGAATCTTCCTCTTCACATATATTTTCTTATCAATCATTTTCTTTGCATTCGTTTTGATTAATCGTGATATAGAGAAGGCCGAAACTTGGAGTATTCATAATTATCATGAATCGCTAGGACTCGGTTCAAAGTGTTAAGGGACATTATCGCTCAATTTTCATCCCGTGAACATAAGATTTCATGGTAAGCCGATTTCGCCCTTAAAACCTATAGACTTAATTTTTGAAATATTAGTTGGACTAATATTCTTTTGTCAATGGAGGCAAACAAGATAGGGTCGAAAAGGGTGGTGAATAGTGTTCGGAAGAGGGGCAGATTCGCTATTCCCTCTAGTTTCAAGCGGAGGGCTGTTTCGGCAATCCGAGATTTTCCATCGAGTTGTGGACCCTCATCCGGGGAGAATCAAATATTCGAAGTTGTTCGTAGTTCGGAGCCATTAGCTGTTCGGGATTTTCCATCGGGTTGTGAACCGTCAACCGGGGAGAACCGTCAAATAGTAGTTGTTCGAGACTCCGAGGGTAAAGATCTAGATCGCATATCTTTAGCATAGATTTATATTAAGTATTAGTGTTCTAATTGAGTGTAATACATATTTAGGTATCGACGATCGGGAAAGCATAGTCCTCACTGTAATTAGGTGTGTAATCTCACACTTATCTTATGGGTTAGATGGCTATACTATTATTAAGCATTAGATTAAAAATCACGAAGTTGGTGAAATAAAAAAAAATGGTATATTAACACTTTAGTGTTAAGAGCAAGAAATCGGTATTAGAATCGTAAAATTACGGAATTGCCCTTAATGGGCTGAAATGATAAAAGTGATATTTTGGGCCCCATGTGATAAATGGGCCATATGAGTTATTTGATAAAATTGGCCAAGTGTGATATGAGATGAAATGGGCCAGATTGTGAAATGGGCCAAATTGTGAAATGGGCCAAATAGTAATATGGGCCAGTTTGTAATAATTCTTTTATGGGCCTTATGTTGGAATTATCATATGAATGAATTGTCATGCATTTTATATACATGATTGCATGGGTTGGGATATTTGACGAAGAGAAGATGGCTTCGTGCCCAGTTAATGGCTTCATGCCCAGTTAATGGCTTCATGCCCAGTTTAATGGCTTCGTGCCCAGTTTAATATATATGGCTTAATGCCCAGTTGGTGTGTTGGTGTGGTGGGTGACTAAAGCTCCCCACAGGTGTGCTGGTTGGTACGGGTGGTGTGTAGCGGATGGAAATTTAGGCTTGGTTGGGAATTGCATATCACATGCATTTTATACTTGTTATATTGTTACATTTGTAAATGGGCTCAAGCCCAATTAAATGCTTAAATGGTTTGGCCCAGTGGACTTGGTAAGTAGGTTACACACTGAGTTCTATGTAACTCACCCCGTTTCCTTTACCCTTCTCAGGTAACGATCATTAATGGAGGCTTGGGTCCGGGATGACTTCGTGGAGGCCATACTTCGAATGATGGTTTTTGTGAACTTTGAACTACTCTTAAGTATTTTTATTTAATTACTATTTCAGTTATGATGTAATAAGGCCTCTGGTATTATTTTTATAGATTTTTACTTGTGGATGGATTTTAATTATGTTTAAATCCTTAAATGGGACTATTCTATTTTTTTATATATAAATGTTTTCTTAAATTCTCGTGCAAAAAGGGTGTTTTCTTAAATTCTCGTGCAAAAAGGGATTTTTCTTAAATATTTTATTCTCGTAAAGTTTTCTTTAAATTTTTTTTTAGAAATTTGTTTTCAAATTTCTTGTGAACTCTTTTAAACTTCTCGTAAAATTTTAACCAATCAATTTCTAAGTTTTAATTTATAAACTCTTATGTCTTAAATCATAGATTTTAAATTAACCTCGGTTTTTAATAAATTTCAAATCCAAAATCGTTTTGAGGATCTGTTTTCTTTAAATCATTAGATGACTAGATGTATGTTCATTTTGTGTGACATACTAAATCTGTTCTTAACGCATAGACCGGGTTTGGGCTGTTACATTTTATGGTATCAGAGTCAGTTTCAAAACTCGGCTGTGGTTTGGGTTCAACAACAAATTTTTGTTTAAAGCTGTTTCAAATTTATAGAAATTATGTTATAAAGGTAGTATGGCACCACAAGCATCCGACACCAAGTCAAGTAAGTATTCATATATCGAATGTTTATTATTGTGATATGATCATAGGAATACTCTAGAACTTCTAGATTTAGGTGTTGAAACTATAGAGATTGAGACTATAGGATGTGATTGCGAAAACAACTCTATCTCTTATATCTCATAAAATATCATTAATAAACACTGAAATAGTATTCTGATTCATAAAAATTGTAATTAGATTAAACCGAATTAGCTATTATGAGCGCTAGAGGACGTGGACGTGGTAGACGTGGCCATGGTAGAGGCCGAGGTGCTAGAGTCGTGTCTGAGGCATCGGGACATATGCCAGAAATGGATGCACCGGCATCACCTGTGTCGGAAAATGGATCCCATGACCATATGAGAGAGGACATTGCTTTGACCCAAGCAATGTTGCGAGTCCTAGAAAGGGTTGCTGGGGCTAGAACTGGGCCAGCAGCTCGTGGATCAATATCAGAATGGCTTAAATCAAGTGGTGCCGAGGTTTTTAGGGGTGCCTCTGGTGTAGCTCCAAATGTCGCGGAATATTGGCTCGAGGCTGTAGAGCGGATCATGGATGATTTGGAGTGCACTGCCGAGCAGAAACTGAGAGGAGCTGTGTCCTTGTTGAGGGACGAGGCGTATCAATGGTGGCTTACTGTTCGAGAAGGCACTGAGGCTGAACATGTTACTTGGGAATTCTTCAAAGTTGCTTTCCAAGGGAAGTATGTCGCGGCAAGCTATGTGGATGCCCGAAGGAAGGAATTCCTGAATCTAGTTCAAGGGAATAAGACAGTGGCAGCTTACGAGGCAGAATTTCTACGCTTGAGTCGTTATGCTCGGACGATAGTGCCAACTGATCATGAGCATTGTGTACGTTTTGAGGATGGGCTGAATGATGAGTTGCGGGTACTAATAGCCCCACAACAAGTAAGGACTTTTGCCACGCTTGTGGAGAAAGCCAAGATCGCTAAAGAGGCTAAGAACTCAGAACGTCAGAACCGGAAGAATCAGAGGCAAGAGGGATTTTAAGTACACGGGTTCTGCTAAAAGGTTCCAAAAGAGGCCTCAGAATGATGAGCCAGCTCAAGCTAGAGCACCTGCAGCTACCTATCTGATTCAAGAATGTGCTGACTGTGGGAGACGACACCCCGGGGAATGCTGGAAGAGAATCGGTGGTTGTTTTAAATGTGGTTCTAAGGACCACCAGTTTAGGAATTGCCCTCGACGGACTACTCCGACTCAGGAAGCTCGTAACCCTGATGCACAGCCAGCTAGAGGCGCTCAGCAGCCACTGAGAGGCCGTGGACCAGGTCGTGGTGGTAATGGTACTGGACGTGGTCAAGGTGCACCGGGTCGAGGTAATGGCTTTAGAGGTAACACGGAGGCAAGACAGTCGGGGTTGGTCTATGCGGTCAGACATCAGGAGGATGGCAATGTACCTGATGTGATAACTGGTACGTTCTTCATCTTTGATGTACCTGTTACTCTTTGATAGATATCGGGTCTACCCACTCGTATATTGCTAGTGCCATATCTGGAAACTTGAATATTGGATCTGAGATTACTGATAGAGAGATGACAGTAATTAGTCCTTTAGGACAGTCTATAATCGTGAATAAATTGTATAGAGACGTGCCTTTAGAAATTCAAAGAGAAATATTTTTGGCGGATTTGATGGAACTGCCTTTCGGTGAATTCGATCTTATTTTGGGCATGGATTGGTTGGTAAAGCACCGGGCGTAATTGGATTGTGTTGAAAAGCGGATGTCAATAAGGACTTTGGATGATAAGGAGGTAGTAATGATAGGCGAGCGAAGGAACTTTTTGTCAAATGTGGTATCTGCTTTAAAGGCAGAAAAGTTGGTACGAAAAGGGTATGGAGCATTCCTAGCCTTCATTAGTGCTTTGGATGCCAAGGAATTATGAGTGGAAGGTGTGAGAACGGTGAAAGAATTTCCAGATGTCTTTCCCGAAGAACTTCCTGGTCTACCTCTAGATCGGAAAGTAGAATTTGGCATTGAGCTTTTGCCCAGAATGGCTCCGGTGTCCATTGCTCCTTACAGAATGGCGCCGAAGGAGTTAGCGGAACTTAAAGCACAAATTCAAGAATTGTTGGATAGGGGATTTATCCGACCGAGTGTGTCTCCATGGGGAGCACCTGTTTTGTTCGTCAAGAAGAAGGATGGGTCGATGCGTATGTGCATTGATTATAGGCAGTTGAATAAATTGACGATCAAGAATAGGTATCCATTGCCGAGAATCAACGACCTATTTGATCAATTGAGAGGAGCTTCAGTTTTCTCCAAGATTGATTTGAGATCGAGTTATCATCAACTCAAGGTTAAGGAGGAGATATTCATAAGATGGCATTCCGAACTCGTTATGGACATTATGAGTTTTTGGTGATGCTGTTTGGTTTGACCAATGCACCAGCTGCATTTATGGACATGATAAACCGAGTCTTTCAACCCTATCTAGACCGGTTCGTAGTGGTGTTCATAGATGATATCTTGGTATATTCGAGGAATGAAAAAGAGCATGACTCACATTTGCGCATAATATTGCAAATACTACGAGATAAGCAACTTTATGCCAAATTCAGTAAGTGTGATTTTTGGCTGAAGGAAGTGACTTTCTTGGGTCATGTGGTGTCAGCTAAAGGAATAAGGGTTGATCCTCGGAAGGTAGAGGCTGTGTTGGATTGGAAACCACCGAAGTCAGTGGCTGAGATTCGGAGTTTCTTAGGTTTGGCTGGTTACTATAGACACTTTGTTGAGGGGTTTTCGTTGATTGCTGCACCTCTAACTAAGCTGTTGCGAAAGGAAGTATCGTATGTGTGGACCGATAAACAACAAGAGAGTTTTGAAAAACTAAAGAAGATTTTGACGGAAGCGCCAGTACTGATTCAACCTGAGGTTAGAAAAGAGTTTACCGTTTACTGTGATGCGTCACACACGGGTTTAGGATGTGTGTTGATGCAAGGTGGAAAGGTGGTAGCTTATGCATCTCGTCAGTTGAGGCCGCACGAAGTCAATTATCTTACCCATGATTTGGAGTTGGCTGCGGTGGTTTTTGCTTTAAAAATTTGGAGGCACTATCTCTACGGTGAGAAGTCAATTATTATACGGACCATAAGAGTCTTAAATACCTCCTTACCCAAAAGGAGTTGAACTTAAGACAACAGAGGTGGGTGGAGCTGTTAAAGGATTATGACTTCTCAATCGAGTATCATCCTGGAAAGGCTAACGTGGTGGTAGAGGCGTTGAGTCATAAGGTAGTATCGGAGTTAAGAGCAATGTTTGCTCATCTTAGTTTGTATGAAGATGGCAGTCTGCTAGCGGAACTTCAGGTGAAGCCTTTGTGGTTAGAATAGATCAAGGAAAAGCAGTTATCAGATGAAAAGTTGGGTCCTTTAATGCAACAAGTTGAAAATGGTGTAATAGGGGACTTTGGAATGAACAAGGATGGAGTGCTGTGTTTTTGTGGAAGAGTTTGTATGCCCATGGATTCGGATTTGAGACAAATGATTCTACGAGAGGCGCATAGTAGCCCTTTTGCCATGCGCCCCGGAGGAAATAAGATGTATCGAGACCTCCGTCAGCAGTATTGGTGGCCCAGGTTAAAGCGGGAGGTTACTGATTTCGTGGTAAGTGCTTGACTTGTCAACAAGTGAAGGCGGAACATCAATTACCGTCAGGCTTATTGCAACCGGTAAAGATTCCTTTATGAAAATGGGAGCGGATAACGATGGACTTTGTTAGTGGGTTACCCTTAACACCTACTAAGAAAGATTCCGTCTGGGTGATAGTGGATCGGTTAACGAAGACTGCCCATTTTCTACCAGTTCGTACGGATTACTTGCTGCAAAAGTTGGCTAAGTTGTACATATCGGAGATTGTGAGGTTGCATGGGGTACCAGTGTCTATTATATCGGACAGGGATCACAGGTTTACATCACGGTTTTGGAAAGCTTTGCATGAGGCTTTGGGAATAAAGTTAGACTTCAGTACGGCTTTTCATCCTCAGTCAGATGGTCAGTCGGAAAGAGTAATCCAGATTTTGGAAGACATGTTAAGGGGTTGTGTGATTGACTTCAGAGGTAGTTGGGAAGATTTCCTACCGTTGGCAGAGTTCGCGTATAATAACAGTTACCAATCCAGTATTCAAATGGCACCTTATGAAGCGTTATATGGTCGTAGGTGTCGTACCCCTACTTGTTGGACTGAATTGGGGGAATGACAGTTGTTGGGTCGTGAAATGGTATCTGAGGCAGAAGAAAAAGGTAAAGGTGATTCGAGCACGGTTAAAGGAAGCTTCGGATAGACAAAAGTCGTATGCGGATCTGAAGCGTAAGGATATTGAGTTTACGGTGGGAGATCAAGTCTTTCTGAAAGTCTCACCTTGGAAGAAGATTTTCAGATTTGGAAGGAAGGGCAAGTTGAGCCCTAGGTTCATTGGACCGTACCGTGTATTGAAGCGTGTAGGACCAGTGGCCTATCAGCTTGAATTACCTCCGGAGTTGAGTCAGATTCATAGTGTCTTCCATGTCTCTATGTTAAGGCATTATCGATCGGATCTGTCTCACATAGTACTGGTAGAAGAAGTGGAGATAAGGCCGGACTTGTCTTTTGAGGAGGAACCGGTGAAAATTTTAGATCGAGATGTTAAGATGCTAAGAAAGAAGTCGGTACCGTTGGTTAAGGTTCTATGGCGTAATCACGGGGTGGAGGAAGCTACGTGGGAGCCTGAGGATGCAATTCGGCAACAATATCCTCACCTCTTTTAACCAGGTAAATTTCGAGGACGAACTTTTCTTTAAGGGGGTAGAATTGTAACATCCTAAAAATTGAGTATCGATATGTTGCATAATTTTGGTGCTTAGCTTGTGAATGAATCAATTTGTGTGTTTAATATAGTCTTGAGAAGGCTCGGGATTTATTTGGAATTAGAATAAATTTTAGTAATGAGTACATTATTGAAGTGGAACAAGTAACCTTGATGTTTAAGGAAATTAAGTGACAAAAGTTAGCATAAGATGAGCTAGTAGTGAAGAGGAGTTGGCGTCATAAGTGTTGCTTGAGGGAAGAGGTTCGAATTCCATGGTATGAATTTTGTGACTTTAATTTTTGCACTCTCCTAGCATGTGTCGGCCAAGCTTTATTTTTGGTAAGGTTGGACTATTTTTTTATGGCAAGGTGGCTAATGGGTTAAGGTAAGATTTGAACATAGGGAAAGGAATCATGAGCTTATGGTATGTAGGGGGAACACAAGGCATGTTTTAAGGGGTGTGTTTTGGAAAGTTTGGAATGGCCAAACTTTGTCCATGAACTTGGACGGTTTTGGGGGCTAGGGGGTGGCCGAATTTTTGTTGGTGGCATTGGTAAGGATATGTAGCTAGTGGTTACTCTCATTTTTGCCATTTTTGTTTTTCCCAAAACACTTTTCTTTTCATCTTTTTCTCTCATAGCCGAATGCACTTTAGGCTTTGGTGAACATCTTTGTTTTTCTTTTTTTGGTCATTCTTTTTGACCATTTTCTCTGAATTTTGCTTAACATCTCAAGTTCTTTTTCCACTAGTGCCGAAAACACCAAAACACAAAGGCCATTTTTCTCTTTTTCTTTTCTTCTCCGTTGCCGAATGCTCTCTTGTCCCAAATCCCTCTCTTTGTTCCTTTTTCACCTTTGAAAACCGAAACATAAAACCTCTCATCCTATATTTCTTTCTTTCTCCATTCTAGCTCAATCTCTGTAACACCCCAAACCCGGTCCAAACACCATGGTCAGATCTGGCATGTCACTAAGGAGATTTTAAAAGAAGTCGCAATTTCGGGAAATATTTTTCTTGAGTTTAACTTTTTATTCGGGAAAACTAAATGGTTGTATAATTTGTAAAGGATATACATTTCATATTAACGCCTTAGTGGATTAGAAACCCAAATTTGATACATGCCTTAGCTTAATTAAAACGTAAAATCCAAATGTTTCATAATAATAAAAGCCTAAAATAAAACCGAAAAAATAAAAAAAAACTAATAGCCCACGGCCTTATTACAATGAAATAAAAACCCAACTAGTCCAAAATATTAAATATAAATGAATGAAATAATGTCTTATGCAATATCCAAAATAATCTCATGCATGGCCACCTTGCGCTCCTCTCCAGCCTGGTCCGATGCTCTACGTGTCACCTGAAAAATGTTAAACAACGGGGTGAGTCACGAGACTCAGTGTGCAGCCCTCGTGCCCCATCAGACTGGGCCTTAGCCCCACAGAACAGATAACAAAATAAAATATATCAGGAATTATGCAAAGCCAAACCCAATCCTAGGTTTCCATTCGCTACACACCACCTTTACCTGCCAATCATACCATTGGGGATTTCTACAATCAACCCACGCCGCTACACACCATCGATGGAGGTCATGCTGCAGTTAGCTGCACATCGTCAGATCATGGCAATAGCCACTACAACAGATAATGGCAAAAAGCCACTACAACAAATCATGGCAAAAGCCACTACAATAGAATACTTCCCCTTTCATCAATCACCCAACCCCGCGCAATCACAGAAACCGACATACATGTTTATCATATCAAATTAGTAGAACCATTCACTTTATAATGACAGAGATCACTAACCTGGTGATTCGCTTTTACCCTCCTCGGGTTTTCACAGCCATGTCGATATTTCGGCATTTAACAAAATATAACAGATTCATAAGCATATACTAACAAACAATCTAAATGGTGTGAAAAGTTACACACCTGATTAATGTCGATACCCTTGCTAAACAGATCTACTGCCTTCTATCTACAACTTTGCTCAAAAGCCAGAAGAACGCGAAGATAAGGCCTCTCCTATATTCGGCCAAGGGTTAGAGTTTTACCCGAATTATACGTTTAGATTAACAGATCTCCTTACCTTGAAATCCCGAAAACAATACGACCCGAATGCTACTGAACTCTGGCTTAGAAATCTATACGATTGAATCCCCTTCAAATCCCGGAATGCCGCAAATGAAAGAAAACACGAGATTAATCTACCATGTAGCCATTCGGCTATGGTTTCTAAAAGCTGGAATAGATTGAAAGAATAAAGTTTTCAATACTTACCTCTTCAGAAGATTTCGGCTACCCCTTGCAGGAGAATTCGGCAAACACAAGAGAAGAGATCTAGGAATTTCGGCTTTTAAGAAAATCCTGAAAAAGTATGAACAAGAGAAGGCTGAAGTGTTTTTCGGTTTTTAGAAGAATTGAGTGAGGAGTTTTGGCTAGAAAAAGAAAGAAAAGAAAAGAAAGTGAAGAGGAAAATGGCGATTTCTTTTGAAAGAGGGAAGATAGGCGAAGAAAGAAAAAGAGAACAAATGAATCTAATGCCTTCAAATTTCGGCACACCCCTTAGACTATACTAAACCGATTCCTCCCCCTTACTGAGTTTGATTTTTGGCCAACACTGCAACCACAAGATAGCTCATATCCTTTTCCCTTATCTTAATATATTAAATCTTCAAAAATAGCCCTAATTAGCACCAACTCCTCCCTCCTTTATCAGCATAATATCCACATAATAAAATTATTAAAAATCCCTATTTTATAGCCTTGTTGCCGTCCCCCCTATTGCTCCCTTTTAAGTGCCGAATTTGGCCCAATTACTTGGGCTTCAAGCGGCCAAAACCGGGCCTACTCCCTTCCTTACCTCTGACGCCACTTCTAGCTCCATTATAGCGCCACTTACCTTTGGGCCACAAGCCCATTTTGCCTTTTAAAACACAGATAACTACCTTTTAAAGTGCTAGAGTGTCTACGCAGAAATTTAGTCAAGGCCTCAGCCCATTCTTGAGCCAAAACTGGCCCCCTAACCCTTAAATTAACAAATTAAACTTACAACACACAAAATGCACAGGCCCACTAATTCAAGATGTTATAGTTCTACCCCCTTAAAATAAATTTCAGCCTCGAAATTTACCTGATCAGAAAAGATGGGGATACTGCTGTCGTATAACATCCTCTGGTGCCCATGTCGTTTCCTCCGCGCCGTGGTTCCGCAACAAAACCTTGACCAAAGGGATGGACTTCCTCCTCAACACCTTTATGTCTCGATCCAAGATTTGCACTGGCTCCTCCTCAAAGGACAAGTCTAGCCTTACTTAAATTTCTTCCACTGGCACAATGTGCGATGGATCAGAACGATAATGTCTTAGCATCGAGACATGAAACACATCATGTATCCGCTCCAACTCTAGAGGCAACTCCAGTCGATACGCCACTGGGCCCACACGTTCTAATACCCGATAAGGTCCAATAAACCGGGGACTTAGCTTACCCTTCCGACCAAACCTCATTACCTTCTTCCATGGTGATACTTTCAAAAAGACTTGGTCTCCCACTGCAAATTCCATCTCCTTTCGTTTTAAATCTGCATAAGATTTCTGTCGATCAGACGCTTCTTTCAACCGAGCCCTATTAATCTAATTTTCTCTTCCGTCTCCGACACTAGTTCTGGACCCAATACCTGACGTTCACCCAACTCTGTCCAACAAGTAGGGGTACGACATCTCCTTCCGTATAACGCTTCATAAGGCGCCATCTAAATATTAGATTAATAGCTGTTATTGTACGCGAATTCTACCAAAGGTAAATACTCCTCCCAACTACCCCTAAAATCGATGATGCAACCCCTTAGCATATCCTCCAAAATCTGTATTACCCTCTCAGACTGACCATCAGTCTGCGGATGAAAAGCGATACTAAAGTCTAACATTGTTCCCATTGCCTGATGCAAAGCCTTCCAGAATCGTGACGTGAGTCTAGGGTCTCTATCTAATATGATCGACACAGGTACACCGTGCAGTCTCACAACCTCAGCCACGTACAGCTTGGCCAACTTTTGCAGAGAATAATCAACACGAACCGGTATGAAGTGAGCAGACTTCGTCAACCGATCCACAATCACCCAAATCGAATCCTTCTTAGTGGGTGTAAGAGGTAACCCACTAACAAAATCCATCGTGATTCTTTCCCATTTCCACTCTGGAATCTTTACTGGCTGCAATAACCCCGAAGGCAGCTGGTGTTCCGCCTTCACCTGCTGACACGTCAAACATTTACCCACGAATTCTGTCACTTCTCGCTTCAGACCTGGCCACCAGAATTGCTCTCGCAAATCTCGATACATCTTAACTCCTCCAGAATGCATAGTGTATGGGCTACTATGCACCTCCTGAAGAATCATCTGCCTTAACTCCACATCCTTTGGCATACAAACTCTATTACGAAAACACAGGACTCCATCACCACTCAAACTATAGTCCTCTCGTTCACCACTTCGCACTTGCCGGAGTCGAGCACTCAAAACATCGTCTAGAAGTTGCTTCTCTTTGATCTGACTTGTCCACATAGGTCTTAATTGGAGCTCAGCTACCAAACTTCCATCCTCATACAGACTAGGATGAACGAACATCGCCCTCAAATCCGCTATCGCCTTCCTACTCAGCGCATCTGCTACCACGTTAACCTTACCCGGATGATATTCGATCGAGCAGTCATAGTCCTTCAAAAGCTCAATCCACCTACATTGACTTAGATTTAACTCCTTCTGGGTAAGGAGATACTTCAGGCTCTTATGGTCCGTGTAAATAACCGACTTCTCCTTATACAGTTAGTGCCTCCAAATCTTCAGAGCAAATACTACCGCCGCCAATTCTAAATCATGCGTAGGGTAGTTCAATTCGTGCGGTCTTAACTGTCGGGACGCATACGCAACCACTTTTCCATCTTGCATCAACACACACCCTAAACCTGTGTGTGACGCATCACAGTAGACGGTAAATTCTTTTCCCGCCTCTGGCTGAATTAACACCGGTGCTTCTGTCAAAATTTTCTTCAGCTTCTCAAAGCTCTCCTGTTGTTTGTCAGTCCAAACAAACGGTACTCCCTTCCTCAACAACTTGGTTAGAGGTGCCGCTATCAATGAGAACCCTTCAACAAAGCTTCTGTAGTATTCTGCCAATCCTAAGAAACTTCGAACTTTCGCCACAAACTTAGGTGGTTTCCAATCCAATACGGCTTCTATCTTCCGAGTGTCCACCCTAATTCCCTCTGCTAAAACTACATGCCCTAAGAAGGTCACTTCCTTTAGCCAGAACTCACACTTACTGAACTTTGCGTACAACTGCTTCTCCCTCAGAATTTGCAACACCACACGAAGATGTGCATCATGCTCCTCCTCGGACTTGGAATAAACCATGATATCGTCAATGAACACCACGACAAACTAATCAAGGTATGCTTGGAACACCCGATTCATCATATCCATAAATGCTGCTGGCACATTCGTCAACCCGAACGGCATCACCAAGAACTCATAATGACCGTGCCGAGTCTGAAACGCCGTCTTATGAATGTCTCATTCCTTTACCTTTAACTGATGATAGCCCAAACTTAAATCTATCTTAGAAAAGACCGAAGCTCCTTTGAGCTGATTGAACAGATCGTCGATTCTCAGCAGCGGATACTTATTCTTAATTGTTAACTTATTCAGTTGACGGTAGTCCATACACATACGCATGGATCCGTCCTTCTTCTTCACAAATAGGACCGGCGCTCCCCACGGAGACATATTCGGTCGAATAAACCCTCGATCCAACAGTTCCTGGATTTGAGCTTTAAGCTCCACCAACTCCTTCGGCACCATTCGGTAAGGAGCAATGGACACCGGAGCCGTACCCGAAAGTAGCTCTATTCCAAACTCCACCTCGCGATCCGGGGGTAACCTTGGCAGCTCCTCAGGAAAGACATCTACAAAATCCTTTACTGTCTTTACCCCCTCGACAGTCACCTCCTTAGCGTCCAAAGCACTGACAAAAGCTAAAAATGCATTGCATCCTTTCCGAATCATCTTAACAGCCTTCAATGCAGATACTACGTTGGACAAGTAATCCCTTCTTTCTCCTAACACAACCACCTCCCCGCCTTCCGGGGTACTCAACACCATGCGCTTAGTCTCACAATCTAATTTAGCACGATGCTTAGTCAACCAATCCATTCCTAAGATAAGATCAAACTCTCCAAACGGTAATTCCATTAAGTCTGCCGGGAACACTACCCCTTGAGACTCTAAAGGTACATCCTTAAATAGTTTGTCCACTACCCTAGACTGTCCTAAAGGGCTAACCACCGTTATCTTCCTAGTGGTTGTTTCAGAGTCTATACTTAGGGTCTCAGATACCGAACATGCAACAGAGGAGTGGGTTGACCCAATATCAATCAAGGCAAGAAAAGGGTTATCAGCAATAAGAAACGTACTGGTTATGCCGTCCGGTGCGTCACCATCCTCCCGTCGACAAGCTGCATAAACTAAACCCGGTTGCCTCGCGTCTACATTACCTGCACCCCTACCAGGTGCTCCACGACCTCGACCAGCCCCATTTCCTCCTCTACATGGGCCACGACCCCTCGGTACTGGCTGACCACCACTCCCAGCCTGATCAGAACCTCGTCCTGCGGGCTGTGCCTGATTCACCTGGGGACAGTCCTTAATCATATGCTCCATGGATCCACACCTAAAGCATCCACCGATTTTCCTTCTGCACTCCCCATAATGTACCTTCCCGCATGAGTTACAGGATCAATTCTGACCCCTAGTAGCAGTTTTCGGGGCGCGTGCTGGCCCATCAAACCTAGGCCTTTTCTGAAAATTTCCAGATGATCCCGACGACCCAAAATTCCTTTTATTCCTATTCCTATCCTTATCCTTATTCTGTTTCTCAGTCCGCTTAACCTCCTCAGATATCTTAGCTTTCTCAACCAAAACTGCAAAGTCCCTTTCCCGCTGCGGTGCTACTAATACCCTCAGCTCATCCCTTACTCCATCCTCAAACCGTACGCAGCGCTCATAGTCAGTCGCCACAATCCCTCGAGCGTAACGGCTCAACCGTAGAAACTCTGCCTCGTATTCAGATACAGACTTACTTCCCTGTACCAAGTTCAGAAATGCCTTCCTCTGGCCGTCCACATAGCTGGCCCCAACGTACTTTCCCTGAAACGTTCCCTTAAAGTAATCCCAGTCAATCCGGTCTGCGGCAGTACCCTCCTTTACCGTGAGCCACCACTGATAAGCCTCATCTCAAAGAAGAGACACAACCTCTTTCAACTTCTCCTCCACCGTGAAGTCTAGGTCATCCATTATACGCTCACTTGCCTCTAACCAATACTCAGCTGTATTAGGGGCTACGCCAGAAACGCCCCTAAACATCTCTGCTCCGTTGGCCCGGAGTCGTTCCAACATAGATTTCCGAACTCCTGAACCCGTGCCTGCCCCAGCAACTCTTTCGAGGACCCGCAACATCGCCTGAGATACCGCATCATCTCCGAGTGTCTGGTCTCAAAATTCTCCTTCCACTGCTGGCGGATCCGGCATCTCGTTTCCTGACCCGTGGCCAGACCCTACTGGCTCTGACACGGTTATCCTACCCCTACCGCGTCCACGCGGCGAACGTCCTCGACCCATTGTACTCATTCTTCCGATTGGCGTTTATCTGATTAAAAATTTTATGAATTATTAGCTTTCTTCCACTGATTAACCACGAACAGTCTTATGAACAGTAGTTTAAGAGTAGTTCTTTCAAATTCGAACCTATCTACAGTTTCCGTCTCAAGTTTACCTCCTAATTCTAGAAACCACATACATTCACACCTCAACATACATATCACATCCATAGAGTCACATTCACCACATAAGGGTATTTTCGTTATTTCACTACCCAGGGGTTTTTTGTAATTTTATCCTACAGGATATTTTTTTTTGTGATTTGACAAAATAGAGTATTTTGGGAACTTTCGAGATAAAGGTATATTATTACAAAATAGGGGTATTTTGGAGGATTTGATTCTAAAAGAAGTAGTGGTATTTTGGTGGTTGTGATGTTTGGTTGTTGTGATGTGTTGTACGTTTTTTTTCTTTTTTTTTAAAACTCCATCGACTTTGTAAATCGGGGTATTTCCGTAAATCTGAGGTGTATTTGCAAATCATAGGTATCTTGGTAATTTTTTTCAAAATAAGGGTATTTTGGTAATTTCGTGAAGCGGGGTATTTTGGAATTTTGCAACTCGGGGGTATTTCGAAAATTTTTGTAAACCAGGGGTATCTCGATAATTTCGCAAATTTTGATAATTTTCCAAATCAAAGGCATTTTAAAAATTTTCAAATCAAGGGTGTTTCGGTAATTTTTCCAAATCAAGAGCGTTTTGGTAAATTTTTTTTTAAACTGGGCATTTTGGAATTTTCTTTTTTTACAAAACTAGGGTGCCTGGTCCCTTTCGGGTTTTAATTAGAAACTTTTGACCCGTTAACAAGTCCTCACGGTTAAGGTGAACAGTCACTACGCACCAGGTAGGATTCCAGCGAAGAGGAGGTGAGTCACTAGGACTGCTTAAGTACCAGGCTCTTCCGGATCCAATCCTAGACATGCGCATGCCTGTTGCCACACCCTAACCCAGCGACTCGTTCCCGGGTTTGTTCAGTGAAATTAAGTCTTATGAGATTTAGGGAGTAGTTTAAGCTAAGCCTAGAGTCCATCAAGTTCTTATTTAGCTACTCTACGTCCCATAAAGCCCATCAAGCCCACATATATAACACACAGTGGTTTCAGAATACTTACCTAGCGGACTTGGGCCGGAGACACAGGTGCCATGCCGAGCTAACAGACCTGTATCATTTATAAATATGCATGTTTCGAAAACCCAACTTTAGAAAACGTTTTGAGCCCAAAAACCCCCAGAGCCGAGTTTTGAACTGGGCTCTGATACCAATTTGTAACACCCCAAACCCGGCCCAAACACCATGGTCGAATCTGGCATGTCACTAAGGAGATTTTAAAAGAAGTCGCAATTTCGGGAAATATTTTTCTTAAGTTTAAGTTTTTATTCGGGAAAACTAAATGGTTGTATAATTTGTAAAGGGTATACATTTCATATTAATGCCTTCGTGGATTAGAAACCCAAATTTGATACATGCCTTAGCTTAATTAAAACGTAAAATCCAAATGTTTGATAATAATAAAAGCCCAAAATAAAACCGGAAAAATAAAAAAACTAATGGCCCATGGCCTTATTACAATGAAATAAAAACCCAACAAGTCCAAAATATTAAATATAAATGAATAAAATAATGTCTTTTGCAGTATCCAAAATAATCTCATGCATGGCCACCTTACGCTCCTCTCTAGCCTGGTCCGATGCTCTACGTGTCTCCTGAAAAATGTTAAACAACGAGGTGAGTCACGAGACTCGTGTGCAACCCTCGTGCCCCATCAGACTGGCCCTTAGCCCCACAGAACAGATAACAAAATAAAATATATCAGGAATTATGGAAAGCCCAACCCAATCCTAGGTTTCCATCCGCTACACACCACCCTTACCTGCCAATCACACCATTGGGGATTTCTACAATCACCCACGCCGCTACACACCATCGATGGTAGTCATGCTGCAGTTAGCTGCACATCGTCAGATCATGGCAATAGCCACTACAACAGATCATGGCAAAAAGCCACTACAACAGATCATGGCAAAAGCCACTACAACAGAATACTTCCCCTTTCATCAATCACCCAACCCCGTGCAATCACAGAAACCAGCATACATGTTTATCATATCAAATTAGCAAAACCATTCACTTTATAATGATAAAGATCACTAACCTGGTGATTCGCTTTTACCCTCCTCGGGTTTTCACAGCCATGTCGGTATTTCGGCATTTAACAGAATATAACAGATTCATAAGCATATACTAACAAACAATCTAAATGGTGTGAAAAGTTACACACCTGATTAATTTCGATACCCTTGCTAACCAGATCTACTGCCTTCTATCTACAACTTTGCTCAAAAGCTGGAAGAACGCGAAGATAAGGCCTCTCCTATATTCGGCCAAGGGTTAGAGTTTTACCCGAATTATACGTTTAGATTAACAGATCTCCTTACCTTGAAATCCCGAAAACAATACGACCTGAATGCTACTGAACTCTGGCTTAGAAATCTATACGATTGAATCCCCTTCAAATCTCGGAATGCTGCAAATGAAAGAAAACACGAGATTAATCTACCATGTAGCCATTCGGCTATGGTTTCTAAAAGCTGGAATAGATTGAAAGAATAATGTTTTCAACACTTACCTCTTCAGAAGATTTCGGCTACCCCTTGCAGTAGAATTCGGCAAACACAAGAGAAGAGATCTAAGAATTTCGGCTCTTAAGAAGATCCCGAAAAAGTATGAACAAGAGAAGGCTGAAGTGTTTTTCGGTTTTTAGAAGAATTGAGTGAGGAGTTTCAGCTAGAAAAAGAAAGAAAAAAAAAGAAAGTGAAGAGGAAGATGGCAATTTCTTTTGAAAGAGAGAAGATAGGTGAAGAAAGAAAAAGAGAACAAATGAGTCTAATGCCTTCAAATTTCGGCACACCCCCTAGACTATACTAAATCGATTCCTCCCCCTTACTAAGTTTGATTTTTGGCCAACACTGCAACCACAAGATAGCTCCTATCCTTTTCCCTTATCTTAATCTATTAAATCCTAAAAAATAGCCCTAATTAGCACCATCTCCTCCCTCCTTTATCAGCATAATATCCACATAATAAAAATATTAAAAATCCCTATTTTATAGCCTTGTTGTCGTCCCCCCTATTGCTCCCTTTTAAGTGCCAAATTTGGCCCAATTACTTGGGCTTCAAGCGGCCAAAACTGGGCCTCCTCCCTTCCTTACCTCTGACGCCACTTCTAGCTCTATTATAGCGCCACTTACCTTTGGGCCAGAAGCCCAATTTGCCATTTAAAACACAGATAACTACTTTTTAAAGTGCTAGAATGTCTACGTAGAAATTTAGTCAAGGCCTCAGCCCATTCTTGAGCCCAAACTGGGCCCTAACCCTTAAATTAACAAATTAAACTTACAACACACAAAATGCACAGGCCCACTAAATCAGGATGTTACATTCTCTCAAACACATTTTCTCCCTTCTCTTTTCCTCCATGGCCGAATGTTGCTAGTATCATTTTCTTCCATTTTTCTTCTTAGCCGAATCTTCCTCTTCACATATATTTTTTTATCAATCATTTTCTTTGCATTCGTTTTGATTAATCGTGATATAGAGAAGGCCGAAACTCGGAGTATTCGTAATCATCGTGAATCGCTAGGACTCAGTTCAAAGTGTTAAGGGACGTTATCGCTCGATTTTCATCCCGTGAACGTAAGATTTCGTGGTAAGCTGATTTCGCCCTTAAAACCTATAGACTTAATTTTCTAAATATTAGTTGGACTAATATTCTTTTGTCAATGGAGGCAAACAAGATAGGGTCGAAAAGGGTGGTGAATAGTGTTCAAAAGAGGGGCGGATTCGCTATTCCCTCTAGTTTCAAGCGGAAGGCTGTTTTGACAATCCGAGATTTTCCATCGGGTTGTGGACCCTCATCCGAGGAGAATCAAATATTCGAAGTTGTTCGTAGTTCGGAGCCATTAGCTGTTCGGGATTTTCCATCGGGTTATGAACCGTCAACCGGGGAGAACCGTCAAATAGTAGTTGTTCGAGACTCCGAGGGTAAAGATCTAGATCGCATATCTTTAGCATAGATTTAGATTAAGTATTAGTGTTCTAATCGAGTGTGATACGTATTTAGGTATCGACGATCGGGAAAGCATAGTCCTCACTGTAATCAGGTGTGTAATCTCACACTTATCTTATGGGTTAGATGGCTATACTGTTATTAAGCATTAGATTAAAAATCACGAAGTTGGTGAAATCAGGAAAAAAATATGGTATATTAACACTTTAGTGTTAAGAGCAAGAAATCAGTATTAGAATCGTAAAATTACGAAATCGCCCTTAATGGGCTAAAATGATAAAAGTGATATTTTGGGCCCCATGTGATAAATGGGCCATATGAGTTATTTGATAAAATTGGCCAAGTGTGATATGGGATGAAATGGGCCAAATTGTGATATGGGCCAGATTGTGAAATGGGCCAAATTGTGAAATGGGCCAAATAGTAATATGGGCCAGTTTGTAATAATTCTTTTATGGGCCTTATGTTGGAATTATCATATGAATGAATTGTCATGCATTTTATATACATGATTGCATGGGTTGGGATATTTGACGAAGAGAAGATGGCTTCGTGCCCAGTTAATGGCTTCGTGCCCAGTTAATGGCTTCATGCCCAGTTAATGGCTTCGTGCCCAGTTTAATGGCTTCATGCCCAGTTTAATATATATGGCTTAATGCCCAGTTGGTGTGTTGGTGGGGTGGGTGACTAAAGCTCCCCACAGGTGTGCTGGTTGGTACGGGTGGTGTGTAGCGGATGGAAATTTAGGCTTGGTTGGGAATTGCATATCACATGCATTTTATACTTGTTATATTGTTACATTTGTAAATGGGCTCAAGCCCAATTAAATGCTTAAATGGTTTGGCCCAGTGGACTTGGTAAGTAGGTTACACACTGAGTTCTATATAACTCACCCCGTTTCCTTTACCCTTCTCAGGTAACGATCATAAATGGAGGCTTGGGCCGGGGATGACTTCGTGGAGGCCATACTTTGAATGATGGTTTTTGTGAACTTTGAACTACTCTTAAGTATTTTTATTTAATTACTATTTCAGTTATGATGTAATAAGACCTCTGGTATTATTTTTATGGATTTTTACTTGTGGATGGATTTTAATTATGTTTAAATCCTTAAATGGGACTATTCTATTTTTTTATATATAAATGTTTTCTTAAATTCTCGTGCAAAAAGGGGTTTTTCTTAAATATTTTATTCTCGTAAATTTTTCTTTAAATTTTTTTTAGAAACTTGTTTTCAAATTTCTTGCGAACTCTTTTAAACTTCTCGTAAAATTTTAACCAATCAATTTCTAAGTTTTAATTTATAAACTCATATGTCTTAAATCATAGATTTTAAATTAACCTCGGTTTTTAATAAATTTCAAATCCAAAATCGTTTTGAGGATCCGTTTTCTTTAAATCATTAGATGACTAGATGTATGTTCATTTTGTGTGACATACCAAATCTGGTCTTAACGCATAGACCGAGTTTAAGGTGTTACAATACGGGCCGGGGGAGTGCTGTATTGCGATGGATATGGGCCGGGAGGAGTGCTATACTGTGGTGGATACGGGTCGGGAGGAGTGTTGTACTGCGGTGGATACGACCCAAAGATATCAAACCTGAAATGGTATCCGTGTCCTAACGAGCCAGAGAAATAGTCATTGACCGATAAATCTGAATGATAAGAACTATTAGCTGAATGTGTATGCGATCGCTCGGACCCGGCCTCCAGCTGTGGCTCAGGTTCGAGATCTTGCTCTGGCTCTGGCTTGGTTTTTATATCGGCCACTGGCTCGTATGCCCTAGGTCGCTGCATGTGCGGGGGGATTACAGTCGACTGCCCACCAAGTAAATATGGCTTTCCCATAGTAGAGTACCATTGTATGTACTCTAACGATGGTTGCAAATAGGAAGAAATATCCATCTGAGGTCTCCGCGCCATCGGATTATCCTACACTGCAATATATTTCCGGTGCACAACCCCCCTAATTATTTCCATATTTTCCTCTCTTGGTGATCAAGTGAATCTTCCCCACCTACATTGGCAGATCCAGGATATACTGGATGCAACCAAACTGCCGGAGTACTCGATCCCCGTTATACCACTCAATTGTCTGGAAATTGATAATTGGTGCGTTAATGCACCACAGGTGAGAATGAATGTGGGCAGACGAGGGTATAATAGCCGCAATTTCTGGTCTCCGATACGGTATCCAAATAAACTACACGATTAATAACATGGTTAAAATTTAACACAGTTGGAGTAAGATATACAAAATAATTACATGTCACGAATATTGGAATAGCTTACTCCTTCCCCGGCATGTTGTTCAATCATCAAACAATATATCGGGATAGTGTACGACCTCCTGATACCCGGATAATAACTCCATCTACGAAAATAAATTTCAAGTAAATATAGTATTGTTAGAATAGTATCATTATAAAGAAATTGTCAATTAATAACAAGTTAAATTTTATCACCTGTTCACTAGTGGACATACGTATGGTTGGTGCCTAACCGATGCCAAGAATGACATCCGCTAAAGAGCCCATGACTACAGCAATACAAGGCATATGTGTATGTTTACAGCAACAGGCTTTGTCATCCGAAAAAGGTCACGATACAACATAGCTCGAACTGCGGAACCCCAACTATACAAGTGAATATTCTGCAAATCAACTAATAGGGGTAAATACATCAAATGAACCTTGTTGTTGTTCGCATTGGGCATCAGTACACCCCCTTTAATATGCATAGTGTACGCTCGAGCTACGCACATCAACTCATGCTCAGTGGCGTTAACTGATAAATGTTCAAAATTGGCTTTCAGCCATGTAAATTTCAAACCCGTAAAATTGGACTCATCATCGATAGGCGAGACTCCTAGTAGGCTATAACAAAGGGCAGCCGGCTCAGCTATCGCACTTACGCCCGTTACGGAACTCCCATCGATTGGAAGCCCAAGTTGCAATGCAACATCCTCCAGAGTGACAGTGCACTCCCCACATGGCAAATGGAAAGTGTGGGTCTCCGGGTGCCAATGCTCGACCAATGCGGATATTAAATTGTACCACAAATCAAACATCCAGATCAATGCCGCTGACCCGAATCCATCTAACTCCAAGTATGGCATCAGTCGTGCATCCGGAGAATATCCTAAACCATTCATCCGACCCCTAAATGCGCGGTACGGGCCCTAACAGTGATAAATTACAGAAAATAGTTATAATAACATAATTTATTTCCGTAAATTATGTAGATCTTTTTTTAAGAGAACCTATGATTAACAAATAACAATATATTACCATATTATTAACTGTGTTTGATATGTGACCATCGTTTTCCATCAATGGAGCCATTGCGATACCTACAATTTCAAAACAAATTTCGGTTATTAATTTCAAAGTTTGATGGATTTTAAATATTTTTCAAAATACCAAAATTTTATATTTTGCTTTTAATTACAAAAAATTACCAAACAAATTTTACCACATGAAAATATTAAAATACTAAAAATAATATGCCAATAAAAAAATATAAAAAAATAGCATAAACGATACATAATAAATACGAATATTTTTATTATTATTTTAAAATGATAATAAGTAAATTTTTATATTAAAATACTAAAAATAACATGCCAATAACAAAAACATAACATAAACGATACATAATCAATATGAATATCTTTATTATTACTTTAAAATGATAATAAGTAAAAAAATTTTGGTTTAAAATATAATATATATATAATAACACGCCAACTTAATTATTGTCAAAAATATAATTTTTTCATAAAAGTTCAAAAGAAATTTCATTTTTAATATTATAAAAAAACATAAAATAAAATTTTAAAATATAAATTCTTATTCTCAATTATAAAATCTTAACAAATTAGAACATATAAACTAATTCCTAATTTATCTCATAAATTCCAAATTCCATATCAATGGCCTCATCTTTTACCTACATAAAAAAATATTAAAATAATCAAAATAATAACATGACAAATAAATTTCATAAAAAATTATCTAATCAACCTAAAACACACATGACAAATAAATTATATAAAAAAATAAAACATTCTTTACATATAACATAAATAGGCCTTTTTACTTCAATAAACATTAAATTAAAAATAAATTATGAATGAATAAAAATATAAAATAAATACAAACATACATTAATAGCTTTTTTTAACCAAATAATACATTACAACAATAAATTTAAAAATTAAATCCGAATTAAATCAATAATAATAACAATAAAAACAAATTAAATTAGCATTAATATATTAATTTATAACAAAAAAAATACCTCTTTTTTTTCTATTTTTCCTTCTCTTTCTCCTTCCCTCTCTCTTTTTCCTATTTTTTTCGTTCTTTTTCCCTTCCGGTGCCACCCTCCCTTTCTCCTTCTTCTTCTCTTCTTTTCTTCTCCTTCCCTTTCTTCTCCTTCACCCACCCACCAGTAGAAATGAAATTGGGGACCATTATAAGGTCCCCAAACACATAAAAAACAAAACATGTTAGCATGCAGCCGTCCCATCACTGCAAAATGGGTACCGCCTCTGACAGACCCTCCACCGGTGCGGCCTGTGACAGCCCCTCCACTGGTGTCGCCTCTGACGTCCCCTCCACCGATGCCTCCTCTAACATCCCCTCCACCATTATTTTATAATTATTATTATTATAATTGAAACCGATCAGAATTGAGAGTGGTGCTGCCTATGCACCACCCTCCACCACTTCGAATGTACCATTTTGGTACTTAATCTTTACAACACCCTATTTTAGTATTTTTTTTTATATTACTAGGGTAAAAAACCTGGAGATGGGTAATTAAAATAAAATTGTCATCAAGGTTTCCATGGTTCTATTTCTAGAAAAAAAATGAAAAATAAAAAGAACACAGATTTTCACCACAAGGCATTCCTTGGGTCTTCAACCGTCATCGCTCTGTCTTCTCCTTGTCATGGATTCCTTTTGGAAAAATTAAATTCAGATCCTATGTTCATTTTGGCTCACAAGAATTCTATGATTTTTTTTTTTAAAAAAAGTCTTATGTGGAGATGATAATCCATGGCCTCTTTCTTAGGAACCACAACCTTGACAAAAAATAACAATTATATAACAAATATATAATATTGTATCCATTCCATATATAAATCAAAACATGCATAAGATCTAAAGAATGTCACTTTCTATGTAATCAAATCATTTAAGAAGAAGAAATATATATTTTGATTACTTGTTTATACTTATAGTTAGAGCACAACATGGCTCATTGATACCAATTGTTGGAAAAATTGGTTTGGAAAACACAACGAAAAATAAATTTAAGGAAAATTTTAATTTTTTTTCCAAAAACAAGAACTTGGTTTTGATATCTAAAGTAATAAACACTTAATCAAAATTGTACCTTTTCGATTTGTCTAGGATGAACGCTTCGACCGAGTAGTCTTCTTCGGTATCTTCAAACCAACATCTTCCGAATGTGAGCTCACTTCGAATAAAAAAAAATTCACAAAATTATTAGTGGGGTAATTTCGTAATTTCTAAAAACTTTTGTAAATAAGAAAAATATCTCTAGAAATTTTCTAAAATAATTTCTTTAGAAAATTTTCTCTCTACAACTTTCTCTTGAATTCAAGTGTGTGAAAAAGAATGACCCAAGGCTCTTTTTTATATAAGGAGAGGTTAGAAAGTTCAATTATGATTAAATTAAATCATTTTAATATCAAATTAATATAATACTTATCTTGATATATATTAAATCTATTAAATTAATAAAATATTTATATATAAGATAAATATGAAATTAAATTTAATATTAAGATATCACATTAAAATTAAATTAATAAAATACTCTGAAGATAAGTATTAAATTTAATTTAATATTAAAATTATTAAAATAATATTATTTTTATAATAGTTAATCTGAAATCAAATTATCCTGTAGAATCCTAGTAGGAGTGTGATTTCTCCACTGCTCAACCGCTGAATGACCACCTGCCGACCACCGAAATGTTGTCGTTTTCGTCGCCAACAACGTCATGTTCGATGGTGCCATTGTAGGTGCGATAACCTCACAACACGCAGAGCCAGTTAGATCCGAGCCAATGATGACCCGATCGATCCAATTGGACCATTAGCTCAGTTTCACATACTAAGTTCGGAATGACATGTTTTGGGGTCTCGATCTCAATTTTGGGTTCTCGGGTCCAATTTTCGAGCTCAGGTCCAATTTTAAAGTTCAATTATCCATTGGGCCAATTGTTTGACTTGAAAATTAATTTCCAAAAATATCATATTAATTTTAATTCATTTGATTAATTTAAATTTTACTTGATCAAAATTAATTTTCCCAAAAATCACTTAGATTTTTCAAATTAATTTTTCAAGAAAATTCTTTAATCAAATTCTCTAGTTGAACAATTATCACAATTACCTAATTTAATTCCACATCAAATAAATTAACTCAATTAAATTATTCCCAAAGTCGTAGAATTTTCTTTTAATTCAAATACAGTCTGATCGAGCTTTTGTTGAGCTTTGCAATTATGTCCAAAAGTATCGTTCCGATAATTTGTAATTTACTTAATCATAGAATCAGTACACAAGAAGTACCATGATGGAAAACTCCATATTGTATACTTTTTAAGAAAGCAATTCATCCAATTGTTTTGACCAATGACCTCGCCATGTGTGTGTTACCCTCATATGATATTCTTGATTCCTTTAAGTAAAATCTATTCACTCAATACAATCATATTTTATATCATTTGTCACCATTGTGTCTTCTTAATAATTAGTATGATCACTGTCACCAAATGACTGTGATAAATTGCTCGTTCAAGATTTAGAAACCTATGGTGACGTTCCATATTTATCAATCCACACAATACCGATAATAGGATAT
Source organism: Gossypium australe (assembly GCA_005393395.2). Lineage (NCBI taxonomy): Eukaryota > Viridiplantae > Streptophyta > Magnoliopsida > Malvales > Malvaceae > Gossypium > Gossypium australe. Next base: position 2,496,413 of record SMMG02000027.1, read on the forward strand.
CGCTAACTCTTTAATCAAGCTATGAATTTCATTATTGCTAGTAAAGACATGTCATACATAAGTCATGAACCCAACATACTGACTATGAGCTTGATCATCTTTAGAGCATACGCCTCCACTTATATCAAAGCACATGACTTATATACGTATGGTCAATAAGTAACTCATGATTTAGGTAAATTACACCATAAACGTCACAAGTGAATTCATTCACAAACGGATTCAGAATTAAATCATCTTGGGTCTAGTCCAGTGTATCATTCTTCTAATGAATACATCTATGTCTCTACCCGTAAATTCAACTGATTCGATAGCCAAGACTAGTCATCTCCCCAATTGGAATTGTAGACGACATAATAATCCTTCTAAGTATTTAAATTAAATGCTCACTTTGATTCTTTTATGGGAATACAGACTCGTTTAGATTATCTATTGAAGTAAGTTGTATTTCTCGCAATGTAAACGTTCTTACAATGCCACTTATCATCAATTTGAACTTATACAATTAATGAGCTAATATTTGTTTGTCACAATTTCGCTATGCATGCAAAACATGAAAAACAGAAACACAAAATACATAATAATGAAATGTGAAATTAACTTTATTTATTCATCTTTCAAATAGAGAGAAAATAGTTACCTATTTAATACAATATGGGCATATTTCCCAACATTGTGGTTCTAGCTTGTGGCTAGCATATTGATGATTTATGCATGGTGATTTATACATCAGTGTTACATTGGCTGGCCACACGCCCATGTGGTACTATAGATTTGGGTCATTTAGATTTCACACAGTTACAGTTTCTTATATGGCCTAGATACAATGATGTTAGTCTTCCACAATGTGAATCTTGCTTAGAAGGTAAAATGACTAAGAGGTTTTTTAATGTGAAAGATATAAGGGCCAACCAACCTTTAGAACTTGTGCATACTGATGTATTTGGTCCTATGAGCATTAGTGACTGAAGAACTTAGATTATTATGTGACTTTTATCAATGATTATTCTTCGATATGGATATGTGTATCTAATGCACCACAAAAGCAAAATGTTTGATAAATTTCGAGAGTTTCGTGCAGAAGTGAAAAAGAATTAGGTTTATCCATAAAGAAGCTTTGGTCTGATCGAGGTGAGGAATACTTGTTCGATGAGTTCTTAGAATACCTCATAGAGAATGGAATTTTCTCCCAATTTACTGAGTCAATCACTCTACAGTAGAATGGCATAGCTGAGAGAAGGAATAGAACATTGCTTGACATGGTTCATTCAATGTTAAGTTATTCACAACTTCCTACTTCCTTTTGGGGATATGCGATACAAACAGCTTGCTATATTCTAAATGACGTGCCAACCAAGTCTTCTTGTAAGACACCTTATGAATTGTGGCATGGAAAGAAACTCGCTCTAAATCAATTTAGAATATGGGTTGTCCAATACACATTCTGGATAAGAATGTAAAGAAGTTGGATGCATGGAAAGAATTGTGCATGTTTGTAGGATATCCAAAAAGAGCAAAGGGAGGATTATTCTGCAATCTGAAAGATAATATGATTAAAGTTTCTACTCATGCTACTTTTCTCGATGAAAGTTACATAGATAACTTTAAGCCTCAAAGTAAAGTGGTGCTCGAAAAACTTTCGGGAGTGTTAGAACAATCACCAAGTTCAATTCTCGAGAAAGTTGTAGAAAAACTTGCAAACGATCAACAACATAGGGGAATCCGTTATAGTGGGAGAGTTTCTAAGAAACCAGACTTCTTTATCTATGATGGTAGTATTATAATACGGAAGCCAACCATGAGGATGATGATCCACTCACTTACGAGGAGGCTAAGTAGGATACTGATTCCAAGCTCGGGAAATAGGCTTTGGATGCCTAGATGGTTCTATGAAATCCAATACGGTGTGGGAACTTGTACACTTACCGATTGAGATTAAACCCATAGGGTGTAAGTGGGTCTACAAGAAGAAGAGAAATGCGGAAGGGAAAGTGGGAACACACAAAGCTAGACTTGTAGGGAAAGGAATGACACAAAAAAAAAGACATCGATTATGATGAGGCCTTTTTTTAGTAGTCATGCTCAAGTTTATCCGCATACTCTTAACCATTGCCACTGCCTTTGATGATGATATCTAGAAAATGGATGTTAAGACAACATTCTTGAATGGATATCTTGATGAGACCATTTATGTAACCCCACTAACCCATATTAGTCGCCGGAGTAGGGTTAGGAGGCATTACCGATCAATATACATCATATAGCATACATAACTCATATATTTATGCATTCATACTCAAATACCATTCAACATAATCACATTGTCCCTTATTAAGGCCTATGAGGCCTTAGACATGCTTTAGAAATGGTTCGGGACTAAATTGATAATATACGAAAATTTTGGAAAACTTAGAAATTTTTCATCAATACAGGGGTCACACGCCGGTGTGAACAGGCCGTATGCCTCACATGGCTTCAGACACGTCCGTGTCTCAGGCCGTGTGGGAATAGGGCATACATACTAACTTACATCACACAGTTGAAGACACGTCCGTGCACCAGGCCGTGTGAAAACTGGAGAGTATACTGACTTATGCAACATGGCCAAGTCACATGCCCGTGTGCTAGGCCGTGTTCCAATTAGGGGGTATATTGACTTGTACCACACGGCCAGTCACATGCCCGTGTGTGAGACCGTGTAGAGCATACTGACTTTAATTTAATATCAATACCAGGGGACACACGGCCGTGTAACATGACCGTGTGTCGCACACGGTAGAGACACACGCCAGTGTCTTGGCCCGTGTGGACAAAAATAGGCCATTTGCAAGGCCAATTTGCCATCCCAACTCATGCTTACCTAAACAACCAAAGTGGTACCATTTCATCATACAATTAGGTAGCCAAAATCATCAACCAAATGCACATTTCATACCATTATACTCTCATTTGTTCCAATTCTCAATTCACTACCAATTACTTAACCAAATACATGCCAAAACAATATCACTCAATATGGTTCATTTACCATAATTCACACATACATAACTTCCTTATAAATAATCAACACAACATCTAAAATCATACCTCATCAAGGCATTTCTCAAGGATTTATACTTCACAAAAAAATTTATCATTTGAGCAATTATAAACCATAACCATATTTATACCAAACATGCTAAAATAAGCCATCACTCATTGCTACATATACAAACCATATCATATACATTTACAAGCCAAATATCATGGCTATAATCACAACCAAAATATATACATGCCTTATACCATATTTACACAACTCAAAAGTACCAACTTAGATGTTTGATAGTGCGATGATGTTCCCGACGACTCCCGGATCTGAGCTAGCCTTAATTCACTATAAAACATAGAAAAATAACACGAAGTAAGCTTCATATCTTAGTAAGTTCGTATTAACGTAATGAGAAACTTCACCAGTCATTCACAATTCAAATAATATAAATGTAAGATAAATCTCAAGCCATTCAATCATTCATTCACTAACTTACCAAAAATTCATCCATTTCATGGATTAAATGTTTATAAACTTTACGTACATACCTGTACCTACTCGTACCAATCTCGTTCTTGTCCATAACTTTCATTTTCTCGTTGAACTATTCAGAATAGAAGTCGGATATTCAAGAGTCTCATACAATAAGCACCTATACCATGGCCCGAAGCCAAATCAAGGAAACTTATCTCCGGAGTACCTATACCATGGCCCGAAGCCAAATCAAGGCAATTTACCTCCGAAGTGCCTATACCATGGCCCAAAGCCAAATCAAGGTATAACTCGCACCCGAAGTGCCGATATCATGGCCCGAAGCCGACTCAATACCCTAATGAAATGTCATTAACATCCTAGACTATTCCTAAGGTTCAACTCAAATTCTCCAATACCAAATCATAGTTGAATCATTTCGAATTACTGTCGAATCATTCTCGAACTTGTCCGTAATCACATAATCACAATTCATGCTATATCAAAGTATATAAAATACAATTATAAATAAGCTCATTGCATACGAACTTACCTCGTATTTGGAATTGACGGATCGAGTCGACTACTCGACAACATTGCTTTTCCCCCGATCTAAATCCGAATTCTTTCTTTCTTGATCTATATGAATTCAAAATTAATTTATTTATTCATCTACTCATTCAATTTAGTCCAAAAATACTCATTTGGGCATTTTTACACATTAGCCCCTAAACTTTCACATTTAATCAATTTAGTCACTATTTCACAAATACACAAAATTCACACAATTCATCAAAATCCATGCTTGAACGAATTATTTATAAGTCCCTAGAATCCCAAAACTTTCATTTATTTCACATTCCAGCCACTCAATTTGCATATTGCACAATTTAATCCCTTTTATGCATTTTTATCAAAAATCACTTTATAAAACATGAAAATTTATCATCAAGCTTTTATATTTCATCTTGAAACACCAAAGAACACATAAACTCATCAATGGAAACTCTTAAAATCTTTAACAGTTTCGAAATTAAAGGCACGGGTTAGCTAGATTGAGTTGCAACGATTACAAAAACATAAAAATCATCAAAAATCGAGCTCAAAACACTTACAAATTAAACTAGGAAATGACCGAACCCTAAATGGCCTTTCATGGATGTTTTCTTCATCCCAAATTCGGCTAGGTTGAAGAAAATGAATAACAATTGACTTTATTTTACTTATTTAATCATTTAATTACTAAATGACAAAATTAACCTTATTATTAATTCAAAATTTCAATAATGTCATGCCATTATCATCCACTATCATAATAATGGTCTATTTAACACTTAAGGACCTTAACTTTAAGGTTCTATAGCTATTAGACACCTTTAGCTATTAGAACACCACTTTTGCACTTTATGTGATTTAGTCCTTTTTATCAAATTAACCAACCAATTGATAAAATTAGCTCACAAAATTTTCACACATCAAATAACATGCTGTAAATACCACAAATAATATTAAAATAATTTTTTGACATCGGATTTTTGGTTCCGAAACCACTATTCTGATTTAGCTAAAATCGGGCTGTTACAATTTACATGGCTCAACCCACTGGCTATGTTTTCAAAGGAAAGGAGCAGAAAGTTTGCAAACTGCTAAGATTCATTTATGAACTTAAGTAGGCATCTCGCTTATGGAATAAAAGATTTGATCAAATGATCAATACTTTTGGATTTGAGCAAAACGCTGATGAACATTATGTTTATAAGCGTATAAAGGACAAAAAGATGGTCTTCTTTGTTTTGTATGTCGATGACATTCTACTTATCGAAAATGCTATAGAAGAATTTTCATCGGTTGAACTGTGATTAGCTCAACAGTTTAGCATGAAGGACTTGGGTGAAGCTAGTTATATTCTTGGAATTCGAATCCTTAGGATCGAAAGAATAAAATGATAGCTTTATCTCAAACTTTATACATCAATAAGGTACTAGAATATTTTGCAATGACCGATGCGAAGCTAGGCATGCAACCGACTGCATCAGGTTTTCATCTTTCTTTAGATGACTATCTAAAGACAATGGAAGAAAGAGAGTATCTGCTTAAGGTTCCATATGCTTCGATTGTTAGAAGCCTTATGTATGTGATGCTTTGCACACGTCCAAATATCTATTTCGTAGTAGGAATGGTTAGTCAATATCAGGCGAATCCAGGTCTTAGGCATTGGCAAGCTGTAAAGCATATATTAATGTATCTTAAAAGAACAAGGGATTATATGCTTGTGTATTTTGGGGAGGACCTTACTCCTGTTGGATACACAGACTAAAACTTCCAATCCTGTAAAGATTTGAGGAAATCAATGTTGGGAAATGTATTCGTTCTAGGCCGTGGAGCCATAGTATGAAGAAATGTAAAACAAACTTACACTGCTGACTCTACTATAGAGGCCGAGTATGTAGTTGCTTCTAAGGCAATGAAAGAAGCAATATGGCTTCGAAAGTTCTTAACTGAACTTGAAGTTATTCCTGATATGGAAAAAGTTATAACACTATATTGTGATAATAGTGCTGCAATAGTAAATACCAAAGAAATGAGAAGTCACAAAAGGACGAGACACATTGATCGGAAGTACCACTTGATACTAGAGGCAATAGCCGAAGGAATTGTAGATGTGATGAAAGTAGCTTTTGAAAATAACCTTGTGGATATGTTTACTAAGACTCTTGTAACTACGAGTGTAACATCCTGAATTTTATGCGTTTAATGGGTGGATATGTTTAATGTGTTAATCTAAGTGTTAGGGGTCCAAATTGGGCTCAGTCTTAGGTAGAGGATTTGATTAAAATTATCTGTTTGGGCATTATAGGGTTTAAAAGGTAGTATCTGTGTTTAAAATACCAAAGTGGGCTTGTGGCCCAATATTAAGAGGTGACGCCACACAAGGAAGTAAGGGGCCCAAATTTAAGTTTCGTGGAGCCCAATTATTTTAATTTAAGTTAGCTAATTTTTGGCATTAGGGTTAGGTGGAGTGGATGGCAACAAGGCTCAAAAATAGGAGGATTTATGTGAATGGGATAATGTAGATATTACAGTTGATAATATAGAAGATAAAAAGAGAAAAGATAGGAGCTATCTGCAAGGCTAGGTGTTGGCCGAAATTCTATCACCTAGAGGAGGGAAGAAATCGGTTTCTTTATGGCAAAGGGGTGCCAAATTTTCCCTTTTTATTTGCTTAATTTTTAGTTATCAGGAAGGGCACTTTCGGTTTTTCATAGGTAAGTGCTGAAATTTCTATAAATAGGGAGGGTTCTCTTCTTTATTTTTCGGCATTTAGGGTTTCCATCTTTTCTTTCTCTTCTCCTCTGAGTAGAAGCCGTAATTCCTAACCCTATTCCCTCATCTTCACTTTGATTTAGAAGCCGAAACTCCATTGTTTTTTTCTCTTCTTTCTTCTAAAAGCCGAAAACTCCATTATTCTTTTCTCTTCTTTCTTCTAAAAGCCGAAAACTCCATTATTCTTTTCTCTTTTTTCTTCTAAAAGCCGAATCTCTATAGATTTCTTCGAATCATCTTCTCTTCCTGATTTTCGCAAAAAGTCGGGATCCTCTGGGTGTAGCCGGATCTTCTCTAGTAAGATCTCTTAGATCTAAAAGTCGGAAACACTAGTACCTGAATCTCATATCACTTTTCAGGATTTCAAGCCTCTGAACAACACATAGGGCAGATAGCAGCTGTGTTGGCTACGGATAGCATTGACTTAGAAAGTCTCGTTCTAACGGAAATCAGGTGTGTAGATCTCTAAACACACTAATAATCTGTATGTATATATATGTGATGGTTAAAAGCTGAAAAATAGGCTGTATGAATAGACGGGTTACCCAGAAAGGGTAGGCAAAGGATGCCAGGTTTGTGCCATAGAAACTTCTCTATGTGTATCGATATATGTGAAAGACTGAAATCTCTTAGGTAGTTATTGCTTAATTTTTGCATCAATGTATGCATGGGATGGGTTTGATATGGAAAGGGGAAGAGCATGATTGGTCACATGGTGATCGGTGGTAGAAAACCCAGGTAATGAAATGTGGTAGAAAACCCACATAATGAAATGTTAGGTCACTTGGTGATCGGTGGTAGAAAACCACGTTAAAATTCCTGATTGATAAGGAGTAGGCAGTATGACTGTCGATATGGTGTGTAGCGGTTGGTGGGTTGATTGTAGAAATCCCCAAGGTGTGATGGTTGGTACGGGTTGGTGTGTAGAGGATGGAATTCTAGGATGGGTTGGGCTTTGCATCATTTATTATCTGTCATATGATTATGACTGTTGCCATTGTGTATGGGCCAGGGCTCATAATGTGTTTGTGGGCCCAAGCCTTTTATGTGTTTTCGGGATTTACACACTGAGTCTTGGTGACTCACCCTATTATTTTTCCCTAACTTTTCAGATGAGCAGTAGATTGTGGACATGGGAGCCGAGACGGACTCGAGGGGCCATCAAGTTTTTATTTCTATAAATTATTTTCGGTTTTCCTTTAAGTTTTGTTTTGGGAATATTTAGGTAATAAGGCCCCATAGTTTTTATTCGCCTAAGTAGTTTTTTTTTAATATTTACAACTTATGAATTTATGTCAGGGGTTTATTTATACCAAATAATAATACAAGGTTTCTTTTCAAATGTCACTTATTTATTCAAATATTGCTTAATAACTTATGATTTTCTAAAACCAACTTAGCAAAAGATTTTAACGTTCAACCCGTAGCATACCAGATCTGGTCGAAACGTATGGGCCGGGTTTGGGGTGTTACAACGAGTTTTAACAAACATGTTGAGGATATAGGAATGTGAAACATGACACATTTACTTCACTATGGCAAGTGGGAGATTGTTGGGAAATGTGCCCATATTATTGTAAACAGCTGAATGTTTTCTATTTATTTGAACGATGAATAAATAGATAAAGTTATTTTCACATTTTACTATTATGTCTTTTGTATTTTCTATCTTTTATATTTTGCATGCATAACGAAATTGTGACAAGCAAATATTAGTTCATTGATTATCTAAAGTTCATACTGAAGATAAGTGCCATTGTAAAGAATGTTTACATTGCGAGAAAGACAACTTACTTCAGTAGATAATATAAATGAGTCTGTAATCTCGTAAAAGAATCAAAGTGAGCATTTCACTCAAATACTGAGAAGGGTTATTATGTCTTCTACAATTACAATTGAGAAGATGGCTAGTCTTGGCTATCGGAATAGTTGACTCCACGAGTAAAGATATAAATGTATTCATTGGTAGAATGATACATTGGATTGGACCCAAGATGAATTAATTCTGAATTAATTTGTGAATTAATTCACTTGTGACGTTCATGGTGTGATTTACTTAAATCATGAGTTCGTCACTAACCATGCATGTAATATCCCGGATTTAGGGGTTATGCGTTCGTGCATAATTCGAGTGATAGTAGGCTTGGAGTATGTTTGGGCATGTTTTAAGGGTTTCGGGAACTTTAAATTATAAGGGAATGCTTTGGAAAAAAAAAATTTGGGTTTAAGTGTAAAAAAAGGGAAACTGGGCAAGAAGGCCTTAAAAGAATTTTGTGGAGTTTAGGACACAAGAAATGAGTTGGCAAAGTGGCTTGGGCGCTATGTGCAAAGGGAGTGCCAAGGGGGGAAGGGGTTCGAATAGCATGGGAAGCAGTTAGGCTTTTATTTTTTTTTTTAGCGCCAGAAAGGAGGTTGGGCTAGGAAGGCTTTAGAGGAATTTTTGTAGGCATTCTTAGCATAAGGAAGGCGTTGGTAAAGTGGCTCCATGCGCTGCTTAAAGGCTTGGTGGTGACGCTAATGAGGGCCTGGGTTCGAATCCAGGCGGCTGCAAGGGTGTTTTATTTTTTTGGGTTTGGCGTAGAGACAAAGGAGCTAGGGAGTGAGGTGTTAAAAGAAGTTTTGGGTGGGTTATATGACAAATAGCGCATTGGCAAGTTGGCTGGGATGCTAGCTGAAGTTCATGGTTCCTGGAGGTCGCTGGTTCGAAGCTCAATGGCAGCAGAAGGGGTGTTTTATTTTTATTTTCATTTTGCAGCAGATTGGAAGGTGTTGGACGGCACATGGGACCTTCACTTGGGATATAGATTAAGTTAACTTTGTTTTAAATTCGGCTGGATGAGGGAATAATCATTAAATTATCTTTTTATTTTTTTTATTTTTTTATTTTTTTGTTTTTTTGATAAGGGATAATAAGGATAATATTAGCTTTTAATTTGATTTTATTAATCTCTATTAAGTGGCAAGGAGGAAAAATAGGCATTTGAGTGTTCAAATTATTTTGAATAATTTTAAATTAGTGGCCAAGAGAAGTTTTAGGTAGTGGCCGAATTCTATAAATAGGGGGGAATCAAGTGCCGAATTTTTTCTTTTTAATGGGCAGCCTTCTTCATGTTTTCTTTTAGACCCTTTGCCGAATCCTTCTACTTTCTCCCCTTATCCATCTTTTCTTTTCTTTCTCCCAACCCCAAGTCTATATTTTCTTCTTGTATAGCCGAATATTTCACCCCTATTTGGAAGCCATAGCCGAACCACTATAGCATTCACCTATTCTTCTCGTGACTTGTTTAAAAATCGAAAGTGGTAAGTGCTTCTTTTCTTTTTTTTTCTATTTGCTTGCTAAAGCTGAAATATTCCTTTTGATCCCCATTACCGAACCTTTCAGTCTTTCATCCTCTCCTTTATTTTTCAAGTCATTGAAGCCAAATCTCAATTCTAGTGTGGGCCGAATCCTTGTTAGCCGAAGGGGTCTATTGTTAAGCCAGCGTGAGGGAGCACTTGGGGGCTATTTGAATTCGGCTACTCATCAAGGTAAGGTGGTGGTAAGTATTCGGCCAAGGGGGCTATACTCATATATTTTTTTTAGTAGTAGCCGATTCTAATAGTTGTATAACAGGGGTTACGACAGTTCAGGAGCAAGTGCAGCTTTCGGGATTTCGGTAAGTACGGTAAAGGGACTTGTGATACTCGGCCACAAGGCCGTATTGGGTATATATTTGATAGCCGTTTTGGACTGTGACCATTTAAGAGTTTTGGCAGTGATTAAGGAGCTTCCGGGATTTCAAGACTTTTTCGGTAAGTAGGTTAAGTTTTAGATATTTGGTTTAAGATTGCGTATATTGATAGTTAACGAAGTGTTCTGATTAAGTGCCGTCGATGGATGCGAATACCAGTCAAGGAGGACAAGGGAAAGCCCCTATCCCGAAGTTTAAGAAAAGAGCTGTCTCAGCGGTTCGGGATTGGCCACCGGGGTGTGGGCCAGCAGCGGAAGAAAACTATAGGCAGATAGCTGTAGTCTCGCTAAACGGTAGTGTCGGGATCGAGGGTCTAGAGCTTCAGGTTATAAGGTGTGTAGCTAGCCTACTATTTCCGAGATTTATATTTGCATGTGTAATGTGATGCGATTACTAACAAGTGCAGTGATAAGTGTGATATTGATACCCCTCAAGGGTATGAGGGTGATCAGGTTAGTATCAAAACTGTTAAAATATGATCATTGATTTGTATATGTGAGTATGCCTATGATTGTGAATAGCATGTGCATGCATTATCATGACTGTATTTTATGTTGCATGTGCATGGGTGGGCTATGAAAGAAGGTACGGGTGTACTTCGAGTACGTGGTTGATGAGTAGCTATGTGCCTCATCGTGATTGATATCGGCTATGTTCCATATCGTGGATGAATGAGTGACTATGTGTCCCATCGTGATTTTGGTGTTAGCTACGGCTACATCGTGGATTGGCGCTGACTGAGGTCGCGTTGTGGATTTTTGTGCTTAATTGCACGTGGATGGCATTGAATGCCTTTGTGGAGTTAAAAGGAGAGGGTGATTTAAATCCCCTGGTGTGTGGTAGGCTGGATAAGGGGGTGTGTAGAGGATGGACCTTAGGCTTGGGTCGGGATTCATTATTGCATAATTGTGGTATGTGAATACATGTGATTGTGGACTTGAAAAAAATGGGCTAAGCCCAGTATATGGAGGGTATGTGGCTAATTACCTGGTTACGTGATAAGTGTTATGAGTAAGGGCCAAGCCCAGAATGTGTTATGATCTGAATATGATATATGATATCTGATGCATGGGTTATTATGTGGTTAGCATGTGGGTGGAATTCAGTGGTTAATTACACGCTGAGTCTGTGTGACTCACCCAATTTTTTTTAACATCGCAGGTGATTCATGATTTTGGACCGGGTTGGAGGGGATACGAAGGTGGCCATGCAGAAGAAGATTTTCATGCAGAAGTTGTTTTTCTTTATTTAATAGAATTTATCATTTTCAGTATTTTAGGTATTTGAATAAGTTTTTATTGTAATAAGGCCCATTTAAATTATTTGAGTATTTATATTATGTTAAAGCAGAATGACGATTAAATTATTATTTTGAAATCAGTTTATTTTCGACGAATTAAAACTTAAAACATAAATTAAGGTTTTAATTCGGATATTTTATATCAAACTTATATTATTCAATAATTTTTATACGGACATGGTTTTTGAATAAGTGCAAAATTTTCAAGTTCCACCACAAGTAAGAATATTTTTAAACGTTTTTCTGCAGTGACATACCGGATCCGGTCAGGACTTGTGGGCCGGGTTTGGGGATGTTACAATGCATATGCAACTCATGCTTTGATATAAGTGGAGGCTTATGCTCTAATGATGATCGAGCTCATAGCTGATATGTTGGGTACATAACTTGTGTATGGCATGGCTTTACTAGCAACAGTGGAATTCATAGCTCAATTAAAGAGTTAATGATATCCTCTTATTGGCATTATGTGAATTGATAAATATGGAACGTGGCCACGGATTGCTTATTCTAGAACGAGCAATTTATCATAGTCATTTGTTGACAATGATCATATTAATCAGTAATAAGACACAATGGTGACAATGAGATAAAATAGAAGTGTATTGAGTGAACAGATTTAACTCAAAAGAATCAAGGATATCATATGAGGGTAACACACAAATTACGAGGTCATTGAACAAAGCAGTTGGATTAATTGTTTTCGTAAAAAGTATACAATAAGGAGTTTTCAATCATGGTACTTCTTGTGGACTAACTCCATAATTAAGTAATTGCGAATTATCAGAACGATGCTTATGGACATAATTGCAATCACTAGAGCCTAATTGTATATGTCCGATTGGTCCCTCCGCTAGCTCAACAAAAGCTTGATCAGACTGCATTTGAATCAGAAAAAAATTCTACAACTTTGGGAATAATTTAATTGAGTCGATTTAGTTGATGTGGAATTAAATTAGATGGTTATAAGAGTTGTTCAACTAGAGAATTTGATTAAAGAATTTTCTTGAAAAAATAATTTGGAAAATCCGAATGGTTTTTGGAAAAATTAATTTTAATCAATTAAAATTAAATTAATCAAATCAATTAAAATTAATATGATATTTTTGGAAGTTAATTTTCAAGTTAGACCATTGGCCCAATGGGTAATTAAACTTGAAAATTGGACCTAAGATCGTAAATGGGGCACGGGAGCCCAAAACCAAGACCAAGACCTAAAAATTGGTCGAATCAGGCTCGGTATGTGAAATTGGGCCGACGGTCCAACCGGTGGCTAGACTGGATTGGTCGAGTTGTCACTGACCCAAATCAAACCGGCGCGGGGGGAGGGGGGGGTCGTAAGGGTGTCACACCTGCACCACCGAACACGGTGGTGTTGGGGGCTGTGATGGCGGCGTCCCGATGGCCGGCGGCGGTTGGTCATCGATGGTTGAGCAGTGGAAGGGTTACAGTCCTACTGGAACTCTACCAAAGAATTTTATTTCAAATTAATTATTCCAAAAATAATATTATTTTAATAGTTTAATATTAAATTTAATTTAATACTTATCTTAGTAGTATTTTTAACGACCTGAAATTTAGAGTCATCGGAAAGTGTATTTTCGGGACACTATTTCCGTAAAACGGATTCGTAAATATTTATTAAAAATATTTACGAAGATAGTTGTGTGTTTAATTAGGTTTTGGATAGGTGAATTAGCTTGAAATAAGGTTAATTAGGTATAAGGATTAAATTGAATTAAGTGTGAAAGTTCAATTATAGATTAAAGAAAATAGAGGGACTAATTAAGTAAATAAACCATAAGTTTACAATTGTATGGTAAAATAATTTACATGTGTAATAAATACATACATACATTTGTAATACATATATGTATTTACTTATTATTTAAGTATATAATATAAGAATATATATAATTATAATAATAAACCAAAGAATAAAAGAAATAAAATAGAAACAAAAGAAACGAAACAGAGAAGAACAGGGGAGAAACAAAAAAGGGAAAGGAAAAGAAAGGAAAAATTAGGGTTTTGAGATTCAAAGTTAATTTGGTAAGTCAATTTAGTCCATTTTCTTATAATTTTGATGTTTTTGGAGTCCTAAAACAAAATACTCTTGATTTATGTTAAAATTTTTAAAGATAGTGAATTTTTAGATATTTTTCATGTTTAATAAATTGATGAATTAGGGGTTAAATTGATGGAATTTCAAGTTAGAAGTGAAAAAGGGATTGGATTGTAAAACAAATCATATGTTTTGAGTAATAGGGACTAAATTGAGAGAATTTTAAAATTAGGGTTTTATGGTGAAATTAGGGAATTGAAATTAGATTAAAGTGGAATTGAATTGAGATATGGAATTAGTTTGTAAGAAAAAGAGTTAGTTTGATTTAAGGACTAAATTGGAATTTAGGCAAAAGTAGTGTATAAATTGAAATATTCAATGTTAAATTGTGTTGTATTGATGATTTTCAATTATTTTAATTCCATAGCTAACGTCGTGCCAGAAACATCAACTAAGAAAGGAAAGGAAAAAGTCGACGAAGAGTGACTTGAGAATTATGGTTTGTATTTCTATAACCCGAATCTAATATTTAATTGTAGAATTTATTATTTAAAGCATATGGTAAGTGAATTGAGGTGAGTAATAGATATTGTAACATTGAATTGAATTGAATTGAATGTATGATTAAATATGATTACTGAATTGAAATGAATGATGATTGAAATTGGAAAGAGAATTGGAACCTTATTAACAATATCGGGCTAAGTCGGATATAGTTGGCATGCCATAGAATTGAATGAGTTATGGGATTCTTCGACCTTGAGTCGATGAGACAATGTGTGCCATATTAATACTTTAGATAAATCTGATGAGGTATTGAGTACCGTATTATTTTTCTTTGGCATGGCCAATGAGGCACTGGGTGCTGTACTGATGTGTTTGGGTTGAATCCGTGTATCTGTCCGAGTTCGAGTCATGTTAATAGGGGTATACAAATGTATTGAACAATTGACTGAAATTGAATGATATTGAATGACTTCGAATATGGATTAGAACGGAATATTGATTTGAGAAGTAAGTGACTAATTGAATGGTTATTGATATTGTATAGTTTATATATATGTTCTATCAAATTATTTAAGCATTTGGTTTATAGAAATACCACTGAGTCCACACTCAGCGTACGGTTTGTTTTCATGTGCAAGATAGGTTAAGGTCCAATCGTTGAATTAGCATCCAAAGCCAATCCCGAACTCAAAAACGTGGTGAAGTATATTTTCTTTTTTGGGTAATGGCGTGTACCTAGGTTGTCAAATGTTGTTCTTTTGGGAAATGATTGTAATGATGTTATAATGTGAAATGGGTTGAATATATATATGTTATGTTTAAAGTTATTAAGTGATGTGATTTGATTGAAATTGGTATAAAATTTAGAAATGGCTTAATTGATGTTTAATTGAATTGTTTGAACATTAAATGTGAAAAATCTATAAGAAAATATTGGTTAAGTACTTAGGATGATTAATTTGACATGTTTTAAATGTATTTTAATGTGTTTTGGACTGGTTGAATGATTGGTTTTTGTGTTGCTTGGTGTATAAGTTTGTAGGGAATGGTAAACTTGATGAATAAAACTCATTTTGAGTCCACACAGCCTAGCACATGGGCGTGTGACCAGACCGTGTGAGACACAAGGTGATAAACCGTAATATGAACATATTTTAATCCCACATTTAACATACTTTTAGATTATTTAAGCCTTGAATTGTGGAATTTGGTGCTTTTTGTAACACCCCTAACCTGTATCTATCGCTGAACTAGCGTTACGAGGCATTACCTATACATATACAACCAAAATCAGGCATTCATTTCCTTTACATGTTTCCTTTATTAGCTACGTCAATACACTTATCCTATTCAAATTTCAAATCTTAGCTTTTCTTCATTCATATTAAAGAATAAAGATTTCATAAGTTAAGAATAAGCATAACACGATAAATCAATGCGCATACTGAACCAAATAACACATATTAGACAAAATTTTCATGCATGATATTCGAACACTTTGTTTACACGCATATTTCATTTCATAACGAGCACATATATTACAACCATGCTTTATAGGACTTAGCAAACATTACCGAATCATTGAAATGAACAATAAATCAACTTTTCCCATTTCTAAAAGCATTAGCCGAATCATGACATACTTAAATTTAAGTGTAACACCCCAAACCCTTCCCATTCGCTATGACCGAATTTGAAATGCCACTGCGGAAAATGTTTGAAAAACTTTTGACTTAGAGTTAAAAACATAAAAATTTGTTGTCTTTACTAAAACATTGTGTAATTAAAGTTCCAAATAAAATTAAGTTGTTTAAAATAAAACATTTTCAAATAATAATATAATCGACAATCCAACTTAAAATATAATAAAAGTCCTTAAATACTTAAAGTGGCCCTTGGCCGAATGCTACACTTACTTACCTTGAAGAATCGAATCCCGAAAGCTTCTTCTTTAATGCTCCTTAATGCTAGATACCATCACAAGAAACACATATCATGGCACAAGCATAATCGGCCATCCCTAAACCAAGGCTTAATCCTTGATTCGGCACACTTAAAAGAAAGAGAACCTACACCGATTGCTAGGATAGAAATTACTTACCACCACGTTGCTTGAAGAGACCAAAAAAGAGAAAAAGGTTTCGGCTAAACCTTCCCAATGGTAATGAGATATTCGGCTAACACAAAGATAGGTATAGAAACGAGGTTGAGATGGTGTTTCAGCACTTTACTAATGAAAAGAGTAAACGCAAGAGTGGAGAGAGTTGAAAGCTTAGAGGATTCGGCCAAGAATAAACTAGATCAAAGTTTCGGCTTTTGAATATGGTGAAAAGAATAGAGGAGAAAGATGAATAGTGTTTCGGCTTTAAAGTTTCAAGAAAAGAAAAGAGAACAAAAGAACTTACAAGATTCGGCTATGACTCATATTGAATAAGAAATATGATATTCGGCCACAAGAGAATAGGTATGGATTTGGGGTTGAAAGAAAGAAATGATGAATAGGAGAAGGTTAGAAAAATATTGACATCACACCTTAATGCACCAAATACCCAAATGACTTGCCTATAACCCTCTTGACCGAAACTTGGAGAAAAAGAGAAAAACCAAAACTATTAACTATGAATTTTGACACACCTATCTTACTATTACCAAACCGAAAATCCCATCCTACCAAGTCCCAAATTCGGCCAACACCAATTCTTTCACCCAAATCCCATATTTCCTCTTTAATTCCTCCTAAATCCTTCCAAAAATTCGGCCAACCCCCCTAGCCATCTATGCGTCCACATTCATGGTCAAAATGACCATAAAAATATTTCCAAAACAACTCTCCATCATTCAAGCCCCTTATCCCTCCATCCTTCCATAAATCTAAAGATTCTTATCCCAAAATACTAGCTTTCCTAAACTAATATTCAACTTACCATAAAATCTAAAGTCTAACTTACCATAATTAGAGCTTGACCGTCCATTAATGCTAGGATACATAAATATACAGTCTTCAAAATGCTAATCATGCTACTCGAACCACTTCCCTCAAGCAACCCTTCATAACCACCTTGCCACTAACTCCTCAAGTGCTAGAATTTAACACTTAAATTAACTTAAGTGTCAAGTTCACCTAATCCACTTCACTAAATTTTTAATACAAAGAATTATTCTAGCCTTATTAATAAAATCAAGCCTTCACAAGACTATGCTAAACACACATAATTCATACCCGAGCTAACACAAATAATAAAATAATACTCAAATTTTTCCTAAAGCCCAAGGCCCACTCGGCCCAATCCTACTAGGCCCAATTTCGGGATATTACATTAAGAGTATTAAACAATGCTGAATTTTCTTTAATACCACTAATATCAACTAGTTCATACTAGATCATATATTAAAACATCCATGTAACATACATTTGACCTACCAATAAGTCAATTATCACACCTATCACCCAAGTTAAAATTTAAGACATTTCATAAATGCAAAACACATCAAATGTACATCATCCGTATATACCTAAGTATGGCACACTCTATTCGAATGTTCATATGATTTATTAACCATCAATCTTAAAAGTTAAAATACCAGGTCATAGCAAAACCACACTTATCAAATGTGATGAAATTTAACGTTAATATATAAGCTAAGCATTTTATTTCATACATTACTATAAATTTATAATCATCAACTCAAGCTCATTCATCAACCTAACCAACACCATTTGAATCGATTTATATCCACTCTATTCACAATTCATACCATCTTTCAAGACTATTTCATCGTACATATACTAAATACATCACTCATATATATAAATACCATGAAATGAATTTCCAAAGCAAGTTTATAACAAGGTCGAACATACATAAATATCAACAACATGATCAAACATAACCGAATCAAACCCAAGCATAGAAATATAGCCATTTTCACATGGCATTTGTATATACATTCACAAAATAACATTTGAGTCTATTCTAGGAAAGTTAGCTTATACATGCCATAGTATTTAAGTTTATTATCAAAAAGGGTACCAAAATAGTTGATAGTGTGCTTGACTTTGACAAGGATCCCCGAGCTTGAATTTCGACTTTAAAGATCTATAAAACAATGCAACAACTACACCATGTAAGCTTTAATAGCTTAGTAAGTTATAAACAATAAGGTAAGGCATACAACTAAGCATTTCACCAATTTCTTTAAATGATACTCAATCTAACTATTGAAGAAGTCATATTATCGAAACACATGTTAGGTTAATATTCATCAATAATTTGCCTATTCAATCTCAAACATACGAACCAAGTATTCATAGGCTCCATACCCATATCGAAATGTTTTACCTAATCTTTATTTCACCGAGATAATGAACTATTATTCAATAGATACTTACCTGACACTTTCATTTACCTTTATTAGGTATTTCGGTCCTTGAGGAAAAGAAAACGATAACTCGCACACACACAGTGCAATATTCGTAACGTGCCGCACACTTAGTGCCGTTACTTAAATAAATCCGCACACATAGTGCCATTTACCTGATCTCGCACACACAGTGCCATTCAGTCGATCTCGCACACACAGTGCTCGGTGAATAAATCCGCACACACAGTGCCATTCTACCGACCTCGCACACACAGTGCTCGATAAATAAATCCGCACACACAGTGCCCTTAGCCGATCTTTTCCTCAACCACATAAACATATATATTCACTATCAAGATTATCTATGCCCCATTAAAACATCTATTAATCGTAATTCATGCTCCCATCTTAACCCATCATATCCGGCAACCATCAATACACATACAAGTATATATCAAAGATAACTCTTGATCATTATTGATTGCCAACACATTCGGCTAACATACAATATAAAAGTCTAACCACCAAATTCAATACAACCATGGTTCCTCTCTATTTATTTCCACATATACGATCACCCAATATAAATATATATGCCCATACTTTTATCCATCCCAAATAAACTAAACTTAAATATTCATATATATATATATATATATATCATTAGCTCATTTAGCCAACCAATTTTTAACCAACATTTTCTCTCATTCGACTTATAAATAATAATATAGATCAAAATTAAATTTCTCCAATTGCTTATAACTTACCTCGGAAGTCAATGAATTTGAGTGTCCCGGCTATTCGTTTAATTTAGCTTTTCCTTTGTCCACCCCTTTTTCCTTTGAACCTTGATCTAAACAATTTCATTTGAGCTCATTTAAAAAATTTCCATCCAATTTGATCACTAAAGACATACTTTAGCAAATTTACAAATTTACCCCTAACTTTTATACTATCTACAATTTAGTCCCTAATGCAATATTCATGAATTACTCGAAATTAGTCCAACCTTCTTTAGGGCCGAATCTTTCTAAGGTTCTTATACATCTATACAAACTAATTATTTAGCAATAAAATCCTTCAACTACTCGTTTTGTGAAATTTAAGCCCTCGCACTCCATTTCATATAAATTTTCATACTTTGTACATGTTGATTTCAAGCATATATCTCTATTCTTCCATCAAACACAACAAATCACCCACATTCATCAAGGGTCGAATCTAAAGCATGCTTCAAACTAAAAATTTCCACATGGGTTTGTAAATATTCAAGGTAACTAACTCAAAACTATAAGAAAATTACAAAGATCATGTTCAAATTCTAACCTTAAGGGACATCCAATGGCCGAAAGTTGAGAGTTCTCCTTTTTCTTTTCTTCCAATTTTGGTGATGAAAGAAAGGAAGAGGATGATACTTTCTTTCCTTTCTTATTTCTTTACTTTACTCAAATTATAATATTAATAAAATACCACTAACTAAAAACAATTAAATTTAATGTATATGTTAATCATCATGCCGTCCACTACTATGGGAATTGGGTTATTTGACATGCAAGTCCATTCATGCAAGAAACAATTCAATTAAATCATCTCACTTAATTAAGGCTATTTTTACTACTTTAACTATTTAATCCTTTCACTTAAAATAATCACCCAAACACACAAATTAGTAAATAATATTTTAACACATGCTTGACCACATAACATAGACATCAAATTAATCAAAAAAATATTTTTCTAATTCAGATTCGTGGTCCCGAAACCACCGTTCCGATTAGAGTCGTAATTGGGCTGTTACAACTCTACCCCCGTAAGGAATTTTCGTCCCCGAAAATCTTACCGACGAATAAGTGTGGATAGCACTTTTTCATTGATTCCTCGATTTCCCAAGTTGCTTCCTCAACTCCGTGCTTATGCCACATAACTTTAACTAACAAGATTTTCTTGTTTCTCAGCTCTTTCACTTCACGACCTAAGATGTAAATCGGTTCTTCCTCATAAGTCATATCGGGCTGAATTTCCACCTCAGATGGATTGATCACATGAGAAGGGTCGGACCTATATCGTCGGAGCATTGACACGTATAAAACATTATGGATCTTGTCTAACTCATACGGCAACCTTAATCTTTATGCAACCGGCCCGATACGCTCAATAACTTCATATGGCCCAATAAACCTCGGACTCAGTTTTCCCTTACGACCAAATCTGAGTATCTTTTTCCACGGCGATACTTTCAAGAACACTCGACCACCCATCTGAAACTCTATATCTTTTCGTTTCAGATCCGCGTATGACTTCTAACAATCTGATGCGGCTTTCAAATTTTCTCGAATTACTTTAACTTTCTGCTCCGTCTCCCTGATTAAATCAACCCCGTGTATATTGTCTTCACTTAGTTCGGTCCAAAATAGAGGTGTACGACATTTACGACCGTACAAAGCTTCATAGGATGCCATGTTGATACTTGATTGAAAGCTGTTGTTATATGCGAATTCAATCAAAGGTAAGTATCGTTCCCATGTACCCTCAAACTCAAGAACGCAACATCTCAACATATCCTTAAGTATCTGAATAACACGTTCGGATTGTCCATCCGATTGAGGGTGAAAAGCAATGCTGAAATGCAATTTAGTACCTAGAGCATCTTGCAGTTTCTTCCAAAACCGCGATGTAAACCTCGAATCTCTATCCAAAACAATAGAAATAGGTACCCCGTGCAATCGTACGATCTGCGATATGTACAACTCAGCTAACTTATCAAGTGAAAAATCAATACGTACCGGAATAAAATGAGCTGATTTCGTCAATCTATCAACAACAACCCAGATTGAATCTTTCTTACTCGGCATCAAAGGCAACCCCGATACGAAATCCATAGTGACTTGATCCCACTTCCACTTAGGTATCATAATCGGTTGAAGTAGTCCCGATGGCACTTGATGCTCGGCTTTTACTTGTTGACATATTAAGCACTTCGACACATAGTCTGAGATGTCTCGTTTCATACCATGCCACCAATAAAATTGTTTCAGATCGTTATACATTTTCGTGCTACCCGGATGAATCGATAATATACTACTATGAGCTTCATCATAAATCATTCGAATCAATTCGGGGTTCTTCGGTACACAGATCTGATTCTTGAACCGTTAACATCCTTCAGCATCTATCTGAAAGTCTGAATCCGTACACAAGCTACAATGACTTTTCTTTGTTTTTAATTCATCATCAACCTCTTGGGCTTCTCGAATCTGCTGCTCAAACAATGGTCGCACTTTCAACTCAGAAATGATCGCACCATCCTGTAACACCCCAAACCTGGCCTAGACGTTACGACCGGATCTGGCATGTCACATAAAAAGGGTTGTTTGAAAACTGCGTGTTTTGTTAAAAATTTCGAGTTTAAATATTTATTCGCTTGTTATCCTTTTGTTAACATTTTGGAAAATGGTTATTAAGGGTTTAGGAAATTCCCGTATTGAACATTTAATAATAATAGGTAGTAGTCAAATTAAAAGCTAAACCAAATAAAATATCAAAATTAAAGTTATAGTGGCCTTATTACATAACAAAACCCAAATAAAAATAAGCCCAAATAAAAGAAACGAGTTTACGAGAAAACATAGCATGGCCACCACAAGTCCGCCTCAGCTACCAAATCCGCGACTAGGGATTACCTAAAAAATTTAAAAAGAGGGGGTGAGTTTACGAAAACTCAGTGTGTAATTCCCCTTACGAGTGATAACTGGGCCTAAGCCCACAGAAGCAGATTGGGCCTTAGCCCTCACAATAACATACTTGGCTGAAGCCCACATAAATTGAATCGGGCCGTAGCCCTAACATCACAGTATAGCAGATAACACATGCCAAATGATGCAAAACCCAATCCCAGCCTAAGTTTCCATCCGCTACACACCACCCGTACCAGCCGATCACACCAATGGGGATTTCTACAATCAACCCTCACCGCTACACACCATCGATGGCAGTCATGCTGTTCATCATCAAAATCGTGACATAGTCACCAGAGCAGATCGTGGCAGAGCCACTACAACAGATCGTGGCAGAGCCACTACAACACTTCCCCTTTCATCACATATTCCCAACCCCATGCAACATGACATAATAATTTGTGTATGCAGTATGTCATGTATGCAAAACATATATCAGATAACGTATGGAACGAATTACTAACATAATTGAAATAACATAATACAACACAATCAAGCTAGTCAACCTTTAAGGGTATAACCGTAATTTTACCTACCAAGGGTATTTTCATAATTTACCCACCAAGGGCATTTTCGTAGTTTACCTTTCAGGGGTATTTTGGTAATTTACCCTTCCAAGGGTATATCAGTAATTTTGCACCTGCAATGGCCTTTCCCAAAGGCCCAAATGTCGTCCCGAGCGGCTCAGTTACCATTTTCGATCTTTACCAGACTATTGGACCTAAAACCCGATTTCAGCCCATTCGGGCCCACACGCTTGTGTGGCCCACCTAACACAAATCTAGCCACGTATATAAGATTCACCTAGTCTAGTTCACTATATACTACATCATCATACAATTTATTCCATTGGGCTCACGGGCCCATTGGGCCCACTTCGGCCCATCGCGGCCCAAGCAGCCTTAACCCACAAGAATACTACTGATGGCCTCAACTATCGCGCCGAAGCCCCACACGTGTGCTCGCACGCTCGTGTGGCTACTATTGCCGTGACCGGCACTTCAGCATTAGCCGCTCTACAACTAGAGTAGAGAGAGTTACACACCTGATAGGAATCTGGTGTTAAACCGCGCTCCGACCACTCCTGTGCCCAAACGCCCTCTAAGGTGTGCTTCCTCCCATCATAAAATGCTCTATATATAGCTAGCTCTTCACCTTCCTTCTTTGTATCTTTCCGATGTGGGATCCCTTCGTCAGTAGAGTTTAAATTCAACTAAAACTCTTGCCGTCCAATCCGCAAAATAAATACTCCCTTGCTTCTCATGAGATTCGAACCCAGGCTCCCCTGTAGCATAATCCACGTCACTAACCACTTGGCCACAAGCTCCTCTTGTGTCTTAAACCATGCGCAACTAAATATAAATCTATAGCCAAATTCTAAGGTCCAAGTAAAAAGAAAACCAAAATGCAAAAGCCAAGACTTGAACCTTGGACCTCCTTCCTCCCTTGTGGCGTCAACCCCCTTGCTCCTTAAGTGGCGTCACTTTGCCACTACACCACACACTCCACTTGTGTCATTTCCTCCACATTTTATTCTTAAAGCCTACCTACCAACTCCCAGGGTTTTTCTCGCCTAAAACCAAAATTTCCCTAAAGCCAAAGTTTGATCCCGGGACTTTATAGAAGCCCTCTAACCTTCCAAAATCACTCATCTAAAAGGTCCAACTTGCATTTAAGCCGATCTCTTATTGTCCAAAAAATTTTAAACGCTACTACTCCTAAGGCCCATTGGGCCCAATCCTACTAGGCCCAATTTCAGGATGTTACACATCCTCAGTCATAGCTATATTCGCATTCATTGCGCGTAGAGTAAATAGCGACTTTCGGCTAAGTGCATCAGCAACCACATTAGCCTTTCTCGGGTGATAATCAATCACGAGCTCGTAATCTTTCAACAATTCCAACCATCGTCGCTGTCTCAAATTTAGATCTTTTTGTGTCATCAAATACTTTAGGCTCTTATGATCCGAATAGACGTGGCATTTCTCACCGAAAAGGTAGTAACGCCATATCTTCAAAGCAAAGACTGTAACACCCCAAACCTGGCCCAAGCGTTAAGGCCAGATCCGACATGTCACATGAGAAAAATACTACTAATCCTTTTTCATTTGTACATAAATAGATTTGGATTAAAAAAAAATCAATTAAGACAACTCCCATTGATAAAGTATTATTGAATAAATGGTTGGTTGATAAATCGATAGATTTGAGATATAAAAATCTTATAAACCGTGACTTTGAAAATATTGTTAATAGTTCAAAAATAATTTTAGAAAAATGTTGATGAAAATTTTTAAGAGAATTTCCGAGTTAAAAATATATTTATGAAAGTTTAATAAGAAACCCTTTTTGTAAATCCATTTTAAGAAAACGTTTATTTAAGTTTTTAGTAAAAATCTCAATTTGAAGTACTTAGAGCAAGTTATAAATTCGTCAAACAATAAGCAAAACAAAAAAATTTAAACCAGAGGCCTTATTACAACCTTAACTCAAAATAGCAAAGTAATTAAAAGTACTAAAAGAAATCCAAATTCCAATTTAAATCGTTTTTGTAGTATGGCTTCCACCGAGTCATCCATGGCCCAAGTCCCCATCACTGATCATTACCTGAAAGGGGTAGGGAAAAATGGGGTGAGTTACTAGAACTCAGTGTATAACCCCTTACCGTTATCCACTGGGCCAAAATCTCATTAAGCAATAATTTGGGCCTAAGCCCTTTTACAAAATAATAATATATCAATTATATCATGTGTATGAAATGCAATTCCCAACCCAAACCTAGTAATCCATCCGCTACACAGCACCCGTACCAACCAACACACCTGTGGGGATCAAGTCAACCCACCCAACCAACACACCAATCGCAGGCATTAAGCCATTTATAACAAATATAATTGTGGACAAGCCACCAGAATAACAGAAACGCAGAGCCACCAGAATTATGTGGCAGACCCACCAGAACTTCTCTTCAAATTTATCCCATCCCATGCAAATCATGTATATAATGCATAACATATCACAATATAACAACCATAATTTATTCGGATATTTATTACAAAATTATGGCCCATTATAACAATTTAACAGATCGGCCCATATATCAATTTAACAAATCGACCCATATATCAATTTAACAGATTGGCCCATATATCAATTTATCAAATCGGCCCATATATCAATTTAACAGATCGACCCATATATCAATTTATCAAATCGGCCCATATATCAATTTAACAGATCGACCCATATATCAATTTATCAAATTGGCTCATATATCAATTTAACAGATCGACCCATATATCAATTTAACAGATCGGCCTATTAGGGGCATTTTCGTAATCTTTCACGGTGTTAATACCGGTTTTGTCAATTTTATCAAAATAGTGAGATCCAAGCCAATTTTCCCGGTTTCACCTTAATACGATTTTAGTCAAACGATTTACTACCAATATGATATTAATCTTTAACCCACAGAAAACGGTGTGAGATTACACACCTAATTACGGTAAGCACTAAGCTTTCTTGATTGACAACACCTAAAATATTATAACGCTCGATTAGTCAACGTACGCGATTTAATAAATCTACTTTAAAACAAACGATCTAAAATTTTACCCTCGGGATCGTGAACGACTATGATTTGTCGGTTTTCCCCGGTTGACGGCCCACAACCCGGTGGAAAATCCCGAATCGCCGATACTGCCCTTCGTTTGAATTTAGGAGTAGGGATCGCTAATCCACTCCTTTTGAGATCTCCACACGACTTTCCTTTCGAATCGATATTGCTTGCCTCCATTGAAAACAAATATTAGTCAAAACTAATATGACGTTGATATGAATGATTGATTAAGGAGAAAGGTCAGCTTACCACTAAAATCGTATGATCACTAGTCAATGGATCGAGCGATTTAGCCCCTAATACATAAAGTATATTATTCAAACTTCAATCCGATTAACACAATAACCAAATGGAGTTATCGAATGGACTATGAAAAGACTCCTTACCTTAAAGATGTGAGGGAGTATGGAGAAACTCCATTTCAGTTTTGAACAAAGTGAGTATAATCGAATAATAATAAACACACATTCGGTTAGGAAGGAAAAGAAAATGAAAAGAGTAGAATGAAGCCCTTACCCGATTCAACATGTAACATCTTGAATTTTTGGGCCTATGAGTTTAATGGGTGGATATGTTTAATGTGTTAATCTAAGTGTTAGGGGTCCAAATTGGGCTCAGGCTTAGGTAGAGGCCTTGATTAAAATTATCTATTTGGGCATTATAGGGTTTAAAAGGTAGTATCTGTGTTTAAAATACCAAAGTGGGCTTCTGGCCCAATATTAGGAGGTGACGCCACACAAGGGAGTAAGGGGCCCAAATTTAAGTTTCATGGATCCCAATTATTTTAATTTAAGTTAGCTAATTTTTGGCATTAGGGTAAGGTGGAGTGGATGGCAACAAGGCTAAAAAATAGGAGGATTTATGTGAATGGGATAATGTAGATATTATAGTTGTTAATATGGAAGATAAAAAGAGAAAAGATAGGAGCTATCTGCAAGGCTAGGTGTTAGCCGAAATTCCATCACCTAGAGGAGGGAAGAAATCGGTTTCTTTATGGCAAAGGGGTGCCGAATTTTCCCTTTTTATTTGCTCAATTTTTAGTTATCAGGAAGGGCACTTTCGATTTTTCATAGGTAAGTGCCGAAAGTTTTATAAATAAGGAGGGTTCTCTTCTTTATTTTTCGGCATTTAGGGTTTCCATCTTTTCTTTCTCTTCTCCTCTCAGTAGAAGCCGAAATTCCTAACCCTATCCCCTCATCTTCACTTTGATTCAAAAGCCGAAACTCCATTGTTTTTTCTCTTCTTTCTTCTAAAAGCCAAAAACTCCATTATTATTTTCTCTTCTTTCTTCTAAAAGCCGAATCTCTATAGATTTCTTCGAATCATCTTCTCTTCTTGATTTTCGCAAAAAGCCAGAATCCTCTGGGAGTAGCCGACTCTTCTCTAGTAAGATCTCTTAGATCTAAAAGCCGAAAACACTAGTTCCTGAATCTCATATCACTTTTTGGGATTTCAAGCCTCTGAACAACACATAGGGCAGATAGCAGCTGTGTTGGCTACGGATAGCGTTGACTTAGAAAGTCTCATTCTAACGGTAATTAGCTGTGTAGATCTCTAAACACACTAATAATCTGTATGTATATATATGTGATGGTTAAAAGCTGAAAAATAGGCTGTATGAACAGACGGGTTACCCAGAAAGGGTATGCAAAGGATGCCAGGTATGTGCCATAGAAACTTCTCTATGTGTATCGATGTATGTGAAAGACTGAAATCTCTTAGGTAGTATATTGCTTAATTTTGCATGAATGTATGCATGGGATGGGTTTGGTATAGAAAGGGGAAGAGCATGATTGGTCACATAGTGATCGGTGGCTATGCCACGTTTAATGATTTTTGATTAACAGGAATAGGCAGTACGGCTGTCGTTATGGTGTGTAGCGGATGGAGGGTTGATTGTAGAAATCCCCAAGGTGTGATGGTTGGTACGGGTTGGTGTGTAGAGGATGGAAACCTAGGATGGGTTGGGCTATTATTCATTATTCATTGTTTATCATGTCATTATGATTGATGCCTTTATGTATGGGCCAGGGCCCATAATGTGTTTGTGGGCTCAGGTCGTTGTGTGCTTTGAGATTTATACACTGAGTCTTTGTGATGAAATCGGTTTCTTTTTGGCAAAGGGGTGCCGAATTTTCCCTTTTTATTTGCTTAATTTTTAGTTATCAGGAAGGGCACTTTCGGTTTTTCATAGGTAGGTGCCGAAATTTCTATAAACAGGGAGGGTTCTCTTCTTTATTTTTCGGCATTTAGGGTTTCCATCTTTTCTTTCTCTTCTCCTCTGAGTAGAAGCCGAAATTCCTAACCCTATTCCCTCATCTTCACTTTGATTCAAAAGCCGAAACTCCATTGTTTTTTTCTCTTCTTTCTTCTAAAAGCCGAAAACTCCATTATTCTTTTCTCTTCTTTCTTCTAAAAGCCAAAAACTCCATTATTCTATTCTCTTCTTTCTTCTAAAAGCCGAATCTCTATAGATTTCTTCGAATCATCTTCTCTTCCTGATTTTCGCAAAAAGTCAGAATCCTCTGGGAGTAGCCGAGTCTTCTCTAGTAAGATCTCTTAGATCTAAAAGCCGAAAACACTAGTTCCTGAATCTCATATCACTTTTCGGGATTTCAAGCCTCTGAACAACACATAGGACAGATAGCAGCTGTGTTGGCTACGGATAGCATTGACTTAGAAAGTCTCGTTCTGTATGTAGATCTCTAAACACACTAATAATCTGTATGTATATATATGTGATGGTTAAAAGCCAAAAAATAGGCTGTATGAACTGATGGGTTACCCAGAAAGGGTAGGCAAAGGATGCCAGGTATGTGCCATAGAAACTTCTTTATGTGTATCGATGTATGTGAAAGACTGAAATCTCTTAGGTAGTATATTGCTTAATTTTGCATGAATGTATGCATGGGATGGGTTTGATATGGAAAGGGGAAGAGCATGATTGGTTACATGGTGATCGGTGGTAGAAAACCCACGTAATTAAATGTTAGGTCACATGGTGATCGGTGGTAGAAAACCTACGTAATGAAATGTTAGGTCACTTGGTGATCGGTGGTAGAAAACCACGTTAAAATTCCTGATTGATAAGGAGTAGGCAGTATGACTGTCGATATGGTGTGTAGCGGTTGGTGGGTTGATTGTAGAAATCCCTAAGGTGTGATGGATGGTATGGGTTGGTGTGTAGAGGATGGAATTCTAGGATGGGTTGGGCTTTGCATCATTTATTATCTGTGATGTGATTATGATTTTTGCCATTGTGTATGGGCCAGGGCTCATAATGTGTTTGTGGGCCCAAGCCTTTTATGTGTTTTTGGGATATATGTTGGAACGCCGGTACCCCATGGCGCAGCAGAATAAAATTAGATCCGGCGATCCAAATCATGGATCCATGTGTGAGGAACGAATCGGGGTGAAATAAAAGTTTCGAAATTACCAAAACTTTAATCTGAGTAGACAGCGATGCCTTGGCAACAAGAGTTTTGATCTACTGTCCAATCAAGCCTCAACCTTTTCCGATGTCGGCCTCTACGTAATCCACCCGGTTTGACTATGAACGGAAGAAATCTCCAAAACTGTTTTGGAGGCTTATTTGCTTGACGACTGCTAGACCTAACAAGCAATCACTTAGGGTTTTCATATTAAGTTTTGTCTCCTTTTAATACCTTTTATAATGGGTGCCTTTCTTATTGGGCCTTTTATAATAGGTATCCTCTTAATTGGGCCTTTTATAATTGGTATCTCTTGAATGTATTACAAGATTAAATAAATACAATAAAGTTTTTAACCGAAAATTATAATTACATTAATTATATCTGAAAATTATAATTACATTAATTATAATAAGGATTCCGGTAAACTATATTTATTTAAATTTATATATGAATCAAATTCATATATTAATAAAATTATGTTATCATTATGTGTACAACATCCTTGTACATATAATATGTTCAATATTTGATTGCCCAATTAAATTAATTCTTTAATTAATTTAATTTATGTGACAACCAAGCACAATACCAACTATATTTTATTCCGTTCATTTCAACCATAGGGTGTGACCCTGTAGGTTCTTGCAACGTTAGCAGTAATACTAGAACGATTCTATTGTCACAGACAATGAGTGGCATCTAGCAATGCATCATTGCTACCTAAGTTACAAGAAGTCATGATTCGACATAACCTTTCGTGATTAACCTTTCATGCATTAATCCTTAAGTCCTTTATCTCTGGAACGGATACAAGTCATGGGATAGTCACACTTGCATAGTCCATCCCATGTTTCTTGATATCTTGAGTAGACTATGATATACAAATTAGTATGACATCTCATATCAACTTATTTGAGCATGGTCATGCATTTCTAGTCTCACTCAATCAAGTGGCCTAAGATATTACTCCTATTATGTAGGAGGGACTTATCCTTTATTGATCAACCATATCCCTCTACATAGATTGTGGTATATCCAACATCAGCCTTTATAGAACAACCTGTTACGGTGTACGTTTGACTGTATCAAAATATACAACTCACGATGCTGGGATAATAATGATCTCAAGTCTGAGGATCATATACATATTAATCACTATGAGTAATGTTGTGACAATTACATAATAATCCAAGAAACATACTCATAGCGGGTCAATCCAATATGTTGTTCTCTAACACACATATTCATGCATTGATTTTGACACTCCATATCAATGACAACTCTTTATCATCAATCAACTACATGTTAGTCTTAATGCATTATTTTTGTCCTAGTCAACAATAATACTCGACTAAGGATCTTTTAAGAATAATCATATTATTCTCAGGACATTATTATAAAACAGTTTATCTATACACACAGAAAGAAAAACTGAAATAATAATGACAACGCTTTATATTAATAAACATGGTAAATTAAGTATGTTATTACAACCATCTCATGATTGATCTTTGGGCATACTATTACAATCTCCCACTAGCACTAAGACCAATCACTCATATATCTAATACCAAGTGACTTAGTGTGACGATCATGCTTCTGCTGTGTCAGAGGCTTGGTTAGGGGATCAGCGATATTATCATCTGAAGGTACTCTGCATATCTCTACATCCCCTCGATCGATAATCTCTCGAATAAGATGGTAGCGTCTAAGTATATGTTTGGATCGTTGGTGAGATCTGGGTTCTTTAGCTTATGCAATAGCTCCATTGTTATCACATCGGAGTTCTATAGCATCTGATATGCTAGGCACAACCCCTAGTCCAGTAATAAACTTCTTGATCCAAACTGCTTCTTTCGCTGCCTCACTGGCTGCAATATACTCGGCCTCTGTTGTAGAATCGGCTACTGTACTTTGCTTTGAACTCTTCCAGCTCACAGCACCACCATTAAGGCAAAACACAAAACCTGATTGCAATCGAGAATCATCCTTGTCGGTTTGGAAGCTGGCATCAGTGTAACCTTTTACACTTAACTCTTCCTCACCTCCATATAATAGGAACGTATCCTTAGTTCTTCTTAAGTACTTAAGGATACTCTTGACTGTGGTCCAGTGACCTTCACCGGGATCTACTTGATACCTGCTCGTCATACTTAAGGCATACGAGACATCTGGACGTGTACATAACATAGCATACATGATAGATCCAATAGCGGAAGCATATGGAATTTTACTCATACGTTCTCTCTCTTGTGGAGTTGAAGGAGACATTTCCTTCGAGAGTGAAATACCATGTCTCGTAGGTAGGAATCCTCTTTTAGATTCTTCCATACTGAACCTTTTCAGTACTTTATCTATGTATGTACTTTGGCTTAGACCTAGTAGTCGTCTTGATCTATCTCTATAGATCTTGACTCCTAAGATATAAGTGGCTTCGCCCAAGTCCTTCATAGAAAAACAACTTCTTAACCAAGTCTTAATAGACTGCAAGGTAGGTATGTCATTTCCCATGATAAGTATGTCATCCACATATAGTACCAAGAATGTGATAGTGCTCCCACTAACTTTCTTGTAAACACATGGTTCATCTTCATTTTTGATAAAACCAAACTCTTTGATTGCATCGTTAAAACGAATATCCCAACTTCGAGAAGCTTGCTTTAATCCATAAATGGATCTTTGTAGCTTACATATCTTTCTAGCATCCTTTGGATTTACAAAACCTTCAGGTTGTGACATATACACATCCTCTTCAAGTTTCCTGTTAAGGAAAGCTGTTTTGACGTCCATCTGCCAGATTTCATAACCATGAAATGCAGCTATGGCGAGCAAGATCCTGATGGATTTAAACATAGCTACAGGAGAAAAGGTTTCATCATAGTCAACACCATGAATTTGGCGAAAACCTTTAGCGACTAATTGCCCTTTGTATGTTTGTACATTACCATCCATGTCTATTTTCTTTTTGAAAACCCATTTGCACCCTATAGGTTTAACCCCTTCGGGTGGGTCAATCAAAGTCCATACTTGGTTTTCATACATGGAATCCATCTCAAATCTCATGGCCTCAAGCCATTTCTCAGAGTCTGGGCTCGTCACCGCTTCTTGATAAGTCCTAGGCTCATCTTGATCTATAAGAAGAACGTCACCATGCGTTGTAATGAGAAATCCATATCTCTCAGGTGCACGGCGTTCTCTTAAAGATCTGCGCGGTGGTTGTGTTTCTATAGCAGTTGTTTTTCCTCAATTTCTTGTGGAATTTGGTTTTGTTCAATCTCTGGTTCAGTGGTATCTTGTGATTCTTGAATTTCTTCAAGTTCAATCTTTCTCCCACTTCCTTTTCTAGAAGTAAATTCTTTCTCTAGGAAGATACCAGTCCGAGCAACAAAAATTTTGTTCTCAGTGGGATTAAAAAAATAATATCCTTTGGTTTCTTTTGGATACCCCACAAAAATACACCTTTCAGATTTGGGTTCAAGCTTAGTAGATGTCTGACGTTTAACATAAGCTTCACAACCCCAAATTTTCATAAAGGACATACTAGGACGTTTCCCAGTCTACATCTCATATGGCGTCTTTTGAACCGATTTAGATGGAACACGATTTAGTGTGAAGGCAGCAGTTTCAAGTGCATGTCCCCAAAAGGAAGTCGGTAGATCAGCATGACTCATCATGGATCGAACCATGTCTAACAAAGTTCGATTTCTTCTCTCAGATACTCCATTCCATTGAGGAGTACCAGGAGGAGTAAGTTGTGAGATAATCCCACATTCTTTCAAAAGATCATCAAACTCTAGGCTCAAATACTCTCCACCTCGATCAGATCGAAATGACTTGATAGTTTTGCCTAGTTGATTTTGTACTTCATTTTTAAATTCCTTGAACTTTTCAAGGGACTCAGACTTATGGCGCATGAGATAAACATACCCATATCTACTGAAATCATCAGTGAAAGTAATGAAGTAGTGAAATCCACCTCTGGCCTGTGTATTTATTGGTCCACATACATCAGAATGTATTAGGCCCAATAAATCACTAGCTCGTTCACCTTTTCCAGAAAAAAAGGAGATTTAGTCATTTTTCCCAATAAGCAAGATTCACATACTTCAAATTGTTCAAAAACAAATGAATTCAAGAGACCATCTCTATGGAATTTGGATATGCGTTTCTCACTTATGTGGCCCAAACGACAATGCCAAAGATAAGTTTGATTTGAGTCATTTATTTTAGATCTTTTAGTATTTATGTTGTAAATGGGATTCGTTTGATCTAAAATATAGAGGCCATTAATCAATTGTGCCGAACCATAGAAAACATTATTGAGATAAAATGAACAACAATTATTCTTAATAATTATCTCAAAACCAATTTTGTCTAAACAAGAAATTGAAATAATGTTTTTAGTCAAACTGGGCACAAAATAACAATCCTCTAAACATAAATCAAGTCCACTAGGCAAAGATAAAGTATATGTTCCCACAGCTAATGCAGCAACTTTTGCTCCATTTCCAACTCGTAGGTCCACATCTCCTCTAGCCAAAGTCCTACTCCTTTGTAGTCCCTGTACAGAAGTACAAATATGAGAACCACAACCAGTATCTAATACCCAAGAAGTAGTAGTTGATAAATTAATATCAATAACATAAATACCTGAAGCAGACATTCCGCTTGCTTTAGCCTTCTTGACTTCTTCAAGATAGGCAGGGCAGTTCCGTTTCCAATGTCCAGTCACACCACAATGAAAACAGTTTCCTTCCTTAGACACCCCACCTTTAGGTTTCAGTGCAGCCTTTCCTTTTCCAAATTTGGGCTTACCTTTGCCCTTGGGCTTTGTTTGAACTTTGGCCTTTCCCTTGCCCTTGTTATTACGGACCATCAGTATGGGCTTGGGTCCAACGTTTTTCAAGTTGCCTTCAGCAGTTCGTAACATACTGAGCAATTGTGGTAGAGTCTTGTCAATTTCATTCATATTGAAATTGAGGACAAACTGGCTGTAGCTATCCGGCAACGATTGTAAAATAACATCAGTGGCCAACTCTTGGCTCAATGGAAACCCAAGCTTAGACAGGCTTTCAGTATAGCCAATCATCTTAAGGACATGAGGTCCTACTGGGCTTCCTTCAGCCAACTTACATTGGAATAAGGCCTTAGAGATATCAAACCTCTCTTGCCGTGCTTGTCCCTGATAAAGTTCTTTCAGGTGCTCGATCATATCATAAGCAACCATGTCCTCATGTTGCTTCTGAAGTTCAGGATTCATAGTGGCAAGCATAAGACATCCAACATCTATCATGTCATCGAGATACTTCTTGTAAGCATCTCTATCAGTCCTCGAGGCATTAGCGGGTGGTTCATTAGGAAGTGGTTGTTCAATGATATATAATTTCCGTTCTTGTTTAAGGACAATCCTCAAGTTACGAAACCAATCAAGAAAATTCAGACCATTCAATTTGTCCTTCTCAAGGACTGATCGCAATGAGAGTGTGCTAGTGTTTGCAGCCATAATATATCTACAACAATTAAATATGCATGTGAGTAAATTTACCAATTTTATATCAATCATTAAAAAGACTTTATTAAATGATATTCCCACTATTTTATTTCAAAATTAATAACCCTCGTATATTAATT
Organism: Gossypium australe; assembly: GCA_005393395.2. Taxonomy (NCBI): domain Eukaryota; kingdom Viridiplantae; phylum Streptophyta; class Magnoliopsida; order Malvales; family Malvaceae; genus Gossypium; species Gossypium australe. The sequence goes on from SMMG02000027.1 coordinate 2,531,622, forward strand.
TCGGAAAAACTTTCTCAAAAGTATTTCTAGTAGGTTAAGGATCCATATTTCACCACCTCTTAAGTCAGCTTTGGCTTTACTCTTAAGATTATGGTTATTTAGGTAAGCAACATTTGCTAATTACATCATATGTACCTCCTAATATTTGATGAACAACTCTTGTTCTAATCATCTTATGATTTATCCAATTTACTTGCCTCTAGGTTTCTAATCCTATTAGAGTAACCTAGTTAAGTCATTAACCAATTTTTAACCAGCGAATATCACTTGTTTATTCTTCGCGTTTAACCAAGATAAATATTAGTACTTCGCTTTGGCAGAACCTACATAGTATTGATCGAGGCCTTAACGAGGGCAAAATTGGAAGGCCATGTTGACTTAATATTTTAATAGAGGGATTTTATTAAGGTTGTTGCATCTCACCAATTATGGTCTACTTTGGCCCATTTAGTCTTCTAATCGATCTCATCAATTAATAGGGTTTATTATCAACAAGGTTTATTATCATCCATAGCATCTCATACATGAATAAATAAAGCAATAAATAAATGCAATAGTTATAGCCCATAAACTAAAGTGGTTCAACCCAAGCCAATGGGAAAACCAAAAGGAAACCTAAAGGTGTAAGCCCTTTCACAAGCTATCATTCACAATCATTGTCCCACCTTCCTTCTTGTTTGGCCCACAGCAACTCTTGCAAATTACAATATGCAGAAACTCGTTTTACATACGAGGGAATAAGATGAGAAGAGAAATACAAGAGAATAGTAGCAAGGCACGACACGTAGGCCGTATTTTTAAAAAAAAATACAACCTTTTATCGAATGGGTCATTGGGCTATAACTATGCATTTCAAACACCGTGCATGTCAAAAATAGCATACATAATTCAACGCTTTTTTTTGCTAAGGTGAATTATAAAATATCCTTTCAACCTTTTATGGCCTATCAAGTTTATAAATTTCTTTTATTAACAAATTTTTTGCGGGGGTCTGAGGATGTCAGAGGAAGCGGGCCGAAGGCCTGTGGCCAGAGCCATCCTCAGATTCCTATCTCGGAGGGTGCGGGGGCAGAGCCCCCGCGGTATGGACCAGGGGTGCGGGGGCGGAGCCCCCGCGGCGCGAATCGCATACCCCAGTCAAATGAAGCCTCACGATTTGATAAATTTTTATCAACAGAATCGTGTTTTTAGGATTTTAATCCTTGAGGTTTCATATCGGAACAACCCTTGTTCCACTAGACAGTTAACACTTACTGGAAACTATAAATACCACCGCCGCATTATTACAGATTTGTTAATAGTTAACAGTAATAACATAAAATCGAATAGGCCACAACACCATGATTAACATTTAATCAATCCGAAAGGAACAATTATCAGATTATGCTTAAACGATTTAAACAATCAAAAATATAATAAGATCAAAACATGTATTGTAACATCCTGAAATAGGGGTTATTCGTGATTGAATTATTTTGCTTGTGTTTAAATTTCTGTGATATTATTTGTGGTGTTATAAGACTTAATTAGGGGTCTTGAGTAAGCTCGGTTTAGTAGGATAATTCTTAGTATGGCTTATTTAATGAAGAGGATTAAATGAGCTTAGCACTTAAGTTAATTTAAGTGTATATTAAAGCACAAGATGAATTAGTGGCAAGTTGGTTAAAGAGCTTGAAAGGTTGCATGAGGTTAGTGGTTCAAGTAGTAGGTATAGCATTTTTAAAAGTTATTTTTGTATGTTAGCTTTAATGGACGGTCAAACATAATTCTGATAGGTGGACTAATAATTTTTGGTAAGTTGAATTGTTGTTTAAGGAAAGCATGGAATAAGGGATAAGATTCCTAAGGTTTTGGTAAGATATCTTGAAGTTATGGTAAATTGAGGGGACAAAGGCTTGGTTTGTGGGAAATGTTTTGGAAACAAATTCATGGCCTTTATGCCATGAACTTGGACGGCAAAGTGGCTAAAGGGGGGAGCCGAAATTTTACCTTAGTTTGGCTAGGATTGAAGTCTTTTCTTTTTGGTCATTTCTTGCATTTTGGTGCAAAAGTTTGCAAAACAATTTTCTCTCAGACACTTTCTTTTTGGCCGAATTTTACTTTGTGGTAAGCCTAAACTCTTTTGACCATTTGGTCATTTTTGCTAAATTTCTATTCTCTCCCTCTTTTTCACTCAAAACCGAAATTTGAGTATTGTCTTCAACCATAGCCGAAACTTCTATCCCTTTTGTCCATTTTCTTTCTTTCTTAGCCGAATCTCCTATACCTTAATATTCCATCTATTTCTTTCTTTTCTCTTCTCAAAGGCACTTAGCTGAAACTATTAGTTCACTTTCTTATTTCCTCTTTTTCCATACAAAATTGAACCTTGGTTGATTGTGTTGAACAATCATAGCCAAAACCACTCCCTTGGGTATACCGAATTTTCTTCTCCTATTGTGTGTAGTCTTGGCCGAATATCTTAGCAAGGGCGCCTCTTCTATTCTTTTTCCTTTAATCGATTCTAAGGTAAGGGTTCAAGGCCGAATGCTTTTTCTTTGGTTCTCTTATTTTTGTTGACTTCTAAAGGAGTAAAGGGCCAATTTCGGCACTTGTAGCAAGGGTGCTAATCCGATTTGTTATAGGGCCTTCGGGATTTGGAAGCGAGCAAACGAATCCATCATCTTTGATCAATCAATTTTTGGGTAAGGTTTCGGGTTCACAAGGAACCCTTCTCAATTATTTTGGTATGGCCGAATAGGCCATGGTTCTAATGTTCATTTTTGGCCGAATATAGGGGCAAGAATACTTGTGTGGCCGATTTGTTTATTCGGGATATAGAACTCTTGTTGGTACCAGGTGTGTGTACATACACATCTTATAACTTTTTAATATGCTAAGTGTTATATTATGCCTAATTGATTTATGTAGACATGGATGTAATACCATCATGGTATTAACAAGGATTCGGGTAAGTCTTTGTGACTATGAGATTATTATTTGATGCTTTTGGGAAGCATGACACATTTGGTATGTGTATTATTGATTTATGGCATTGATAAAATATACAAATGATGTTAAATAAAACTTTAAGCATGATTTCTGTAAAAGCATGTATTTGATTGATATGGGTTGATGAGTGGAGGGGGCAGTGATATTCGTGTCGACGGACACCAGTGTTTTGGTAACACATCGTGACTACGGTCACCAGAGGTTTGGTACCTCCAGAGGTTTGGCACCTCATAGCGACTTGTCCCTGTGGTTAATTCCACCGTGGGTTGGCCCCACTTTGAGATATGGGATCGTCTGCCAGTGATTTGGTATCACACGATGGGTTGGCCCCATCACTTGATTTGTGACTTCGGTTACCAGTGTTTTGGTAACACAATTGTGTCTTCGGACACCAGAGATTTGGTATCTCCAGTGATTTGGTATCACATTTGTGACTATACGTCACCAGTGGTTTGGCACCACCAGTGGTTTGGTACCACACGGGGTAGAAAAAGGCGTATGGATGGTTAGGTTGGGTGCATTTAAACTTATGCATGTTAATTGGTTATGATTTGTGTATGTTATTGCACTAAACCGGGGAAGGGTTACACATTGAGTCTTAGTGACTCACCTTCTCCTTTAATTTTTCAGGTGATTCGTAGATCGCGGGTGAGGAGCCGGATGGACTCGAGGTGGCCATGCAGTGGAGACTTTTTAATAAATAAATTTTGGATTTTATCTATCTTTCTTTTGGGTTTATGTTGCTTATTTGTAATAAGGCCTCCTAGTATTTTATTGTTATTGCTGCGTGTTTGAATGTCTGTTTTAAACTATTTGATGATGTTAAAAATGGATGCACATGTTTTCCTCAAATTAAACGCAAAATGTTTTAAAAGTACCATCGGGTACATCTGAAATTTCTAAACAACTTGACTCAACAAAAATATTTTGAAGTATGGTTTTTAACAAATAAAATTTCAATTGAAAGGCAATTCGACTAAGTTTTAAAAATGGTTTTCAAAATATTTTCTCTGTAGCAAACCAAATTCGGTCTTATTGTTTGGGCCGGGTTTGGGGTGTTACATGTATCTCATACAATTGCATCACCTAAGTATTTAAACCAGAGTTCGTATCACACAAGTGGCTCTGATACCACTGTTGGAACGCCGGTACCCCATGGCGCAGCAGAATAAAATTAGATCCGGCGATCCAAATCATGGATCTATGTGTGAGGAACGAATCGGGGTGAAATAAAGGTTTCGAAATTACCAAAACTTTAATCTGAGTAGACAGCGACGCCTTGGCAACAAGAGTTTTGATCTACTGTCGAATCAAGCCTCAACCTTTTCCGATGTCGGCCTCTACGTAATCCACCCCGTTTGACTATGAATGGAAGAAATCTCCAAAACTGTTTTGGAGGCTTATTTGCTTGACGGCTGCTAGACCTAACAAGCAATCACTTAGGGTTTTCATATTAAGTTTTGTCTCCTTTTAATACCTTTTATAATGGGTGCCTTTCTCATTGGGCCTTTTATAATAGGTATCCTCTTAATTGGGCCTTTTATAATTGGTATCTCTTGAATGTATTACAAGATTAAATAAATACAATAAAGTTTTTAACCGAAAATTATAATTACATTAATTATATCTGAAAATTATAATTACATTAATTATAATAAGGATTCCGGTAAACTATATTTATTTAAATTTATATATGAATCAAATTCATATATTAATAAAATTATGTTATCATTATGTGTACAACATCCTTGTACATATAATATGTTCAATATTTGATTGGCCAATTAAATTAATTCTTTAATTAATTTAATTTATGTGACAACCAAGCACAATACCAACTATATTTTATTCCGTTCATTTCAACCATAGGGTGTGACCCTGTAGGTTCTTGCAATGTTAGCAGTAATACTAGAACGATTCTATTGTCACAGACAATGAGTGGCATCTAGCAATGCATCATTGCTACCTAAGTTACAAGAAGTCATGATTCGACATAACCTTTCATGATTAACCTTTCATGCATTAATCCTTAAGTCCTTTATCTCTGGAACGGATACAAGTCATGGGATAGTCACACTTGCATAGTCCATCCCATGTTTCTTGATATCTTGAGTAGACTATGATATACAAATTAGTATGACATCTCATATCAACTTATTTGAGCATGGCCATGCATTTCTAGTCTCACTCAATCAAGTGGCCTAAGATATTACTCCTATTATGTAGGAGGGACTTATCCTTTATTGATCAACCATATCCCTCTACATAGATTGTGGTATATCCAACATCAGCCTTTATAGAACAACCTGTTACGGTGTACGTTTGACTGTATCAAAATATACAACTCACGATGCTGGGATAATAATGATCTCAAGTCTGAGGATCATATACATATTAATCACTATGAGTAATGTTGTGACAATTACATAATAATCCAAGAAACATACTCATAGCGGGTCAATCCAATATGTTGTTCTCTAACACGCATATTCATGCATTGATTTTGACACTCCATATCAATGACAACTCTTTATCATCAATCAACTACATGTTAGTCTTAATGCATTATTTTTGTCCTAGTCAACAATAATACTCGACTAAGGATCTTTTAAGAATAATCATATTATTCTCAGGACATTATTATAAAACAGTTTATCTATACACACAGAAAGAAAAACTGAAATAATAATGACAACGCTTTATATTAATAAACATGGTAAATTAAGTATGTTATTACAACCATCTCATGATTGATCTTTGGGCATACTCTTACAATATACACACTGAGTCTTGGTGACTCACCCTATTATTTTTCCCTAACTTTTCAGATGAGCAGTAGATCGTGGACATGGGAGCCGTGACGGACTCGAAGGGCCATCAAGTTTTTATTTCTATAGATTATTTTCGGTTTTCCTTTAAGTTTTGTTTTGGAAATATTTAGGTAATAAGGCCCCATAGTTTATATTCGCCTAAGTAGTTTTTTTAATATTTGCAACTTATGAATTTATGTCAGGGGTTTATTTATACCAAATAATAATAATACAAGGTTTCTTTTCAAATGTCACTTATTTATTCAAATATTGCCTAATAACTTATGATTTTCTAAAACCAACTTAGCAAAAGATTTTAACGTTCAACTCGTAGCATACCAGATCTGGTCGAAACGTATGGGCCGGGTTTGGGGTGTTACAATTTGGTATCAGAGCCCAGTTCAAAACTCGGGCTGTGAAATGGGCCTAGTAATGTTTTGTAAAGTTGATGTGAATTTGGAAAAAAAATTTTCCGGAAGAAGATATGGCCTTCGAGTCTACCGGCACCTGATCCACGCAGGTAAGTATTCTAACTCTTGATGTGATGTATATGTTGGGTTTGATGGGCTTGATGGACGTAGAATAGTATGTTAGGCATTGATGGACTTTAGGGTTAGTTTAAACAACTCCTTAAATTCACAAGACTTAATCTATCCAAACAAACCCGTGAACAAATCGCTGGGTTAGGGTGTGGCAACAGGCATACGCATGTCTAGGATTGGATTCAGGAAGAGCTTGGTACTTAAGCAGTCCTAGTGACTCACCTCCTCTTTTCTGGAATCCTACCTGGTGCTTAGTGACTGTTCTCCTTAGTCACGAGGATTTGTTGATGGGCCAAAATCTATAATTAAAACCCGAAAGGGACCAGCCACCCTATTTCACAACTAAAATACCCCCAAGTTTTGTAAAATTTTCAAAATACACTTGATTTGTGAAAATTTCCAGAATACCCCAGAATTGTAAAACTACCAAAATTTGTGAAAATTACCGAAACACTTCGGTTGGCAAAATTTTCAAAATATCCTTGGTTTGTGAAAATTTCCAAACAACCGTGATTTTATAAAATATCTAAGTTCTGCAAATTTACTCGAAAATAGATTTACAAAAGAACCCGGTTTGCAACAGAAAAAAAAAAACCTTCCAAGGTATCCCTGTTTATAAAAAAAAATGGAACAAAACAACAACATCATCAAAATATCTCTACTTCGAAAAAAAAAACTTATTTTCCAAAAGACCCTTGCTTTATAAAAAGAAAAAAAATGTACCCAAAGTTTCAAAGAAAATCACCAAGATACTTTATTTTGGAAAATACCCTGTAGGACAAAACTACGAAAATACCCCCAGGTAGAGAAATGATGAAAAAAAAAACCCTTATGCGATGAATGTATGTGGTTTCTAGAATTAGGAGATAAACTTGAGACTGAAACTGTAGATAGGTTCGAATTCGAAAGAACCACTCTTAAAACTACTTTCCATAAGATTGTTCGTGGTTAATCAGTGAAAGAAATTAATAGTTCATAAAATTTCTAATTTAGAGAATCAACGATGAGCGCTAGAAGAGGAAGAAGAGGCCGCGGCCGAGGCCGTGGAAGTATTAGGACTGATGTGCTGACTCAGCTAGTTAGGGAGGTACTGAAGGAGGTTAAAGAAATCAGTAAAACACTTCGGTTTGGGTGCGTGGACTGTAAGAAAAAAAGAGATCATAGTTTTCTAGGGTTGCAGTCTCGTTCTGTGAAGCATGTTAAGGTACTTCCAAACTTCTGGGTTTGCGAATATTGCAGAAGGCGTCATCCGGGTGAATGTTAGAGGAAGTCAGGAACGTGTTTAAGATGCGGGTCTGATGAGCATAAGGCTCGGGATTGTTCAATCACCATTAAGTCGGGTATGTTTTGTGTGGATGCTATATTTTTGGGTATAGAAACCGTATGCGTGCAATGTTTATATATTATTAGAGTACGCAGCGAAAGCATAGTGGTGAGACTTGGGTAGTACGATTAATAGTTAGTTGGAAATTTCGAGGACGAAATTTCTTTAAGGGGGGTAGAACTGTAACATCCTGAATTTTTGGGCCTATGCATTTAATGGGTGGATATGTTTAATGTGTTAATCTAAGTGTTAGGGGTCCAAATTGGGCTCAGTCTTAGATAGAGGTCTTGATTAAAATTATCTGTTAGGGCATTATAGGGTTTAAAAGGTAGTATCTGTGTTTAAAATACCAAAGTGGGCTTGTGGCCCAATATTAGGAGGTGACGCCACACAAGGAAGTAAGGGGCCCAAATTTAAGTTTCATGGAGCCCAATTTTTTTAATTTAAGTTAGCTAATTTTTGGCATTAGGGTTAGGTGGAGTGGATGGCAACAAGGCTCAAAAATAGGAGGATTTATGTGAATGGGATAATGTAGATATTATAGTTGATAATATGGAAGATAAAAAGAGAAAAGATAGGAGCTATCTGCAAGGCTAGGTGTTGGCCGAAATTCCATCACCTAGAGGAGGGAAGAAATCGGTTTCTTTATGGCAAAGGGGTGCCGAATTTTCCCTTTTTATTTGCTTAATTTTTAGTTATCAGGAAGGGCACTTTCGGTTTTTCATAGGTAAGTGCCGAAATTTCTATAAATAGGGAGGGTTCTCTTCTTTATTTTTCGGCATTTAGGGTTTCCATCTTATCTTTCTCTTCTCCTCTGAGTAGAAGCCGAAATTCCTAACCCTATTCCCACATCTTCACTTTGATTCAAAAGCTGAAACTCCATTGTTTTTTTCTCTTCTTTCTTCTAAAAGCCGAAAACTCCATTATTCTTTTCTCTTCTTTCTTCTAAAAGCCGAATCTCTATATATTTCTTCGAATCATCTTCTCTTCCTGATTTTCGCAAAAAGCCGGGATCCTCTAGGAGTAGCCGAATCTTCTCTAGTAAGATCTCTTAGATCTAAAAGCCGAAAACACTAGTTCTTGAATCTCATATCACTTTTTGGGATTTCAAGCCTCTGAACAACACATAGGACAAATAGCAGCTGTGTTGGCTATGGATAGCGTTGACTTAGAAAGTCTCGTTCTAACGGTAATCAGGTGTGTAGATCTCTAAACACACTAATAATCTATATGTATATATATGTAATGGTTAAAAACGGAAAAATAGGTTGTATGAACAGACGGGTTACTCAGAAAGGGTAGGCAAAGGATGCCAGGTATGTGCCATAGAAACTTCTCTATGTGTATCGATGTATGTGAAAGACTGAAATCTCTTAGGTAGTATATTGCTTAATTTTGCATGAATGTATGCATGGGATGGGTTTGATATGGAAAGGGGAAAAGCATGATTGGTCACATGGTGATCGGTGGTAGAAAACCCACGTAATGAAATGTTAGGTCACATGGTGATCGGTGGTAGAAAACCCACGTAATGAAATGTTAGGTCACTTGGTGATCGGTGGTAGAAATCCCACGCAATGAAATGTTAGGTCACTTGGTGATCGGTGGTAGAAAACCACGTTAAAATTCCTGATTGATAAGGAGTAGGCAGTATGACTGCCGATATGGTGTGTAGCGGTTGGTGGGTTGATTGTAGAAATCCCCAAGGTGTGATGGTTGGTACAGGTTGGTGTGTAGAGGATGGAATTCTAGGATGGGTTGGGCTTTGCATCATTTATTATCTGTCATGTGATTATGATTGTTTCCATTGTGTATGGGCCAGGGCTCATAATGTGTTTGTGGGCCCAAGCCTTTTATGTGTTTTCGGGATTTACACACTGAGTCTTGGTGACTCACCCTATTATTTTTCCCTAACTTTTCAGATGAGCAGTAGATCGTGGACATGGGAGCCGAGACGGACTCGAGGGGCCATCAAGTTTTTATTTCTATAGATTATTTTCGGTTTTCCTTTAAGTTTTGTTTTGGGAATATTTAGGTAATAAGGCCCCATAGTTTATATTCGCCTAAGTAGTTTTTTTAATATTTGCAACTTATGAATTTATGTCAGGGGTTTATTTATACCAAATAATAATAATACAAGGTTTCTTTTCAAATGTCACTTATTTATTCAAATATTGCCTAATAACTTATGATTTTCTAAAACCAACTTAGCAAAAGATTTTAACGTTCAACCCGTAGCATACTAGATCTGGTCGAAACGTATGGGCCGGGTTTGGGTTGTTACACAACCAAGGAGAAACATTCAACACGCGAGAATGGAGAAGAAAGAAGACATTAAAGAATCGGCTAATGAAAAGGAAAAGGGCAAGAAAGATTCAGTCAATTCAAAATTTGTCAATTAAGAAGAAAAAAAGAGAGTTTGAAGCAGTGGTAAAAAGAAAAGGAAGAAATGGAGAAGGGTGCTAGATAGTTTCGGCTAACACACAAAGAAAATGAGCCAAAATGTCATGAGTGATTCGGCAAAACAAAGAAGTAAGATGAACAAATGGCTAAATGTTTCGGCTATCAACGAGAAAATATGCACACTTTTGGGTTTAGAGTTTCGGCAAATGAGGGAAAATGTTGGAAGAGAGCAACCAAAAATGCTAGAAAGGAACAAGCATTTCACACCAAAATTGCAAAATGCCTAAAAGAAAAATTGGCTACCAATCAACCCCCAAAACCGTCCACATCCATTACAATATTGGTCAAACATTTGGCCAACCACACTTTCCATAACACTCTCCCCTTTTTGTGCCAACATGTCCCCCATACTTGCCTTTTTCTTTTGATTCCTTTCCCCAACCTCAACCTTTCCTTATTTCCTTAGCCACCTTACCAAAAATGAAGAAGACCACCTTACCATATATACCTCTTGGCCGACACTTAAGGAGAGCATGCAAAAATAATAGTCAAAATTTGCACACTATGGGATTTGAACCTCCTCCCTCAAAGTCCTTCACTTAATGCCATAACCTCTTTACTAATTGCTTACTTATGATAGCAATTTACTCATTTAATTCCATAAACCTTGGTGCCACTAACCTTCCCTCCTTAATAAGCCAAAACACAAAATTTTTACTAGGACCAAATAAACCCCGAGCTTTCTCAGGACCCTCTAAACATACACAATTAATAATTTAACTAGCTTAGCACCAAAAACAATGCAACACATAAAATTCCAAATTTTAGGATGTTACAAAGACTATAGCGGCCAACTCAAGGTCGTGAGTCAGATAATTCCTCTCATGCGGTTTCAACTGCCTCGAAGCGTAGGCCACAACTTTACCCTCCTGCATCAATACACAACCCTACCCATTTAAAGATGCATCGCTAAAAATAACAAATACTTTACCCGACTCGGGCTGAACAAGTACCGGAGCTTCCGTTAACAAAGTTTTCAGCTGATCAAAACTCTTCTGACACCCTTCTGACCACTCGAATTTAACGTCTTTTTGCAACAGTTTTGTCATCGGAGCTGCTATCATAGAAAACCCTTTCACGAAACGTCTATAATATCCGGCAAGTCCCAGAAAGCTACGAATCTCAGAAATATTCCGCGAGGGTTTCCAATCAAGTATGGCCGAAACTTTACTCGGGTCAACCCGAATACCTGATGCTGAAATAACGTGCCCCAGGAAACTAACTTCATTCAACCAAAACTCACACTTGTTGAATTTCGCGTACAATTGTTTTTCACGCAAAATCTATAGCACTAACCTCAAATGCTCAGCATGCTCAGTTTCGTCTCGCGAATAGATCAGTATATCATCTGTAAACACAACTACAAACCGATCTAGATATGGTCTGAATACTCGATTCATCAGATCCATGAAAATCGCAGGGGCATTAGTGAGCCCAAAAGGCATCACTAAAAACTCATAATGATCGTACCTTGTCCGAAAAGTAGTCTTTGGTATGTCCGATTCCCTAACTCACAGCGGATAATATCCTGACCTCAAATTAATTTTCGAAAACACCGAGGCTCCTTTAAGCTGATCGAACAAATCGTCGATACGTGGCAATGGGTATTTGTTCTTTACGGTCACCTTATTGAGTTGTCGATAGTCAATACACATTCTCAAGGTTCCGTCCTTCTTTTACACAAATAAAACGGGGCGCACCCCAAGGAGAGAAGCTCGGCCTGGTGAAACCTTTATCCGTCAATTCTTGCAACTGAACCTTCAATTCTTTTAACCCAGTCGGTGCCATTCTGTACGGAGCTATCGAAATCGGGGTGGTTTCTGGCACTAGCTCAATCCTAAACTCTATCTCGCGAACAGGTGGTAATCTCGGTAATTCCTCCGGAAACACTTCTGAATATTCACTAACAACCGGTACCGATTCAATCTTCCTTTCAGTTACCTTGCTATCGATCACGTACGCAAGATAAACTTCGCAACCCTTTTTCAAATACTGTCGAGCCAGCATCGAGGATATCACAGCCAGTAACCCATTCAAATCTGTAGACTCAATTCAGATTATCTCCTTGTTCTGGCATCTCAAATCAATAGTCTTTTTTTCTGCAATTAACTATCGCATCGTGAATCGTCAACCAATCCATACCGAGAATGATGTAGAACTCATCGAAAGGTAATAGCATCAGATTCGCTAGAAAACACTTGTCTCGTACTATTAACAGGCAGTTCCTGCACACTTTATCCACTAATACACATCGACCCAGAGGACTTGAAACCCGAATCATAAACTCAGTAGACTCAACAGGTAGAGTCTTACTGGATACTAATGTTTCACACACATACGAATGAGTTGAGCCGGGATCAAAAAAAGCAGTTACATTAGTATCAAAAAGAGTAAAAATACCGATAATAACGTCTGGAGATGAAGCCTCTTCTCTAGTACGGATGGCATAAGCTCTAGCCGGTACACGGGTATCTGATCGGATAATCGCATTTGTAATTCCCCTCTGTGCACTACTCCTACCTCCCCCACTACGAGATGGTCTGCCTCTAGCTGTAGTGCCGCTCAGTCTCGCACTCTGAGTAGTAACCTTTTCAATAGTATCCGGACGATCCCGAACGAAGTGATTTTGCGAACCACATTGATAACAAGTGCGATTAAAAGATTTACCCCAACACTCTCCAAAGTGTCGTCTGTCGCACTGCTGACACTCAGGTTTGTTCGATCGAGCATTGTCGACACTAGCCATGGATGTAGCTCGAGAACTCACTGGTGGCCGTTCTCGAATAGAAATCCCAGTATTGGGTTTGGATCGACTACCATCGTTCATGAACTTCTTCGTTGCCATCTATGAAAATCTACCCGTGGATCTCTACTTGAAATCTTTAGATTCAACTTCAGCTTTCCGTTTTTCTTTCCCCAGTTCTTCAGCTTTACAAGCTCTTTCCACTAATACAACGAACTCGTTAATCTCAAGAATGCCAACCAGAAGCTTTGTAACACCCCAAACTCGGCCCATGTGTTTCGACCGGATCTGGCATGTCACGGCTTGTACTTTGAAAACTTTTGCTTTGTGGGTTTTGGAAATCGTAAGTTAATTAGACAATACTTAAATAAATAAGTGACATTTTAAAAAAAAAACCTTGTATTATTATTATTTCGTATAATTAAACCTTTGTCACAATTTCATAATTTGCAAATATTAAAAACTACTTAATTGGATAAAACTATGGGGCCTTATTACATTGATAATTCCAAGTAAAAATAAAATAAAACATAAAGAAATCCCAGAAAATAATTTGTAGAAATAAAGCTTGATGGCCCTCGAGTCCGTCTCAGCTCCCATGTCCACGATCTACTGCTTATCTGGAAGAGTACAAAAAAGGAAAGCGTGAGTCACCAAGACTCACTGTATAAATCTCAAAACACACAACGACCTGAGCCCATAAACACATTATGGGCCCTGGCCCATACAGGCATCAATCATAATCACATGATAAACAATAAATAATGAAAAACCCAACCCATCCTAGGTTTTCATCCACTACACACCATCCCGTACCAACCAACACACCTTGGGGATTTCTACAATCAACCCTCCATCCGCTACACACCAAAACGATAGCCGTACTGCCTATTCCTATTAATTAGGTGTAACACCCCAAACTCGGCCCATGCGTTTCGACCGGATCTGGCATGTTATCGAACACATAACATTTTATCGGATGTTGAAAACACAAGTTAAATTAATTAAATTTGAATAAAGGATAGACTTTTTGAAAAGAAACCTCTTTGTATTTTTATTATTAAGTATAAATAAACCTTATCATAAAATTCATAAGTTACTTAACATTGATAACTTCTGAGTTGAATGAAAACTAGGGGCCTTATTACATAGATATTCTCGAAATAACAGTGAAATAAAATAAACTTTAAGAAATCCCAAAAGAAAATAACTTGTAGAAATAGAACTTGATGGCCCCTCGAGTCCGTCTCGGCTCCCATGTCCACGATCTACTGTTCATCTGGAAGAGTAGAGAAAAGGAAAGAGTGAGTCAGAAAGACTCACTGTATAAATCTCAAAACACACATCGACCTGAGCCCATAAACACATTATGGGCCCTGGCCCATACAGGAAGGCATCAATCATAATCACATAATAAACAATAAAGAATGATTAACCCAACCCATCCTAGGTTTCCATCCTCTACACACCAACCCGTACCAACCATCACACCTTGGGGATTTCTACTATCGACCCTCCATCCGCTACACACCAAAACGACAGTCGTACTGCCTATTCCTATTAAGTAGGAATTATTAAATGTGGCATAGCCACCGATCACAATGTGACCTAGCATTTATATTTGTGGGTTTTCTACCACCGATCACTGCGTGACCTATCATACACTTCCCCTTCATCATATCAATATCCCATCCCATGCATACATACATAAAGAAAACATCATGCAGTCATATATATTTTTCGATACACATAGGGAGTTCTAGGTTTACGTACCTGGCATCCTTGCCTAACCCTTTTAGGGTTCCATTCGACTGTTTATACAGCCTTATTCCGGCTTTTAGCCCATAACATACATAAATAAATTTACATACAGGTTTATTAGTAATGTGTTAGAGATCTACACACCTGGTTAATGTCGATACCCTTGCTAAACCGATCTACAACTTTGTTCAAGAAGCCGGAAAGATGTGAAACTAGGGCCTCTCCTATATTCGTCCATGGTTAGTGCTCTACCCAATTTTATGTATTTGAATAAACAACTCTTCTTACCTTAAAATCCTGAAATTGAAGACTAATGACTTTTCAGCTTTTAGATCTAGTCGACCAAGCTTCCTTCAAATCCCGAAAAACCATTAAACTATTAGCTTTCAGCTTTTCCTTTCAAAAACCGGGAATAGATTGTGAGAACTAAACAAAAATCGACTCTTACCTTAGCTTAGGAGATTCGGCTAGCACTAGAGAGAGGATTCGGCAATGCCAATGGAAGATTTAAATACCGGAAGTATAGAAAAATTTCTCAAATAGGATGAATAAAAGAAAAAGCGATGGATGCTTCGGCTTTTTAGAGAAATCGGCACAAGGGAAAAGAAAGTGGGGGAAAGTTTCGACTTTTGAAGTAATTGAAGAAAGAAATTTGGAGAGGGAGAGGCTAGGGAATTTTGGCACTAAGGGAGAGATTTTTAGGGTTTTTCAATGTCAGAAACAAGGAGCTAGCCCCCCCCATTTATAGATTTTTGACACCTACTGCTAAATACCGAAAACGCCCTTAAAATTTAAGCTAGAAGAGAGGAGAATTTCGGCACCCTCTATGCCATGCAGTAGCTGAATTTTACACTCCTCTAGGTGGTGGATTTTCGGCCAAAACTTCCTTTGAAGATAAGCTCCTAACTTTTATCCTTTTTATCTATGATATTATCACTTAAAAATCCGTATATATCTTCCTATTTTTAAGCCTTGTAGTCGTCCACCTCATTAATTCTAAATGCCGAAATTTAACTCATTTAAATTAAAATATTTGGGCTTCATTAAACTTAAATTTAAATCCCTTAAATCCCTTGTTGTGGCGTCACCCTTGCTCCCATTTAATTGCCGAAAATGGCCCAAAAACATGGCCTCCTTGCGACCCAAAACTTGTTCCTTTTTAATTGTTAATGATGCCACCTTAAAATAATTTAATCTGGGCCTTTGCCTAATTCTAAGCCCAAATTTAGACCCCTATCACTTAAATTAACAAATTAATTATCCCTACACTAAATGCATAGGCCCATAATTTTAGGATGTTACAGTTCTACCCCCCTTAAAGAAATTTCGTCCTCGAAATTTCCAACTAGCTAGTAATCATACTACCTAAGTCTCACTACTATGCTTTCGCTGCGCACTCTAATTCTAAAGCCAAAATAAGCACTTAGTATACTATGGTAGGGTACGCACCGGTATTCGCATCTAGAGCGTCCTCGTCCCCTTGGCGACGTGCTGCATAGACGAAGGCGGGCTACCTCGCCTCAACATAACCTGCACCTCCACGACCATGTCCTGTGCCATTGCCACCATTGACTTGACCACGGCCCCTTGGTGGTTGTTGACCTTCTCTTCCCGGCGGTGCATTCTCTTGACCTATGGGCCCTTCCCTGCCCCGTTGCTGCGGACAGTTTCTAACTTGGTGGTCCGTAGATCCACACCTAAAACACTTCCCAGTGCCTGCCCAACACTCACCGGTATGGAACTTACCACATCGAGCACACATTTGTTTCTGGTTAGCCGCAACAGGTCTCTTATCCTGTTTCAGCCTGTCTGACCTAGGTCTTTTATGAGTTTGCCCAACTGCCCCTGACGATTCAAATTCCTTTTATTTCCTCCCCTATCTCTATCCCGATTTAACTTTTCAGTCCGCTTAACCTCCTCGGCTATCTTATCCTTTTCCACTAGGACAGCAAATTCCCTTTCCCGCTGTGGGGCTATCAAAACACGCAAATCATCCCTCAGGCCATCCTCAAACCTAACACAATGTTCATGCTCCGTGGCTACCATCCCACGAGCATAACGGCTAAGACGTAAGAATTCAGCTTCATACGCTGCCACTAACCTACTCCCTTGAACCAGATTCAGAAATGCTCTACGCTGCGCATCCACGTAACTCGATCCAATGTACTTATTCTGATACGCCATTTTAAAGAGTTCCTAGGTGATACGGTCAGACACTGTACCATCCTTAACAGTAAGCCACCATTGATATGCTTCATCCCGCAGGAGGGATACCACTCCTTTCAACTTCTCCTCCTCTGTGAAATCCAAATCATCCATTATGCGTTCTACCGCCTCCAACCAATACTCAGCTGAACTTGGGGCTACACTAGAAATTCCTCTAAACACTTCTGCCCCATTAGCCCTAAGCCGCTCCGGCACAGATTTTCGGGCTCCTATGCCCATACCAGCCCCAGCAACCCTCTCTAATACCCTTAACATTGCCTGAGATACCGCATCATCTCCGGCAGTCTGATCCTGAAATTCCTCCTCCACAGATGGCATCTCGTTTCTAGAACCATGACCAGACCCTACTGGTTCCGACACCGTCCTCTTACCCCTACCACGACCACGTGGCGGACGTCCTCGACCCCTTGTACTCATTCTACCGATTCGCATTTATCTGATTAGAAATTTTATGAACTATTAGTTTTCTTCCACTGTTTTAACCACGGTCAGTCTTATGAATAATAGCTTTAAGAGTAGTTCTTTCGAATTCGCATTCACCACACAGTCTCAAATTCATATCCTCTAAGAAACATATACATGAACTCACGTTCATTATAGAAAAGTGTTGTTGTTGGTGTTGCTGTTGTTGTTTTCACTACCCAGGGGTATTTTTGTAATTTTTATCCTATAGGGGTATTTTTGTATTTTTTCAAAATAAGGTTCCTTGGTGATTTTGTCAAATAAGGGTATTTTGGTAATTTTGCATTCCTGGGGGTATTTTGGTAATTTTGAAAATCAGGGGTATTTTGGTAATTTTGAAATCCGGGGGTATTTTGGTAATTTTGAAATTTGAGGGTATTTTGGTAATTTTGAAATACGGGGGTATTTCGATAATTTTGAAATTCGGGGGTACTTCGGTAATTTTACCAAACAAGGGTAATTTGGTAACTCTACAAACCAGGGTTATTTTGGTCACTTTACAAAACAAGGGTAATTTGGTAATTTCCTTCATAGTTGTGAACATTTTCAAATCAAGTGTTTTTTTTTCGAAGTATACAAAACTTAGGGGTTTTTGTTTGCAAAATGGGGTGGTTGGTCCCTTTCGGGTTTTAATTATGGGTTCAGCCCATGAACAAGTTCTTATAGCTAGAGTGAACAGTCACTACGCACCAGGTAAGATTCCAGCGAAGAGGAGGTGAGTCACTAGGACTACTTAAATACCAAGCTCTCCCTGAATCCGCTCCTAGACATGCATATGCCTATTGCCACACCCTGTCATGGCTAAAGTGAACAGTCACTATGCACTAGGTAAGATTCCAGTGAAGAGGAGGTGAGTCACTTGGAATGCTTAAATACCAAGCTCTTCCGGATCTACTCCTAGACATGCATATGCCTGTTGCCACACCTTAGTCTTGCGACTTGTTTACAGGTTTTGTTTAGTGAAAATTAAGTCTTCTGGAATTGAAGAGTTGTTTGTCTAAGCCTAGAGTCCATCAAGTTCTAATCTAGATAGTCTACGTCCCATAAAGCCCATTAAGCCCACATTTATATCACAATCAGGAGTTTAGAATACTTACCTGGGTGGATTGGGTGCCGGTAGACAAGAAGGCCATATCTTTAAACCAAAATCTTAAATTCAAATTTTTTTTCTAAAACACTTCTAAACCCATTTCACAGCCCGAGTTTTGAACTGGGCTCTGATACCAAAATTGTAACACCCCAAACCCGGCCCATGCGTTTCGACCGGATCTGGCATGTTATCGAACACATAACATTTTATCGGATGTTGAAAACACAAGTTAAATTAATTAAATTTGAATAAAGGAGAGACTTTTTGAAAAGAAACCTTTTTGTATTTTTATTATTAAGTATAAATAAACCTTATCATAAAATTCATAAGTTACTTAACATTGATAACTGCTGAGTTGAATGAAAACTAGGGGCCTTATTACATAGATATTCTCGAAATAACAGTGAAATAAAATAAACTTTAAGAAATCCCAAAAGAAAATAACTTGTAGAAATAGAACTTGATGGCCCCTCGAGTCCGTCTCGGCTCCCATGTCCACGATCTACTGTTCATCTGGAAGAGTAGAGAAAAGGAAAGTGTGAGTCACAAAGACTCAGTGTATAAATCTCAAAACACACATCGACCTGAGCCCATAAACACATTATGGGCCCTGGCCCATACAGGAAGGCATCAATCATAATCACATAATAAACAATAAAGAATGATTAACCCAACCCATCCTAGGTTTCCATCCTCTACACACCAACCCGTACCAACCATCACACCTTGGGGATTTCTACAATCGACCCTCCATCCGCTACACACCAAAACGACAGCCGTACTGCCTATTCCTATTAAGTAGGAATCATTAAATGTGGCATAGCCACCGATCACAATGTGACCTAGCATTTATATTTGTGGGTTTTCTACCACCGATCACTGCGTGACCTATCATGCACTTCCCCTTCATCATATCAATATCCCATCCCATGCATACATACATAAAGAAAACATCATGCAGTCATATATATTTTTCGATACACATAGAGAGTTCTATGTTTACGTACCTGGCATCCTTGCCTAACCCTTTTAGGGTTCCATTCGACTGTTTATACAGCCTTATTCCGGCTTTTAGCCCATAACATACATAAATAAATTTACATACAGGTTTATTAGTAGTGTGTTAGAGATCTACACACCTGGTTAATGTCGATACCCTTGCTAAACCGATCTACAACTTTGTTCAAGAAGCCGGAAAGATGTGAAACTAGGGCCTCTCCTATATTCGTCCATGGTTAGTGCTTTACCCAATTTTATGTATTTGAATAAACAACTCTTCTTACCTTAAAATCCCGAAATTGAAGACTAATGATTTTTCAGCTTTTAGATCTAGTCGACCAAGCTTCCATCAAATCCCGAAAAACCATTAAACTATTAGCTTTTAGCTTTTTCCTTTCAAAAACCGGGAATAGATTGTGAGAACTAAACAAAAATCGACTCTTACCTTAGCTTAGGATATTCGGCTAGCACTAGAGAGAGGATTCGGCAATGCCAATGGAAGATTTAAATATCGGAAGTATAGAACAATTTCTCAAATAGGATGAATAAAAGAAAAAGTGATGGATGCTTCGGCTTTTTAGAGAAATCGGCACAAGGGAAAAGAAAGTGGGGAAAAGTTTCGGCTTTTGAAGTAATTGAAGAAAGAAATTTGGAGAGGGAGAGGCTAGGGAATTTTGGCACTAAGGGAGAGATTTTTAGGGTTTTTCAATGTCAGAAACAAGGAGCTAGCCCCCCCATTTATAGATTTTTGACACCTACTGCTTAATACCAAAAATGCCCTTAAAATTTAAGCTAGAAGAGAGGAGAATTTCGGCACCCTCTATGCCATGCAGTAGCTGAATTTTACACTCCTCTAGGTGGTGGATTTTCGGCCAACACTTCCTTTGAAGATAAGCTCCTAACTTTTCTCCTTTTTATCTATGATATTATCACTTAAAAATCCGCATATATCTTCCTATTTTTAAGCCTTGTAGTCGTCCACCTCATTAATTCTAAATGCCGAAATTTAACTCATTTAAATTAAAATATTTGGGCTTCATTAAACTTAAATTTAAATCCCTTAAATCCCTTGTTGTGGCGTCACCCTTGCTCCCATTTAATTGCTGAAAATGTCCCAAAAACATGGCCTCCTTGTGACCCAAAACTTGTTCCTTTTTGATTGTTAATGATGCCACCTTAAAATAATTTAATCTGGCCTTTGCCTAATTCTAAGCCCAAATTTAGACCCCTATCACTTAAATTAACAAATTAATCCTATCCCTACACTAAATGCATAGGCCCATAATTTTAGGATGTTACATTAGGAATCATTTAACGTGGCATTGCCACCGATCACTATGTGACCTTACATTTAAATTATGTGGGATTTCTACCACCGATCACCAAGTGACCTATCATGCACTTCCCCTTCAATATCATCATATCAACCCCATGCATACATACATAAAGAAAACATCATACAGACATATATACTTTTCGATACACATAGGGAATTCTATGTTTACGTACCTGGCATCTTTGCCTAACCCTTTTAGGGTTCCATTCGACTGTCTAGACAGCCTCATTCCGGCTTTTTAGCCCATAACATATATAAATAAACATACATACAGATTTATTAGTAGTGTGTTAGAGATATACACACCTGGTTACCGATAAAACGATGCTTTCTATGTCGACGCTATCCTTAGTCGACACTACTGCTATCTGCCTAAGGGGTTGTTCAGAAGCCGGTCCACATCCAAGTGGCCAATCTCGAATGGCAGATACTGCTCTTTTCTTAAACTTAGGAATTTTCTCCTTTGCCTGATCCATATTTAATTCCATCACAAGTCTTTCTCAGAACTACTATCACAATATTAATCGTTAATCCTCATTATAACTTTAAGATCTTGTATATAATGATGAAATCTAATAGAAATCTAGGAAAATCTACTTACCTTAAAAATCCCGAAATTGGAGACTAGCTATTTTCGGCTTTTAGATCTAGATGACCAAGCTTCCTTCAAATCCTGAATTGCCGCCCATCATAAAACCATTAAACTATTAGCTTTCGGTTTTTGCCTTTCAAAAATCGAGATCATGAGAACTAATCAAAAATCGACACTTAGCTTAGCATAGGAGATTTGACTAGCACTAGAGAGAGGATTCGACAATGCCAATGGAAGATTTAAATGCCGGAAGTATAGAACTAATTCTCAAATAGGATGAATAGAAGAAAAGACTATGGATGCTTCGGCTTTTTAGAGAAATCGGCACAAGGAGGAAAAAGTGGAGAAGAGTTTCGGCTTTGAAGAAATTGGAGAAAAGAAATTGGAGAGGGAGAGGCTAGGGAATTTCGGCACAATGGGAGAGGAATTTAGGGTTTTCAGTGACGGAATCAAGGAGCTAGCCCCCCATTTATAGATATTTCGGCACCTACTGCTAAAAACCAAAAACGCCCTTAAAATTCAAGCTAAAAGAGAGGGGAAATTCTGCACCCTCTTTGCCATGCAGTAGCCAAATTTTACACTCCTCTAGGTGGTGGATTTTCGGCCAACACTTCCCTTGAAGATAAGCTCCCAACTTTTCTCCTTTTTATCTATGATATTATCACTTATAAAATCCACATAATTTCTCCTATTTTTGAGCCTTGTAGCCGTCCACCTCTACTAACCCTAGTGCTGAAATTTTATTCACTTAAATCAAAAGATTTGGGCCTCATTAAATTTAATATTTGGGCCCCTAATTCCTTGTGTATGGCGCCACCCTATCTTCATTTAAAGTGCCGAAATTGGCCTAAAAACATGGGCTCCTTGTGACCCAAAACTTGTTCCTTTTTAATTGTTAATGATGCCACCTTAGAATAATTTAATCTGGGCCTTTGCCTAATTCTAAGCCCAAATTTAGACCCCTTTCACCTAAGTTAACATATTAAACATATTCCTATACTAAACGCATAGACCCTGTAACAGACCAATTTTGACCCTAATCGGAACGGTGGTTTCGGAACCACGAATCCGAGCCTGAGAGATAGTTTAAATATTATGTTTTGTGTCTGTTATGTGTGATTTAGTGAGTGTGAAAATTTCGTGGAAAATTTTAGCCATCTAAGTGTTTAATTTGCTAAAAAGGTCTAAATTGCAAGAAGAACCAATGTAGTGGGTGTTAATAAAAAGGGGGCTAAGTGAATTGTCCATTAAACATGGGGATTTGCATGTCAAATTCCCCATATTTGAACAAGGTGGACGGCAAGCATGCAAGAATATTATGCTTTCTATGTATATTAAATCTTAAGTATTATTATATGATAAGCATGCTAAATGGGTGAAAATTGATTTAAACAAAAAGAAAAATTTCTTTCTTCTTCCGTCATTCATCTTCTACCCGAAAACACCATCAAGAAAAGAGAAGAACCTTCATCTTCTCCATTCGGCCCTTGCATGTACTAGGATAGGTAAGAATTTGAACTTTATTTTAATAACCTATCTTGATATGGCTTGATTTCTTGATTATTTTTCTTTTGAAACAAGCAAAGCTTGTTAATTTTGGTATGATGAGATTCGGCCATTGGTGCTAATTTTGTAGTTTGTTGTGTTAATAAGTTAGATAGTATGAGAAGAAATGGCATGAATTTGTAAGAAGATTATGTTGATTTTGGCTTGAAGGTACCCTCATGGTTGGCCGAATAATAGGATGGATATTCATGAAAACATTTTCTTCTTATGTTTTGATTTTCGGCTATGGGTGTAAATCTATAGTTTATTGTGCAAGTGAAAATCTAGATACATGAGAAGATGTAGCATGAATTCGCAAGGAGATTGATTTAGTTTACACAAGAGAATGTTTTCATACTTGGCCGAATGTGAGGAATTCATTCATGAATCCTTTTCTCTAGTTTTGGTGTTCGATCAATTACATATAGTATAATTGACCATGGATGATTTCTTATGCATATATATAGTTATTGGGTGAGCTATGTATAAGAGTCAATTGTAAGGGGTAAATTGATGGAAGGAAGAGTTATGGAAAATCCTAGGGACCTAGTGACCATTCGGCCATTGAAGAGAAATACAAATTGGTTGCAAACTTTATTGTGGGATGCTATGAGTTAAATTGAATAAATGGAATGCTTAAATTTTGTGTGATTATTGTTCAAATTAAACGAATGAAGTAGGAAATTAAGTTCTTAATTTTCTTAAGTTAAGCTATGTGTGTTTTGTTTTGAGTTGAGCAAAAAGGGATAGGATGAATATGAATAAAATTTGTTTAACATTTCTTAGATCGGGAACAAAAAGAGAAGGAACAAGATCGAGGAAAAACAAAGGTTCTCGAGTAGCCGAGTTGCACGGCTTATCAACAACCGAGGTAAGTCCTAAAACTAAAGTATATTGAAGAATTAATTATGAACCTATTATACGATATTGTTTGATAAATTTTAGTAGGTATTCATGCCATAGCCGAACGGATATACGTCCATTAGAATGATTTTGATTAGTTGATGTAAATAAACCAAAGTACTTTCATTACGCGACACAGTATAAAATGATATTAGAAATGATTGGTTACATTAATGTGTTTCGGGCTTTAAGCCTAGCAGGCCTTGTGCCGGTGTTAGTTATCGGGCTTTATGCCTAGCAGGCCTTGTGCCGGTGTTATTTATCGGGCTTTAAGCCTAGCAGGCCTTGTGCCGGTGTTATTTATCGGGCTATTACGCCTAGCAGGCCTTGTGCCGGTGTTATTTATCGGGCTCTTATGCCTAGCAGGCTTGATGCCGATGTTATACTTCACAAACTAGAAACCGAAATTTGGGTTCAAGGCGAGTTATAGAAAATTTACCGAGTTAACGGCTCAGGTGAGTACGTAACGTTGAAATGAGCCTTCTACTTAATTAAGACAAGGTAAATTAGTGATTCAGTGATCTATCACTAATGGTATGTTTTCTTGGTTATATTGATGAATGATGTGGTATAGTAATTTTGGTCTTTTAAGTATATGAATGTTGTACCTACGTTTACATGATGACACCTTGATAAGAAATACGAGTACAAGCCTAAAGTTGAATTGTAGAAATTTTAATTGTTGAAAATTGAACGTTATTTTATTTTTGTAATTAGGACTTACTAAGCTAGCAAACTTATCGTGTGAAATGTTTCCTCTGTTTTATAGATTAGGAGCAAGCTCATCGGGATCGTTCGGAAAGCCACTCACACTATCAATCTACATTTTGGGTACCTTTTTCATTTTAGGTTTTAAATGAAGGCATGTATAGGAAAGACGTAGTCTTTGTTGGGTGAACTCTTGAGATATATGTATATAATAGCCATGCGAATATGGCTAAATTTTTTTTAGTAAGTACGACGTTGTGTCTCGATATGTATGTTGTTTCATGATGGCAATGTTATGAAAATTTTAATCCGGGTTTAAATTGTTTTTGTTAAGAAATGTTTGTATACAAAATGAATCCTCGAATTTGGGATATAGGTAGGTTCGGTTAGAAGCTAGTCTTTCATAAAAGGTAACAAACAGTTTGTAGTAGCAGCAGTGATGTGAGTTAGAAAAATCACCAAAAATAGGGTATATTGAATTTGAAGGTGTGTGAGTTATTAAATTAAACCCTAATGTGTCTATTTTTACATGAAAGAAACAGAGTAGGCAAAAGATTTATATATTATGAGATAATTAAGTTTTAGTGAGACCTGTTCTGAATGAATTCGTGAGTCACTGTTCTGTTTTGGAAAAATTGTCAAAAATTGTACAAAAATAATTAGGAATCATGGTTTATATGTGTAGAAACCTTAATGAGTCTACTTTTCATTGGTATAAATAAGAACAGTATATGAAAATTGTACAATGAGATAACTGCATTTTTGTAGAGACAGGTCAGAATTAGCAAGCTGTGTAATAAGGGTAACTTTGATGAATAAACTGTACTAATTGGCCTCATGAGAAATTCTGGAAAAATTATGATAAAAATTTATATGAGTCTAGTTTCAAGGAAAATTTACGGATCTAAATTTCGAGTTTTTTAACTCAAGTTATGGTCAAATCTTTCGGCATGACGCAGTTTGACAGCTTTTAATTTTTATGTCCTGAACTTGTAGTCAAGTCTAGTAACGCCTCTTACTCGACATTGGCGATGGTCCCGGGTAAGGGGTGTTACATTTGATTGGTATCAGAGCTTACGGTTTAGTCGATTCTAGGACTACCGTGGCGCGTGTGAGTCTAGCTATACATGCCTTTATTATATGTTGATAGTGTGGTGACTTCTAACAGCCTGAACTTTGTTTTATATAGTAAATGGACTCTGATCCTGAAAGAGCTGTAGCTGATGATGTGGAGAGCGTGGCGCCTGACCGTACCCACGGATCAGCGCCGATAGACTCTCGACCTGTTTCGGGTAGCCATGAAGGAGAAACTAAACAAGCCTTTTATCGGATGATGAATGAGTGGTTTGCCCAATTTATTCAAAATAACCCGGCTGTACCCCAACCTCCACCCCCGAATAATCCAACTCCGGATCCTTTAGCTCCCCCAATGATAGATCCAATGAGATCTAGTAGGCCCCCAATTGATAAAATTCGAAAATATGGGGCAGAAGAATTTAAAGCCAATGACGATGATGACGCTGAGAGAGCCGAAATGTGGCTTGATAACACTATTCGGGTACTTGATGAGCTGTCTTGTACTCCGGATGAATGCTTGAAGTGTACTATATCCTTACTGCGGGACACTGCATATCACTGGTGGAATACACTAGTATCAGTGGTTCCGAAAGAAAAAGTGACATGGGATTTCTTCCAAACTGAATTTCGCAAGAAGTATATTAGCCAAAGATTTATTGATCAAAAACGAAAAGAGTTCCTTGAGCTGAAACAAGGACGAATGACCGTAACGGAGTATGAAAGAAAATTTGTCAGGCTCAGCAGATATGCTAGAGAATGTGTTTCTACTGAAGCTATTATGTGTAAAAGATTCGAAGATGGCCTGAATGAAGATATAAAGATGTTTGTTGGCATTCTTGAAATTCAAGAGTTTGTGACTTTAGTTGAGAAAGCTTGCAAAGCTGAAGAGCTCGGGAAAGAGAAAAGAAAGGCTGAGACAGAAGCTAGAGACATCCGAAAAAGGTCTTCGGGTAAAGTCTTTCATTCCACGACCAAGAAGCCCAGAGATGACTACAGCCGACAGAAAGCTACTACAGATCTTCCTAGACGGGATCGACCTCCGATGAACTCCCGAGCTACCTCGATAGCCAGTGTGGGTAACGTTCCACAAAATAGAGTTGAATGCAAGCACTGTGGGAAGTGGCACTCAGGGAGTTGTAGATTCCATGATCGGTCTTGCTATAAATGTGGATCGTCAGATCATTTCATTAGAGAGTGTCCGAAGTTAGCTGAGCAGAATACAGTTCAGAACACTAAACCGAGCAACGTGTCAATGCGAGGTAGACCACCCAGACATTCAGGCAATGTAGGTGGTAATCAGAAAGGAACGAAGAACACTACTGATCGATCTGAGGCTAGAGCTCCAGCTAGAGCATATGCTGCGCGAGCTAGAGAGGATGCTTCCTCCCCCGACGTTATTACCGGTACTTTCACTCTTTATGATACTACTGTGATTGCACTAATTGATCCTGGTTCAACTCATTCTTATGTGTGTGAAACTTTAAAGTTTGGCAAGACTCTGCTAGTTGAGTCTACCGAGTTTGTGATCCGTGTGTCCAACCCTTTGGGTAGATGTGTGCTTGTTAATAAAGTGTGTAGAGATTGCCCGTTGATGATTCGAGATTATTGCTTCCCAGCTGATTTAATGTTGTTGCCCTTTGACGAATTTGATATAATCTTGGGTATGGATTGGTTAACTTCACATGAGGCAGTGGTGGATTGCAAAAGAAAGTTTATTGATTTGAAATGCCGAAACGGTGAGACAATCAGAATAAAATCCTGTGATGTAAATGGGTTACCTACAGTAATATCTTCAATGGTAACCCAAAAGTATGTGAGAAAAGGGTGTGAAGCTTATTTGGCTTATGTACTGGATAATAAAATGTCCGAGAAACTAATGGAATCGGTACCAGTTGTATGTGAATACACCGATGTGTTTCCTGAAGAGCTACCGGGCTTACCCCCAGTACGAGAGATTGAGTTCAGCATTGAATTAGTGCCGGATGCGACTCCAATTTCGATAGCTCCGTACCGAATGGCGCCTACTGAATTAAAAGAATTGAAAGCGCAGTTGCAAGAGTTGACAGATAGGGGTTTCGCACGACTGAGTTTTTCTCCGTGGGGTGCACCAGTCTTATTTGTGAAAAAGAAAGATGGGACAATGCGAATGTGTATCGACTACCGACAACTAAATAAGGTGACTATAAAGAATAAGTACCCGTTACCTCGGATTGAAGATTTATTTGATCAGTTGAAGGGGGCTTCGGTGTTTTCGAAGATAGATTTGAGATCGGGCTATTATCAGTTGCGAGTCAGAGATTCAGATGTGCCAAAGACTGCATTCCGAACGAGATACGGACATTATGAGTTTTTGGTTATGCCTTTTAGACTCACTAATGCACCGGCTGTTTTTATGGATCTAATGAACCGAGTCTTCCGACAGTTTTTGGATCGGTTTGTAGTAGTGTTTATCGATGATATGTTGATCTACTCCAAAAAATGAAGCGGAACACGTTGAGCATTTGAGAGTAGTACTACAAACCTTGAGAGATCAACGGTTATATGCAAAGTTCAGTAAGTGTGAGTTCTGGATGAGCGAAGTCAGCTTCTTGGGTCATGTGGTTTCGGTGTCAGGTATTCGGGTGGATCCAAACAAAATAGCAGCCATACTTGATTGGAAACCACCAAAGAATGTTTTCGAGACCCGAAGTTTTCTTGGCCTTGCTGGATATTATAGACGATTTGTAAAGGGTTTTTCCGTAATAGCTACACCTTTGACGAGACTACTACAGAAAGATGTCAAATTTGAGTGGTCAGAAAAGTGTCAGAAAAGTTTCGAACAGTTGAAAGCCCTTTTGACCGAGGCTCCAGTGTTAACTCAACCTGAATCGGGTAAGGAATTCACTATTTTCAGTGATGCTTCCTTGAATGGGTTGGGTTGCGTTTTAATGCAAGAAGGCAAGGTGATAGCCTACGCTTCAAGACAATTGAAGCCACATGAAAAAAATTATCCAACTCACGATCTGGAGTTAGCAGCCATTGTGTTCGCATTGAAAATTTGGCGTCACCACTTATTCGGTGAAAAATGTCATGTTTATTCAGATCATAAAAGTCTAAAATATTTAATGACTCAGAAAGATCTAAATTTGAGACAACGCCGATGGTTAGAATTGCTGAAAGACTATGAATTAGTGATTGACTACCATCCGGGGAAAGCTAATGTTGTTGCGGATGCGTTAAGTCGAAAATCATTATTTGCTCTTCGGGTATTAAACGCACGAGTGGCTATGACTGATGATGGTTCGATCATAGCCGAGTTACAAGCAAGACCAATGTTTATACAGCAAATTTGTGATGCACAGAAAGTTGATGAAAAGTTAGTTACTATTCGGATTCAGTCTGAAAACGCTACAGAATCAGATTTCCAGATAGATGCAAATGACTGTTTGAATTATAAAAGTCGGTTGTGTGTTCCTACGAACTCAGATTTGATACAGATGATTCTGAGTGAGGCCCATAATGGCCTAATGTCGATACACCCGGGTAGCACGAAAATGTATAATGATTTGAAACAGTTCTATTGGTGGCCTGGCATGAAATGAGATATATCCGAATTTGTCTCCAAGTGTTTAATCTGTCAACAAATAAAAGCTGAGCATCAGGTACCATCCGGTTTGCTTCAGCCAATCATGATACCCGAATGGAAATGGGATAGAATTACCATGGATTTTGTATCCGGTCTCCCTATGACACCTAGTAAGAAAGATGCCGTGTGGGTTATCGTTGATAGGCTAACTAAATCAGCTCATTTTGTACCGGTACATACCGACTATTCACTTGACAAACTTGCCGAATTGTATGTGTCGCAGATTGTAAGATTGCACAGTGTACCGAGTTCCATTGTTTCAGATAGGGACCCAAGATTTACATCGCGGTTCTGGAAGAAATTGCAAGATGCTTTAGGTACTAAACTTCATTTTAGTACAGCTTTCCATCCGCAAACAGACGATCAGTCTGAGCGAACTATTTTAATACTTGAGGACATGTTGAGGTGTTGCGTTCTCGAGTTTGAAGGTACATGGGAACGATACCTACCTTTGATCGAATTTGCTTACAATAATAGTTTTCAATCTAGCATAAAAATGGCGCCTTATGAAGCTTTATATGGTCGAAAATGTCGCACACCGTTGTATTGGACTGAACTCAGTGAGAATAAGATACACGGGGTTGATTGGATTAAAGAAACTGAACAGAAGGTGGTTGTAATTAGAAGTAATTTGAAAGCTGCTTCGGATCGTCAAAAGTCCTATGCCGATTTAAAACGCAAGGACATTGAATTTCAGGTCGGAGATCAGGTGTTCTTGAAAGTTTCTCCGTGGAAGAAAATACTCCGATTCGGTCAGAAAGGCAAGTTGAGTCCGAGATTTATCGGACCGTATGAAATCATCGAGCGTATAGGGCCTGTTGCTTATCGATTGAAACTGCCCATTGACTTAGAAAAGATACACAATGTATTTCACGTTTCGATGCTTCGCAGATACAGATCGGATCCGTCCCATGTGATCACCCCGTCAGAGATTGAAATTCGATCTGATTTGACCTATGAAGAGGAACCCATCCGTATCTTAGCTCGGGAAATGAAAGAGTTGAGAAATAAGAGGATTCCATTAGTGAAAGTATTATGGAATAAACATGGAGTTGAAGAGGCTACATGGGAGCCTGAGGATTCAATGAGGCAACAATACCCGATCCTTTTTAACGGTAAAATTTTCGGGGACGAAAATTTCTTAATGGGGGGAGTTGTAACAGACCAATTTTGACCCTAATCGGAACTGTGGTTTCGGAACCACGAATCCGAGCCTGAGAGATAGTTTAAATATTATGTTTTGTGTCTGTTATGTGTGATTTAGTGAGTGTGAAAATTTCGTGGAAAATTTTCGCCATCTAAGTGTTTAATTTGCTAAAAAGGTCTAAATTGCAAGAAGAACCAATGTAGTGGGCGTTAATAAAAAGGGGGCTAAGTGAATTGTCCATTAAACATGGGGATTTGCATGTCAAATTCCCCATATTTGAACAAGGTGGACGGCAAGCATGCAAGAATATTATGCTTTCTATGTATATTAAATCTTAAGTATTATTATATGATAAGCATGCTAAATGGGTGAAAATTGATTTAAACAAAAATAAAAATTTCTTTCTTCTTCCCTCATTCATCTTATACCCGAAAACACCATCAAGAAAAGAGAAGAACCTTCATCTTCTCCATTCGGCCCTTGCATGTACTAGGATAGGTAAGAATTTGAACTTTATTTTAATAACCTATCTTGATATGGCTTGATTTCTTGATTATTTTTCTTTTGAAACAAGCAAAGCTTGTTTATTTTGGTATGATGAGATTCGGCCATGGGTGCTAATTTTGTAGTTTGTTGTGTTAATAAGTTAGATAGTATGAGAAGAAATGGCATGAATTTGTAAGAAGATTATGTTGATTTTGGCTTGAAGGTACCCTCATGGTTGGCCGAATAATAGGATGGATATTCATGAAAACATTTTCTTCTTATGTTTTGATTTTCGGCTATGGGTGTAAATCTATAGTTTATTGTGCAAGTGAAAATCTAGATACATGAGAAGATGTAGCATGAATTCGCAAGGAGATTGATTTAGTTTACACAAGAGAATGTTTTCATACTTGGCCGAATGTGAGGAATTCATTCATGAATCCTTTTCTCTAGTTTTGGTGTTCGATCAATTACATATAGTATAATTGACCATGGATGATTTCTTATGCATATATATAGTTATTGGGTGAGCTATGTATAAGAGTCAATTGTAAGGGGTAAATTGATGGAAGGAAGAGTTATAGAAAATCCTAGGGACCTAGTGACCATTCGGCCATTGAAGAGAAATACAAATTGGTTGCAAACTTTATTGTGGGATGCTATGAGTTAAATTGAATAAATGGAATGCTTAAATTTTGTGTGATTATTGTTCAAATTAAACGAATGAAGTAGGAAATTAAGTTCTTAATTTTCTTAAGTTAAGCTATGTGTGTTTTGTTTTGAGTTGAGCAAAAAGGGATAGGATGAATATGAATAAAATTTGTTTAACATTTCTTAGATCGGGAACAAAAAGAGAAGGAACAAGATCGAGGAAAAACAAAGGTTCTCGAGTAGCCGAGTTGCACGGCTTATCAACAACCGAGGTAAGTCCTAAAACTAAAGTATAGTGAAGAATTAATTATGAACCTATTATACGATATTGTTTGATAAATTTTAGTAGGTATTCATGCCATAGCCGAACGTATATACGTCCATTAGAATGATTTTGATTAGTTGATGTAAATAAACCAAAGTACTTTCATTACGCGACACAGTATAAAATGATATTAGAAATGATTGGTTACATTAATGTGTTTCGGGCTTTAAGCCTAGCAGGCCTTGTGCCGGTGTTATTTATCGGGCTTTATGCCTAGCAGGCCTTGTGCCGGTGTTATTTATCGGGCTTTAAGCCTAGCAGGCCTTGTGCCGGTGTTATTTATCGGGCTATTACGCCTAGCAGGCCTTGTGCCGGTGTTATTTATCGGGCTCTTATGCCTAGCAGGCTTGATGCCGGTGTTATACTTCACAAACTAGAAACTGAAATTTGGGTTCAAGGTGAGTTATAGAAAATTTACCGAGTTAACGGCTCAGGTGAGTACGTAACGTTGAAATGAGCCTTCTACTTAATTAAGACAAGGTAAATTAGTGATTCAGTGATCTATCACTAATGGTATGTTTTCTTGGTTATATTGATGAATGATGTGGTATAGTAATTTTGGTCTTTTAAGTATATGAATGTTGTACCTACGTTTACATGATGACACCTTGATAAGAAATACGAGTACAAGCCTACAAGTTGAATTGTAGAAATTTTAATTGTTGAAAATTGAACGTTATTTTATTTTTGTAATTAGGACTTACTAAGCTAGCAAACTTATCGTGTGAAATGTTTCCTCTGTTTTATAGATTAGGAGCAAGCTCATCGGGATCGTTCGGAAAGCCACTCACACTATCAATCTACATTTTGGGTACCTTTTTCATTTTAGGTTTTAAATGAAGGCATGTATAGGAAAGACGTAGTCTTTGTTGGGTGAACTCTTGAGATATATGTATATAATAGCCATGCGAATATGGCTAAATTTTTTTTTAGTAAGTACGACGTTGTGTCTCGATATGTATGTTGTTTCATGATGGCGATGTTATGAAAATTTTAATCCGGGTTTAAATTGTTTTTGTTAAGAAATGTTTGTATACAAAATGAATCCTCGAATTTGGGATATAGGTAGGTTCGGTTAGAAGCTAGTCTTTCATAAAAGGTAACAAACAGTTTGTAGTAGCAGCAGTGATGTGAGTTAGAAAAATCACCAAAAATAGGGTATATTGAATTTGAAGGTGTGTGAGTTATTAAATTAAACCCTAATGTGTCTATTTTTACATGAAAGAAACAGAGTAGGCAAAAGATTTATATATTATGAGATAATTAAGTTTTAGTGAGACCTATTCTGAATGAATTCGTGAGTCACTGTTCTGTTTTGGAAAAATTGTCAAAAATTGTACAAAAATAATTAGGAATCATGGTTTATATGTGTAGAAACCTTAATGAGTCTACTTTTCATTGGTATAAATAAGAACAGTATATGAAAATTGTACAATGAGATAACTGCATTTTTGTAGAGACAGGTAGAATTAGCAAGCTGTGTAATAAGGGTAACTTTGATGAATAAACTGTACTAATTGGCCACATGAGAAATTCTGGAAAATTATGGTAAAAATTTATATGAGTCTAGTTTCAAGGAAAATTTACGGATCTAAATTTCAAGTTTTGTAACTCAAGTTATGGTCAAATCTTTCGGCATGACGCAGTTTGACAGCTTTTAATTTTTATGTCCTGAACTTGTAGTCAAGTCTAGTAACGCCTCTTACTCGACTTTGGCGATGGTCCCGGGTAAGGGGTGTTACAGACCCATTAATTCAGGATGTTACAAGCTTTATGTCTTCATTTAAACCATCTTCAAACCTTCGGCACATAACAGCCTCCGACGAAACACATTCACGAGCATAGCGACTGAGTCACACAAACTTACGCTCATATTCAGATACGGCCATACGACCCTATTTAAGCTCAAGAAATTCTTTGCGCTTAGAATCTATGAAATGCTGGCTTACATACTTCTTACGAAATTCTGTCTGAAAGAAGTCCCAAGTAACCCTTTCTGTTGGAACAACTGACACGAGAGTACTCCACCAGTAGTAGGCAGAATCTCGTAGTAGTGATATGGCACACTTCATACACTCATCGGGTGTGTAGGACAATTTGTCGAAGACATGAACAGTATTATCGAGCCAAAATTTCTCCCTCTCTGCATTTTCATCATCCTCTGCTCTAAATTCCTGAGCTTCTTACTTTCTAATGCGATCAACAGGAGGTTTAACTATTCTGTCCGGATTTGCAATTGGAGGTACCATCGGTACTACAGGAGGTGCACTCGAATTTTGGGGTGGTTGAACAGCTGGATTGGTTCGTAGGTAATGACTGAACCAATTGTTCATCATACTATAGAAGGCATGTCTAGCCCCCTCGTCAGGATTACTCGTAGCCGGTCGAGATTTCCCTGGCGCAGTCCCTTGCGCGGGAGCAGGCGCCACGCTCTCGACATCGTCTGCTAAAGCTCGTTCAGGATCCATTTACTATATAAGAAAAATAAGCACATTTCACAGTCAGAAGTCATCACACTATCACATTATAAAATATGGCATGTATAGCTAGACTCACACGCCCTACGTTAGTCCGAGAACCGACTAAATCGTAGCTCTGATACCAATTAAATGTAACACCCCTAACCCGTATCTATCATCGAACTAGGGTTACGAGGCATTACCTATACATATACAACCAAAATCAGGCATTCATTTCCTTTACATGTTTCCTTTATTAGCTATGTCAATACACTTATCCTGTTCAAATTTCAAATCTTAGCTTTTCTTCATTCATATTAAAGAATAAAGATTTCATAAGTTAACAATAAGCATAACACGATAAATCAATGCGCATACTGAACCAAATAACACAAATTTGACAAAATTTTCATGCATGATATTCGAACACTTTGTTTACACGCATATTTCATTTCATAACGAGCACATATATTACAACCATGCTTTATAGGACTAAGCAAACATTATCGAATCATTGAAATGAACAATAAATCAACTTTTTCCATTTCTAAAAGCATTAGCCGAATCATGACATACTCAAATTTAATAGTATTAAACAATGCTGAATTTTCATTCATACCACTAATATCAACTAGTTCATACTAGATCATATATTAAAACATCCATGTAACATACATTTGACCTACCAATAAGTCAATTATCACACCTATCACCCAAGTTAAAATTTAAGACATTTCATAAATGCAAAACACATCAAATGTACATCATCCGTATATACCTAATTATTGCACACTCTATTCGAATGTTCATATGATTTATTAACCATCAATCTTAAAAGTTAAAATACCAGGTCATAGCAAAACCACACTTATCAAATGTGATGAAATTTAACGTTAATATATAAGCTAAGCATTTTATTTCATACATTACTATAAATTTATAATCATCAACTAAAGCTCATTCGTCAACCTAACCAACACCATTTGAATTGATTTATATCCACTCTATTCACAATTCATACCATCTTTCAAGACTATTTCATCGTACATATACTAAATACATCACTCATATATATAAATACCATGAAATGAATTTCCAAAGTAAGTTTATAACAAGGCCGAACATACATAAATATTAACAACATGATCAAACATAACCGAAGCAAACCCAAGCATAGGAATATAGCCATTTTCGCATGGCATTTGAATATACATTCACAAAATAGCATTTGAGTCTATTCGAGGAAAGTTAGCCTATACATGCCATAGTATTTAAGTTTATTATCAAAAAGGGTACCAAAATAGTTGATAGTGTGCTTGACTTCGACAAGGATCCCCAAGCTTGAACTTCGACTTTAAAGATCTATAAAACAATGCAACAACTACACCATGTAAGCTATGCAACAACTACACCATGTAAGCTTTAATAGCTTAGTAAGTTATAAACAATAAGGTAAGGCATACAACTAAGCATTTCACTAATTTCTTTAAATTATACTCAATCTAACTATTGAAGAAGTCATATCATCGAAACACATGTTAGGTTAATATTCATCAATAATTTGCCTATTCAATCTCAAACATACGAACCAAGTATTCATAGGCTCCATACCCATATCGAAATGTTTTACCCAATCTTTATTTCACCGAGATAATGAACTATTATTCAGTAGATACTTACCTGACACTTTCATTTACCTTTATTAGGTATTTCGGTCCTTGAGGAAAAGAAAACGATAACTCGCACACACAGAGTGCAATATTCGTAACGTGCCGCACACTTAGTGCCGTTACTTAAATAAATCCGTACACACAGTGCCATTTACCCGATCTCGAACACATAGTGCTCGGTAATTAAATCCGCACACACAGTGCCATTCAGCCAATCTCGCACACATATTGCTCGGTGAATAAATCCGCACACACAGTGCCATTCTACCGATCTCGCACACACAATGCTCGGTAAATAAATCCGCACACACAGTGCCCTTAGCCGATCTTTTTCTCAAGCACATAAATATATATATATATTCACTATCAACATTATCTATGCCCCATTAAAATATCTATTAATCGTAATTCATGCTCCCATCTTAACCCATCATATTCGGCAACCATCAATACACATACAAGTATATATCAAAGATAACTCTTGATCATTGTTGATTGCCAACACATTCGGCTAACATTCAATATAAAAGCCTAACCACCAAATTCAATACAACCATCGTTCCTCTCTATTTATTTCCACATATACGATCACCCAATATAAATATATATGCCCATACTTTTATCCATCCCAAATAAATTAAACTTAAATATTCGTGTATATATATATATATATATATATATATATCATTAGCTCATTCGGCCAACCAATTTTTAACCAACATTTTCTCTCATTCGACTTATATATAATAATATAGATCAAAATTAAATTTCTCCAATTGCTTATAACTTACCTCGGAAGTCGATGAATTTGAGTGTCCCGGCTATTCGTTTAATTTAGCTTTTCCTTTGTCCACCCATTTTTCCTTTGAACCTTGATCTAAACAATTTCAATTGAGCTCATTTAAAACATTTCCCTCCAATTTGATCCCTAAACACATACTTTAGCAAATTTACAAATTTACCCCTAACTTTTATACTATCTACAATTTAGTCCCTAATGCAATATTCATGAATTACTCGAAATTAGTCCAACCTTCTTTAGGGCGGAATCTTTCTAAGGTTCTTATACATCTATACAAACTAATTTTTTAGTAATAAAATCCTTCAACTACTCATTTTGTGAAATTTAAGCCCTTACACTCCATTTCATATAAATTTTCATACTTTGCACATGTTGATTTCAAGCATATATCTCTATTCTTCCATCAAACACAACAAATCACCCACATTCATCAAGGGTCGAATCTAAAGCATGCTTCAAACTAAAAATTTCCACATCGGTTTGTAAATATTCAAGGTAACTAACTCAAAACTATAAGAAAATTACAAAGATCATGTTCAAATTCTAACCTTAAGGGACATACAATGGCCTAAAGTTGAGAGTTCTCCTTTTTCTTTTCTTCCAATTTCAGTGATGAAAGAAAGAAAGATGATGATACTTTCTTTCTTTTCTTATTTCTTTATTTTACTGAAATTATAATATTAATAAAATACCACTAACTAAAAATAATTAAATTTAATATATATGTTAATCATCATGCCATCCACTACCATGAGAATTGGGTTATTTGACATGCAAGTCCATTCATGCAAGAAACAATTCAATTAAATCATCTCACTTAATTAAGGCTATTTTTACTACTTTAACTATTTAATCCTTTCACTTAAAATAATCACCCAAACACATAAATTAGTAAATAATATTTTAACACATGCTTGACCACATAACATAGACATCAAATTAATCAAAAAAATATCTTTCTAATTCGGATTCGTGGTCCCGAAACCACCGTTCCAATTAGAGTCGTAATTGGGGTGTTACACTTTTAATCCTTTGTTTCCATGTTTTATACTTAGGAAAGCACCGGAGGATGAAAAGAACGAGAAACGGGCCTAAAACAGACTAAATGGGCCAAATCACGAAATCGACATGGCCTGGGCCGAAGACCACACGACTGTGCATCATCAATAAACCCGAACATGACCTGGCCACGATTCACACGGGCGTGTGCCATGGGCGTGTCCCTGCCGTGACAAAGAGTAATTTTACTCGGATTAGGGTACTCAGAGGCAAAGAAAGTCATTCCAAAAGCCTATATAAACACCCTAGATGCCAACCTTCAGGGGACGTCCAGTGAGGCCGAAGAGCAGAACCAGAGAGGCCAGAATTGTGGGATTTACTCGAAGAAAGCCAGTTGATTCATCTCAAGAAGCCGAAATTATACTCAAGACGGAAGATCTTCCCTTCAATTTCCTTCAGGGGGTTTTAGGGTTTTTCTTATGTTTTGTTTTGTATTTACTTCTGAGATGTATTCTTTTATCATTATGAACTAATCCCCTCAAATACCTAAGGGGGATGAAACCTAAGACGGATCTTGTTATTATTTTCTAAAGTATATGATAAATACTTGATTTGTTCTTAATTATGTGTTCTTAATTCTTGCTTTGATATTTCAGGATATTAATTCAAGTATTGATGTGCTTAGGCAGAGGATGAATAGACCCTGTCTAAGAGTAGATCTAGCATAATTAAGCGGAGTTGATCGCAACCCTAGAAATAGGATGACAGAAATCTCCCGGATTAGGGTCAAACCTAATATGGGAGTCCATAGATCGAGTTAATGCAATTCTAGGGGTTTTAATTAAAAAGATATTTCAATTAATCAACCTAGGGTTAGACGTTAGTAGCCTCAAGAGAGGTATTAATATACATTAGGGAATCCTACGGATCAAGTCAAGTGAATAAATCGTCTGGTTCAGAGTTAGATAACAAGTGAAGTCTAGGTGGATTCTTCCTCGGGTATTGTCTTAACCAATTGGTTTTTCCCACAAGTATTTCCCCAATTCATTCTCTTTGTCTTAACATCTTTAGCTTAATAGATAGTTAATTTTAGATTAATTAATAATTCCCTTAATTCTTAGACTAAATAATAAAAAGAAAGTTAGTATTAGTACTTTTGGTTCTTTTGGTTTCGACAATCCTGTCTTGCCACTTAACTATACTACTGTTCGATAGGTGCGCTTGCCTCAATCGTTGTCATAGTTAGTTTTTTAGGCTCGATCATTCTTTATATAAGTTTTTAAGACTGACACATGATCAAGTTTTTGGCGCTATTGTCGGGGAACTAAAATATTAAGAACGCTCAATTTTTATTACTTTAGCCATTTTTATTTTTGCAATTTACTTTTATTTTTATTTTGCTTTTAACTTTACTAATTTTCCTTCTTTTATTTGTTCTTAGAAGGTACCTCTAGTTTATGACTAGAAGGAACCTGACGGGACCCCTAATTTACGACAATGATATTGAAGGTACTGTTCGTAGAAATCGTAGAGAAATAAGGCGAAGCTTAAATTACATAGAAGAAGAGCAAGAAGTCGAAATTAATACCACCGAAGAGATGGCTGAGAATAATCCGCTACCTCCAGAGGTGGCCGAAGATCATGCTCCTCGAACTATGTATGATTATGCTAAACCTAATTTAACAGGAACCGAGTCAAGTATTGTTAGACCTGCTACTGCTGCTAATAATTTTGAACTAAAACCTAACACAATTCAGATGATACAGCAATTTGTTCAGTTTGATGGTTTGCAGGATGAAGATCCAAACAATCACTTCGCAAATTTCCTATAATTTTGCGATACTTTCAAAATAAATGGCGTTTCTGATGATGCCATTTGTCTTCGGTTATTTCCCTTTTCTTTGAGGAATAAAGCCAAACAGTGGTTGCATTCTCTTCCACGAGGGTCAATTACTACATGGGAACAAATGACCGAAAAATTTTTATTAAAATATTTTCTGCCGGCTAAAATGGCCAAGTTAAAAAATGATATCTCTTCTTTTGTGCAGATGAATTTAGAAACACTTTACGATGCATGAGAGAGATACAAAGATCTATTGAGAAGGTGCCCAGACCATGGATTACCCTTGTGGCTACAGGTCCAAACTTTTTACAATGGTGTGAACCCCTCAATTAGGCAGTTAATCGATTCAGCCGCCGGCGGAACCTTGAATAACAGAACACCTGAGGCTGCCTATGAATTCATTGAAGATATGTCACTGAATAACTATCAGTGGCAAGTCACAAGGACCAAGCCAACAAAAGCAGCCAGTGTTTTCAACCTCGACGTAGTAACTATGCTATCAAACTAGGTAGAACTGTTAAATAAAAAGATTGATGGCGTATGTGATTCTTTGCAGGTACATCCAGTCATGCAGTGCAATACAAATAGAGGAGGGATGAGCAATACAGAATATCCACCTTACAACCCGAGCACTGAGAACGAGCAAGTTCACTATATGGGTAACAATTTTAAATCTCAAAATAACCCTTATAGTAATACTTACAATCCAAGTTGGAGGAACCACCCCAATTTTTCATAGGGTGGTCAAGGAAATCAGAGACAACAAACCCCTCCAAACTTCCAACAACAGCCCTACCCACAAGAAAAGAAGCCAAACCTTGAAGAGATGCTGACAAAATTCATAGCGGTATCAGAAACACGTTTCCAAAACACTGAGACAACACTAAAAAAATCAACAAGCATCGATTCAAGGGATCAAGAACCAATTAGGGCAACTCGCTAAGCTGATCTTTGAACGACCACAAGGCAGCTTGCCAAGCAGCAATGAAACTAACATAAAAGAGCAACTTCAAGCCATAACAGCTCAAGATAGTGTAGGGTTAGATGAGCCCACGGTAAGCTAAAAGAATGTGGTAAAGGAAGGTAAAGATGAGGTAAACTATGATAAGCCAAAACCGGTAATTAAAGAGTACCAACGACGTATACCGTACCCCGGTGTGATGAAGAAAGACAACACAGACGAACAGTTCGGTAAATTCCTTAAACTCTTAAAGAAATTACATATTAACTTACCATTTCTTGAAGCTCTTTAG
The DNA here is from genome assembly GCA_005393395.2 of Gossypium australe. Classification (NCBI taxonomy): domain Eukaryota; kingdom Viridiplantae; phylum Streptophyta; class Magnoliopsida; order Malvales; family Malvaceae; genus Gossypium; species Gossypium australe. The sequence goes on from SMMG02000027.1 coordinate 2,572,454, forward strand.
CAGATGCCAGATTCAAGAAAATTTTTAAAAGAGCTGTAAATAAACAAAAGGAAGTTAGATTAGGAATCGCATATGGAACTAAACGGAGTGTGCTCAGCAATGTTGCAAAACAAACTACCACAAAAATTAAAAGATCCAGGGAGTTTTACAATTCCATATTTAATTGGTAGTTTATTTGTTGATAATGCTTTAGCTGATTTAGGGGCAAGCATCAATGTTATGCCTTATAAATTGTTTAAACAATGATTGCTAGAATCAGAGTCTTAAAATTTATAAAGAGAATGACCGAACTTGCAAACTAACTCTGACAACGATTAAAGGCAAGTGCACCTATCGAACAGTAGTATAGCTTAGGCAAGACCGAATTGTCGAACCCAAAGGAACTAAAAGTACTAATACTAACTTTTTTTTATTATCTAGCCTAAAATAAGTGAAGTTGATTAGGTCTAATGACTACTAAGCTAAAGACGCAAAGACAAAAAGAATGAATTGGGAAATAACTTGAGGGAAAACTCAGTTGATTTAAGACGATACCCTCAGGAAGAATCCACCTAGACTTCAGTTGTTATCTAACACTGAACCATACGATTTATTCACTTGACTTGATCCGTAGGATTCCCTAATTTATATTAAACCCTCTCTCGAGGCGACTAACGTCTAACCCTAGGTTAATTAACGGAAATCTCTTTCTCACTTAATCACCCCCTAGAATAGCAGTAAATCGATCTATGGATTCCCATATTAGGTTTCACCCTAATTCGGCAAAATCTCGTCACCCTCTCTTTAGGTGCGCGAACGACTCCGCTTTAATTATGCTAGATCTATTCTTAAGCAGGGACTTTTGCTCCTTCACCTAAGAACATCTGACTTGAGTCAATATCCCGGAAACATTAACACAAGAATTAAGCGCACATAATTAAGAACAAATCAAGTATTTATCTTATAGTTCAGAAAACAATAACAAGATTCATTTAGGTTTCATCCCCTTCAGGTATATGAAGGGTTTAGTTCATAACAAATAAAGAAAACATCTCAGAAGAAAAGATAAAACAAAACATAAGAAATCCCTAAAACTCCCTCAAGGAATTGAAGGAGAGATTAGCCGTCTTGAGTAGAATTTCGGGTTCTAGAGATGGATCAGCTGGTTATCTTCGAGTGATCTCCACAACTCTGACGTTTTCGGCTTGGCTCCTTGGCCTAGCTAACCGCCTACCTTTCAAGTAACACTTAGGGGGTTTATATAGGCTCTTGGAATGTGTTTCTTCTCCCCAAAGTATCCAAATCCGAATGAAATTGCTCTTTGCCACGATAGGGGCACGGGCATGTCACACGCCCGTGTGACTAGTCTTCAAGCCGTGTTCGGACTTCTTTAATGAAGCAAGGCCGTGGGGTAAGGCCGTGTTCTAGATGATCAATGTGGCACGGCCGTGTGGGCTTAGGTCCAAGCCGTGTGGATTTTGTGATATGGCCCATTTACTCTGTTTTAGGCCCGTTTTATGTTCCTTTCATCCTCGGGTGCTTTCCTAGGTATAAGACATGAAAAGAAAGGATTAAGAGCACCTTTTTATATTAATCGAGGCTTAAATCATCCAAAAGCATACTAAATGTAAGATTAAAATATGTTGCTTTTACGGTTTATCAAACAACTAGGTCTAGGGAAACCCAAACAAACTAGGATGAGCATTCAATTAGCTGATAAAACTGTAAGAATTCCTAGGGATATAATTGAAGATGTTCTTGTGAAAATTGATAAATTCGTATTCCCAGTAGACTTTGTCGTTTTAAACATGGATGGGGACAATAGTATCCCCTTAATTTTAGGAAGACCCATTTTAGCAACTGCTAGGACTAAAATTGATGTCAGCGCAAGTGAACTCATACTTTGTGTATGTGACGAATCAATCAGTCTCCAGGCTCTTGGCTCGGCTAGGACATCGAGTAATCAAGGTGAGAAAATTAATTTTATTAATGACCATTCGGTTAAACCTTCTTTTCAGGAAGCACCACGGAACAACACAACTGAGCCAGACCCTAGACCTCATGCCAACAAGGAAATAACTCATGAGGAACGAAGGCTACAGATCGATGAGCTAGACGAGTTGAAGACACACTTCAAGGAGAAATTAAGAAGACACAAAGCAGAACCAACACCATTCCGGGGGACAAACAAATTTAAGATCGGAGATCAGGTATTGTTAGATAAGGCAGACCCTCGAATACCTCCTCCTGACCCTAACACAAACAAAGAAATCTCTTTTAGGGTACTCAAGGTTTTCCCATACGGAACAGTCGAGGTAAGTAATCCTATATTCGGCACTTTTAAAGTAGACGCTACTCGACTTGAGCTACATACTGATAAAAGGACTGATAGCATGAGGAAGGACTTTCAACTCCTAAAACCACCATGAATGTGCGAATGAGAGGTAAGTCTAGCTTAAGACTATAAACGAGCGCTTCTCGGAAGGTAACCCTAGTACTAACCCCATTAATTTTTACATTTTTTATTTTTACTCTTAATTTTACTTTTTAGTACCTAACTATAAACTAACCAAGTGCAGATTTTCATACCACACGGCCTTGCACACGGCTGTGGCCGTGGCTATGTGGATACCACGGATGTACGTACTGACATAGCAGAGATAGTACAAAACAAGACGAAAAATATCTTCAAGCCACGGGCCCTCAACTGAACACCACGGCCGTGCGATGCGGCCGTGGTCGACACTGTTTTAGCAACACAGGCGTGGCGACCTGCATATAGGCGTGGGAGAAACGAACGGAACATAACACGGCCGTGCAACATGGCCGTGTGATTCAACACGCCCAAGGTACACGGGCATGGGGATGTACCAGACCTGAAATTTCTATTTTAACCACCCTTCTCTCCTTCTTACCGACTCTCCACCCTTCTTCTTCCTTTACACTCCCCTTCTTTTTCATTATCATTGTAACACCCCAAACCCGGCCCAAACACCACGATCGGATCTGGCATGTCACTGAGAAGATTTATTAAAACATTTCACATCTTTGGAAAAACATTTGTTGAGTTTATACATTTTAACCGGAAAAACTTTGTAATTTGATAATGTACTCAAAATATAAATTTTATACAAAGCCTTTATGAATTAAAAACCGAAATTTAGTATACGCTTTAGTCTCAATTTTTATCGAATAATTCAAGCGTCTAAAAATAAAACCCAAAACCCAAAAACAAATATATAAAATAAATAGTCCGTGGCCTTATTACAATAAAATATAACCCAAACTTAATTCAAAATATTAAATGTAATTAAATAAAATAAAGTCTTTGGCAGTATCCAAAATGAGCTCGTGTATGGCCACCTTGCGTTCCTCTCCAGCCCGGTACTACTCTCTATGTCGATACCCTCACTCTCTATTTATAAACATGCATGTTTCCAAAACCCATCTTTAGAAAATGTTTTGAGCCCAAAACCCCAAAGCCGAGTTTTGAACCTCGCTCTGATACCAATTTGTAACACCCCAAACCCGGCCCAAACACCACGACCGGATCTGGCATGTCACTGAGAAGATTTATTAAAACATGTCACATCTTTGGAAAAACATTTGTTGAGTTTATACATTTTAACCGGAAAAACTTTGTAATTTGATAATGTACTCAAAATATAAATTTTATACAAAGCCTTTATGAATTAAAAACCGAAATTTAGTATATGCTTTCGTCTCAATTTTTATCAAATAATTCAAGCGTCTAAAAATAAAGCCCAAAACCCAAAAAAAAATATAAAATGAATAGCCCGTGGCCTTATTACAATAAAATATTAAATGTAATTAAATAAAATAAAGTCTTTTGCAGTATCCAAAATGAGCTCGTCTATGGCCACCCTGCATTCCTCTCCAGCCCGGTCCGATGCTTTAAGTGTCTCCTGAAAAATGTTAAATAATAGGGTGAGTCACGAGACTCAGTGTGCAACCCTCATGCACCATCAGATTAGGCCTTAGCCCCACAGAACAGATATCAAAACATGGAATAATAGAAATTATGCAAAGCCCAACCCAATCCTAGGTTTCCATCCGCTACACACCACCCTTACCTGCCAGTCACACCATTGGGGATTTCTACAATCAACCCACACCGCTACACACCATCGATGGTAGGCATGCTGCAGTTAGCTGCTCACCGTCAGATCATGGCAATAGCCACTACAACAGATCATGGAAAATAGCCACTACAACAGATCATGGCAAATAGCCACTATAACAGATCATGGCAAAAAACCACTACAACAGAACACTTCCCCTTTCATCAATCACCCAACCCCGTGCAATCACAGAAATCGGCAAGCGTACAAAACATATCATCAGCAGAAACATTCACTTATGAATGACAGAGATCACTAACCTGGTGATTCGCTTTTACCCTCCTCGGGTTTTCAACCGTTATGCTGGGATTTCGGCATTTAACAGGGTATAACAGATTTATAAGCATACTAATCAAGCAATCTAAATGGTGTGAGAATGTTACACACCTGATAACACGTAGTACTACTCTCTATGTCGATACCCTCACTAATCAGATCTACTGCCCTTTGTCTACAACTTTGCTCAAAAGCCGGAAGAACGCGAAGATAAGGCCTCTCCTATATTCGGCCAAGGGTTAGTGTTTTACCCGAATTATACGTTTAAATTAATAGATCTCTTTACCTTGAAATCCCAAAAGTAATACGATCCGAGTTCTACTGAACTCTGGCTTAAAAATCTAAAAGATTGAATCCTCTTCAAATCCCAAAATACCGCAAATGAAAGAAAACACGAGATTAATCCACCATGTAGCCATTCGGCTATGGTTTCTAAAGTCCAAAATAGATTGAAAGAATAACATATTCGACACTTACCTCTTCAGAAGATTTCGGCTACCCCTTGCAGGAAAATTCGGCAAACACCAGAGAAGAGATCTAGGAATTTCGGCTTTTAAGAAAATCCCGGAAAAGTATGAACAAGAGAAGGCTGATGCGTTTTCGGATTTTAGAAGAACTAAGTGAGGAGTTTCGGTTTCTGGCAGAAAAAGAGAAGATGAAAAGAAAACAAGAAAGAGGCTTGGAGATTTCGGCTAGGAAGAAAAAGAATGGAAAAAGATTTCGGCTTAATGGAGAAATCGGCACAAGAGAAAAAGAATCAAGAAGAGAATGAAATAAAAGGTTTCGGCTTCTGGAGAATTCAAAAGAAAAGATTGCAGAAAGCAACTAGGGTTTTGGCTTGTAGAAGAGAATGAGAGAAAAGATTGAGAGAATGGGGTTCAAATGCCGGAATTGAAGAGATATCCCCCTATTTATAGAAATTTCGGCCATCACCTAGCCTTGCAGATAAATCCTATCTTTTCTCCTTTATCTTAATCCATCCATATCTCCAAAAGAAACCGAGATAGCACCACCTCTTCCTTCTTTTATCAGCACATTATCCACATAATTTAAAACATAAAATCCACTAAATAATAGCCTTGTTACCGTCCAACCTACTCCTCCTTATAAGTGTCGAATTTGGCCTAAAAACATGGGCTCCAAATGGCCACAAATTGGGCCTCTCCCCTAGACTATTGACGCCAACTCCCTTCCCTCTTAGTGGCGCCATTTTGCCACTGGGCCACAAGCCCATTATGTCATTTAAACTCAGATACCACCTTATAAACATTATAGTGCCCAAGCAAGAATTTCACCAAGGCCTTGTCCACATCCTAAGCCCAATTTGAACCCTAACAGTTAAATTAACACATTAAACATATCCACACACTGAACGCATAGGCCCAAAAATTCAGGATGATACAATTCTACCCCCTTAAAGAAATTTCATCCTCGAAATTTCCAACTAACTACTAATCGTACTACCCAAGTCTCACCACTATGCTTTCGCTGTGCACTCTAATTTAATAATATATAAACATTGCACGCATACAATTTTTATACCCAAAAATATAGCATCCACACAAAACATACCCGACTTAATGGTGATTGAACAATCCCGAGCCTTATGCTCCTCAGACCCACATCTTAAACATGTTCTTGACTTCCTCCAACATTCACTCGAATATTCGCAAACTCGAAAGTTTGGACGTACCTTAACATGCTTCACAGAACGAGACTGCAACCCTATAAAACTACGATCTCTTTTTTTCTTACAGTCCACGCACCCAAACCGAATTGTTTCACCGATTTCTTTAACCTCCTTCAGTACCTCCCTAACTAGCTGAGTCAGCACATCAGTCCTAACACTTCCACGGCCTCGGCCGCGACCTCTTCTTCCTCTTCTAGCGCTCATTGTTGATTCTCGTATTATCTGAATTAGAAATTTTATGAATTATTAATTTCTTTCACTGATTAACCACGAACAGTCTTATGAATAGTAGTTTGAGAGTAGTTCTTTCGAATTCGTACCTATCTACAGTTTCAGTCTCAGATTTATCTCCTAATTCTAGAAACCACATACATTCAACCATCACACATCAACAAACATATAACATCCATGAACTCACATTCATCACATAAGGGTATCTTCGTTATTTCACTACCCAGGGGTTTTTCCGTAGTTTTGCCCTACAGGGTATTTTCCAAAATAGAGTATCTTGGTGATTTTCTTCGAATTAGAAATACTTTGGTACATTTTTTTCCTTTTTTTTTATAAAGCAATGGTATTTCGGGAAATTTAATTTTGCAAACCGGGTTCCTATTGTAAATCTAGGGGTTTTCAAGTAAATTTGCAAAACTGAGGTATTTTATAAAATCACAATTGTTTGGAAATTTTCACAAACCAGAGGTATTTTGGAAATTTGTCAACCGGAGTGTTTCGGTAATTGTCAAAATTTTGGTAGTTTTACAATTCTGGGGTATTCTGGGAAATTTTCACTAATCAAGTGTATTTCAGAAATTTTACAAAACTTGGGGGTTTTTTTTATTGCGAAATAGGGTGGCTGGTCCCTTTCGGGTTTTAAATTATAGATTTTGGCCCGTCAACAAATCCTTGTGGCTAAGGTGGACAGTCACTACGCACCAGGTAGGATTCCAGCAAAGAGGAGGTGAGTCACTAAGACTGCTTAAGTACCAAGCTCTCCCTGAATCAAGTCCTAGACATGCATATGCCTGTTGCCACACCCCAACCCAGCGACTTGTTCACGGGTTTGTTTAGTTGACTTAAGTCTTATGAGATTTAAAAAGTTGTTTAAGCTAAGCCTAGAGTCCATCAAGTTCTACTTAAGATAATCTACGTCCCTTAAAGCCCATCAAGCCCACATACATATATAACACACAATAAGTTCAGAATACTTACCTGGGGACTTGGGCCGGAGATGCAGGTGCCATGCCGAAAAACCAACCTGTATTTTATTTATAAACATGCATGTTTCCAAAAACCCATCTTTAGAAAACGTTTTGAGCCCAAAACCCTAAATCCGAGTTTTGAACCTAGCTCTGATACCAATTTGTAACACCTCAAACCCAGCCCAAACACCACGACCGGATCTGGCATGTCACTGAGAAGATTTATTAAAACATGTCACATCTTTGGAAAAACATTTGTTGAGTTTATACATTTTAACTGGAAAAACTTTGTAATTTGATAATGTACTCAAAATATAAATTTTATACAAAGCCTTTATGAATTAAAAACCGAAATTTAGTATATGCTTTAGTCTCAATTTTTATCGAATAATTCAAGCGTCTAAAAATAAAGCCCAAAACCCCAAAAAAAAATAAAATGAATAGCCCGTGGCCTTATTACAATAAAATATAACCCAAACTTAATTCAAAATATTAAATGTAATTAAATAAAATAAAGTCTTTTGCAGTATCCAAAATGAGCTCGGGTATGGCCACCTTGCGTTCCTCTCCAACCCGGTCTGATGCTTTAAGTGTCTCCTAAAAAATGTTAAATAATAGGGTGAGTCACGAGACTCAGTGTGCAACCCTCATGCACCATCAGATTGGGCCTTAGCCTCACAGAACAGATATCAAAACATAGAATAATAGAAATTATGCAAAGCCCAACCCAATCCTAGGTTTCCATCCGCTACACACCACCCTTACCTGCCAGTCACACTATTGGGGATTTCTACAATCAACCTACACTGTTACACACCATCGATGGCAGGCATGCTGTAGTTAGCTGCTCATCATCAGATCATGGCAATAGCCACTACAACAGATCATGGCAAATAGCCACTACAACAGATCATGGCAAATAGCCACTACAACAGATCATGGCAAAAAACCACTACAACAGAACACTTCCCCTTTCATCAATCACCCAACCCCGTGCAATCACAGAAATCGGCAAGCATACAAAACATATCATCAGCAGAAACATTCACTTATGAATGACAGAGATCACTAACCTGGTGATTCGCTTTTACCCTCCTCGGGTTTTCAACCGTTATGCCAAGATTTTGGCATTTAACAGAGTATAACAGATTTATAAGCATACTAATCAAGCAATCTAAATGGTGTGAGAATGTTACACACCTGATAACATGTAGTACTACTCTCTATGTCGATACCATCACTAATCAGATCTACTGCCCTTTGTCTACAACTTTGCTCAAAAGCCGGAAGAACGCGAAGATAAGGCCTCTCCTATATTCGGCCAAGGGTTAGTGTTTTACCCGAATTATACGTTTAAATTAACAGATCTCCTTACCTTGAAATCCCGAAAGTAATACGATCCGAGTGCTACTGAACTCTAGCTTAAAACTCTAAACGATTGAATCCTCTTCAAATCCCAGAATGCCGCAAATGAAAGAAAACACGATATTAATCCACCATTTAGCCATTCGGCTATGGTTTCTAAAAGCCAGAATAGATTGAAAGAATAACATATTCGACACTTACCTCTTCAGAAGATTTCGACTACCCCTTACAGGAAAATTTGGCAAACACCAGAGAAGAGATCTAGGAATTTTGGCTTTTAAGAAAATCCCAAAAAAGTATAAACAAGAGAAGGCTGATGCGTTTTCGGCTTTTAGAAGAACTGAGTGAGGAGTTTCGGTTTCTGGCAGAAAAAGAGAAGACGAAAAGAAAACAAGAAAGAGGCTTGGAGATTTCAGCTAGGACGAAAAAGAATGGAAAAAGATTTCGGCTTAATGGAGAAATCGGCACAAGAGAAAAAGAATGAAGAAGAGAATGAAATAAAAGGTTTCGGCTTCTGGAGAATTCAAAAGAAAAGATTGCAGAAAGCAACTAGGGTTTTGGCTTGTAGAAGAGAATGAGAGAAAAGATTGAGAGAATGGGGTTCAAATGCCGGAATTGGAGAGATATCTCCCCCATTTTATAGAAATTTCAGCCATCACCTAGCCTTGCAGATAAATCCTATCTTTTCTCATTTATCTTAATCCATCCATATCTCCAAAAGAAACTTAGATAGCACCACCTATTCCTTCTTTTATCAGCACATTATCCACATAATTTAAAACATAAAATCCCCTAAATAATAGCCTTGTTGCCGTCCAACCTACTCCTCCTTATAAGTGTCGAATTTGGCCCAAAAACATGGGCTCCAAACGGCCACAAATTGGGCCTCTCCCCTGGCCTATTGACGCCAACTCCCTTCCCTCTTAGTGGCGCCATTTTGCCACTAGGCCACAAGCCCATTATGTCATTTAAACTCAGATACCACCTTTTAAACATTATAGTACTGTAATATCTCGGGTTAGGGGCTATTTTTTTATTGTGACTTTGTTTGCATGTTATCGGCTTTCTATGTTGTTGTTCTTGGTGTTTTAGAGCTTAGTTGTAGGCTAGGAGAAAGCCTGAGTAGGTAGGAAAATTTTAGTTTTAAGCTTTATGTGAGAGGAGCTGAAGGAGCTGGGGTTTATATATTTTAATTGGTGAATTTTAGCACAAGAGTTGAGCTAGCAAAGTGGCAAAGCATGTGCCACTTGGAGCTTGTGGTTGGCGTCATATGCAAGGGGAGAGGTCTGGTGTTCAAGCTGCGAAAATCCCACATTTTGGCTTCCTTTTTGACGGCATGGAGGAGAGGAGTTGTTGGTAGTTCAAACTCTACCTTGGACTATGTCAACTCTTTCAAATGGAGGGTGGAGAGTGAATGTAGGAGGGAGACTAGTTCAACTAGTTTGAAATGGGTGGCTTGGAGTGTTTGTGGGTGTTTGGCTGAATGTTGGGGAGTTGTGGAGTGAGAGGCCGGTTGTGGTAAATGGGAAGTGGTGTGTGCCGAAATTCTTTTGGCAAGGGGAGTGCATTTTCGGTCAAAAGGGGGGGTGTCAAGCAAAGTCCTTTTCTTTTGTTTTGTTGGCCGAACGCTCTCTTGTTTTCCTCCTTTTTGTCATTTGTGTAAACCAAATTTGGTATTTTCCCTTCTCTACATTTTCTTCCTTTGTTGAACCTTGATAGCCGAAACTTTCACCTCCCAAACACCTCTATCATTTCTTTTGTTGCTCAAAACCGAAAGTCCCCACCTTCTATCCATCTTTTGTTTCCTCCTTTTTCCAAAACCCTTAGCCGTTTTCTCCAATTGCTCTTCTCATTTCTTTTGTGCCGAACCTATATTTCCATCTACATCTTCTTTCTCTCCTTTCACTCGAAACCGAACAAAGGTGGGTGTTAAACACCTTGGCCGAATCTCCCTTCTCTCCTAGTGTTGGTTGGCCGAATATTGTTGGTGTTAGGGTCGCGTTCTCAATCGTTTGGAGTAAGGTAAGTGCTTGGCCGAAGGGTCATTTCCTTTCTCTCTCGTTTTGTTTGATTTCGGTTTAATTAAGAGCCGAGTATGGCAACTATTGTTGGGCGTTAATCTTTTGTGGTGGGAACCAATTTCATGATAGGGCCTTGGATTGTGGTGGTGTTCGTGTGAAGCAGTCAATTGAAGCCTTTGGCTGTGGGCGACCGATTGGTAAGTAGTGGTAAGTGATTGGTTTTGTTGGGCTACTCTATTGGTTTCGTTAAGACAAAGTTTTGAAGGTCTAACTTTCCTCTTAATAGGGTGTGCCGATTGTTAAGAAGAACCACTGTTTGGTTCGAGATTTGGTAGGAAACCAAATCAAGGGGAAGGTAAGGGCTTGATATTGATCCCTTTGGTTTAAGATCTTTGGCCGAATGGTATAGATGCCTAATCCCTATTTGGCCGATTCTAGGTGCAGGGTAATCAAGGGGGCTTAAATCAGTTCGTTGGGTTAAGGCTTTCCGTTTAGCAGGTGTGTAACTAACACACTCTATACTTAGTAATATGTGTTAATAACCTGTGTTGTAATAAGTGAAACAGTGATGATTGTTATGATACCCGATAGGGTATGTTCACGGATTCGGGTAAGTCCGTAGCTTTACGAGTTCTATTGTTGATACATTTAATATTATGATCTATGCTATGTATGCTATGAGATGAAATGTTGGGCATGTTGGTATGAATCACATGGTTTGCATATTGTACATGAGTCAGTATGTCATGTATGGGTAATATGAGAGGAGGGGGAGTATGATATCCGTGTCTTTGGGACACTGTGTCTTTGGGACACCAGAGGTTTGGCACCTCCAGTGGTTTGGTACCACAGATGATATTGTGACTTTGGGTCACCAGAGGTTTGGCACCTCAGCGTCTCGTCCCAGTGGCTCAGTACCACGATGGGTTGGCCCCACAGTTGATTATACGGGATTGACGCCAGTGATTTGGTATCACACGATGGGTTGGCCCCATCATTGGATTTGTGACTGCGGTCACCAGTGATTTGGTATCACACTTGTGTCTTTGGGACACTAGAGGTTTGGCACCTCATTGCGACTCGTCCCTGTGGTTTGACACCACCGTGGGTTGGCCCCACTGCTGAGATACGGGATTGTCGCTAGTGATTTGGTATCACACGATGGGTTGGCCCCATCATTGGATTATTCGTGACTTTGGGTCACCAGTGGTTTGGCACCACATTATGGATATCGTGACTTTGGGTCACCTGTGGTTTGGCACCACCAGTGGTTTGGTACCACACGGGGTAGAGAAGGTGTTATGGATGGTTAGGAACGGGTGCATTAACTGTATCGCTATGTTATGTTGTGTGTTAGCATGTTGCATTATCGGGAGGAGGATTATGCACTGAGTCATATGACTCACCTTCTCCTTTGACTTTTCAGGTGACACTTAGTCGCGGACATGGAGCCGGGATGGACTCGAGGTGCTCATGCCATGCTTAAATAAGGGTTTGCTCAGACTTTATAAAATTTGGTACTTAAGCTTATTTAATACTGTTTGGGTTTTTATTTTGGTTTGTAAATGGCCTTTTAAAATTATGCTTTGCTATGGTTATGTTTAAAATAGATTCTTGATATGCCTTAATAAACTAGTTGGGTTAAATTTACTAAAACATGGAAAGACAACGGTTTCAAAACTACAAAGCGATATTTTAAACTATACCAACGGGTATCACACTAAGATTTGGAATAAAGGGAACTCAAATGTATTTCTAACTTAAACTTGATTTTCTACTAAGTCAAAGTGTTTTAGTAACAATAAGAAACAACTCGAGCTTCTAAATGAGACAATCTTGTTTTAATTTCATAATCGATTAAGTTTTCGAAATTTCTGAGTTTTCAAACAAAACATCAGTTTCAAACAATCATGCCCAAGATTTCTGCAAGTACAAGATTTATCAAAGGGTTTAATCAAACTTTTAAAACAGAAACCTACCTTCTCAAAATTCTGATTTTTCCTCGTAACATACCAGAGTCAGTCGGGGTATGCGGACCGGGTTTGGGGTGTTACAATTGTGGTATCAGAGCCAAGTTCAAAGGCTCGGCTGTGGGCCTGAGGCCCAAAATGTTTTCAAAAGTTTGTTTCAAGTGTTTGTTTTGAAATATATGGTTTGAAAGGCATGACACCGAGTCTCCGGCACCAGTTCGCCCAAGTGAGTACCCTTTTCTATTGCTTGATTTGGATGTGATGCGATATTATTGGATGATTTGTGGTAGTAAGATTACATTAGAATTGAGACTGATAGGATTCTGTGAACTCGCGGAAACAAAGCTTCTTTAATATTCATAAGATTTTGCTTTAAAACAAGTGGAATAAATACTGATTCATAAAACTTCTAAATCAGATACGTAGAGAACTTAGTCATGAGCGCTAGAGGTGGACGTGGTCGTGGACGAGGTCGTGGTAGGATGATGGTTTCTGAGCCCGTAGGATCTGGTCAGGGGTCAGAAAATGAGATACCGATTCCGCCACCAGCCGGAGGTGGTGAGTTTCAAGATCAGACTGGGGATGATGCAGTGTCACAGGCGATGCTGCGAGTGTTAGAAAGGGTAGCTGGAGTAGGAGGGGGTGCAGGAATTAGGAAATCTGTGCCTGAGCGACTCCGGGCAAACGGGGCCGAATTCTTTCGAGGTGTTTCTGGTATTGCTCCCAGCACAGCTGAGTATTGGCTGGAGGCAACAGAGCGGATCATGGATGATCTGGACCTGACTGCTGAGGAGAAGCTGAAGGGCATAGTATCGCTTCTTCGGGATGAGTCATATCAGTGGTGGCTCACGGTTCGGGACAGTGTGGCAGCAGAGGATCTGACATGGGATTATTTTAAGGCTGCGTACCAGAAAAAGTACATTGGAGCTAGCTACATCGACGCGCAACGAAAAGCATTTCTGAGGCTGGTCCAGGGGAGTAAGTCTATTTCCGAGTACGAGGCTGAGTTCTTGAAGCTGAGTCGGTATGCTAGGGGCATTGTGGCTACGGAGCACGAGAGGTGTGTTCGTTTTGAGGATGGTCTGAGAGACGAACTGAGATTGCTGATTGCTCCACAGCAGGAGCGCGAGTTTGCTGTCTTGGTTGAGAAGGCTAAGGTAGCCGAGGGTGTTAAGGAGTCGGTAAGGCAGGGCATGGACAGGAATAGGCATAAGAGGAGCTTTGGATCTTCTGGGTCAGCGGGTAATCCTCAGAAAAGGGCTAGGCAGAGTGGGCCGAATCAGTCTGGTAGGTTTGTTGCTGCTAGTCAGGGACCGCCGCGGTGTAACCACTGTGGGAAGTATCATTGGGGAGGTTGCTGGACTGGTGGAAAAGGGTGTTTTGAGTGTGGTTCTCTGGATCACCGTGTGAGGGATTATCCGCGTAAGTTGGTCAGGATTCAGTCTGAGGGTCAGGGCCGTACTCAGTTCAGGAATAATGGACCGCCACCGCAGAGGGGTCGTGGTAATGGCAGAGGAAGGAATGGTTCTGGTCGGGGCCGTGGAGCACCGGGCAGAGGTGCAGGTAGTTCTGAGGCCAGACAGCCTGGGTTGGTGTATGCTGCGAGGTGCCGAGAGGAGGGCGACGCACCGGACGTCATAACCGGTACGTTCTTGATCTTTGGTTCTCTATTTACTGCTTTGATTGATGTGGGTTCGACGCATTCTTACGTTGCTAGTAGCATAGTAGAGACCATGGACTTAGATTCTGAGATATCTTCTAGGCAGATGACTGTGATTAGCCCTCTAGGTCACTCAGTAGTAGTAGATAAGCTGTTTAGAGAGGTACCCCAAGAACTCCAAGGGGTAGTGTTTGCTGCTGATCTGATGGAACTACCGTTTGGGGAGTTTGATCTAATTCTTGGGATGGACTGGTTAGTCAAGTATCAGGCGAGATTGGATTGCGCGGCTAAGCGTATGGTTCTTAAGACGGTTGAGGGTAATGAAGTGGCTATGATAGGTAATAGGAGAGATTACTTATCTAATGTGGTATCTGCTCTGAAGGCTGAAAAGATGGTCAGAAAGGGCTGTGAAGCGTATGTGGTTCATGTTTATGCCTTGGAAGCTAAAGAGTCTGCTGTAGAGAAAGTTCGGACAGTTAAGGAATTTGCTGATGTGTTTCCAGAGGAGCTTCCGGGTTTGCCGCCGGATCGTGAGGTAGAGTTCGGGATAGATCTATTACCCGGGACTGCGCCAGTGTCTATTGCTCCGTATAGGATGGCGCCAAAGGAGTTAGTGGAGCTTAAGGCCCAGATCCAGGAGTTGTTGGATCGAGGTTTTATCAGGCCAAGTGTTTCGCCTTGGGGAGCGCCGGTACTCTTTGTCAAGAAGAAAGATGGTACGATGCGGATGTGCATAGACTACCGCCAGTTGAATAAGCTGATGATCAAAAACAAGTATCCGTTGCCACGGATAGATGATTTGTTTGATCAGCTGAAGGGTGCAGCGGTATTCTCTAAGATTGATTTGAGGTCTGGGTATCACCAGTTAAAGGTGAAGGAAGCGGATATCCATAAGACAGCGTTTCGGACTCGGTATGGGCACTACGAATTCCTGGTAATGCCGTTCGGGTTGACTAACGCACCGGCAGCATTTATGGATATGATGAATAGGGTGTTTCAGCAGTATTTGGATCAGTTCGTCGTGGTTTTCATAGACGACATCTTGGTGTATTCAAAGACCGAAAAAGAGCATGATGCGCATTTGCGTGTGGTACTGCAGATTTTGAGGGAGAAGCAGCTTTATGCTAAGTTCAGTAAGTGCGAGTTTTGGCTTAGAGAAGTGACTTTCTTGGGTCATGTAGTGTCAGCTGAGGGAATTAGAGTAGATCCTCGGAAGATTGAGGTAGTTTTGGATTGGAAGCCGCCGAAGTCAGTGGCTGAGATTCGGAGTTTTCTGGGTTTGGCAGGATACTACCGAAGGTTTGTAGAGGGTTTCTCGTTGATCGCAGCGCCAATGACCAAGCTGTTAAGGAAAGAGGTTCCGTTTGTTTGGACTGAGAAACAGCAGGAGAGTTTCGATAAGCTTAAGAAGATTTTGACAGAAGCTCCGGTTCTAATTCAACCTGAAGCCGGAAAAGAATTCACAGTTTACTGCGATGCATCACATACGGGGTTAGGTTGTGTGCTGATGCAAGGGGGAAAGGTTGTGGCTTATGCATCTCGGCAGCTGAGGCCACATGAGGTCAACTATCCGACGCACGACTTGGAATTAGCGGCTGTAGTCTTCGCGTTGAAGATCTGGAGGCACTACTTGTACGGAGAGAGATCGATAGTCTACACAGATCATAAGAGTCTGAAGTACCTTTTGACTCAGAAGGATTTGAATTTGAGGCAGCGTAGATGGGTTGAGTTGCTAAAGGATTATGACTGTTCGATTGAATATCATCCGGGCAAGGCTAACGTGGTGGCAGACGCGTTGAGCCGTAAGGTTGTTTCGGACCTAAGAGCGATGTTTGCCCATTTGAGTCTGTATGACGACGGGAGTATTCTGGCAGAATTGTAGGTTAAGCCTACTTGGGTTGAGCAGATAAGAGAGAAACAGTTAGAGGATGAGGTTTTGAGTGCGCAGAGGTTGCAGGTTCAGAATGGTGGTTTGGAAGGTTACAGTTTGTCTGGTGATGAGGTTCTGTGTTTCCAAGGTAAAGCTTTTATGCCTAAGGATGTTGAGCTGAGGCAGAAGATTCTTCAGGACGCACATAGCAGTCCATATGCTATGCATCCTGGAGGTAGTAAGATGTATAAGGATCTCAGAGAGCAGTTTTGGTGGCCGGGTCTGAAAAAAGAGGTGACAGAGTTTGTAGGGAAGTGTCTGACTTGTTAGCAGGTCAAGGCTGAGCATCAGTTGCCGTCGGGGTTGCTTCAGCCTGTGAAGATTCCTCAGTGGAAGTGGGAAAGGATAACCATGGATTTTGTCAGTGGATTACCTCTTACGCCAAGCAAGAAGGATTTAGTTTGGGTAATTGTGGATCGACTGACTAAATCAGCTCACTTTATTCCGGTGAGGGTTGACTACCCACTTCAGAAATTAGCAAAGCTGTATGTATCAGAGATAGTGAGGTTGCACGGTGTGCCAGTATCGATCATCTTGAATAGGGATCCCAGATTTACGTCAAGGTTCTGGAAAGCGTTGCATCAGGCTTTGGGTACTCGGTTGGATTTCAGCACGGCTTTTCACCTGCAGTCTGACGGGCAATCAGAAAGGGTTATTCAGATCTTAGAGGATATGCTAAGAGGTTGTGTTCTGGACTTCAGAGGTAGTTGGGAGGAGTTTCTACCATTAGCCGAGTTTGCTTACAACAATAGTTACCAAGCGAGCATCAAGATGGCACCATATGAGGCGTTGTATGGTAGGAAGTGTCGCTCACCTACGTGTTGGACGGAGTTAGGTGAACGTCAATTGTTGGGACCCGAGTTGGTAGCTGAGACTGAAGACAAGGTTAAGTTGATTCAGGCTCGATTGAAGGAAGCTTCGGACCGGCAGAAGTCTTACGCGATCTTAAGCGGAGAGATATAGAGTTTGCTGTGGGGGATAAGGTTTTTCTGAAGGTCTCGCCGTGGAAGAAAGTGTTGAGGTTCGGGAGGAAAGGTAAGCTAAGTCCGAGATTTATTGGGCCGTACAAGGTTTTGAGACGAGTAGGACCAGTAGCGTACTAGCTTGAGTTGCCTGCAGAGCTAAGTCAGATTCATGATGTATTTCACGTCTCGATGCTTCGGCGTTATCGTTCAGATCCGTCGCATGTGGTAGCAGTGGAAGAGATCGAGGTAAATCTAGATTTGACCATGGAAGAAGAGCCTGTGCAGATTCTGGATCGGGATGTGAAGGTTCTGCGTAAGAAGTCTGTGCCTTTGGTTAAGGTACTTTGGCGGAATCATGGCGTGGAAGAAGCGACGTGGGAACCCGAGGATGTGATGAGACAGCAATACCCGTAACTCTTCTGATCAGGTAATTTCGGGGTCGAAATTATTTTAAGGGGGTAGAACTGTAATATCCCGGGTTAGGGGCTATTTTTTTATTGTGACTTTGTTTGCATGTTATCGGCTTTCTATGTTGTTGTTCTTGGTGTTTTAGAGCTTAGTTGTAGGCTAGGAGAAAGCCTGAGTAGGTAGGAAAATTTTAGTTTTAAGCTTTATGTGAGAGGAGCTGAAGGAGCTGGGGTTTATATATTTTAATTGGTGAATTTTAGCACAAGAGTTGAGCTAGCAAAGTGGCAAAGCATGTGCCACTTGGAGCTTGTGGTTGGCGTCATATGCAAGGGGGAGAGGTCTGGTGTTCAAGCTGCGAAAATCCCACATTTTGGCTTCCTTTTTGACGGCATGGAGGAGAGAAGTTGTTGGTAGTTCAAACTCTACCTTGGACTATGTCAACTCTTTCAAATGGAGGGTGGAGAGTGAATGTAGGAGGGAGACTAGTTCAACTAGTTTGAATTGGGTGGCTTGGAGTGTTTGTGGGTGTTTGGCCGAATGTTGGGGAGTTGTGGAGTGAGAGGCCGGTTGTGGTAAGTGGGAAGTGGTGTGTGCGGAAATTCTTTTGGCAAGGGGAGTGCATTTTCGGTCAAAAGGGGGGGTGTCAAGCAAAGTCCTTTTCTTTTGTTTTGTTGGCCGAACGCTCTCTTGTTTTCCTCCTTTTTGTCATTTGTGTAAACCAAATTTAGTATTTTCCCTTCTCTACATTTTCTTCCTTTGTTGAACCTTGATAGCCGAAACTTTCACCTCCCAAACACCTCTATCATTTCTTTTGTTGCTCAAAACCGAAAGTCCCCACCTTCTATCCATCTTTTGTTTCCTCCTTTTTCCAAAACCCTTAGCCGTTTTCTCCAATTGCTCTTCTCATTTCTTTTGTGCCGAACCTATATTTCCATCTACATCTTCTTTCTCTCCTTTCACTCGAAACCGAACAAAGGTGGGTGTTAAACACCTTGGCCGAATCTCCCTTCTCTCCTAGTGTTGGTTGGCCGAATATTGTTGGTGTTAGGGTCGCGTTCTCAATCGTTTGGAGTAAGGTAAGTGCTTGGCCGAAGGGTCATTTCCTTTCTCTCTCGTTTTGTTTGATTTCGGTTTAATTAAGAGCCGAGTATGGCAACTATTGTTGGGCGTTAATCTTTTGTGGTGGGAACCAATTTCATGATAGGGCCTTGGATTGTGGTGGTGTTCGTGTGAAGCAGTCAATTGAAGCCTTTGGCTGTGGGCGACCGATTGGTAAGTAGTGGTAAGTGATTGGTTTTGTTGGGCTACTCTATTGGTTTCATTAAGACAAAGTTTTGAAGGTCTAACTTTCCTCTTAATAGGGTGTGCCGATTGTTAAGAAGAACCACTGTTTGGTTCGGGATTTGGTAGGAAACCAAATCAAGGGGAAGGTAAGGGCTTGATATTGATCCCTTTGGTTTAAGATCTTTGGCCGAATGGTATAGATGCCTCATCCCTATTTGGCCGATTCTAGGTGCAGGGTAATCAAGGGGGCTTAAATCAGTTCATTGGGTTAAGGCTTTCCGTTTAGCAGGTGTGTAACTAACACACTCTATACTTAGTAATATGTGTTAATAACCTGTGTTGTAATAAGTGAAACAGTGATGATTGTTATGATACCCGATAGGGTATGTTCACGGATTCGGGTAAGTCCGTAGCTTTACGAGTTCTATTGTTGATACATTTAATATTATGATCTATGCTATGTATGCTATGAAATGAAATGTTGGGCATGTTGGTATGAATCACATGATTTGCATATTGTACATGAGTCAGTATGTCATGTATGGGTAATATGAGAGGAGGGGGAGTATGATATCCGTGTCTTTGGGACACTGTGTCTTTGGGACACCAGAGGTTTGGCACCTCCAGTGGTTTGGTACCACAGATGATATTGTGACTTTGGGTCACCAGAGGTTTGGCACCTCAGCGTCTCGTCCCAGTGGCTCAGTACCACGGTGGGTTGGCCCCACAGTTGATTATACGGGATTGACACCAGTGATTTGGTATCACACGATGGGTTGGCCCCATCATCGGATTTGTGACTGCGGTCACCAGTGATTTGGTATCACACTTGTGTCTTTGGGACACTAGAGGTTTGGCACCTCATTGCGACTCGTCCCTGTGGTTTGACACCACCGTGGGTTGGCCCCACTGCTGAGATACGGGATTGTCGCTAGTGATTTGGTATCACACGATGGGTTGGCCCCATCATTGGATTATTCGTGACTTTGGGTCACCAGTGGTTTGGCACCACATTATGGATATCGTGACTTTGGGTCACCAGTGGTTTGGCACCACCAGTGGTTTGGTACCACACGGGGTAGAGAAGGTGTTATGGATGGTTAGGAACGGGTGCATTAACTGTATCGCTATGTTATGTTGTGTGTTAGCATGTTGCATTATCGGGAGGAGGATTATGCACTGAGTCATACGACTCACCTTCTCCTTTGACTTTTCAGGTGACACTTAGTCGCGGACATGGAGCCGGGATGGACTCGAGGTGCTCATGCCATGCTTAAATAAGGGTTTGCTCAGACTTTATAAAATTTGGTACTTAAGCTTATTTAATACTGTTTGGGTTTTTATTTTGGTTTGTAAATGGCCTTTTAAAATTATGCTTTGTTATGGTTATGTTTAAAATAGATTCTTGATATGCCTTAATAAACTAGTTGGGTTAAATTTACTAAAACATGGAAAGACAACGATTTCAAAACTACAAAGCGATATTTTAAACTATACCATCGGGTATCACACTAAGATTTGGAATAAAGGGAACTCAAATGTATTTCTAACTTAAACTTGATTTTCTACTAAGTCAAAGTGTTTTAGTAACAATAAGAAACAACTCGAGCTTCTAAATGAGACCATCTTGTTTTAATTTCATAATCGATTAACTTTTCGAAATTTCTGAGTTTTCAAACAAAACATCAGTTTCAAACAATCATGCCCAAGATTTCTGCAAGTACAAGATTTATCAAAGGGTTTAATCAAACTTTTAAAACAGAAACCTACCTTCTCAAAATTCCGATTTTTCCTCGTAACATACCAGAGTCGGTCGGGGTATGCGGACCGGGTTTGGGGTGTTACAAGTACCCAAGCAAGAATTTCACCAAGGCCTTGTCCACATCCTGAGCCCAATTTGAACCCCTAACAGTTAAATTAACACATTAAACATATCCACACACTAAACGCATAGGCCCAAAAATTCAGGATGTTACAATTCTACCACCTTAAAGAAATTTCATCCTCGAAATTTCCAACTAACTACTATAAATTTGATAATGTACTCAAAATATAAATTTTGTACAAAGCCTTTATGAATTAAAAACCGAAATTTAGTATATGCTTTCGTCTCAATTTTTATCGAATAATTCAAGCGTCTAAAAATAAAGTGAATAGCCCGTGGCCTTATTACAATAAAATATGACCCAAACTTAATTCAAAATATTAAATGTAATTAAATAAAATAAAGTCTTTTGCAGTATCCAAAATGAGCTCGTCTATGGCCACCTTGCGCTCCTCTCCAGCCCGGTCCGATGCTTTAAGTGTCTCCTGAAAAATGTTAAATAATAGGGTGAGTCACGAGACTCAGTGTGCAACCCTCATGCACCATCAGATTGGGCCTTAGCCCCACAGAACAGATATCAAAACATGGAATAATAGAAATTATGCAAAGCCCAACCCAATCCTAGGTTTCCATCCGCTACACACCACCCTTACCTGCCAGTCACACCATTGGGGATTTCTACAATCAACCCACACCGCTACACACCATCGATGGCAGGCATGCTGTAGTTAGCTGCTCACCGTCAGATCATGGCAATAGCCACTACAACAGATCATGGCAAATAGCCACTACAACAGATCATGGCAAATAGCCACTACAACAGATCATGGCAAAAAACCACTACAACAGAACACTTCCCCTTTCATCAATCACCCAACCCCGTGCAATCACAGAAATTGGCAAGCATACAAAACATATCATCAGTAGAAACATTCACTTATGAATGACAGAGATCACTAACCTGGTGATTCGCTTTTACCCTCCCCGGGTTTTCAACCGTTATGCCGGGATTTCGGCATTTAACAGGGTATAACAGATTTATAAGCATACTAATCAAGCAATCTAAATGGTGTGAGAATGTTACACACCTGATAACACGTAGTACTACTCTCTATGTTGATACCCTCACTAATCAGATCTACTGCCCTTTGTCTACAACTTTGCTCAAAAGCCGGAAGAACGCGAAGATAAGGCCTCTCCTATATTCAGCCAAGGGTTAGTGTTTTACCCGAATTATACGTTTAAATTAACAGATCTCCTTACCTTGAAATCCCAAAAGTAATACGATCCGAGTGCTACTGAACTCTGGCTTAAAAATCTAAACGATTGAATCCTCTTCAAATCCCGAAATGCCGCAAATGAAAGAAAACACAAGATTAGTCCACCATGTAGCCATTCGGCTATGGTTTCTAAAGGCCAGAATAGATTGAAAGAATAACATATTCGACACTTACCTCTTCAGAATATTTTGGCTACCCCTTGCAGGAAAATTCGGCAAACACCAGAGAAGAGATCTAGGAATTTCGGCTTTTAAGAAAATCCCAAAAAAGTATGAACAAGAGAAGGCTGATGCGTTTTCGGCTTTTAGAAGAACTAAGTGAGGAGTTTCGATTTCTGGCAGAAAAAGAGAAGATGAAAAGAAAACAAGAAAGAGGCTTGGAGATTTCGGCTAGGAAGAAAAAGAATGGAAAAAGATTTTGGCTTAATGGAGAAATTGGGACAAGAGAAAAAGAATCAAGAAGAGAATGAAATAAAAGGTTTCGACTTCTGGAGAATTCAAAAGAAAAGATTGCAGAAAGCAACTAGGGTTTTGGCTTGTAGAAGAGAATGAGAGAAAAGATTGAGAGAATGGGGTTCAAATGCCAGAATTGAAGAGATATCCCCCCTATTTATAGAAATTTCGGCCATCACCTAGCCTTGCAGATAAATCCTATCTTTTCTCCTTTATCTTAATCCATCGATATCTCCAAAAGAAACCTAGATAGCACCACCTCTTCCTTCTTTTATCAGCACATTATCCACATAATTTAAAATATAAAATCCCCTTAATAATAGCCTTGTTGCCGTCCAACCTACTCCTCCTTATAAGTGTCGAATTTGGCCCAAAAACATGGGCTCCAAACGGCCACAAATTGGGCTCTCCCCTGGCCTATTGACGCCAACTCCCTTCCCTCTTAGTGGCGCCAATTTGCCATTGGGCCACAACCCCATTATGTCATTTAAACTCAGATACCACCTTTTAGATATTATAGTGCCCAAGCAAGAATTTCACCAAGGCCTTGTCCACATCGTGAGCCCAATTTGAACCCCTAACAGTTAAATTAACACATTAAACATATCCACACACTAAACGCATAGGCCCAAAAATTCAGGATGTTACAATCATTCTTCTTCATTCCCCCTAACTTTAGATCTAACCACATCCATGTCGAAGAAATGGAAGAATCCTAGCACAGTCTCCCTCTGTGAGACCAATCTACATAAGTTCATGCCGGCCGCTTCATTAACTCGACAGGAAAAAGGACCTTTGAGTCCATTTAATTTTTCTTTTTAGTTACCCTTCTCCTTTATTTTCCTTTTCTTTATTTTCCTTTTCTTTATTTTCCTATTACTTAGTTTAATCTATTTTATTTCGTTTTCTTTTATTTAGGTTCTAAAGGCTGCTAAGGAATCACCACACCACGACCATAGCCACCCCACCACAGCCTTAGAAATCACACCCACCTCGCAAACCATCTAACAATAAGGACTCTTCGGTCCATTAATCTTTTCTTTTAATTTTATTTTACTTTCTATTTTCTTTCTCTTTATCTTTCTTGTCTTTAAAGATATATTTAGTATATTTTGAATTATTATTATTATTTCCTGGCTAATTCTTCACGAGCTTCCCAATTTTTTCATCTAGCACAGAGATTGTCGGCGGCCACCACACCACGACACTCCCAACTCAAGGAAGCCATCCAAATTCAGGAAATTTCACCTCTCCCTTTCTCTTAAATTTCATATATATCTTTGTACATTGAGGGCAATGTACATCTTAAGTGTGGGGGGTGAATATTTATTTCAAGAAAGTGCCTAACTTTCTGCATTATTCTCAAATCCTTGAATTATACCTTGTTCTTAAGTAATTTTCTCATATTATGAGTAGAATGAATTTCTTTTGAATCATGATTTTTATTGATATGTTTTCGAATAAGTCATTGAAAATTGTGCAGTAATGATTTAAACTTTAGGAGACTAGAGAATCAAGCATGATAAGTCTATTTTCAAAAAATTAAAATTTGCTAGGTTGTCTACCTGAATCTAATTATTACCTTGAAGTTTGAAATTTACAAGGTTGATATCAAAAACCCATAATTTGTGTGAGACTTTGAGCCTTTTAGAGCATACATTCTTTCGTGCTCACTTTTTGATTATGAGTATGTCAACATTGATTTATTATTCTAGAACTTGCTTCGATTATAGATGTCAAGACCATATTATTGATTTGATATACTGAGATGATAAAGGCACTTAGGATTTAACCCACTCACTCCACTAAAAAGCTTACCCTCACAATTAACCCCTAGTGAACCCCTTTGATCCTAACAACCTTTTTATTGATTCACCAACTAATATTAACCCAAAGCCCATCTTGTATTTGTTATCACTATTCCTTGACTACCTTTTTGTCGAGATTTGATTTTGAACAGTTTCCTAACTATTATATATTTTAGTTGTTAAAGTTCTTTCTCATTATTGTAACAATTTGTTCTTAAAAAAATCGAAGTATATTCATTATTAGTTCTTTAATTAAGTGAGCTTATATGTTTAAATTCCATATCTTGAAGAAAAATCTCGTATTAGTAGTATTACAAATTTTCAATTGATGTAATTATTTAAGATTAGTTCATTTTTCTAGCTAGGAAAATTGTCAATTCAATCTCGATTCTAACCTTCTAATTCAGCCTTTATCCACACCTTTAACCCAAGCCCCATTACAACCCTTTTTAAAGACCTTTTGATTTGTGTATCATCTCATTTTATAGTGGTGAAGATTTGATTTTCATGCAAGCCTATGGGATTAACTTTTCATGTTCGACTTTTGAGTACTTAATTTTGAACCTTAAACACTTTGAGTGATTTGAGTGAATCTCTTGTGAGGATGGCAACTCTTGTCGATTTTGAATTAAAGGTGATTATTTAGGTAAGGGGAAACACCTATGTTTTCATGCTACAAAAACTATGACTTTGATTGTTTGAATCTTTGTGAACCTTTTATTTAAATTATCAATGTATAAATTATCCTTGAATTATGATGAAACGTTATTGATGAATATTATGAATCAAGGAAGTTCATTTTAATTGTGAGTTAAGAATTTTGCTTGAAGACAAGCAAATGCTTAAGTGTGGGGGTATTTGATAAATCATAATATGAACATATTTTAATCCCACATTTAACATACTTTTGGATGATTTAAGCCTTGAATTGTGGAATTTGGTGCTCTTAATCCTTTGTTTCCATGTTTTATACTTAGGAAAGCACCGGAGGATGAAAACAACGAGAAACGGACCTAAAACAAATTAAATAGGCCAAATCAAGAAATTGACACGGCCTGGGCCCAAGACCACACGGTCGTGCCTCATCAACAGACCCGAACACGACCTGGCCACGATTCACAAGGGCGTGTGCCATGGGCGTGTCCCTACCGTGACAAAGAGGAATTTTACTCGGATTAGGGTACTTAGAGGCAAAGAAATCCATTCCAAAAGCCTATACAAACACCCTAGAGGCCAACCTTCAGGGGGCGTCCAGTGAGGCCGAAGAGCCGAGCCAGAGAGGCCAGAATTGTGGGATTTACTCGAATAAAGCCAGTTGATTCATCTCAAGAAGCCAAAATTATACTCAAGACAAAAGATCTTCCCTTCAATTTCCTTCAGAGGGTTTTAGGGTTTTTCTTATGTTTTGTTTTATATTTACTTCTGAGATGTATTCTTTTATCATTATGAACTAATCCCCTCAAATACCTGAGGGGGATGAAACCTAAGACGGATCTTGTTATTGTTTTCTGAACTATATGATAAATACTTGATTTGTTCTTAATTATGTGTTCTTAATTCTTGCTTTGATATTTCAGGATATTAATTCAAGTATTGATGTGCTTAGGCAGAGGAGGAATGGACTCTGTCTAAGAGTAGATCTAGCATAATTAAGCAGAGTTGATCGCAACCCTAGAAATAGGATGACAGAAATCTACTGGATTAGGGTCAAACCTAATATAGGAGTCCATAGATCGAGTTAATGCAATTCTAGGGGTTTTAATTAGAAAGAGATTCCAATTAATCAACCTAGGGTTAGACCTTAGTAGCCTTGAGAGAGGTATTAATATGCATGAGGGAATCCTACGGATCAAGTCAAGTGAATAAATCGTCTGGTTCAGTGTTAGATAACAAGTGAAGTCTAGGTGGATTCTTCCTCGGGTATTGTCTTAATCAATTAGTTTTTCCCACAAGTATTTCCCCAATTCATTCTCTTTGTCTTAGCATCTTTAGCTTAATAGATAGTTAATTTTAGATTAATTAACAATTCCCTTAATTCTTAGGCTAAATAATAAAATGAAAGTTAGTATTAGTACTTTTGGTTCCTTTGGGTACGACAATCCGGTCTTGCCACTTAACTATACTATTGTTCGATAGGTGCGCTTGCCTCAATCGTTGTCATAGTTAGTTTTTTAGGCTCGATCATTCTTTATATAAATTTTTAAGACTCTGACACACGATCACAAGGCTTATACATGGGCATGTGGATAGGCCGTATGTCCCTTGATATTTTAAATTTTCAAAACAGAATGCCAGTATACTCTACATGGGTAGAGACTGTAACAACCCGTTTTTGGTTAAATCAGAATAGTGGTTTCGGGACCACAAATTCTAAGTTAAATAATTATTTTATTATTATTTTAATGTTTACAGTATGATATCATGTTGGTGTAAAAATTTCGTTAAGAAATTTTATCGTTTAATTACTCAATTTGAGAAAAATGACTAAATCACATAAAATGCAAAAGTACTATTCTATTCGCTAAAGGTGTCAAATAGCTTTGGTTTTTAAATATGGTGGCCTTAAATGGTAACTAAACCATTTGAAATATGAGTGGACAATTTTGGACAACCACTAAATGATTTTTAAGTTATATTAATAAGGTTAGTTTAGTAAATTAGTAAATTAAAGTAAAATTTAATAAAACAAATGAAATATTTCTTTCATTCATCTTCTTGGAACCGAAAAATAGGGCTAAGAGAAGCCATTTTTGGTGTTCAAGCATTCGGTCACTTCATTACCTATTTGTAAGTCCGTTTTTGCTCGGTTTTTAATGATTTCTATGTTTTTGAGATCGTTGCTTCGTATTCTAACTAGCCCATACCCTAGATTTCGAAATTGTTAAAGGTTTATCATGTTGCCATTGTTGAATGCTTGAATAATTTGATGATTTATGATAGATTTGGAAGGTATAATGTTAGATTAATAGCTTTTGTAAATTGATTTTTGACAAAAATGTCAAAAATGGATTAAATTGAGAAAATGTGAAATGTGGTGGTTAAAAGTGTGAATAAATTGAAAATATGGGCTGGCATGAGTTTGTACTAAATTGCATGAATTTGCAATTTTATGTGATAAGGCCTAAATTGTAAAAATGTGAAAGTTTTGGGGCAAATGTGTAAAATAACCCTAATGTGTGTCTTGGACTGAATTGAATAAATATAAGAATAAATAAGTTGATTTTGATTACTTATAGATCAAGAAAAGAGGAATTCGGACTTAGATCGGGGGAAAAGCAAAGTAATTGAATAGTCAGTCCGTTTCGTCATTTCCGTACACGAGGTAAGTTCGTATAATTGAACTTAAATGTGTATTCATTTATTTGATGGAGGAAATTGAGATAGCATTTATCTTATTAGTTAAATGCTGAGATATTAAATTAAATGTACGATTTAAGTAAGGTAAGTTGCCAAATAAGACCATAGCTAGGCTATGGCAATCGGATAATAAGACCATAACCGGGTTATGGCATGTGAATGTAAGACCACGGTAGGGCCTTGGAAATGTATGTGTAAGACTATAGTTGGACTATGGCATCGGAAAATTGGTGTATTTGTCTTGTAAGCATTTACAAGCCGGAGTGGTTTGTTAAGAGAATTGTTGAGAAATGGATAAGTATCAGTACAGGTACGTACAAAAAACTATTCGAGTAACTAGTTAAAGAAAGTTGAGAAATTATGAGTTACTATATAGTTAAATTTTATGTTAACTTAGTGATTGATGGTTTAATGCAGTATATGTTATCTATTTGAAATGCTAATGAATGATGAGAGTATTTCATATCTATATACGAACTCTCTAAGCTTTATAGCTTACTTTGTTTATTTTCTTCTATGTTTGTATAGTATTTCGAAGCTAGCTCGAATCCGGGGATCGTCAGGGACTTCATTGCACTATCGGACATCTATCTTGGTACTTTTGAAATGTGTATATATAGTATATGGTGTAACACCCAGAAAATTCTTTATAATTTAGTTTCGTATGTTTGTGACATAAATACATGTCTACTTCAGTAGTTAAGTGTCCTGGAAAGTGTCTGAGAGGTCCCAAGTTCAAGCCTTAGCTTGGAAATTTTTTTTGTTTTCAATTGAATAAACCGCTATCTTTAGCTAGTAGGCTTATAAATAAATGTTAGTAAAACATGTCAGAATGGGCCTGCTGTTCTGGGGAATAAGTGGTGTGTTAAAATGCTAGAGGTCTTGGGTTCGAGCTGTGCTTGAGTACTATTTTTGGTAGTGGTGCCATGTAGTGTTTGAGCTGAACTGAAATGTTGAAGTAGTGGAGGTGTAGTGGGAAGTGTGGAGAGTAAATTAAGGGATTTGGATGGGAGTGGTTGGACGGTTTTAGGAGAAATTTGAGGGATTTGGGGGATAATGGTGCAGAAATCTTCATTTTTATTATTTTGGTTTTTTTCATATCCCCAAAGTTCTTTTTTCTTCTGCCATTCTCCTCCTCCAGTTCTGTCGAACCTCTTCCAAAATTTTCTTCTTCTTTTCCATTCTTGCCGATTTTGGCCATTAGTTTACCCCTTTCTCTTTTCGTTTGCCGAAAGTTGCCTCTTTTCTTGCCGACTTCTTCTTCTTCTTCCTTCACTGTGCCGTCTTTTTCCCTTCTCTTTACTGTCATCCTGTTGATTATTGCACTCTGTCGAATTTTATTTCTCTTGGGTTCTTTCTGTTGTTGTTCAAATAGTGCCATTCTCGTTCTTTATTTCCGTGCATTCGGTAAGTTTAGGTAAAAACTTGGTTTAGATTGTTCTTGTGAATATTTGTTAAAGAGGGGATTTTGACTGGTTTGCAGGTACTAATCGAGGGGCCAATGATTGTTTCTCAACAGCTTAAGTGTAGGGATTCGGTTGTTCAAACAAGGGTAGATTTGCCGATCAATTGGATAGGCATCTTGAATAGGGTTCGTTTAACTTAATTATCGTATAAGTAATTAATTCGTGCTTCTCGTTCAATTGCAAAGTCTTGGAGTGCTCAGGAGCACTTTTGTAAAGAAACAGAACCAGGTGTGTAACCACATCACTGAAAATGAGTTCCCGATGAAAAGCCAAAAAAGCATACTGTCGACGCCACACAGGCGTGTGGTAGCACGTGTGGTAGGCCGTGTGAAGGGACATGGCTGTGTGATCGACAAACCAGGCCATGCGCGCATGACACGGGCGTATGACATGGTCGTGTGATTGCCGGCAAGGCCGTGTATGAGACACGGGCTTGACCAATTGGGCTGTGTGGGCCACACAGGCATGTGGGCCCATATGGGTGAACCACACGGGCATGTGGGATGTTGGGCCAGGCCGTGTGATCCATACGGCCAAGGCCAAATTGGGCTGTGGGGGCCACACGGGCAGACAACATGGGCGTGTGAGCCCATTTTCACTGATTTATTGCTAAGGTTACACGGGTCGCCCGAGACGACTGTGAACCTACTATAGGGTCAGTAAGATTACCTAGACCCCTAAATGAATGACTGTTATATCCATACTTGATATGTATATATATATGACTATATATTGAGCATGATGTTTGTACTGTACTATATATATGTGATATACCATGATTGGGCATGACATAACTGTATGATGCATTGCATAGGGATAGGTTGATATTGATTGGAGGAAGTGTACTGAAAGGCTTCGAGCCAAATTTACTAGCAGCACAGCGGCAAATTACTGTCTAGTGTCGCATTCGATACTATTTGGAGTGTAGGGATGGGTAGGTTGATTATATCCCCACATGGAGTGTAGGGTTGGACGGAGATGGAGTGTAGAGGCTGGTTGGGTAGGATTTTCTAATTGCATATCTGTTACTGTTACTGTATTGTGATGGGCTAAGGCCTTAATGCATACTGTTACTGAAATGGGCTAAGGCCCAAACTGGACTGATACTGATATTGAAAAGTGGCTTAGTCCCAGACTGTGATTATTTGTATATTGACTGTTTGTTTTGTAGGGGGTTACACACTGAGTTTACAAAAACTCACCCTTTCATTTAATCTGTACAGGTAATCCCTAGACATAAGCGGATCGGTGTGGCGGAGGACTCAATGGTAGCCACACAACTCCTTTTATACTATTTGATACTTAATCATGATTTTAAGCTTATGTGGGTATTTTTCTGTAATAATGGCTTCTACGGATTTTTGGTTTAAATTTGGATTTTATACTACCTTATGTTTTATAACTGCTAGTGGTAGGAGAAACTCAGTTTCCAAAAGAGATGAATGTTTTATCAAAATACTATGCACACGCAAACTGTTTTAAAAGCTTCCACAAAGTATAACGTTTTGGGAAATGAATGACGATTCATAAATAATAACGTTTTGAAAATGGATAATGTTTTGAAAAAAAATGACACGAGTTAGAGTTAACATAAGATAATGAAGAGTGGTTTGAACGAAGAAAAGGTCTTAGTGTAGTTGCGATTTCAAAAACATTATCACGTGACATCGCCAGATTCAGCCATAACGTCTAGGCCGGGTTTGGCGTGTTACATTTAGTGGTATCAGATCTAGGTTGCAAAACTCGACTGTGGATTTAAGCTTTGAAATTTGGTTTTCTTTTAAAGCACTGATTTTCGGATGATTGAAATATCTTTCACAGTATGTGTGGTACACCGAGTCTCCGGCGTCGATCTCGTAAGTTCACTGAAACTGTTATATTTTCTTAATTGAAACTGCTATAGATAGTATATACTACAACTCCTATATATAGACTGCACTGAAAACATTCAAGATTAGTGTATACCGATACTGTAGTAAAACTGATAGACACTGCATTGTGCGAAATCAAACTTTACACTTTTGGTATTGCCTCTCATAAGATATATGTTAATCAATACTGAAAATGTAAAATGATGCATAAAACTATTAATACAGAAAAATTGCAATTAGACAATGAGCGCAAGAGGTACTCGTGGACGAGGTACAAGAGGCCGTGGTAAGACATCGGCTTCGCCTGTGACTGAGGCTGGGTCTCATGATCGAGCGGCTGGGGACGACGCACTATCCCATGCTATGTTAAGGATTCTGGAGAGGGTCCCTGGCACCGATACTGGAGCTGGAGGCTGAGGGTCGATTACGAAACGACTCCGGTCCAATGTAGCCGAGATTTTTAGGGGTATTGCTGGAGTTGCCCCTAATGTGGCTGAGTACTGGGTAGAGGCCACAGAGAGAATTATGGATGACCTGGACTGCACACCCAAGCAAAAATTAAAGGGTGTTGTATCGCTGCTATGAGATGAGGCATATCAGTGATGGCTCACTGTTAAGGAGGGCACTTAGCCTGATCGATTGACCTGGAAGTTCTTCAAAATTGCCTTTCACGGAAAGTATGTGGGTGCCAGTTATGTGGATGCCCATAGGAGGAAGTTCCTAAATCTGACTCAGGGGGATAAATCAGTGGCCGAGTATGAGGTTGAATTTCTGCGACTAAGCTGCTACACGTGTGGTATGGTGGCAACTGAGTATGAGAGGTACGTTCGCTTCGAGGATGGCCTCAGGGATAATCTGAGGTTTCTGATAGCTCCACACAGAGAGCAAGACTTTGCTGCACTAGTCGATAAGGTGAAGATCGCCAAGGAAGTGAATCACACTGAATACCAAAACAGAGAGAGAGGCAAGAATAAAAGGGATTCAGAGCCATCTAGTTCTGTTTAGAGGCCTAAGAAAAAGGCCAGAGTTGATGGATCGGTCAGAGTTGAGACTCCTATTGCTACTATTGGACAACCACCATGTACTGCCTGTGGTAGACGCCATCAGGACGAGTATTGGAAGAGAACTGGGGCTTGTTTGGGTGCAGTTCATTAGAGCACCGCATTAGAGATTGCCCACGAAGATCCGATTAGATGCAAGCTTCTGGCATGGGTACTACACCACTGAGAGTAGTTCAGCAGCCACCGAGAGGTCGTCGTCAGGCCAGTGGTGGTAACGGTCTGGGCCGTGGTCAGAGAGCACTGGGCAGAGGTATTGGTCACACTGAGGTGAGACAACCGGCTCTAGTTTATGTTGCTCGTCATCGAGAGGATGGAGATGCTCCAGACGTCATTACGGGTACGTTCTTTATTTATAATGTATCTTATACCTCACTGATAGATATAGTATCCACTCACTCCTATATAGCTTGTACCGTATCTAAAAACTTGGGTATACTGGTTGAGAGCACTACGTGTGAAGTCACTGTACTAAGTCCGTTGGGGCAGTCAATAAGGGCTAACAAACTGTTTAAAGATGTTCATCTAGAGGTTCAAGGAGCTATCTTTTTGGCGGACCTGATGGAACTAGCTTTTGGAGAATTTGATCTAATACTGGGAATGGATTGGTTAGTCAAACACTGAGTGAGCTTAGATTGTGCCACAGAAAGGGTTGTACTGAGAACTGAGGAGGACAGCCAGGTAGTCGTAATTAGGGAGCGTCGAAACTATTTATTGAATGTGATTTCTGCATTAAGGGCCGAGAAGTTGGTCCGTAAAGGATGTGAGGCGTATCTGGCCCACATCAGCTTTTCAGATTTTAGGGATTCTTCGGTTAAAGATATCATAACAGTTAAGGATTTTTCAGGAATATTTCTTGAGGAGCTACCTGGGTTACCTCCAAATTGTGAAGTAGAGTTTGGGATTGAGCTCCTTCCTGGTACAGCTCCGGTGTCCATCGCCCCTTAAAGAATGGCAGCGAAAGAGCTTGTGGAGCTTAAGGCCCAGATTCAAGAGTTACTGGATTGTGGGTTCATCTGCCCTAGTGTGTCTCCGTGGGGAGCACCAGTTTTGTTCGTGAAAAAGAAAGATAGATCCTTATGTATTTGTATTGACTACCATCAACTGAATAGGCTGACCATTAAGAATAAATACCCCCTACCGAGGATAGATGATATGTTTGACCAGTTCTGAGGAGCCTCGATTTTCTCCAAGATTGATCTACGATCAGGATATCATCAGTTGAGGGTTAAGGAGACTGATGTGCACAAGACAGCATTTAGGACTCGATACGGTCATTACGAGTTCCTAGTGATGCCATTTGGACTTACAAATGCACTAGCAGCTTTTATGGATCTGATAAACCGAGTATTCCAACCTTATCTAGATCAGTTCGTAGTGGTATTTATTGACAAGATACTGGTCTATTCGAAGACTGAGGATGAGCACGATGAACATTTCAGAGTGGTTCTACAGATTCTGCGAGAGAAACAACTGTACGCCAATTTCAGTAAGTGTGAATTCTGGTTACGTGATGTACCGTTTCTGGGACATGTGGTTTCTGCTGAAGGGATTAGAGTCGATCCTCGAAAGCTTAAGGCTATCTTAGATTGGAAGCAGCCTAAGACTGTATCTGAGATCCGCAGTTTTCTGAGACTGGCAGGATATTATCGACATTTTCTAGAGGGGTTTTCACTGATCGCCGTACCCTTGACTAAGCTGCTACGTAAGGGTGTGCCGTTTAACTTGACTGATTCACAGCAAGAGAGCTTTGAGAAGCTCAAGACTGTACTGACTGAGGCCCCTATTCTGTTAAAGCCAGAGTCTAGAAAGGAGTTTACTATTTACAGTGATGCATCACATGCCGATTTAGGATGTGTGTTGATGTAAAAGGGTAAGGTGGTAACGTACGCGTCACGTCAGCTTAAGACTCATGAGGTGAATTATTTGGCACATGACTTGGAGTTGGCCCCTGTGGTATTTGC
Organism: Gossypium australe; assembly: GCA_005393395.2. Classification (NCBI taxonomy): domain Eukaryota; kingdom Viridiplantae; phylum Streptophyta; class Magnoliopsida; order Malvales; family Malvaceae; genus Gossypium; species Gossypium australe. The sequence continues at coordinate 2,606,424 of SMMG02000027.1, forward strand.
ACTGAAAATCTGGAGGCATTATATGTATGGTGAGAAGTGTATCATTTACACCGATCACAAGAGCCTCAAGTACCTCCTCACTCGGAAATAGCTGAATCTTAGGCAGCATAGATGGATTGAGCTGCTTAAGGATTACGATTGTACCATCGAATACCATCCTAGTAAGGCCAATGTGGTGGCCGACGCACTGAGCCGTAGGGCTATGACTGATCTGAGGGCGATGTTTGCTCGTCTCAGTTTATTCGATAATGGTAGTCTGTTGGCTGAACTTCAGGTAAAACCGATGTGGATAAAGCAGATTAAAGGTAAACAGTTAGAGGACGAGTCTTTGGGTCTTCCCTTCCGACAGATTGAGTGTGGGAATACTATAAATTTTGGATTGAATAGCAAATGAGGTACTTTACTTCCGTGGGAGAATCTGTGTACCGAAGATACTGAGTTGAGGCAGTCTATACTACTAGAGGCGCATAGTAGCCCTTATGCTATGCATCCTGGCGAAAACAAGATGTATCGAGACCTTCGTGAGTTATACTGGTGGCCATGTCTTCAACGAGAGATTACTAAATTTGTGGCCAAGTGTTTGACATGTCAGCAGGTTAAGGCTGAGCATCAGTTACCTTCGGGATTGTTGCAGCCAGTCAAGATTCCACTTTGGAAGTGGGAGCGTGAAACTATGGACTTCATTAGTGGGTTACCCCTTACACCCACTAAGAAGGATTCTGTATGGGTCATCGTGGACCGATTGACCAAGTCCGCCCACTTCAGACCGGTTCGTACCGATTACTCTCTACAGAAGCTAGCTAAACTATATGTGTCTGAGATAGTGAGACTGCATGGGGTACCGGTTTCGATAATATCTGATAGGGATCCTCGCTTCACATCTCGGTTCTTGAAGAAGCTACATGAAGCTCTGGGTACAAGGTTGGACTTCAGTACTGCGTTCCATCCTCAAACAGATAGACAACCTGAGAGGGTGATTCAGATATTGGAGGACGTGTTGAGGAGTTGTGTGATTGACTTTCGAGGCAGTTGGGAGGATTACCTGCCACTAGCGGAGTTTGCTTATAACAATAGCTATCAGTCTAGCATTCAAATGGTACCTTACGAGGCACTATATGGTCGTAGGTGTCGCACACCTTCATGTTGGGCTGAGTTGGGCGAATGACAGGTTTTGGGCCCTGAACTAGTTTTCGATACCGAGGACAAAGTTAGATTGATTCGAGACCGACTGAAAGCAGCATCAGACAAATAGAAGTCCTATACAGATCTGAAGCGTCGAGAGATTGAGTATTCTGTAGGGGACTTTATTTTTCTCAAGGTCTCGCCATGGAAGAAGGTACTGAGGCTTGGACATAAGGGCAACTTGAGCCCTAGGTTTATTGGGCCTTACCGCATACTGAAACGTGTGGGACTGGTTGCCTACCAGTTGGAGTTACCTCCAAAGTTAGATCAGATTCATGACCTGTTCAATGTCTCTATGTTGAGGCGCTACCGCTCTGATCCTAAGCATATTGTTTCTGTTGAGGAGATCAAGGTTAGGCCATATCTAAAATTTGAGGAGGAGCCAGTCCAGATATTGGATCACAATGTAAAGGTTTTAAAAAGAAAGTCTATTCCACTGGTTAAAGTTCTTTGGTGTAATCATAGTTCTGAGGAGGCCACGTGAGAGCCTTAGGATGCGATGCAATAGCAATATCCCCATCTGTTCTGAACAGGTAAACTTTCGAGGCCGGAATTTTCTTTAAGGGGGTAGAGTTGTAACACCCAGAAAATTCTTTATAATATAGTTTCGTATGTTTGTGATATAAATACATGTCTGCTTCAGTAGTTAAGTGTCTTGGGAAGTGTCTAAGAGGTCCCAAGTTCAAGACTTAGCTTGGAAAAAATTTTTGTTTTCAATTGAATAAACCTCTATCTTTAGCCAGTAGGCTTATAAATAAATGTCCGTACAACATATCAGAATGGGCCTGCTGGTCTAGGGGATAAGTGGTGTGTTAAAATGCTAGAGGTCTTAGGGTCGAGCTGTGCATGAGTATTATTTTTGCTAGTGGTGCCGTGTAGTGTTTGAGTTGAACTGAAATGCCGAAGTGGTGGAGGTGTAGTGGGAAGTGTGGAGAGTAAATTAAGGGATTTGGATGGGAGTGGTTGGACGATTTTAGGAGAAATTTGAGGGATTTGAGGGATAATGGTGCAGAAATCTTCATTTTTGTTATTTTGGTTTTTTTTTCAAATCCCCAAAGTTCCCTTTTTTTCTGTCGTTCTCCTCTTCTAGCTCTATCGAACCTCTGCTGAAATTTTATTCTTCTTTTTCATTCTTACCGATTTTGGCCATTGGTTTACCCCTTTCTATTTTTGGTTGCCGAAAGTTACCTCTTTTCTTGCCGACTTCTACTTATTCATCCCTCACTGTGCCGTCTTGTTCCTTTCTCTTTGCTTCCATCCTGTTGATTATTGCACTCTGCCGAATTTTGTTTCTCTTGGGTTCTTTCTGTTGTTGTTCCAATAGTACCATTCCCGTTCTTCATTTCCGTGTATTCGGTAAGTTTAGGTAATCGTTTGGTTTAGACTGTTCTTATGAATATTTGTTAAAGAGGGGATTTCGGCTGGTTTGCAGGTACTAATCGAGAGGCCAGTGATTGTTTCTCAACGGCTTAAGTGTAGGGCTTCGGTTGTTCAAACAAGGGTAGATTTTCCAATCAATTGGATAGGTATCTTGAATAGGGTTCGTTTAACTCGATTATTGTATAAGTAATTAATTCGTGCTTCTCATTCAATTGCTAGGTCTTGGAGTGCTCAGGAGCACTTTTGCAAAGAAACAGAACCAGGTATGTAACCACATCACTGAAAACGAGTTCCTGGTGAAAAGCCGAAAAAGCATACTGTCGATGCCACACGGGCGTGTGGTAGGCCGTGTGGTAGGCCGTGTGAGGGGACATGGTCGTGTGATCGATGAACCAGGCCGTGCGCGCATGACACGGATATGAGACACGGGCTCGACCAATTAGGTCGTGTGGGCCACACAGGCATGTGGGATGTTGGGCCAAGCCATGTGATCCACACGGCTATGTCCAAATTGGGTTGTAGGGGCCACACGAGCGTGTGGACCCACATGGGCAGACAACATGAGCGTGTGAGCCCATTTTCACTGATTTATTGCTAAGGTTGCACGGGTCGCCCGAGACGACTGTGAACCTACTGTAGGGTCGGTAAGATTACCTAGACCCTTAACTGAATGACTATTATATCCATACTTGATATGTATATATATATATATGACTGTATATTGAGCATGTTGTTTGTATTGTACTGTATATATGTGATATACCATGATTGGACATGACATAACTGTATGATGCATTGCATAGGGATGGGTTGATATTGATTGGAAGAAGTGTACTGAAAGGCTTCGAGCCTAATTCACTGGCAGCACAGCTGCAAATTACTGTCTAATGCCGCATTCGGTACTATTTGGAGTGTAGGGATGGGTGGGTTAATTATATCCCCACATGGAGTTTAGGGTTGGACGGAGATGGAGTGTAGAAGCTGGTTGGGTAGGATTTTCTGATTGCATAACTGTTACTATTACTATACTGGGATGGGCTAAGGCCCTAATGCATACTGTTACTGAAATGGGCTAAGGCCCAAACTGGACTGATACTGATACTGATACTGAAAAGGGGCTTAGTCTCAGACTGTGATTATTTGTATATTGACTGTTTGTTCTGTATGAGGGTTACACACTGAGTTTACGAAAACTTACCCTTCCATTTAATTTGTACAGGTAATCCCCAAATATAGGCAGATCGTTGTGGCGAAGGACTCGGCTGTGGCTACACGACTCCTTATATACTGTTTGATACTTAATCATGATTTTAAGTTTATGTGGGTATTTTTCCGTAATAATGGCCTCTACGGATTTTTGGTTAAAATTTGGATTTTATACTGCCTTATGTTTTATAACTTCTAGTGGTAAGAGAAACTCGGGTTTTCAAAAGAGATGAATATTTTATCAAAATACTATGCACATGCAAATTCTTTTAAAAGCTTCCGCAAAGTATAACATTTTGGGAAATGAATGACGTTTTGAAAATGGATAACGTTTTGAAAACAAATGACACGAGTTGGAGTTAACATAAGATAATGAAGAGTGGTTTGAACGGAGAAAAGGTCTTAGCGTCATTGTGATTTCAAAAACACTATCATGTGACATCGCCAGATTCGGCCATAACGTCTAGGGCGAGTTTTGGGTGTTACATATGGCATGTATAGGCTTGAGTCATTTTGGTATGTTTGATGAACATGTAATTAGGCCATTTGAGTTGGCTTGTGATGGTGAATTTGATGTTTTTTATAAATGTGCAAATGGTATTATTTTGAGTTAGATAATTGACCTATAATAAGTGATTGAGGTGGAATGGATATTGCATGTTTGGAATGGTTTAGTTAATTGAATGGTATATATGAATTAGGTATAAAATTATATGGCAAATTGTGGTATATTTATAATTTATATTGATGGTAAAGAATTAGTATGATTTGAACTTTGGTTGATGACTTTTGGCAACTTATTTGTGTCTTGAAATGGAATTATTTGAGCTTGTTTAGTTATGTGTAAAATGGGTGGCAAAATGGCTTGGTAAATAGCCTATTTTTGTCCACACTGGCAGAGACACGGGCGTTTGTATTAGCTGTGTGTGACACACGGTCATGTTACTCGGCCGTGTGTCCCCTAGTGTTGAAATTGAAATGAAGTCAGTATGCTCCACACGGTCTCACACACGGGCGTGTGATCAACCTTGTGGCACAAGTCAATATACCCCTCTAATTGGCACACGTCCTAACACACGGGCGTATGACTTGGCCGTGTTGCATAATCGGTATACCTTACAAGTTTGGCACAGCCTAGCACACGGCTTGGCACATGAGCGTGTGTGGCCACTTCGAAGAGCACACGGGCTAGACACACGGGCGTGTGGTTGGTCGTGTACCCCAAGTTAGTAAGCTCACTTGTTTTGAGACGGGGTAGGACACAGGCTGGGACACGATCATGTGATCCCATTTCGAATGTCCATACGGCCTGTGACACGGGCGTGTCTGGTGGCAGTGTGAGACACACGGCCTAGCCACACGGGCATGTGTCCCCTGTTTTGTAGAAAAATTTTATAAGTGTTGAAAAAATTTTTGAGTTATGGGTTTAGTCCCGAATCACTCTCAATGCATGTTTAAGGCCTCGTAGGCTTGTTTAAGGGACACTATGATTGATTTGTATTTGAATTGATAAATTGTATATGAAATGTATGTTGTAGTTTCGGTAATGCTCCATAACCCTATTCTGATGGTGAATACAGTGAGGGATGTTACATTTATTAGTATCAGAGCTACGGTTTAGTCAATTCTAGAACTAACGTAGCGTGTGTGAGAATCTAGCTATACATGCCATATATATAACCTGTGATAGTATGATAAATCTTGACATTAAAAACTATATTTTCGTATAGTATGGATCCTGAACGAGCTGTGGTAGATGATGTTAAGAGTAATGCGTCAAATCTTGCTCAAGGGACAGCGCCTTCTGAATCTAGACCCGTGTCTAGTAGTCACGGAGGTGAGGCTAAAGAAGCCTTTTTCCAAACCTCCACCCCTGCCAAATCCTCAACCAATCCCCGTAGTTCCTCAAGTTATTGATCCAATACCATTGAACAAGCTGCCAGTGGATAAAATTCGTAAGCATGGGGCTGAAGAGTTCAGGGCTAATGTTGATGATAATCCTGAAAGAGCCGAGTTTTGGCTTGAGAATACGATCTGAATGTTTGATGAACTTTTCTGCACACCGGCTGAATGTTTAAAATGTGCTATATCCCTTTTGAGAGACACTGCATACCAGTGGTCGAATACATTAATATCTGTGGTGCTAAGAGAGAGAGTCACCTGGGAGTTCTTTCAGACCGAGTTCTGGAAAAAGTACATAAGTCAACAATTTCTGGATCAAAAGCATAAAGAGTTTTTAGAACTGAAACAAGGTCGCATGACTGTAACCGAATACAAAAGAGAATTTGTACAGTTGAATAAGTATGCTCGGGAGTATGTTTCTACCGAAGAGGTTATGTGCAAGCAGTTTGTTGACAGGTTGAATGAAGATATTAAAATTCTGATTGGGATATTGGATTTAAAATAATTTATTGTGTTAGTTAAGCGTGCTTGCAAAGCTGAAGAACTAGGCAAAGGAAAGAGAAAGGCTGATTCTGAAGTTAGAGATTCGAGAAAGAGATTGATGAATAAACCCTATCACTCTTCATCAAATAAATCCCAAGATTTGTATACTCGATCAAATGCATTAGTGGAGTACTCTAATAGAGATCGTGGGAAGCAATTTATGGGTCCAAAAACTCCAACTATGTCAATGGCAAGTGTGAGTAATGTTAGATTGAATAAACCTGAATATGGACGATGTGGAAAATGACATTTTGGAAAGTGTAGATTGAATGATAAAGCTTTTTTAGACGTGGCTCACACGAACACTTCATTTGAGATTGTCCTGAGTTAGATGAGAAAGATAAATCTCAGAGTGCAAGACAAAGCAACACGATTGCGAGAGGAAGACCATTCCGTAATGTTGGAAATGTGAGTGGTGGTAGAGGTGCAACATGAGATGCTGCTGTGAGATCAGAGGCTAGAGCACCTGCCAAAACTTATGCTATTCGTGCTCATGAAGAAGCGTCATCTCCAGATGTTATTACCGATACATTCTCTCTTTATAACACTAATGTAGTTGCATTGATAGACCCCGGATCAACTCATTCATACATATGTGTGAACTTAGTGTCTAGTAAGAATTTACTTGTTGATTCTACTAAGTTCGTTATAAAAGTGTCGAACCCCTTAGGCAAATATGTCCTAGTTGACAAAGTTTGCAAGAATTGTCCATTAATGACTCGAGGTTACTGTTTTATGGCTGATTTGATGTTGTTGCCATTTGATGAGTTTGATGTTATTCTGGGTATGGACTGGTTGACGTTGCATGATGCAGTAGTAAATTGTAAACGAAAGACAATTGAGTTGAAATGTCAGAATAATGAAACTCTCCAAATCGAATCAAATGATTTGAAGGGTTTACCAGCTGTAATTTCATTGATGTTAGCTTAGAAATATGTGAAAAAGGGATACAATGCATATCTTGCATATGTACTTGATACAAAAGTGTCAAAAACAAAGATTGAATCAGTACCAATTGTTTGCGAGTATCCAAATGTGTTTTCAGAAGAGTTATCGGGTTTGCCACCAATCAAAGAGGTTGAATTTGCTATTGATTTAATACCGAGAACTTCACTAATATCGATAGCTCCATATAGAATGGCTCCGACAGAGTTAAAAGAGTTGAAAACTCAGTTCCAAGAATTAACTAATAGAGGATTCACAAGACCGAGTTTCTCTCCCTGGGGTGCACCAGTGTTGTTTGTAAAGAAAAAGGATGGTTCTATAAGAATGTGTATAGACTATCGACAACTCAACAAAGTGAAAATCAAAAATACATATCCTCTACCGAGATTTGACGATTTATTTGATCAATTGAAAGGTGCAACAATATTTTCAAAGATTGATTTGAGATTTGGGCATTATCAGTTGCGAGTTAAAGACTCAGATGTACTGAAGATAGCGTTCAGAACGAGATACGGACATTATGAATTCCTTGTTATGCCTTTTGGATTGACATTTTTATGGATTTGATGAATCAAATTTTCAGATCGTATTTAGACAGATTTGTTGTTGTATTTGTTGACGACGTTCTGATCTACTCTCAAGATCAGTCTGAGCATGCCGAGAATTTGAGGATTTTGTTACAGACCTTGAGAGACAAGAAATTGTTTGCAAAGTTTAGCAAATGTGAGTTTTGGCTTTGAGAGGTTGGATTTCTGGGGCATATCGTTTCAGCCGAAGGTATTAGAGTTGACTCGAGCAAAATTTTTGCAATTATAAATTGGAAACCTCCGAGAATTGTATCTGAAGTTCGAAGTTTTTTGGGACTAGCTGGCTATTACCGATGTTTTGTGAAAGGATTTTCTATGATTGCAACACCGATGACTCGATTACTTTAGAAAGACGTAAAGTTCGCATGGTCTGAGAAGTGTTAATAAAGTTTTGAACAGTTGAAAGTGTTATTGACAGAGGCACCAGTGTTAGTACAGCCTAAGTCGGGTAAAGAATTCGTAATTTTCAGTGATGCGTCGTTGAACGGTCTGGGTTGTGTTTTGATGCAGGAAGGAAAAGTAATAGCTTATACTTCTAGATAGTTGAAGCCGTATGAAAAGAATTATCCGACTCACAATTTAGAGTTGGTCGCGATTGTGTTTGCATTAAAGATTTGGCGACATCACTTGTTTGGTGAGAAATTCCACATTTATACAGATCACAAGAGTTTAAAATATTTAATTACTCAGAAAGACTTGAATTTGTGACAACGAAGATGGCTTGAATTACTAAACGATTATGAGCTAGTAATTGATTATCATCCCAGTAAAGTGAATGTAGTTGCTGATGCTTTAAGCAGAAAGTCATTATTTGCTTTGCGTGCGATGAACGCACAATTAGCTTTGCCTGATGACAGTTCAATTGTAGCTGAGTTGAAAGCGAGACCATTATTTTTTTAGCAAATCAGTGAAGCCCAGAAATGTGATAAAGAGTTGCAAGTTAAACGAGTTCAGTGTGAGTCGACTTCTGATTCAGAGTTCCAAATCAAATCTGATGATTGTTAGATGTTCCGAGGTAGAATTTACGTACTGAGAAATCCCGAGCTTATTCAGAAGATTTTGAAAGAAGCACATAGTGGTTGTTTATCCGTACATCCGGGAAGCACTAAAATGTACAACCGAACCATAGTTGGACTATGGCATCAGAAAATTGATGTATTTGTTTTGTAAGCATTTATAAGCCGGAGTGGTTTGTTAAGAGAATTGTTGAGAAATGGATAGGTATCAGTACAGGTATGTACGGAAAACTATTCGAGTAACGAGTTAAAGGAAGTTGAGAAATTATGAGTTACTATGTGGTTTAATTTTATGTTAACTTAGTGATTGATGATTTAATGCAGTATATGTTATCTATTTGAAATGCTAATGAATGATGAGATTATTTCATATTTATATACGAACTTACTAAGCTTTATAGCTTTCTTTTTTATTTTCTTCTATGTTTTATAGTATTTCGAAGCTAGCTCGAATCCAGGGATCGTCAGGGACTCCGTTGCACTATCGGACATCTATTTTTGTACTTTTGAAATGTGTATATATCGTATATGGCATGTATAGGCTTGAGTCATTTTGGTATGTTTGATGAACATGTAATTAGGCCATTTGAGTTGGCTTGTGATGGTGAATTTGATGTTGTTTATAAATGTACAAATGGTATTATTTTGAGTTAGATAATTGACCTATAATAAGTGATTGAGGTTGAATGGATATTGCATGTTTGGAATGGTTTACTTAATTGAATGGTATATGTGAATTAGGTATAAAATTATATGGTAAATTGTGGTATATTTGTTATTTATATTGATGGTAAAGAATTAGTATGATTTGAACTTTGGTTGATGACTTTTGGCAACTTATTTGTGTCTTGAAATGGAATTATTTGAGCTTATTTAGCTATGTGTAAAATGGATGGCAAAATGGCTTGGTAAATAGCCTATTTTTGTCCACACAGGCGTGTGTCTCAACAATGTGTGGCGCACGATCATGTTACACGGCCGTGTGTCCCCTGGTGTTGAAATTGAAATGAAGTCAGTATGCTCTACACGGTCTCACACACGGACGTCTGATCGACTGTAACGCCCCTTACCCGAAGCCCTCGCCGGAATCGAGTACGTGGCGTTACTAGACGTGACCATTAACTCGGGGAGGAAAATTTTTAAAGCTGTCCAACTGCATCACGCTGACTAAATCGGCCATAACTCGGGTTACAGGACTCGAAATTTGGATCCGTAAATTTTCCTTGAAATTAGACTCACATAACTATTCACCATAATTTTTCCAGAATTTTTCATGTGGCCAATTAGTACAGTTTATTCATCAAAGTTACCCTTATTACAGTGTCTGAAAATTCTGACCTGTCTCTACATAAATACAGTTATCTCGTTGCAAAAATTTCATATACTGTTATAGTTTATACCAATGAAAAATAGACTCAATAAGGGTTTTACACATATAAACCATGCTTCCTAATTATTTTTGTACAATTTATGACAATTTTTCCAAAACAGAGCAGTGACTCACGAATTCATTCAGAGCAGGTCTCACTAAAACTGAATTACCTCATAATGTATAAATCTTTTGCCCACTCTGTTTCTTTCATGTAAAAATAGACACAATAAGGTTTAATTCCATGTCTCATTCACCTTTTAATTCAATATACCCTATTTTTGGTGATTTTTTTTTTTTAACTCACATCACTGCTGTTACTACAAGTTGTTTTGTCGCAATTTATGAAAGACTAGCTTCTAACCAAACCTACCTACATTCCTAATTCAAGGATTCATTCCGTATATAAACATTTCCTTAACAAAATGATTAAACTTTGATTAAGAAAGCATAAACCTTGCCATCAAGAACCAACATACACATCAAAAACACAACAACGTACTTAACTAGAAATTTAGCCATATTCGCATGGCCATTCTTTTAGGGTTTACATGTGAACCGTAAAATTTCCTCAAACAAATCCAAGCCTATCCTATACATGCCTTCGTTTAAAACCAACCCAAAATGAAGGAGTACCCAAAATGTAGGTTGATAGTGTGAGCGACTTTCCAACGTTCCCGGTGAGCTTGTGGCTTGCTCCTAATCTATAAAACAAAGGAAACATCTCACACGATTAAGCTTACTAGCTTAGTAAGTCCCACTCATAGAAATTAGAACATTTAATTATTTACGAAAATAAAACAATCCACATATGGCATTCTACATAAACAACTAAGCAACTAGTTTACACAAGGCCAAATATTAATAAATCAATAACCTACTTTCTTAGCAGTTATACATGCAAATCAATTGTCCCATAATAGCATGTTCTAAGCTCGACTTCCGTCAGTTTACATATATCAAGGTCAATTTGGCACAAGTAATATTTAACATAACATACCTCACATACTTACCCGAACCGTATTCTCGACAATTTAGCTCTAAATTGTCTTGACGAGGATTAAATTCCTCTTAGGTAAATTACATCACCGGCATCAAGCCTGCTAGGCGTAAAAGCCTGAATAGTAACACCGGCGCAAGGCCTGCTAGGCGTAAAGCCCGATAAATATCACCGGCACAAGGCCTGCTAGGCGTAAAAGCCCGATAATTAACACTGGCACGAGGCCTGCTAGGCATAAAGCCTGATTATGTCACCGGCACGAGGCCTGCTAGGCTCGAGGCCCGAATGTCAGCATATTTTTACATGCTTTTCACATTTTCACTATACACAACGAATCATATACATTTATTCCTTAGATATGTAAATGATCCTTAAATATAAAGTAGCTCAAGAACTTACTTATTTACCTTGCATTAGCCAAAATAATTTCCATCACCTTCTCAACATAAATCATCAACTCATATGTCAATATACAATCGGCCATGATGTAATTGGACATTAACATTCATAAATTTTTAATAGTCAAAATAACCAAATAAATTCTTTGACATGATTTAACTAAAGGACTTACCTCGGTTGTCGATAAGCCGTGCAAATCGGCTACTCGATAATCTTTGTTTTTCCTCGATCTTGATCTTTCTCTTTTTGTTCCCGATCTAATTTGGTTCAATTTTAACCAATTAAACAACACTTCCATTCAATTCAAAAGCAAAATCATAAAATACATAATTTCAAGACATAACCATGTGCATTCGGCATACATCCCCAACTTTGTTCAAGTGCATTCAAATTATTAGGAAACACTTGGTAATAATTTCCTTGATGTGTTTTAACTTACCACTTACCTTCTTATCTAGCCGTACCTTAACTTTATATAATTACACATATATAATCAAATACATTAGCTCAAATTCATTTTCTCTTATGACCGAATATACTAATTCCATACCCATGTATTTTCTTCAACATACAACCAATAAACAAGCTAATAACCACACCTAATTCAAGCATTTAACTAATCCAATTTAACCTATTGAACACCACAATAAAATTTCAACCCATTTGGGGTCTCTTCTCCATGGCCGAATGGCCCTTAGGTGCCTAGGATTCTCTATAACTCTTCCATTCATCAAATTTACCCCCTTGCACTAGTTTACTTCAAGTAATCAAATTCTAAACTTAGTTCACCCAATAACTTAAACATCACATATAACAATCTTATATGGTAAATTTCATCATAAGGGAATGGCCGAACATCTAGACACAAGAAGAGATGTTTACATGAATATCCATCCTATTATTCGGCCAACTATGAGGGTATCTTCAAGCCAAAACAACAAATCTTCTTACAAGTCCATGCCATTTCTTTTCATATCATCTAACTCATTATCAATACAAACTACAACATTAACATCCCTGGCCGAATCTCATCATACCCACATTAGCACATTTTGCTTGTTTCAAAAGAAGAGAAAATGATCAAGAACTTAAGCCATATCAAGTTCAATTCTTACCTAATCTAGTGCATGCAAGGCCGAATGGGGAAGATGAAGTTCTTCTCTTCTCTTCAAGGTAGAAATCGGCAAGAAGGGATGAAGGATGAGAGAATTATTCCTTTGTTTTTATTTTTCTTTCAACATAAATTATAGCATGCTTTTTCTTTTAATTTTACTAAAAATCAAAATATATAATTAAAAAGTATATAATCATAGCATGCTTTAATATAATAATGCCTAAATGTCATACAAAAAAATAAAAAAGAGAGCATATATGCATGCTTGCCGTCCACCTTGTTTAAAGGTGGGAAATTTGACATGCAAATCCTTATGTTTTATGGACAATTCACTTAGCTCCCTTTTTATTAATGCCCACTACTTTGTTCTTCTTGCAATTTAGACCTTTTTAACAAATTAAACACTCAGATAGCTAAAATTTTCCACGAAACTTTCACACTCACAAAAACACACATAACAAACACAATACATAATATTATAATATCTCTTAAGCTCGGATTCGTGGTCCCGAAACCACCGTTCCGATTAGGGTCAAAATTGGTCTGTTACATCGACCGTGTCGCACAACTCAGTATACCCCCTAATTGGCACACGGCCTAGCACATGCGCGTGTGACTTGGCCGTATTGCATAAGTCAATATACCCTACAGGTTTGGCATGGCCTAGCACACGGCCTGGCACACGGGCGTATGTGGACACTTCGAAGGGCACATGGGCTAGACACACAGGCGTGTGGTTGGCCGTGTGACCCAAGTCAGTAAGCTCACTTGTTTGGACACGGGGTAGGACATGGGCTAAGACACGGCCATGTGATCCCATTTCAAATGTCCACACGGCCTGTGGCACGGGCATGTCTGGTAGCCGTGTGAGACACACGGCCTGGCCACACGGGCGTGTGTCCCCTGTTTTGTAGAAAAATTTTATAAGTGTTGAAAAATTTTTTGAGTTATCGGTTTAGTCCCGAACCATTCTCAATGCATGTTTAAGGCCTCGTAGGCTCGTTTAAGGGACATTATGATTGATTTGTATTTGAATTGATAAATTGTACATGGAATGTATGTTTAAAAGTGTTGTAGTTTCGGTAATGCTCCGTAACCCTATTATGACGGTGAATACTGGTGAGGGGTGTTACAGAGACACGGGCGTGTGTCTCAGCCGTATGAGGCGCACGGCCTAGCATACGAGGTAGGACACGGCCTGAAGCACGGGCATGTCATAGGGTCACACGAGCGTGTGAGCCCTGCACTTAAGAAAATTTTAAAATTTCGCGAAAAATTCTTTGAGTTTCCGATTAAGTCCCGTTTTGTTTCTAATACGTTTTTTGAGCCTCGAGGGCTCTTAAAAGGGACGATATAATTAATCTATGGTCTGTATGCTTAATGAAATGTTTATTATTTGTAATTGAACTGAAAGTCCGGTAATGCTCCGTAGCCCTGTTTCGGTGACGAATAAGGGTTATGGGGTGTTATAATATTTTATTAATTTAATATTAAATTTAATTTAGTATTTATCTTGTAGATAAACATTCTATTATTTTAATAAGTTTTAATATTAAATTTAATTTAATATTTATCTTAATAAATATTATATTAATTTAATATCAAAGTAATTAAGTTTAATCATAGTTGAACTCTCTAAACTCTCTTTATATAAATATAGCATTGGGATATTATTTACACACACTTGAATAGAGAAAGTTGTAGGAAGAAAATTCTTTAAAAAGATTATTCCAGAAAATTTCTAAAGATATTTTTTTGATTTACAACTTGACCCAAAAGTTTAGAGAAATTGTAAAATTACCCCACTGGTAATTTTTGTAAAAAAAAAAATCGATTCGAAGCGAGCCCACACTCAACAGATGTGAGCTTCAGGATAGCGGAGAAGACTACTCGGTCGAAGCACTCATCCTAGACGAATCGAAAAGGTACAATTTTGATCAAATGTTTATTACTTTAGATATCACAACTAATATCTTGTTTTGGAAAAAAAATGTAAAACTTTGGTTTTACCCTAAATTTATTTTCTACTGTGTTTTCCAAACCCATTTTTCCAACAAGATGGCACTAGAGCTTCATTGGGTGAAACATTGAAATCAAATCTTGAAATCAAAAAACGAAATAAATCGAATTTTGGTAAATTATTATAATGCATCGTTTGAATTGAAATGGTATTAACTTGGGAATTGATAATAGTATCTAAAATGATTTGATGATATGCAGTGGTATTTATGCATATATGTTATGTAATTCGCGATACAGAAAGTATATAAAAGATCATGCAAATCGGTTAGAATCAAACCTCGTTGGCCAAATTGAGTACGAATGAGTTGGTAGATTCCAGAAAGTGAACCAAATAGTAAGTTGAATGGTTAAATAACATTGATTGAACTTGGAAATTAGATAACCTATTGCTAACGGTACATATATATGAAACTTAAATGGCGTTAGTATGTTTTAAATGACACGCAAATGGGCACTAAATGAATGGTATGATTTAGTGAACTCTATTATAAATGTTAAATGAGTTTACATACAATTTGTCATATGTACATACATAAAACATATATGATAATGAAAACCCTTGGCATGATAGAATGAGTTTACACACAATTTGTCTTATGTACATACACACAACATTTATGATAATGAATTGGTTAGACATTGACCTTGAATTCATTGTGATAATTTGATAATGTTAATGTTGAATTGTCTTGAATCATGAAAGTATTATTGAACTTTATCGCTTAGCGTACGGTTTGTTTATTCCGCTTGTAGGTAAAAGTGGACCTTAAAGTATTGAAAAGTGAAATCAACATCCAGTTGCCACTCTCAACTCAACAAAGTTTGTATAGTTTCTTACATTTTGATAAATGGCATGTACCAAATTAAATCTATTAAAACCTTAAATTTTGAATTCTAGAACTAAAAATGAAATAAATTCAATTGTAAACTAAAATCTAATTAAATCTATTAAAACCTAAAATTTTAATTTTTAACATTAAAAATGAAATGAAATGAAATCCAACTATAAACTAAAATCTAATTAATTAAGCCTACTAAAACCTAAATTTCTAAATTCTAGAATTAAAAATGAAATAAACTTAACTCCAAATTGAAACCTAAAATTTTGAATTCTAGAACTAGAAATGAAATAAAGGAGAATCTATATTTGGGATTCTAAATTTAAAATATAATTAGCTTAAAAAATCTAAAACCTAATCCAAATTTAAAATTTAATTGAACTTAAGAGGGTCTAAAATCTAATACGAAGCTTAATTAAATCTAAAGATATTAATCTTTAAAATCCTAAACAAATTGAATCTAAGATAGAACCTAAATTCTAGACAGCAATTTTACTAATAATAAAATACCAAAAACTCAAGAATATTTCCTAAAAAATGAGAAGAAATGAGCAAAGAATCATAATAAAAAGAGAATAAAAAAATTGATTATGCAAAAATAAAATAAAACCAATACGCCAATGATCATAATTACTCAACCAAAATGCATGACAAAAACCTTACAAGTAAAATTAAAATCAAATTTTATTTAGCTACCCAACAGTGGGGTGAAGCCACGATCATCGGAGCCTCCCCTTCTTTTTATTCATGCATTCATAAGGGAAAAACCTTCAAATCAGAATTTTGGAATCTTGACTAACCTCCTCTCTCTTCTTTTGCATGTTTTATCCCTAATTATTGTTAATCTGTAAAAACGTATCTGATTAACGAAAACCATGTTTAGTTCTCACTTTCATCCGGTCAGTATTAACTTCTTGCTTCTTTTTGTTGTAATACTATTTACATTGGCGGCCAAAGTCACAAACCGTAATTTCAAAATTGTACGGACTGCATTTATAATACATACGTTGAATGTATTACTATCAATCCGTACCAAATAAATTTTACACCTAAACAATATATAAAATTCATAATATAGGGTATAAGATCAGTTTCGGAGGGATTGATATGATTGAGTTCAAATTTCTCACTATTAAAACATTTCGTGAGCTCTTTCGTGTTCACGATCATTACAATCTTATGTAAAATAAAGTATAATAAAATTAAATAAATAAAAACCGAAAAATTGTGATAAATAGAATGAATCAAATTAATGGAAGTTTTAGCTTCAAGTGTGACGTTGGTTTCGATTTTGAAATTGATCATGGACTATGTATATCTTCTTGTTTATTGATCAGTAGCCTTGTTGCCCTTGCAAACTAGAAGAATCTGATCATAGTTGCTGATCTCAACTACACGGATCATTTAAATTAGATCATTAAGTCTCATGGCATCATCCAACTGCACTCCTAATTGAACCACATCAATTTGTTCTTTAATAAAAATAATTCAACAATTACATATTGCATTATTTTTACCAACTATGTACTACTCTCAACATTGTATAAGGGTCCTCCTCGATATGATGCCAAAAACAATACTATAAGATGATATTATTTATCCCTGAAACAGGAAAAAAACAAATACCAAAACAATAAGAGTTAAAAAGTGCATTTCGAATCTCACAACTCAAACACTAAATTTTTGTTAAACTTTAGTTAAAATGTAGTTGTAAAAAATAGAATGTCGGTAATGACAATATATTGTAAAGAAAAGAGAAAGAAAAAATAAATAACACAGATTTTACGTGGAAACCTTTTCGGGAAAAAAACCACGGGCAAAGGAGAAGAAAATTTACTATGTTAAATTCGAATGATTACAAGAGGAGTAGACTTTGTCTATTTATAAGCTTGTAAAATCATATTCTAAAAGGAGTGTAGTAAGATTGAAACACCTTATTCTAATAAATATCAAATAGATGGAGTTTAGTAAGGTTTAAAAAACTTTATTCTAAAATAAAATAAAAGAAGTACAGTTCTATATTGATTTTACTTTTATTTTATTTTACCATTGTATTTTATTTAAATAAGGATTCGGGTTACTTAATTCTAAAAATTTCCACCTTGACACGAATTCTTAATGAACAAGTTCTTCATCGCGAACACTCAACGAACAAGTTCTCCACCTCTTTCATAAAACCCCTTAAGGGTTTAACTTCATCATTAATGAATACCAACCAATTCTTAGCAATGCTCAAACTTGGTTATAGGAAGTGACTTAGTCATCATATCTGCAGGATTTTCATGAGTACTAATTTTGCTCACAACAATATCACCACGAGCAATAATATCACAAACAAAATGATACCGAATATCAATGTGTTTTGTTCTCTCATGAAACATTTGATCTTTTGTAAGAAAGATGGCACTCTGACTGTCACAAAATACTGTACTGATTTGAATGTCTTCATTGAGTTCACTAAAGAGTCCCTTCAACCAAATGGCTTCTTTACAAGCCTCAGTAATCACCATGTACTCAACTTCAGTGGTAGACAAAGCGACTGTAGTTTGCAAAGTGGCTTTCCAACTGATTGTACAACCTCCAATTGTAAAGACATATCCTGTAAGAGATCTTCTTCTATCAAGGTCTCCAGCAAAATCAGCATCAATATACCCAATCACTCCATCTCTAGTTCTTCCAAACTGTAAGCAAACATTAATAGTACCTCGTAAGTATTAAAATCCACTGAACTATTTTCCAGTATTCTTTATCGGGATTCGCCATGTATCTGCTAACTGCATTGACTGCATATGATAAATCTGGACGTGAACAAACCATAGCATACATGAGAGATCCCACTACACTAGAATATGGAACATGTGACATGTTCTCAATCTCATCATCTGATTATAGAGACAAAGCTGATGAAAGTCTGAAATGAGCTGCTAAAGGAGTACTAACAGGTTTAGCACTCTACATATTGAACCTACAAAGAACTTTCTCAATGTACCCCTTCTGACTTAGGTACAATTTACTTGCTTTTCTATCTCTGAGAATCTCAATACCAAGTATCTTATTTGCTGGTCTGAAATCTTTCATCTCAAATTCTTCACTTAGTTGAGCTTTGACCTTTCTTATCTATTCTTTATCTTTCGCTACTATCAACATGTCATCAACATAATGGAGTAGATACATAAAAGAACCATCACTATTTTTCTTAAAGTAAACACAACTGTCAAAGCTACTTCTTTTGAAATCATGAGAAGTCATAAAGGAATCAAACCTCTTGTACCACTGTCTTGGTGACTATTTTAAAACCGTAAAGGGACTTTTTCAGCAAGCAAACATAATCCTCTTTTTTTGAGACTGTAAAACACTCTGGTTGTTGCATGTAAATATCCTCCTCAAGTTCTCCATGCAAAAATAAAGTTTTTACATCTAACTGCTCAAGCTCCAAATCATGCATGGTCAAAATACCAAGCAAAGCTCGAATCAAACTATGCTTCACAACTGGGGAGAACACATCTGTGAAGTCCACTCCTAGAATTTGAATGTAACGCTTTGCAACAAGCCTTGATTTATATCTGGGTTCTTCAACTCCTTGAGTCCCTTCTTTCTTTTTAAACACCCATTTACAGCGAACAGTCTTTTTACCTTTAGGAAGTTTCACAATATCCCATATTCTATTTTTTGTGGAGTGATTCCATCTCCTCTTGCATAGCAAACATCCACTTTTCTGAGTCTTTACAGTTAACTGCCTCAGAATAATTAGATGGCTATTGGTTTGCATCTATATCTTCAGCTACATTTAAAGTATAAGCAACTAGATCAGTCTCGGCATATTTCTTTGAAGGTTTAATTTCTCTTCTAATTTTATTTTTGGCGATAGAGTATTGTGGTGAAGAAGTAACTCTATTATGAATTTTTGTACTGGCTTGAGAAGTCGACTCTGTTGTAGATTTTGGATTAATCTGATGCTCCACCTGCTTTTGATGTTCTTTATTGGAAGAGTATTTAAGAGATAAGTTAGGTAGCTTAGCAGTTTCATTAAAAACAACATCTCTGCTAATCACAACTTTTCTATTTTCAGGACACCATAATTTATACACTTTTACACCAGCTTTATAACCAAGAAAAACACATTTAATAGATCTCGGTTCCAATTTTCCATTACCAATATGAGCATACGCAGGACACCCAAATATCATTAAACTAGAATAATCAGTAAGATTACCGGACCATACCTCTTGTGGAGTCTTTTTCTCAATGGCAATGGATGGAGATTGATTGATCAAAAAATATGCAGTAGAGGCTGCTTCGGCCCAAAACGGCTTTGGTAAGTTAGCATTCGACAACATACATCGAACTTTCTCCATTATCGTTCTGTTCATTCGTTCTGCGACGCCATTTTGTTATGGAGTATGACGAACTGTCAAGTGTCTCACGATCCCTTCTGACTTGTATAGTTCATTAAACTCATCAAAACAGAACTATAAGCCATTGTCTGTGCGGAGGTGTTTTATTTGTTTTCCCATCTATTTTTCAATCATAGTTTTCCAAGACTTAAATGCGGAAAACACATCGTTTTTCTGCTTCAGGAATAACGCCCAAATTTTTCTGGAAAAATCATCAATAAAAGTTAACATATAATTAGCTCCACCTCTAGAAGGCACTCTAGATGACCCCCACATACCAGAATGAATACACTCCAATGTTCTCTTCATGTTATGGATTCCTCTGGTGAATCGAACTCTCTTTTGCTTTCCAAAAACGCAGTGCTTACAAAACTTTAGTTTGCAAATTCCTTGCCCATCAAAAAGTCCTCTTTTGCTCAATTCTGCCATGCCATTCTCACTCGTATGCCCTAGGCGCATATGCCAGAGTTTGGTAATATCATCATCTGACAAGGAAGAGGAAGCAATAGCTGCATCACCAGTAACAGTAAAGCCCTGCAAAACATATAACTTGGCAGTCTTTCTTTGCCCTTTCATCACAACGAGGGAACCTTTGGAAATCTTCAAAACCCCACTTTTAGTTGTTATTTGTACCTTTTTTAATCAAGAGTACTCAACGAAATTAAATTTCTCTTCAATTCTGGAACATGTCACACGTCACTAAGTGTTCTAGCAACTCCGTCAAACATCTTAACTTTAATCATTCCAACACCTGCAATTTTACACGAAGCATTATTTCCCATCAAAACAACACCTTCAGACATTGTTTCATAAGTTGTAAACCAATCCCAATTGAGACACATGTGGAAGGTGCAACCCGAATCAAGGATTCACTCCTTACTCATTTTAGAATTGTTGAAAAAAGTGACTAGAAGTTCACCATCGCTGTAGTCTTCTACAACATCAACTTCACCAGATTTTTCTAGTTGTTTTTCTTTTTGATTCGCAGTCTCCCTTTTGATCTTCGTTTTGCAACTTATAGCACTCAGATTTAATATGCCCTTTCTTCTTACAGAAGTTACAAGTTTTACCTCTGTTTGAAGCTTTGATCTACCTTTAGATTTACAGCGAGAATTTCATTCATGTGTCCTTCTACGATTATCATCAACATTTTGATCTTGTCTCTCGCCAACAATGAGACCCTCTCCCTAAGAGTCGAGTTTTACCACAAGATGATTCATCTTATCATACGAGGTCAATGAATCATAAACCTCATCAATTGTGAAAGACTTGCAACTATATAAAATTGTGTCTCTAAAGGTTGAACAAGACGGGGGCAACAAACAAAGTAGAATCAAACTTAGATATTCCTTATCATACTGAACCTCCATGGTCTCCAAGTTTGAGAGAATTTCTTTAAACGTTGTTAAGTGTTTGTACAGAGACGCACCTTCCTTCAAACGATGAGCATAAAGGCGCTATTTCATATGCAACTTATTGGTTAGAGTTTTCAACATACATTTTTGTTCCAGCCTATTCCATAATACAACGGCGGTCTTCTCCTTCATCATATCTTGCAAAATTTCGTTAGACAAATGCAGATGTAACTGTTTTAATGCCTTTCAATCTTTATGTTTCTTCTCTTCCTCCGTCAATGTCGAAGACATATTATCTATCCCTAGTAGGGCATTCTCTAAGTCCATCTATACAAGAATTATCTGCATCTTTATCTGCCACAACGCGAATCTGGTGTTGCGATCCAACAACGAAATTTCATACTTCAAATACGCCATTACCATGATTGAGATGAACAACCCAAAAGCTCGGATACCAATTTGTAAAAAATAGAATGTCGGTAATGACAATATATCATAAAGAAAAGTGAAAGAAAATATAAATAACACACAGATTTTATGTGGAAATCCTTTCAGGAAAAAAACCACAGGCAAAGGAGAAGAAAATTCACTATGTCAAATTCGAATGATTACAAGAGGAGTAGAATATGTCTATTTATAGGCTTGTAAAACCATATTCTAATAGGAGTGTAGTAAGATTGAAACACCTTATTCTAATCAAAATCAAATAGATGGAGTTTAATAAGGTTTAAAAAACCTTATCCTAAAATAAAATAAAAGAAGTGTAGTTCTATATGGATTTTATTTTTATTTTATTTTACCATTGTATTTTACTTAAATAAAGATTCGGGTCATCCAATTCTAATAGTAGTCTACGTTCTTATAATAATTAATTAAACAAAGAAATCAAAACTAGATAAAGCTTAATAAAAAATTTTGATTGAAAGAATGGTTAATCAAACCCAATTGGAAATACAAAGAAAGATGAAAAAATAACTATGTTGTTCAACGGTAATCAAAAGACAAATTTTAAGATTTTTGTTTTTAGCTAATTAATACCTAGTTTGCTATCCATAACTCCTCCCCAACTCATAAATAAGAGGATAATGCGCTTCAGTGCACTCAAACACACGTCTCTTGTATTGGCAACTATGTTGATACCAATTGAGCTAAGACCTAATCAGTTACCTAATCTTTTATTCTTAAACAAACTCTTCAAAGATAAAATTAAATATTTATCTAAATAAAAAAGGAGATAAAATTTAATTCTAATTCAACTCTTAATAAAATATCTTTACAAATAATATTTAAATAAAAATTAAAATAAAATAATCTTATTTTTTTAACATTAATCTCATTATAAATTCTTTATCATCCCTACTCTTTTTGATACAATGCCTAAAACTACACATAGCTCCCTCATCAACCCTTAAAAAGGAGGATAATGCGCTTCCGCATACTCGAACCTATGACCTCCTATATTGGTAATAATGTCGATGCCAATAGAGTTAAGACAGACTCAATCGACAAATAATCTTAAATTTTGAAAAGCCTAATACATCAAATTACTCTTCTCATGCTTCAATCTTCCATGTGACTTCATATTCACTTGTTTTCGACATTTTGGACTTCATTTCTCCATAGAAATTATTAGTAGGTTGTTTAAACAAATAACCGAACCGAATTATCATTAACCGATTTACTTGAAATGTAAAAAATCTTTAACCATTAATCGAACGGAATTTTTTTTCAAAATGTATTAACCGAATCAAAATATTTCAATTAATTTGATCGGTTAATCAACTTAACTGGAATTTATATGTTTTTATCTTTTAATTAAAATAAGTATAAAACATATAAAATTTACATTGCTGTTTTTAAAAATTGCAGACCGAAAATGCATGAACTGCATAGAAAAATGTACCAACTCAAATTCATTAGCTCAACAAAAGGAAGAGAGGGAAAACTCAAATTAAAGGTTGAGAAGTACTTACACTATGCAAGTTTCAGAGAAATAGACAATAAGAAAGGTAATTGGAAATGAAAATGGAGAAGTTTCATATATGGATTTTAGGATTAAAAAACGAATTGAAGTTTCACTGAAATAGAAATAGTAAAGAAAAATAGTAAAGTAAAGATAGCAAGACATTTTTTATTGGTAAATTACACTAATAGTCACTCAAATTTAGGGTAATTAACAAAACAATCACTTAAATTTTATTTCAATAACTCAACTTTAAAAAAATAAAAAATTAATATTTTTACCATTTTCTATTACGGTAAAATGACATGGTAGATGACGGATCCAGCTGGCCAATTCTTTTGAAAATTTATAACCATCAACCGCTATTTACCAAGCCTTATATCATCAACTCTGACAAAGTTCAATACTTACAAACAGAAATTAGGCTTCTCCGCAATTCCAGAGTTGCATTTACTACCACTTTTCTTTTATTTTTTCTTCTTTAGTATTAATTTTATTAATCCCCACACGCAAACTAGGCCACATTCTTCTCCGCCGCTTCTTTTTCAAATAACACCAGAAAATGAAACGAAGTTGAAAAACCCAGAACAGAAAAAATTTTATTACTTTTTTGGAGAGATTTCTTTACTTTTTTTCTCAAATTATGGGATCTGTTACAATGGACCCTGCCGTTTTGGATAATATAATATGTCGTTTATTGGAGTTTAAGCAGGAAAGGATAGGGGGCAAGCAAGTGCAGCTGATGGAAGGTGAGATCCGTCAGCTTTGCACTTTTGCAAGGGAGATATATTAGCTTTTTAATTCATATTTTCTTTTTTGGATTTTCCATTTGCAAATTGGTGGAAATTCATGTTTTGGTTCTTTGGGTATTTTAGTTTTAGGATTTGGGTTTTCCTAATTTTGACTGGTTAAGGGAAAAGTTGAAAACTTTGAAGAAATGTTATTAAAGGAAAAGTTGAATGCATTTTAAGGAATTAAGGAAATGTGTGTGTGTTCCTGAATGGTTATGTAAGTGCTTAGGAGTTGCATTGAGATAATACTTGATTTCTTATTTAAATTGCATTAACTGAAAATTATTTACTTTTTGATGTTGCTCTTGGTATGATTTGTTTCTTAGCCTGCTTGCTAATTGATGTAAAATGGAAGTAGGGGATTAATTGTAGTCTAATCTTTAGAATAATTGCAAATGAGATTTGAGTACGTTTTTTCTTAGCTATTAATCAACTCTGCCATGAACATAATTTGAATTAGACGAGGGTTATGGATGGTGCGAACTTATCACCTTCTTAGCTATTAATTAATTGGCCACGTCAGCTAGTTAACTTGTCACATCAGCAGTCTCGTTAAGACACTAACAGAAACTGTTAATTAGTGACTATTTTGTTAATTTTCAAAAGTTGAGTAACTGAAATGAAACTTAGGTGACTGTTTTGTTAGCTACCTCAAAGTTGAGTGATTGTTGCTGTAATTTACCCCTTTTTTTTTAAGTAAAGTGAAAGTTTTGGTAAAATGAAAAAAAAAAAACAAAAATACTTCATAATGTTCTAGCAACTAATCCACAAAATATAAAAAAAAACACGATGGTAGAGGACGAACATGATGGTGACGTGATAGATGTTGAGTGGCTGTGAGTGTGTCGGGTTGTCGACCATTAAGCGGAAGAGAGCTAAAGCTTGAAGCCGAAGGTGCATTAGGTTAGGGGGTTAGAGCGTGAAAGATGATGGCGGACGAATGATAATGGTGACATGGTGGACTTCGAACACTAGTGAGTGTGTCGGTGTCGAGCTGTTGATATTAGAAAGTTTTGTGTCGGTGCCGGTGTCAAGCTGTTGGCATTAGAAAGTTTTCGATTTTGGGCAATTTCATATTAGGGAGTGTATATTTGTATTTCCACTTTTTATTTTTAGTTTTTAGGTCTTTTAGGGTTTTATATTAAATTATTTATGTAATATAAGTTAATTTTATAATTAAATAATTATTAAGTTGACTTGGATTGGGTTTATAGTAGGGGCTTGGACTGGGGCTGGCCGGCTGGGCTAATATATGTTATATAAACAATATATATTTTTTAATTTGGTTAATTATCCTGTTTCGGATTGAATTAATCATTAACCGAAATTCTAAAAAATTATTAATCGACCTCCAATTGAACTAAATTCAGCCAACGACCAATTAACCAAATTAGATGTAACACCCCCTAACCCTTATCTGTCATCGGAACAGGGTTACAGAGCATTACCAGACTTTTCAGATCAAATACGAACATAATACAAATCAATTAGCATACATTTCATAAATTAATCATATTGTCCCTTTTATGGGCCTTCAAAACCTTAAATATGTATTAAAAACAAACCGGGACTAATTCGGGTTCTCTAAGAATTTTTCACGAAATTTCAAAATTTTTCCTAGGTGTAGGGCACACACACCCGTGTGGCTAAAGGACACGCCCGTGTGACCCTGTGACATGCTCGTGCTTCAGGCCATGTTCTACCCCGTGTAACTCCCTGACTTACCTCACACGGGCAAGTCACACGCCCGTGTGCTAGGCCATGTTTCTCACACGACTGAGACACACGCCCGTGTCTCTGCCTGTGTAATAATACCTGAGTATTCTTTTTTGAAAATTTTAGGTTGCAGGGGACACACGGCCAAATCACACACCCATATGATAGCCGTGTGTCTCACACGGTCTGGTCACACGCCCGTGTGCCAAGCCGTGTTGACTAAAAATAAGTCTTACACATCAAGTTTACCAATCCTGCAAATCTTGAACACCAAGCAATTCAAAAACCATTTATTCAATCAATCCAAAACACATACAATTACGTCTAAACATGTTAAATAATCATCTTAATGATCTATTCAATGTATTCTTATAGGTATTTTACATATATTGTTCAAACAATCCATTATACCACCATTAAAGTTAACCCAAATTTTCATACCATTTTAACCCTAAATTTGCCTATTTCATATTCACTTGAGTATCAACTTGAACATACCACATATAATTATTTATAAAATAACATTTATCATCACATAACATCATTACATTTACTATCCAAAATGTCAAACATAACATCCTAGGTACATGCCATTACCAAAAAGAAAAGTACTTCACCACAATGAGTTCGAGATTGGCTTTGGATGCTGAATCGACAATTTGACTTCAATCTAACCTGCGCACGAAAAACAAATCGTACGCTGAGTATAAACTCAGTGGTATTTCTATAACTCGAATGCTTTAAAGAAAATAACATTATAAAATGTGCATTTTTAACTATAATAGAACATTAGTCAATCAACAAATCAATTTAACCATTTATCTTTCATTTCTCATCATTAGTTATTTCAAATAGCTTTTCTCACTTTGATTCACATATCATTTATCAATAACAATATTCTTTTCATAAACTCTTGGTTCATACATTTCATTTGTATAATTCAACTCATTATCCAATTCCAATTCACATACAATGTCATTCAATATCAATCATATTGCCAATTCATTTATTTACCCCTATTAACATGACTCGGACTAGGACGGATACACGGATCCAACCAAAACACACCAATTTGGCACCCAGTGCCTCATCGGATAATTCGAACTAATAGATTGACACCCAGTGTCTCATCGGCCATGCCGAAGCAAGTTAGTACCAGTACCTCTTCGAATTTATCCGAAGTAATAATTTGACACCCAGTGTCTCATCGATTCAAAGTCGAAGTATCCTTGAACTCTTCCAATCCTATGGCATGCCAACTATATCTGACTTGGCCTGACATTGTTAATAGGGTTTCATTCACTTTTAAATTTCAAACAACATTCATTCTAATTCAAATAATCACATATATTCACATAATCAATTCAATTCAATTTAATATCATAATATCAATACTCACCTTATTTCACTTACCATATATATAAATCAAAATACAATAATTAATATTACTAAATTCGGATTATAGAAATACAAACCGTAATTTTTGGATCACTTCTCGTCGATTTTCTCTTTTCCTTTCTTAGTCTAGGTCTCCAGCACAACGTTAGCAATTGAACTTTGAACTTGAAACCCTAAATTTTCTCCCTTTTCTTTTTCTTTTTCTTTCCTTCTTTCTTTCTCCCTTTTTCGTTTCAACTTTCTTTTTTTGTTCTTCTTTTTCTTTTATTTATTTATTTATTTATTTATTTATTTAATGCTTTATTTTAATTATAATGATATAATATTATAATATTATAATATTTACTTAAATAATAAGTAAGTTTAATTTATATTTAAATATATGAATATTATTTACACATGGAATTATTTTTACCACACACACGTCAATTTATAGTTTAATTGTTTATTTGATCCCTTCACTTTTCTCTATTCTATAATTCAACTTTTACTCTATATGCAATCTAGTCCTTACACCTAATTACTCTTAATTTAAACAAATTCACCTAATCAAAACCTGATTAACCATACAACTAACTTCGTAAATATTTATTATCCGTTTTGTGAAAATGGAGACCCAAAAATACACTTTCCGATAACCGTAAATTTTGGATCGTTGCATTAGATCAGTTCGACAGGTTAATTCGATTTTAACTGAATTATGAATACCCTTAGAAATCAGGCAATAAACACCAAAATAATAGCATAATGCCCAAAAATTATCAAAATAAAATACATAAACATATTAATTTGACACAATATCAAATTCTCCCTACTTAGTGGATGCTTATCCTCAAGCATATCCCATATTTCACCATTAAATCAATCAATTTTTTTAAAAAAAGAACAGCATTCCACAATCTTAAATTAAGCAAAGGGCTGTATATAAAACAGTCCTTTCGACTTGCAATACAAGCAATAAATGTGAAAATTTTCAATTAAGCACACACAATCATTTAGCCAATCTTTAATTAATTGTCATAGAAATCGATATTTACAAAACCTATTAAGACACCAACATTATTATTCAACCTCTTTCTCTCTTCTCCAATTTTCTTTTTTCTCCTTCAAATCAAATAATTTATTTAGAGTGTCATCAAATCATTTTACGCAAACTAAGATGACAACTCAAGCATTTCACCCTTTTTACTCAACTTAACACCTCTAAACAACTACTAGCCCTACTCATAACTGCCAAGGTCAACAAAGTAAAGTAATGGCTTAACATGTCACTTGATATTTTAACGCGAAATGAGATGACAACCCAAACACTCCACCCAATTACTCAATTGATCACAATTCTTAAGATATTACTCATAACCTCGAGCAATTAGCGAAGTATTTTACTGTAACTTTTTTTCTTTTTTTTTTTTTATTTCAAGAAAAAATAATGTAGAGCATTTTTTTTTGGCACCAGTGTTCAAGTATCAGTAATTGTCCGCTTTCATGGAGTGTTCATTATGCACATAAATATTAACCCAATTTAATCAACTTCTAACACCGTATGCAAGGGGCAAGACAAGATTATCATACACCTAAATGCTTATGAAAAGGCAGGGAGATTTCTGGTCATTTTAGAGTGAAAAGCAAGAATGAATCATTGAAATATGACACATGTCTGGAAGCATAGCAAGTTATGATTCTAGACTAAGTCGTGAGGACGAAATGGTTTAACATGAATAATAATAAATAAATAATACACAGCGAGCTCAAAAGCAAATGCAACATGACAGTGATGTAATAATAACAATAAAATAAGCAATTTATAACCCTTGCTTAATTCTACATTGTCCCCAATGTGGTGACAATTTGCAAAAATTAAAGGTAAGAAACACTCCCCAGAATGCTTCTATGATTGCCGATGTTGCAAGTTGTGTGAAAAATTGCTCTCCTCAAATAACTCTTATGGTGTGAAAAATATGTTTTTCTTTTGCAAGAAAAAGCAGAAAATCAGCCAAAACCCCCCATTGTCGCATTGCGTTATTTTCCTTGTATTCTTTGTATGGACTGCATTTTTCTTGAGTGATTCTCGGGCAATCTCAGGCCATAAAACAAATAGCAAAAGAGTATGCTTTTCTCGTGCTAGCATCAGAAACGCCTAACTATATTATTTTTCTTGTCTTGCTCCACAACTTTTCCATTTCAAAGCTGATATCTCCAAAAGCAATGGTGTCCATTCATGAGTTTATTTAGTATTATCCAATGAGATGGAAAATAGACTAAACCCAAGTCTCTAGACCGCCTGCATGCACGGCAGTTCAAGGGGATTATATGTTACAGTACAATATTTAAAAGGCAAATTTTTGCTCTGTCAGACAAGGTAAAATAGCATCCAATCTGATTTGACGCATATCATCTTACACTTGAAGAATGCTTGGCTTCAATATCTTGAAGTCTGAGAGTCACGGCACGTTTGTGAGCATCAAGCCCCTCAACTTCAGCCATGGTGGCCACATATGGGCCAAGGTTTCTCAGGCCTTCCTCTGTCAAAGATTGAACAGTCATGTACTTCAAGAAAGAGTCAAGAGACACCCCACCATACATCCTGGCATAGCCATATGTGGGAAGAACATGATTGGTCCCACTTGCATAGTCTCCCACGCTCTCTGGTGTCCACTGCCCTAGGAACACGGAACCTGCAGGAACATGGCAAAGTGCTTAACTGAAATCGCAATCAAGCTCAACAAATATAGTTTTGGCAGAGGTGAACTTGTTATGTTGGCTACATTACTTGAAGACCAATTACATAAAACCTGCATGTTCTCTACTTGGATCTCAAACCAATTACACAAGAACAAGTACAAAACTTGTAGGAAAGTTTTAAATATGCAAATGAGGGGGGACATGTAATTCAAATGTTGGAGCAAGATAACGTCGTAGTGACAGAGCAAGTTAGCTACTGAAAAGGGGAATTGTTAAACTAGATACTGACTGCTATCACAAGGATCATTATGAGAACAAGTAAAAGCTATAATAAAAGATGCAAAATACCAGCATTCTCAACAAAACCCTCCCACTTCTCCGCATCCTTCACATTTATGATCAGGTGCTCTGGCGCGTATAAATTTGAGAAGGAGATTGCCTAAAAAGAAAATGGTCATGAGAAATTTCATAAAGCAGAGTACAAGATATTTTACATGCTTCAATTGTATGATTGCAAGAACCAAATAGAAATAAACCCAAACAGGGAAAAACCTCAAAATTCTAAACATTAGCCAAGTACAATAAAAGCTTGTCCTCTAAACCTTGATAAATTTTCACCATCTAAAGTCATTGCATGAAAGTTGGAATCAAAATAGATGAACAGCAGGAGAATGGAACCCAACCTCAACCATATCACGAGCAAAAACAGTGAAACTATGGCTTAGTGCTTTTGAAGCAAAATCTCCCCTTGGAAGGCTATTGCACTGTTTACTAATTTCCTCCTCAATAGCTTTAAGATCCACACCCTCACCAGCTATTACAAGAACAACCTGGCTATCAGGTCCATGCTCAGCCTGAAAATAGCAGCTTTTATCAGAGTACATATATCAAGTCCAATAGAAAAAGCTTCTTTATGTTCTGTACAGATCACGGCAAACTGAAGCTTGGGCTGTAGAAAGGAAGATAACCATGTTCCATTCCCCATAATCCTACCCTCCCTTCCCAAGGTTCAAATTTGATGGTTGTATACTGAAAATCCCAAGTTTAACAAGTGACACATCCCTTGGGGCCACAAAAGCAGCAAACTAATTATCAACACTATGCTTTATTCTCCAACAATGGAACAAAAGAAGCATCTAACATGGTATCGCGAGAGGGATTGAATAGTCTAGTTTGCAAGTTTTGGGTTTAACAAGTAATTCTCCATTTTAAAATGAAAACTAAAACCTGGGAAAACCAAAATTGGACAAAAACATGGATAATTAAAAATATATATATATAGTACAGGAGAAAAAGCCTCCCAAAACTGTCAAAGACTTTATGTTGCTCTGACTCTTCATATGAGGCCTTGGTCCTCCATATACAAGGAGAAACTTAAAAAGCGTTCAACACAAATGAGAAACATTCATGCTCAACAAGCTCTCAATTCTAAGAAGCAAAGACAATAGATGATCAAGCACAGCATCTCCCCTTTTTGAGCGATGAAAAGCTTGATTGATCCTTGACCAGGAAATAGTCAAACTATAACTACAAAGCAAGATCTAATTCCTTGAATTACTCTGGCAACTACGACTCAATATCCTCTTCTGGTTTAAATAGGCCTGATTACAGTTCATATGAATAACTCTTACCTCCTAAACATGGAAAGCAAAAAGGGTTCTTTCATCACACATAGTGATTTACAATATACAGCCCTGAAATTATAAATTAACAGAAATAACAACAATTGAGATTGCAATGCACAAAATGACCTTGAACTTGATAGGTTCTAGCATCTTGATTTACAGAAAGAAAGCCAGACTAGTTCATTATAAAGGCCAAAAGAAAACCCTATAGCAGATATAGTTATCTAAATTGATCAAGTAAATTACACAATCTTTGCTGTCCTGATGGAGTATTTCATGAAACAGCAAAAAACTTGATATTGCTAATTCGATCACTCACCGATATAGTAAAGACAAACAACAACGGCTCAAGATACAATTTTAAGTAAAAAGGTAGCAAATTAAAACTAAAAAACAAGTGAAAACCTGGGATAGCAAATCTGCAGCTATATGTACAGGACTGGCAAGTTTGTCAGCAATAACCAAAACTTCTGAAGGGCCAGCAGGCATGTCAATTGAAATCATAGCCTCACTATTCTGCAGGGAAACAGGAACAAAATGTAAAATCAAATCAAGTAGAGGACAATGTCTACAACTTTGTTTGATTGGATCGAACTTAAGTACAAGCTCAAAAAGAAAGCAAATCATACTTGGAGTATCATTTTTGCAGCTGTTACATACTGATTTCCAGGTCCAAAAATTTTCTCAACCTGCAATGAAGGCAAAATTGTTAGCACCAACAAAAAGTTGAAAAAGCCCAGTCATGATAAATAAAATCTCATCTTCCTTCCTAAAATATATGCTATCTTGTCAGAGTTTTCATGCCTTCAACAGGTAATCATATTCGAAGTCTAGAACTATGTTATCAACCGTTGTGGAATTATTTTGACATAGGGTATAAGACTTCTCTTAGTCTACTATACATGCTCAAATGGTAATAAAGAGAACCATAAACCTGTTGTAGCTTTCTGATAATATACTAGTTATTAATAGTTTTCTGATTATCATTACAATTTCTGAAAGATATGGTTCAGCATCATTTAAAATCAATATTTTGCCATACTACCTATATTTTCACAACTGCATGCTATTATCCACACACAGGCACCTACAGAAAGTTTTGAAAGAGAAATTGACCAACCATGCATGATGAGTCTTGCTGAAAACTTGCATTTTGTAGGATTAACTAAATTACACTCAACACAAAAAAATTGAAGGCTTCTAATGCAATTTTCCAGCCACATGGCATAACATCAATAGTTCAATACATAAAATGTAAATTAGTTAAGAAGAGAACGTATAAAATTCAGGTTACAGATATCTTAGCAAGAACATAGAAAAGAATTTGATTAATCAGTTAGACTCGAAAGGAAGGACAATTTCTTTCTAATTACTGATAGAAAACACAAGAAATCCATTACCCATATGTCTTCAAAATTTCCATAAATATCTATCAGTATTAAAACTCAAGAACTGAGAAAAAGTTGACAAAGAATCATTACCTTTGGGCAAGATTCTGTGCCCCAGGCCATAGCAGAAATGGCCTGTAAAATTCAGTTTAAGTAAAAAGTATTAAGATCTAATAATATTAACGTTCGAATACAGGATGCATGAGCATATCTTCATTGTTCTCAGACCTGAGCTCCACCAGCTTTAAGTATGTGAGTTACACCAGCCTTCTTGGCACAATAGAGCACTTCCTATAGCAAAATACTGATCAGCATTCTCTATCGTTATTTTTAATTTCAATAAAAGCAATAAAAAAATACCTTGCATATGTTGCCATCTTGGCCTGGGGGAGTTGCAAGAACAACAGTTTTACATCCAGCGATCTGTGCAGGCTGGGGCGAGGGATAAGCCAAATGTCAAATAAATCTAGAACTACCATAGACCAGAAAGGAAACTGTATATATATCTAATGTAGTCAATTTCATCAACTTACAACAGAAAGCATTAGAGCAGTTGAAGGCAGGACAGCAGTTCCCCCTGGTACATAAAGACCAACGGAACCAATACTCCTAGCAACCCTTTTGCATCTAACACCCTATCAGAGTACTATGATGTTTATTATGTTGACAATATAAGGATTATGCAATAAGAAAGCAGAAATATTAACTTACTGTCATATTTTCAACACTTTTCTCCACCGACTTTTGAGCAAGATGAAATGCATATATATTGTCATATGCCACGTCAAATGCCTCCTTAATAGTTGGGTCAAGCTGAGACATGACAGCATGGCAAAGAAAGGCAATGGATATAAAATAAGTTCAACAAACAAACTAGAAGTTTAATGAGATTTCAAGGAGAATATTTTTCAGATAAAAAGTACCTCTGGATAAGGAAGCTCTGAGACATTCTCAACTATTTTCTCTAGTTTAACTTTATCGAACTTTTCAGTATAACTGCAGAATGAATATATTTTCAAACAACCACGTTTTTAACCACATTATTAGAAATGATCACAGAAAAATAAAAAAAAAAGGACTGCAAAGTCTGTAAGCAGCACCGACACTCTAACTGCAGCATCGCCTCTGCTGCGGACATCATCAACTATTGGTTGGATCTGAGAAGCATACCATATAAGAAAATTTAAAACCAGCAGGGGCTGAATGAAGATATGTATCAGAAAAGAGAAAAAGAGATAGAGGAAAGACGAGACAAGCTCACCACACTGAATATGGAAGAAAAATCTATGCGAGGACGAGCCTTCAAGCTCTCTACCTCAACATGACTAAGTTCTGATAACTTATAAGACTTCATTGCACACCTTATTCTCTTACAAGCCGGTCCTGCAATAGTGATGGATAGAAAAAGACACATGTTTCTCAACGTTTCCTAAACTGGGTACACGCGCTAATGAACAAGTAATATCTTTTATCAAGCACAAAACAAGAACAATTTTATGGAAAAATGAGATTCAAACCCTAGTTTTGAGCAAAGGATTCATGTAAAAAATATTGTGTCAAATGCTCAGATGCAATGAACAAATAACTAGTACCGTTTTACCAAAACAAGTTTATGGCAAATGAGATTAACTGAAGTTTTCATCAAACGATTCATACAACTAATGAGGCAAATGCTCGGATGCCACCAACAAAACAGAGCATTGGAAAAATCCAGTAAGGATGTATAATCAGTAAAAGAAACGGAATGCGAACAGCAAACATTTTCACATAACAATTAAAATATTTCGAGCAAGAAAGTACCTGTGACTGTAGCTGAAGGAAAAGAAAGTGAGGAAAGACGGATGAAACTAGGGGCGGCGAAGGAAGGAAAATGGGGGGAGTGTAATGGTTTAATAGAAAGATTGTTGGGTGGGTTAAGTCGTAGAAGCTGAGAATCCATAACCAACCACCTTCAACTCAAATAAAAATAAAAATAAAAATAAAAATAGAAGAAAGGATTTTAAAGAGGTCGTTTCGTTTTAAACTACACCAGATAAAAGACGAGTAGGATTGCGAGATGAATGGAAGTCATTAAACAAGGAATCAATGAGGGATATAATCGAAAGGGAAATAGAAGAGAGATCTAGAGAGTTACCTGAGAATACAGAAGTGGCAGAGGAGAAGATTTCGAGACTGAAAGAGGATTTTGGCCACTCTACCCGAAAACACTTAAAAGGTCAATGAAAACAAAGGTTTTTTTTATTAAAAGAAAGAAAGAAAAAAGAAACAGGCCCTAAGGGCAAAATATATAGCATAAATCAAACTAGAGGCTGAACGAATAACGTTGCATAGTCGAAATTAAAACAGCAATCAACATTCTCATTAAATCTATGAGCGTATTATAAAACAATAACATCAGTATGACCATTTTTTAACTTCATTTCACCATCTATTAAATAATAATCCATAAAAATAAATTATTTATTTTATAGTATGATAATCAATTTACCTTTTTACCTGAGTCGTAAGAGTTAAGTAAATTAACTAATCGAATATCACTTTTTCAAATAATTTTTTATCAAATAAACATAACTATTATACTTTTTTTAGTTTTGGAAAAAAAGCATGTAAATATTTTAAGGGTAATTATTTAATATCAGAAATTTTTTATTTCACAAGTGATAACACAAATTTTATTTTTAAAAATTTTTAAATATAACTTAAAATATATGATATTTCATTAGTAGATTTAAAATTCTAACATGCAAATGTACCAAATATTAAATTAAATTGTGAATGGGTACAGAAGTATTAAATTAAATTCTAACATGCATTTTAATATCTCTCATTCATTTTATTTAGAAAAAAAAAGTTCCATTCTCCGAAGACAGAGCACTTCCGCAATGGCTTTCTCTTTTCTCATCAGATCCACTGCCGCAGCCTCCTTTCATATCGAAGCCTCCGACCTCTCTCTCTCACCCTCCGATCGCCTCAAGGTCCTCCACTTTCTCCTGATCAGCACCATAAAACTTTTAAAATGGCAGACAAACTTTCCGTTCCATTTTTTATTTTTTTTGGTGTCTTTAAAGGGAAATATATAATCAGCTGAGCTGAACTTATGCTGAATGAATGAAATTTGTGCAACTTCAAGGCATTCTTTCCCTAGTCCTTTTGTAGTACGTTTTCTTGGGAAACAAACGGAGTATTAAGAATTACAATACCTTGTCATGCATGTTTTATTTAGTTTAGCCGCGACTGCTGTGTAGATCTTTACTTTTCGACTTTGTTACATTTTGTTAGGCTGGTTGGTGAGAAAACATTATTTGTTAAGCCGTTTACGTTGATTTGGCGATTATGGAAAATTTGAAAAACTCATGTTGAATAAATCAGTTTCTTTAGTTACTTGTTTCCTTACTAATGATGTATTATTTAATGGGGAATCCAGCTCATTTTTTGTGGCAATCTGAATCCTGAACGATAATGCTCTTTTGTTCAGGTTTCAAGCATTGGTTTTAGTGGGAATCTCAACACCATTTTTGGTGCTGCATTATCGACTACGTCTGTTTCCCTACAGTTGAGTTATCCCGAACTGCCTTATCATGATTTGCTTCAGTTTGCAATTATTTGGTCTTTTCCTCAGATACTGAAGGGTTTTAAAAATTATTCATCTGTCCAGGAAATGCAATTCAAGGAGTATCCAGCCCATCAAAGCCACTGCTGCCAAAATTCCTCCCGCGGCTCCAAGTAAGAATTTGAAAAACTTTTTTAATTTATATCAACTGTTTTTTATGCTAGGGAAGGGTAAAAAAGAATAAATAGGCTTATCTTTTTCCTTTTTGGCTAGTAATAAATAGGCTTATTTAGTTTTCCTAAAATTACTTCAGAAGTTGTATGCACTGATGTTCTGCTTTTCGCTTGTTTCTCATTTGTTTAGAGTCACGGAAAAGCGGGAAGACAAAGATTGGAATCAATGGTATGTTTTCTTATTTTCATCAAGCTTGTACTTTGCTTTATTTGAGTTGCTTTCAGTATGCTTGCAAAATAGCAGTGAACTAGCATCCTAGGCTTAGTTTGTGTGTAAGCGTGGATGGGGTTTGGGCAGGTAATATAGGCGCCTCCTTCTTGACAAACAATAATGTATCCAGAACTTCAGCTTATAACTTCACACATACAGTTAAAATATATATGGTTGAAAAGTATCAGAATCAATATGCACAATTGGAACTCAGTTAATGCTTACACTTTTGTTCCGATCAATTTTAAGATCAATAAGGTTCTGTTAGCTGTTGACCTATGGTTCAGTTGCTGTAGGTCATGTGTTTAGGAAGTGAATTTTGATGTAGGTGTACCTAAAAGCATTTGGAGATCTTACTGAATGGTCTGCTAAGCTTGTGGTAATGGCGGGAGAGAATTAAAATTCTATTAATATTTATTTCAAGTCTTAAAAGTCCAAAACCAAGTAGATTAATCTTGATTTGGAAGTCCCTGTTGCTCTAGATAGCATGGTGTATCTTGTAACAACTCATTTTTGACAATGAATCTTTGCAGGTTTTGGTCGTATTGGAAGGTTGGTTTTAAGAGTAGCGAACTCAAGGGATGATATTGAAGTGGTAGCAGTCAATGATCCTTTTATTGATGCTAAGTACATGGTAAGCATGCCCATTTGCACTTGGTTTGGTCAATATAGAAAAATTTTAGGCTTGTGTATTCTGACATAGAAAATTCTCTTTTCTTGTTGGCCTCCTGGAGTTACAATCAAGCTTCCTTTACGTGTACTCAGAATCAATAAATTGTAGATGCTCATTGATGTTAACTTGTTAAGTGTATTATGTAGCTTGGGGTTGTGTTTAGGTTTATGGCACTTGTTATAATTTCTCACACCACTAAACATTTGTTATTATTCACCATCATCTTTTGTTCTTTATCCAGGCTTATATGTTTAAATACGATTCAACTCATGGAGGCTTTAAGGGAGAGATCAGAGTTGTGGATGAGTCCACCTTGGAGATTAATGGCAAGCAAATACATGTTGTAAACAAAAGGTATGGTTCTGGTCCTTTATTGATTTCTTTGAAAATTGAACGTGCTTTCCCACTATGAAGCATGTACACGAACCTCCTCATACCAGTATCATACTAGTGTCCAACATGGACACAGTGCTGACATGGAAGAATACTATGGGGAGATATGACACCAATCAGAATATGACATAAGACACATCCAACCAACCTGAATATGCATTGTGACAATAGGTTTATTAAAATTAAAAATTTTAAATTCAAATTCAAAGTTTTAAATTTTTAAATTTAAATTCAAAAATAAAA
This sequence comes from Gossypium australe, assembly GCA_005393395.2. Classification (NCBI taxonomy): domain Eukaryota; kingdom Viridiplantae; phylum Streptophyta; class Magnoliopsida; order Malvales; family Malvaceae; genus Gossypium; species Gossypium australe. The sequence goes on from SMMG02000027.1 coordinate 2,644,543, forward strand.
ATATTAAATATTTTAAAAATAATTTTGTTTTTGACCAGCTGTTGATCAATGTTATCTAGTGTTGATTGGACATTTATCGGTGTTTCCTTTTAATTTTAAATATTTTCAAAATTCTATATATATATATATATATATATTTAAAAATATATAATTTTTTCAATTTTTTAAAGTTATTAAAAACTTTCTAAAATTTATATTTTTAATTTTTTTAATTTTAAAATTAATTTTAAGTTAAACTGTTTTTCAATTTTTAGACTTCATGAGCCAAAAAAAAAAAAGTTTAGGTATCAAAGTAAGAAAACATGTATAGTTTAAGGGCTAAAGTGAGCATTAAACCATAAAAATTAATTTAAGTTCTCAAAATATTTCAGGAAAAAGATAAAAATAAAACCATTTTATATATGAATTTGAATTAATTAATCTAAGCAAACACTTATATTTAAGCACTTTACTTGGTTAGTGGCGAGGCCTTCCCAAACTCTGTGAATCCATTAGACTCTCCTTAGAGTCAAGGGACAAACCTCAAGATAAAACCGAGCATAAACACTCCGGGCACAATACCTTCTCTAATGAGAAGTTCGTTGGCTCCGCAAACTACATTCTAAGAAGATATCTCCTAGAGCGAGACCGTCCTCCCCTCAACACCCATATTGCTAGTTTGTGTGTCATAGCTCTCTAAGATGTGTTATTCTTATGTCATAAACTATAACAACATAAAATCCTGTTACTTCATTTGATTAAACCATTTCCTATCAAATTATCTCAACTCGGGATAACATTTTAATAATATCGACCAGGGACCCTGCAGAGATCCCTTGGGGCAAATTTGGGGCTGTGTTTGTTGTTGAGTCATCTGGTAGTTTCACTACAGTTTCTAAGGCCTCTGCTCATATGAAGGTTGTTGAAATATTCCTGCTTTGTTGTATTATCACATAAAAGCAAGCACATAGCAAAAGCCACCTGTGAGTGCATGCATTTTTTAGAAACGCCCCAAATTTAACTTTTACTAATCTGTTTTTCAGGGTGGTGCCAAGAAAGTTGTAATTTCTGCCCCTTCTACAGATGCCCCTATGTTTGTGGTAGGAGTAAACGAGAAGTCCTACAAGCCAAGCATGAACGTAGTTTCTAATGCTAGTTGCACTACCAATTGTCTTGCTCCACTTGCCAAGGTATAATTGCATCCTCAGATTTTAGGTTTTGTTAATCTTATTTGTAAAGTAGGAATTTAAACAAAATCTGATTTCCATTGTTTTTTAACACTTGGTAAGACTTAAACATGGTGAATTTTTTGACCGTGTGAAGTTTTGCTTTTGTATGTTTCGGGTTCATGCCGGTTGGCAGGTCCATCTGCCCGTATCTGACAGTATTTATCATCTGAACATTTTCCCCATGAAACATCTGGTTTTCTTTTAATTTGGCAATTTCCCATAGTTTTTGTGATAACATGTTGCAGGTGGTTCACGAGGAATTCGGTATTATTGAGGGTTTAATGACAACAGTCCATGCAACTACAGGTATCAAGTCAGTGTTCCCCTAATTTTTCTCACATCAGATGATATTGTGTTGTTTTGATAATGTGGTAATTTTTAATATACAGCAACGCAAAAGACTGTTGATGGCCCTTCAATGAAAGATTGGCGTGGCGGTCGAGGAGCTGGGCAAAATATCATCCCCAGTTCAACTGGTGCTGCAAAGGTATAAGAGGGAAATCGCCAGATAACTTCAGCACTGTTTTTGAGAATAATTGTAACTAAAATTAAATAATGATTTGTGTTTTTCTTGTAGGCTGTTGGAAAAGTTCTTCCAGAACTCAATGGGAAGCTTACAGGAATGGCATTCCGTGTCCCTACACCCAACGTTTCTGTTGTGGATTTAACCTGCCGACTTCAAAAGAGTGCCTCCTATGAAACTGTCAAAGCAGCCATAAAGTGAGCTTTTGAACTTTTGGCTTTAAGGATCTTCCTTGTTCCTTCTTTTGTCTCCATTCATTCTCGTTTATTTCTTCTTCTTCTTCTTCTTCTTAAGTGTTTTCCTCATTCACTAGTGTTTTCCGCATTCACTTAGATTCTACCTTAATTTTATTTGAAGGCGTGCTTCAGAGGGGCCACTTAAAGGCATTCTTGGATACACAGATGAGGATGTTGTCTCTAGTGATTTTGTTGGTGATCCAAGGTATTCTATCTTTCTCTCTCTCATATACAATCCATCCCGCATGTGCCTTTTGCTCTGCTGTGATATATTATGTTCACATGATATATTATCTCATACCGTACATAATTTAGTTGTGAAGGGTCCTAGTGTGTTTGTTGCTTATAGGGAATTTTCATCTTTCTGGAACAGATCATTTAATTTTTCTTTTTCCCCCTTTCCCCCCATGATTAAGGAGCAATGGTAGGATACTATTCAGTTGGTTCATATAATATTGCAGTATTTTTAAGGACTTTGATGTCTGTTTAATATAGATTTTGCTGTCAGTTATTTATATATTGAAAATTTGCCCATTTTTTTTCTTTTCCTATTTCTTAATTGTTGGCAATTAAGGTTCTAATGGGATTGTTTTATTTCAGGTCAAGCATATTCGACGCCAAAGCCGGGATAGGGTTGGGCAATTCATTCATGAAGCTTGTTTCATGGTACGATAATGAGTGGGGTTACAGGTATGTTTTCATCTCTCTCACACACGGACAGCCACCTTTTCACCAATGCCGACGATCACCACTGAAATGCATATTTGAGAATTCATATTGTCTGAATTATTTTTCTTAAAATTATATTACAGCAATCGAGTAGTCAACCTAATACAGCACATGGAACTGGTAGGATCAACACCCAAGTAAATTATTTAGCAAGGTATGCTATTGAAACTGAGCGACGCTGCTGCAATTTTAGTGTGCACAATGGTTTTCTTGTTTGGATTGCTTGTCCATGTAATGAGTTGGGCATCCCATACCGCATGCTATTCTAAAATAATGGAATGAAACCTTTCGACAGTGTTTGGTGCTGAAAGTATGAGCATTATCTTTGTAAAAAAAAATGTTGGCCGGTTTCTTATATTTAAAAATTAATGCATGATTCGGTTTCATTGTTCAATTATTTGGTATGGTGATATCTATGGTTGTGGGTGATACTTGAAAGTCCTACATTTAGGTTTAAATTTTGCTTGGTACTCGTTAAAGGTATATTGTTTTATGCATTTGAGATGGATGAATAAATCTCTGGAAAAAATATACTGGAAAACATTAAAGGAAAAGCAAGGTAAGCAGTTTAATTTCCAGAGACACGCCAGCCAACAATACTGACGACAATCTGTAGCAAAGAACAGTACAGCATGATATGATTGTATTGGAAGAAAGAGCGGCTAATGGATGCCCAATAACTATTGTAATAGCAGTGAATTTCTCGGAATTGCTTACACAGATAGCATTCTCGCAAAGTGGAACTAACTTTTGTACCAATCCCATTCAGCATGTTTATGAAACTCTCCTCATCTCGCGAAAAGCCATTGATAACGTCAGCAGAACGAAGGTATCCGACATCTTCGGGTTGCTTCATCAGGCAACTCATGAAGCATACATAAGCAGTGAAATGTTTGGATTCATCCGTGAAGCATTGCTCCACAGCAACACAGTTCACCAGGATAGCGTTGGTGAAATCATCAATGGCGAGGGGCGGGATTTTAAGAGCTAAAGGCGGGATTTGAAATTTTTTGAAATCTATCTCCAGGAGGCTTTTCGCTGTCCTTTGTCTTACTGATATTCCTGCTGTCCGTAGATGTTTTACGCTTTGAATCGGGTGCATCGGACGATCGTGCTTGCTTAGATGTGAATCTTCATCTAAGTTAGTTGCCGGAAGGAGACTCCGGCGGAATAAGTCTAGTAAATGCTTGGGCTTTCACCATTTCTGGAGATTTGCAGAAAGCTTGACTCAGAAATCTTAAGGCAAGATAAGACAAAGAGCGGATCGGGGGGCCAACCGTGGACCATTCGAACAAGTTCTCAAGAACGAAAAAGGGTAACTGATTCTCCAGTTTCAGCAGATCCGCAATCAAAGTTTGGACGGACCATGGGGGCGGCGGCGTGAAATCCTTACCCTCTTCATATCGAAGGAAGAGCTCCACCATGAAAGAACCATCGAGCAAAATCATTTTAACAAGCTCATGATCATCAGCAGGCTTTTCAACCTCCTCAGAGTAGCATCTTTTTATTTGATCTATTGAATTCATCAATCTCTCATAGTAGAACTGCGGATTTCTTTTTGTCCGATTAAGAAACTCGTCAAGAAGATCCCACTTCCGTTTTTCAAAGGGAAGAAAACGGTGCGTGCGATGGCGACAAGGGCCGAAGGATGTTAACTGTGGCCATCGGATCTCGTCATGGACTTTGATAAGGGAATCGGGAAAAGGACAGATGGTGTGAGGTTCGGGATGAGACCTTCGCTGCCTGGACTTCAGCAGTTTCTCCTCCATTGAAGCCATAGTGCGTTGCTGTACAATATCATCATTAGGGCTTTGCAGATCCATCGCCATCGTCGGCTAGCCGGTGGCTCTTGATTAGAAAATTTCTGGGAAGCTGCACTGAGGATTGAGGTTGTTATCGGAATTGTAAGTCCAAGTCTTTATCGATTTTTTCTGGAAATAATGTTGATCATTTAAAAAGAAAAAAAAAATAGCTACGGCGACTTCTAAAGTCCACTTCCAAAAAGTAATAATAAAGACTACTGGCAATTTGTGCAGAAGGACAAAATTTTAGCTGTCGTTTCCGAGTTTTTATTTACTTTTTGGTTTTCCATTAAAGATTACTCTCTTACAGCTCCGATTATTGTTGATATTGTTTGGACCAGGCTTCACAGCATTTTTGGTTCCATAAACAAGGGAAAAAACAATTGGATTTAAAATTAAAAGTGTATTTCAGTTAACTTATTTTTGTTTAGAATGAAAATTTTAAACTTCTCACTACAATTTTTTTACACGAATGACCAACCTTCAAATTAATAAATCATACTTTTTTACACTATTTTTAAAAGAAAAATTATTTTCTTAAAAGTACTTGTCAACGGCAACAATAATGGGAAGACTTTATTTTTCATTACATTTGAGGTTTCAAAAAAAAAATTCACCAAAAAATTGAAGCTAAAATTCAAGTGATTTTAACTTTTGTGTATAGTAAAAATATCAAAATATTCTTATTTATATTAATTATTTAATAGGTATATAAAAAATTAAATTAATTTATATTTCATATATACATTATATTAAATTATTTAAATTCATTTATTATTATATTTAAGTTTTAAAAATAGTTTATGTATCATTAATTTTACAAATAATTTTTATTAATTGTTTGAAAGGTATTTAAAATTTATACTTCACGTACCATTATATTAAATTATTCAAATATCATATAACTTAACTAATTTGTGTATTTCTACTATCATATAAAAAAAAAGACATTTTAATCTTCAACCACAATTTTTGAATGCAATGGAGAACACAAAAAATTAACAAACCATATTTTTTTTACACTACTTTTTTACCACATTTTCAAAAGCATTTTTCAAGTGCAACATTAACGGAGAACTAACCTAAAGACCAATGGTGTAAAGGTCATGCTATCAAAGTATAAATTTGTTACTAATTTAGTGATCAACTAGTAACTTTTGAAATTGAATGATAAAATTATAAAATTACTAATAGTTAATGACAAATTGTAAATTTACTTTTCCCCACATTTGTTGTCTTAGCAAAAGAGTCTAACATTTTTTAATCTACGTGACCAAAGTATAAATTTATTAATAATTAAGTCACTCTAATTATTGTTTTTTACATAAATAATTGCCATTCAAAAGTTAAAAGTTGTGAACTGAATTACAAAAACAAACCATAAACTATTAAAACAATGTGTTATAAGAATTCAACTAGTTAGAGTAAAGGAGTGCATTATATTAATTAAACAGATTAAATCAAGGAATTCAAATTAAATAAACTGAAATAATTGATTTTATTCGGTTCGATTATTGGTTTTATATATTCAAATCGAATAAATCAATTAAACATTAAATTCAACCCAATGCCTATACCCAACCCAATATTCAAGTACACAATACCTAATTACCCATGTATAAACTAACCCAAATGTAAAATAACTCTAACAATTTCTCAATTCAATTAATTAATTAAATCTAAATATAAAATAACCTAAAGTTCCGCTTTTCTTTACCGAGTTCTGGGCTCAAATTCATAATTTACCGATGGGTTTTATGTCGAGGAAATGGTGCGTCAGTTGGGTGATTTCATTGGATAATTTGTGGAATATTATGCTGCTTTGGTAACTAGGGGAGTTAAAAAGTATATGTGAATTAGAGTCAAGTTGGATGTTCGGAGACCCTTGAAAAGGAAGAAGAGAATAGCCATTAACCAAAACCATTTGACTTATGCTTTATTTCAATATGAAAAAAGGACACATTTCTACTTCATTTGTAGGAAACTTGGGCATGGTGAAGGATTCTGTCCAGTTAGACTGTCATTAGAATCGCAAGGCTAGTCTTTCGTTGGGATTTACCAGTTAAAGTGCACCTAAGGAGGGTACCAGTAGAGGTTAGTAAGTGGTTGAGAGATGACAACCCAGTAACTAAATCGATGGGATTTGATATGGAGGGCGACATTGAGGAAAGGAGTTTATGTGTTAGCCAAAACCCCTATCTTTATTAAGAACGAAAAGGGAATTGAGTGGTAAGGCAAAAAGGGCAAACTAATGGATGGATGATGAGGGGTGTATGGAGTTGGGGTCGGACATGGAGGATTGCCCATTAGGTATGGCGGATAGTAAGAAAAGACAGGCTGCATCAGACGAAATTAATTGTTTCTCACAAGGATGATTCAAAGGATTCCGGAGTTTCTTCTAAGGTATCAATGGCTGATGTGAAGCAGATCGACCAGACACAATGAAAATATTAAGTTGGAATGTCTGTGGACTGGGGCAACCACGGACAGTTAGGCATTTAAGAAATAAAGTGAGACATGTTCAACCCCAAATATGGTTTATTATAGAAACAAATATTAGTGTAAGAAGGATAGAATGAGTTAGGAAGAAGTGTAGTTTTCCGAATGGAATTGATGTGAACACAATGTGATCTAGATATGGTTTATCTTTGGGTTAGACAAGTGATTTTAAGGTCCAGTTAAGTAATTTTTCATCTTCACATATTGGTGTAAAGATTTGCGAAGAAAAGGGTATGACACCATAGAGGCTTATCGGGTTTTATGAGTCACCAGAGGAATGTTGTAGGTTGGAGTCATGGAATTTTCTACAACATTTAAGCAGAAAAAATAGTATGCCATGGTTAATGGTACGGGACTTTAATGAAATTTTGTACTCGTTCGAAAAAAGAGGGGTCGCCCTCGAGATAAGAATCGAATGATGTCTTTTTGACAAGTTTTAGACCAGTGTGATCTTAATGATTTGGGGTTCTTAGGGCAGTGGTTCAATTGGGAAAGAGGCAGGCTTTCGAGGACTAATATTTGAGAGCAGTTAGCTAGAGGGGTGGTAAACCTGGATTGGTGGAATATTTTCTTGGAATATAGTGTGAAACATCTCACTCATGTTATTTCTAATCATTGTCCAATTTTGGTAGATACGATTGATAGTAAAATGAAGAAGCGGGTGAGAGGAAAAACTAAGTTTTGATTTAATGCAAACTGGGTAGTCAAAGAAGGTTTTGATAATGAGGTATAGAGGTGGTGGGAAATAGATAAGTCAGATGTGCCTTTTAAATCTAATGAGTTGAGATCAAAGCTGAATAACTGGGAGAAAGCAAATTAGTTGGACAGAAAATGTAAGACGTCCTTATTGAATTCTAGATTGGATGAGCTGAATACGGCATCCATGATAAGAAAAATTTGGTTGAGTTGATTGAGATAAAGCTTGTGCTAAATCTAAAAGCTGATAAAATGAGTTGTTTTGGGAGCAACGTGCAAGAGTGAATTGCTTACATTTTGGAGATTGAAATACGTCTTATTTCCATAGCTTTGCATCTTCTTAGAAGAAAAGAAACATAAATAGGGGACTACAAAATAAAAATGGTGAATGGGTTAGTGAAGAAGAAGGTATGGCAAAAATTGCGACAGATTATTTTAAGGAGTTATTCACATCAACACCTATACGAGATTGCAATCATGTATTGATGAGGGTTCAGCCTTATATTTTTGGAAGCATGAATGATGAGCTGATAGCCGAGTTCAAGGAACATGAAATTGTGGAAGCGGTTAAAAGCATGGAACTGCTGAAAGCTTCAGGTGCGGATGGCTTTCCAGCCTACCAAAGGTACTAGCATATAATAAGGAATGAGGTCTCGAATTATTGTGTTCATGTTCTAAATAGCTAGTAGGAAATGGAAAAAAAATTTAACCACACAAACATTGTTCTCATCTCGAAAGTCAATTCCCCAACAAGTATGACTCAATTCTGACTGATTAACCTGTGTAATGTTCTTTACAAAATAATTTCTAAGGTGGTGGTCAACATGTATAGGCAAGTTTTGGATGGGTGAATGGATAAAGCTCAAGGGGCTTTTGTACCAAGGAGACAAATCACTAACAACATTCTTATAGCATATGAGATATTGCATTCATTTAATAAGAGAAAGGATGGGTCTCACGGCTCCTTCACTCTGAAATTAGATATGAGCAAGGCTTATGATAGAGTGGAGTGGGCCTTTCTAGAGAAGATGATGGTTCGTTTAGGGTTAAGAAATGAATGAGTTTCTTTAGTGATGAATTGTGTATATAGAACGACGAAAATGTGCAAGTGTACACAATCGCAACAAGTAATAAAGTGACAAGTAAATGTCGAGTTATCGTATCCACAGGGACTGTGAAAAGAATTATTTATGAATGCAATTAAAAACACTTTGGTGAAGAAAAATATTTTGATTGGAGGAGGTGATTAAAAACTAAGATTTTAACTAAGTAAAATAAATAAAAATTAAATAAAAGTTCCAATGCACGATTTCAAAAGATGATTTTAATCAAGATGACATAATTGTGCTAGATTAATTACATTTCTTAACTTAGAATTACTAAACTCACGTTCATGTTGTTACGAATAAATTCACGGCAACTTGGTAATTTGCTAACTTATGAACATACTCACCTACCAAAATCCATCTATCTCTTGACTACATCTCTATGTCAATTCAACCGATTAAACAAATTTTAATAAGCAAATGTGTTAATGCACATACATACTTATGAAATTAAAATAATCTATTGTACATATCTCTATGCCAATTCAAACAATTAATTCAATCTCATAAGAACATAAAAGATTATGTGAGGTAACAAAGTATTCCTACCTTGAAACAGTTTAATCACAATAATCTTGCAAGTTATGCAAGGCTAATGTATCGTTAAATACCATTGTTAATTTAACCATCAGCTACCTTAGATGATTAAACATGCACTGATTAAGTATTGTGTCAATTAATTACAATTTCAATCCATTTAAATAATTAATTCATTAGTTACCTTACAATTGTAATGTAAGAATAACTTAGTCATGGTTTTACTTAATCAAACATCTTACCAAGGCTTATAACAATACAAACACAATTTTAATAAATAAAGTGGAAAAAATGCAATCAACCTAACATGAATTAAATTTAAGCCATATTAGTTAAATTAAACATATCAACATCACAATTACTCATAGACATGTTTATAACAATAATAATAAAAGTAAAAGGATAAGGAACAAGAATCAAATCCGGTGTTTCTCCAAGGCTTGACTAGTTTGCTCCACTCCTCCTTCTCCGCTTGTTCTTGTTGAACCGAGACTTCCACGAACACTTCAATGCTACTCTGTAACAGCCTATTTTTGGTCAAATCAGAATAGTGATTTTGAGACCAAAAATACGATGTCAAAATATTTATTTTATTATTATTTTAAGTTTTACATCATGATTAAATGATTGTGTGAAAGTTTCATTCAAAAATTTTATCGTTTAGTTGGTCAATTTGATAAAAAGGACTAAATCGCGTAAAGTGTAAAATGCATGTTCTATTAGTTAAATGTGTTTATTAGCTATGGATTATTAAAGTGGAGGTCCTTATGTTGTAATTAGTCCATTAAATGGTGGGTGGAAAATTATGGGCTTATATTAAGTAAATTTTAATGTTTTAAACCAAGGTTAATATGGTAAATTATTAAATAACCTAACTAAAATAATGAAAACAAATGGTTGTCTTCCTAATTATCATCATCCACTGAAAATCAACTAAAGAAACACCATTTTTAAAGCTTAAATATTCGGCTAGGGTTCATCCTTACATGTAAGCTCTTTTTTTATCCGTTTTTAATGATTTCTATATTTTTGTAATCGTTGCAGCTAGTACTAGCTAGCCCAGGGACTAATTTGCAAAACTGTTAAAGATTTTGAAAGTTTCTATTGATGAATATATGTGTTCTTTGATGTTTGATTATGAAATATGAAATCTTGTTGTTAGATACACAAGTTTTGTAAAGTGATTTTTAGTGAAAATGGAAAATAGGGATTAAATTGAGAAATGTGTAAAGTTAGTGGTTAAATTGTGAAATAAATGAAAATTATGGGCTGCTAGGGGCATTATGGTAATTCGGATAGCATGGGTATATTTGGAATTTCACTAATTTGTGATTTTATGCAATAAGGACTAAATTGTGAAAAATATGAAAGTTTAGGGGTAAAAGTGTAAATATTCCTTAAAGAGTGTTTTGGACTAAATTGAATGAATAGATTATTAAATAAGTTAATTTTGAATATATTTAGATAAAAAAAAGTGAAATATGGACTTGGATCGGGGAAAAGATAAAGTTATCGACTAATTGACTCGATTTGTTGTTTTAACATCCGAGGTAAGTTCGTATGTTATAATTTTGTTTCAAATGTATTTTATATGCTTTGATATAGCATGGATTGTGATTATGTGATTACGGGCCGCGTTCTGAAATGATTCGATGAAGATTTGACAGTTGCAATCCCAGTTGAACCTTAGGAATAGTTTAGGATGCTAGTGACATGTCATTAGGTATACTTGAGTTGGCTTCGGGCCATGATTTAGCTCTATGTGTGCGAGATAAACCGATTTGGCTTCGGGCCATGCATATCGGTTGATTTGGCTTTGGGCCATGATATCAGCATTTCGGATAAGTTACCTTAATTTGGCTTCGGGCCATGGTATAGGTACTTATCGCGTGAGACCTTGAGTATCCAACTTCTATTCTGAATGGTTCAATGGGTAAAAGAAGGATGTGATTGATTATGATATTGGTACGAGATGGTACAGGTACGTACGGAAATGAATTGAGTATTGAAAACTATGAAATTGATGAGTTCCTTGGTAAGTTATATGAATGATCATATGATAGCTTGAGATTTAATAGAATTGTTGCATATTGTTTTCTATTATATAATTGATTTATGAATGATGATAGTTACTCAATGTTAACATATGAGCTTACTAAGCTATATAGCTTATTTTGTTGTTTTCTATGTTTTATAATGATTTCAAAGCTAGCTCGGATTCGGGGATAGTCTGAGACTTCACCACACTATCCACTAACTATTTGGTACTTTTGAAACTATGTTTTGAGTATATGGCATGTATAGGTATTATAAGTCATTTTGCTTATGGATTGATAAAGATTTTGGTAATTTATAATGGCTTGTAAATGTATATGTTTTGGTTTGTAAATATAGCCATGAGATTTGGCTTAATTTGGTGGATTTGGATATGTGTTTATGTGTGCATATATGGTTGATTTTGAGTTCTTCGATGGATATGAAAATGGCTTATATTATGAGAATTATGGTCATTGTTGCTAATAGGTATTATGAATGTTAAATTGATGATTTGTGGAATGCTTGTGAAATTAGGCCTAATAATGCATAATTGTTAATGGTCATTTTGTTGATTTTGGAAGATTAGGTTTGGTATAACTTTGAATGGTATGATGTGATAATTATGTTTTGTATTGATTGGTGTTTGATATAGTATAAGTCATGCTTGATTTGGTATTGAATTACATACCTATTGATGCTATTGTTTAATGTGAGTGTTAGGGGTCCAGAATGGGCTCAGGGTTGGGCAGAGGCCTTAATCAAATTTTCTGTTTTGACACTCTAGTGGAAAGCTTGGTAAGATAGGGCTTAAAAGATGTTATCTGTGTTTTAAAATACAAATGGGCTTGTGGCCCAGTGGCAAAGTGGCGCCACTTAAAAGCAGGGAAGTGGCGTCAACTGAGGAGGCCCAAATTCAAGTTGCATAAAGCCCAACTATTTTAATTAAAATTGGCATTAGGGTTTTATTCTCCTATTCTCTTCTTTATTTTCGGCATTTAGGGTTTTCATCTTCTCTCTTTTCCTCCTTTTCTGAATAAAAGCCTAAAACTCCCTTAAGCATTCTTCATTTTCACATTTGTCTGCCATAGCCGAATCTGCCCTAGTCTTGCCGAAATTCTTCTTTTTCCTATACCTTTCCTATCACTTCTTTACGTTTGATATTACTCTTTTCTCTCAATCATCTCCTTCTCAAAAGCCGAAACTTTATAGATCTCTTGAGATCATCTTTTCTTTTTGACCTTCTCAAAAGCCGAAACTTTATAGATCTCTTGAGATCATCTTTTCTTTTTGATCTTCTCAAAAGCCGAAATCTTCTAAGAGTTGCCGAAATCTCTGTAAAGGTAGGTGCCGATTTCTTCTGATCTATTCTTTTTCTCTTTCGGTTTTTAGAAGACAAAGCCGAAAGGCTAATGGATTGTTGGTTTCTTGTGTTTACGTGTTGGGCGACATTCGGAAATTGAAGTAGATCGCTTAGATCTAAAAGCCGAAACCGCTAGTCTCTAAACCTCATATCTCTCTTTTCGGGATTTCAAGGTAAGGGGTTCTCTTTAGATTGTCATTAGATTCGCTATCGTAATTGTGATATTAACCATATGATATGATGGTAGCAACTGATAAGGTCTTTTAATGGAATCAAATGTCGATCAGGCGAAGGAGGAGATTGGATCTGTAAAGCCAATCCCTAAGTTTAAGAAACAAGCAGTGTTAGTAGTTCCGAATTGGCCACCGGGTTGTGGACCGGCTTCAGAACAAAACCTTAGACAAATAGCAGTCGTATCGGCTTCTGATAGTGTCGACATAGAAAGTCTCATATTGTCTGTAATCAGGTATGTAGATCTCTAACACACTAATTAATCTGTACTAAATATATGTTATGGGCTAAAAGCCGAAAAAAGGCTGTATAGTAATCTATACTAAATATATGTATGGGCTAAAAGTCGGAAAAAGGCTGTATAGACAGTCGGATTACCCAAAAAGGGTAGGCAAGGGATGCCAGGTATGTAATCATAGAAACTTCTCTATGTGTATCGATGTATGTGATAGACTGTGAACTTTTAGGTAGTATATTGTTTTGATTCTGCATGTATGTATGCATGGGATGGGGTTGATATGATGAAGGGGAAGAGCATGTTAATAGGTCACTTGGTGATCGGTGGTTAAACCACGAATTATAAAGTTAGGTCACAATAGTGATCGGTGGCTAAGCCACGTTAAATTTATTCCTAACTGTTAGGAATAGGCAGTATGGCTGTCGATATGGTGTGTAGCGGTTGGTGGGTTGATTGTAGAAATCCCCGAGGTGTGTTGGTTGGTACGGGCTGGTGTGTAGAGGATGGATTTTTAGGTTGGGTTGGGCCATGTTGCATGTAAATATTTTGTTGCCATTGTGTATGGGCTAAGGCCCATAATGTGTTTGTGGGCCCAAGCCTTTAATGTGTTTTTGGGATTTGCACACTGAGTCTTGGTGACTTACCCTTTTATTTTCTCTGACTTTTCAGACGAGCAGTAGATCGTGGACATGGGAGCCGAGGCGGACTCGAGGGGCCATCAAGTCTTTTTATTTTCATAAACTATTTCCGGTTTTTCTTTAAGTTTAAATTTTGGGACTATTTATGTAATAAGGCCTCCATAGCTTAGGTTATCAATTTATAATTGTTAATGTCTTCATTTATTTTTTTTGAATTTATATCCACTAAAAGAGCAAAGGTTTTCTTCCAATATCACTTATTTAACAAATACTTGAATAAAGAAACTGTATTTCCAAAGATCATCCAAGTGAAGTTTTTAACGTAAACCCCGTAGCATACCAGATCTGGTCGTAGCGTTTGGGCCGGGTTTGGGGTGTTACAATTGTGTTTGCTTTCGACAAGTTTCGATCTTATCTTGTAGGTACCAAAGTGATTGTCTATACGGACCACTGCGCGATTAAGTACTTATTATCCAAGAAAGATGCTAAGCCGAGATTGATCCGGTGGTGCTTCTACTTCAAGAGTTCAATATAGAAATTCAAGATCGAAGGGGAGTAGAAAATCAAGTAGCAGATTGTAACAACCCGTTTTGGCCCTAATCAGAACGGTGGTTTCGGGACCACGAATCCGGGTTAGAAAAATATTTTATTATTTTTTTTAATATCTATGATATATGTTTGAGTATGTGTCAAAATATCGTAGGTTAATTTGTTTGTTTGAGTGTTTAATTTAAAGAAAAGGACTAAATTGCATAAGTGGTAAAAGTAGCCATTTATTAATTAGGTGGCTAAATTGATTTGTCTTCCTTGGTATGAGTATTTAATTTGCAAATTGACCTTTTTGAACTTTAGTGGACGGCATTATGGCTTTGTAATATATATTATATGTTTGTTTTTGTGTTAAATATATAATAATGATATAATACATTTTATATGTATATTATAATAAAACAAAAAGGAGAAAAGAGTTTGCATGTTCATCTTTTCATCTTTTTGATCGAAACTAGAGAGGTAAAAGAAAAGAAAAAGCTCCAAAGGGTTTCGGCAATATTAAGGCTTAATTAAGATATGATTTAGCTTTGGTTTTTGATAATTTTTGTATTTTTGAGATTGTTGTTCACTTTACTTACAAGCCCATGTATTAATTTTGTGTATTGGTCATGTATGTGAGATATACCATTGATGATAAGTTGCGTTTTATGATGATTTTTAGTATAAAATGAGAGATTTGAGTTAGATGAACATATATTATTCTTGAGTCTTTGGTGAATGTAGCTAATTAAGGATCAATTTGTGAAAATATTATATTGGAGGGTTAAATTGAGAAATTTATGAAATATATGGACTTATATAGTCCTTATGAAGATTCGGCCCTAAAGAATGGTAACCAAATTTTGAGTAATTTGTGAGTTGTGTATTAGGGACTAAATTGTAAAAATTATAAATGTCAGGGGTAAAATGGTAATTTGCATAATTATGTGTTTTTAGATTAAATTGAATGAAAATGTATTTGAATGGGCTCAATTTGGAATTATTTAGATCAAGAACAAAAGGAAACGGGATTGGATCGGGGAAAGGCAAAGTGAACGAATAGTCGAGCAACCTTAATCCGACAATTTTCGAGGTAAGTTTTTAAGCAGTTGAATGAAATGAATTTAATTGTGTACTAATGTACGTATGGATATAAAATATAATCATTTTAATTTTCTTATAGCCGAATGTATTATGAATAAAATGGATGTGTATATAAATTATGAATGTGAGTTGGTACATATGAGTATATATGTATAATTATCGAATATATGAGTTGGCTAAATATACGTCGTTTGGTGTTAACGAATAGATATGTATATATATATATATATGAAAATGGAAAGTGAGTCGTAATGGTAATTGAACAATTGGATGTTTGTGTATGTATATGTTTGAACTTGCCGAATGTAATGGTATGATATAAAGAAATTGAGTTGCTGATGGGTAATTGTATATTTGTGTGTTATGCATGAGTTTGAAATTATAAGTGTTCATTTACACAAAGAAAGGTTCGGTTGAGGGGCACTATGTGTGCGAGCTTGAGTACCGAGCACTAAGTGTGCGAAATTGGTCTAATAGCACTAAGTGTGCGATACGTTACTAGAAATTGGCACTAAGTGTGTGGAAATGTTAAGTAACGGCACTGAGTGTGCGATACGTTACTGGAAATTGGCACTAAGTGTGCGGAAATGTTAAGTAACGGCACTGAGTGTGTGACACGTTACTGGAAATTGGCACTAAGTGTGCGGAAATGTTAAGTAACGACACTGAGCGTGCGATACGTTACTGGGAATTGGCACTAAGTGTGCGGAAATGTTGAGTAACAGCACTAAGTGTACGATACGTTACTAAATCTTATTAACAAGTGTGCAGGTATGAGGCTCGTTAAAAGACTTCTATTACTAATGCTATTAAGTATACGGAAATGATCGAGTATACTATCACATGTTATGCATGAATGGTTAAGTCTGGAGAGGTAAGTAAACTAGAGGTATGTATTATACCTACTAATTTGAGATTGATGGTAGCTTGGTAATGTAAGTAGAAGATTCAGTAAGTATAAGACATGTATGTTAATTAGTTATCATGTGATGGTGGTATATGAAAATAGGTATAAGCATATAATGTTGTTATGAATTCAACCTTTGAATGTTTGGCTATTCGGTATGGATGTTATAAATGAATTAAGTTATGAAATCTCGAATAAGATTATATGTACAAAAATTGCTTAAATCTTACTAAGCTGTGGAAGCTTACTTTGTCCTTGGTTGTTTTCGAATTTGTAGATTTCTTTTGGGTGCTCGGCTCGTGCTTGGGGATCATCTTGGAAGCTCATCACACTATCATCTATTTTTTGGTACCTTTTTATTAGTAAAACTTATGGAAATTATGGCATGTATAGGCTAAACTACTCTTTTGAGCTTATATTTTAATTTTGGTGTATATAATGCCATGCAAAAATGGCTAACTTGTAAAATGTGTCTATATCCATGGTGTTTTATGCTAGTAATGCTTGATTATGGTAGAGTGAAGTTGAATGTGGGTTGAATATGAGATTTTGTTGACATCATTTGCTTCAATATCGGTGTTCGAACTTGGCTCATTTTAATGTGGTTTGGTTTGATTATTGAAATTGTAAATTAACTTGTATTTGGGTGAAGGGTAAGCCACATAACAAGGCTAGTCATGGTTAAATTATTTGTTAAAGGTGACTTATGATATAAAATGATTCGGTTGGATTTATATGCATATGTATTGAAATTAGTCTATGTTAATTGTTTGGATTTATGTTCAATTTAGAATGGGTTATGAATAATTGTATTAAAGTCGTGAAAAGCTAAGTATATTATTAATGTAAATGTTCATTAGATTAGATTATTGGATATGCAATATCTTGTACATATTCGGCCTTATGAGTTTCTTTAATAATTTGATTATAAAGTGCTTGTGTATTCGATTAAGAGATGTATTAAAATGGATAGGTAATGTTTTGGTTGGTTATGTGCATGTGAAATAGATGTTACGATATGTTTTGTTAGAGTTGTGTGACCCAAATTCTAAGATATTGCTTGCAAGTCAAGTTAAACAAAATATATCTTCTTTCTAGAAGATTTAGTATTTCTGAGTATAATATATTTAGCATTTATTAGCATAATATATTTTTAGTTTGATTAGAATTGGGTTTTACAAGCCTATAAATAGACATAGTCTATTCCTCTTGTAATGGTTCGAATTCGACATAGTGAATTTTTCTTCTCCTCTGCCCGTGGTTTTTTCCCGAAAGGGTTTCCACGTAAAATCTGTGTGTTCTTTATTTTATTTCTCTTTTTCTTTGCGATATATATTGTCATTACTGACTTTATATTTTTTACAAATTGGTATTAAAGCTTCCGGGTTTTTTTCATCTTGATCACGGTAATGGCGTCTTTAAAGTATGAAATTCTGCTGTTGGATCGTAACACTAGATTTGCATTATGGCAAATAAAGATGCAAACAGTTCTTGCACAGATGGATTTAGAGGAAGCCCTGTTAGGGGTAGATAAGATACCTTCGACATTGACGGAAGAAGAGAAAAAGCGCAAGGACCGAAAGACATTAACACAATTACATCTGCATTTGTCTAATGAAATTTTGCAGGATGTGATGAAGGAGAAGAGCGCCACTGCATTATGGAAGAGGCTAGAACAAATATGTATGTTGAAAACTCTAACCAGCAAGTTGCATATGAAGCAACGTCTTTATGCTCATCGTTTGGAGGAAGGTGCGTCTGTGCATGAACACTTAACAGAGTTTAAAGAAATTCTCTCAAACTTGGAGGCCATGGAGGTTCAGTATGATAAGGAAGATCTAAGGTTGATTCTACTTTGTTCATTGCCCCCGACTTATTCAACCTTCAGAGACACGATTTTATATAGCCGCGAGTCTCTCACAGTTGATGAGGTTTATGATTCTTTGACCTCGTATGATAAGATGAAGCATCTTGTGGTTAAACCCGACTCTCAGGGAGAGGGTCTCATTGTTCGTGGGAGACAAGATCAGAATGCTGAAGATGATCGTGGAAGGACACATGAATGGAATCCTCGCGGTAAATCTAAGGGTAGATCGAAGTCTTCAAATAGAGGTAAAACTTGCAACTTCTGCAAGAAAAAAGGGCACATTAATGTGAGTGCTATAAGCTACAGAACAAGATTAAAAGGGAGGCTGCGAATTAAAAGGGAAAACAACCAGAAAATTCTGGTGAAGCTGATGTTGTAGAAGACTACAGCAATGGTGAACTTCTAGTCGCTTCTGTCAACAATTCTAAAGTGAGCGAGGAGTGGATACTTGATTCAAGCTGCACCTTCCACATGAGTCCCAATCGGGATTGGTTTACAAATTACGAAACAGTCTCTAAAGGTGTTGTTTTGATGGGAAATAATGCTTCGTGTAAAATCGCAGGTGTTGGAACAATTAAAGTTAAGATGTTTGATGGAGTTGTCAGAACACTTAGTGACGTACGACATGTTCCAGAATTGAAGAGAAATTTAATTTCGTTAAGTACTCTTGTTTCAAAAGGGTACAAATGCACAGCTGAAAGTGGGATTTTGAAGATTTCCAAAGGTTCCCTCATTATGATGAAAGGGCAGAGAAAGACTGCCAAGTTATATGTTTTGCAGGGTTCTACTGTTATTGGTGATGTAGCTATCGCTTCCTCTTCCTTGTCAGATGATGATATTACTAAACTTTGGCATATGCGCCTAGGGCATATGAGTGAGAATGGCCTGGCAGAATTGAGCAAAAGAGGACTTCTTGATAGCCAAAGAATTGGCAAACTGAAGTTTTGTAAGCACTGCATTTTTGGGAAGCAAAAGAGAGTTCGATTCACCAGAGGAATCCATAACACGAAGGGAACGTTGGAGTATATTCATTCTGATCTGTGCGGGCCATCAAGAGTGCCTTCAAGAGGTGGAGCTAATTATATGCTAACTTTTATTGATGATTTTTCCAGAAAAGTTTGGGCATTCTTCCTAAAGCAGAAAAGCGATGTGTTTTTCGCATTTAAGTCTTGGAAAACTATGATTGAAAAACAGACGGGAAAGCAAATAAAATGCCTCCGCGTAGACAATGGCTTAGAGTTTTGTTCTGATGAGTTTAATAAATTGTGCAAGTCAGAAGGGATCGTGAGACACTTAACAGTTCGTCACACTCCATGGCAAAACGGCGTTGCAGAACGAATGAACAGAACGATCATGGAAAAGGTTCGATGTATGTTGTCAAATGCCAACTTACCAAAGTCGTTTTGGGCTGAAGCAACCTCTACTGCATGTTTTTTGATCAACCGATCTCCATCCGTTGCCATTGAGAAAAAGACTCCACAAGAGGTATGGTCTGGTAATCCTACTAATTATTCTGATTTAAAGATCTTTGGGTGTCCTGCATATGCTCATGTTGATAATGGAAAATTGGAAGCGAGATCCATTAAATGTGTTTTTCTTGGTTATAAAGCTAGTGTAAAAGGGTATAAGTTATGGTGTCCTGAAAATAGAAAAGTTGTGATTAGCAGAGATGTTATTTTTGATGAAACTGCTATGCTACCTAAGTTATCTCTTAAAGACTCTTCCAATAAAGAAAATTAAAAGCAGGTGGAGCATCAGATTAATACAGAGTCGACTCCTCAAGCCAGTATAAAAATTGAGAATAAAGTTGCTTCTTCACCACAATACTCTATCGCTAAAACAGAACTAGAAGAGAAATTAAGCCTCCAAAGAAGTATGCTGAGGCTGATCTAGTTGCTTATGCTTTAAATGTGGCTGAAGATATAGATGCAAACCAAGAGCTGTCTAATTATTCTGAGGCGATTAGATGTGAAGACTCAGAAAAGTGGATGTTTGCTATGCAAGAGAAGATGGAATCACTCCACAGAACATGGGATCTTGTGAAACTTCCTAAAGGTAAAAAGGTTGTTCGCTATAAATGGGTGTTTAAAAAAAAAGAAGGGACTCCAGGAGTTGAAGAACCCAAACATAAAGTAAGGCTTGTTGCAAAGGGTTACAGTCAAATTCCAAGAGTGGGCTTCACATATGTGTTCTCCCCAGTTGTGAAGCATAGTTTGGTTCTTGATATTATTGCTTGTGGTGATATTGTTGTGAGCAAAATTAGTACTTATGAAAATCCTGCAGATATGATGACTAAGTCACTTCCTATAACCATGTTTGAGCATTGCTTAGATTTGGTTGGTGTTCATTGTTGAAGTTAAACCCTTAAGGGGTTTTATGAAAGAGGTGGAGAACTTGTTCGTTGAGAGTTCGCGGTGAAGAACTTGTTTGTTGAGAATTCGTGTCAAGGTGGAGATTGTTAGAGTTGCGTGACCCAAATTCTAAGATATTGCTTGCAAGTCAAGTTAAACAAAATATATCTTCTTTCTAGAAGATTTAGTATTTATGAGTATAATATATTTAGCATTTATTAGCATAATATATTTTTAGTTTGATTAGAATTGGGTTTTACAAGCCTATAAATAGACATAGTCTATTCCTCTTGTAATGGTTCGAATTCGACATAGTGAATTTTTCTTCTCCTCTGCCCGTGGTTTTTTCTCGAAAGGGTTTCCACTTAAAATCTGTGTGTTCTTTATTTTATTTCTCTTTTTCTTTGCGATATATATTGTCATTGCCGACTTTATATTTTTCACATGTTTTTAATGTTCGGAAATGATTAAAGAGGTTTTAGTGGATTGGGTATGAATTAGTAATGTATTCGTATATATTATATATATGACTTATTGGTAATGCTTTAAAATGTTTCATGAATAAAAAGGTAAATGTTTGATTCGTAATTATGTGCAAGCGAGTATGATATGATTATTAATGAAATTATGTATAGCTATGATGTAATGTGATATGTTTGAAGTTCATGAGATGTAAATTGGTATTAAAGAAATATGATTTGTTCATATAAAATGTTTATAAGTATATAAATATTTATATATGATTGCTTGTTCTGGGTTATGTTTTGATTGGTAAAGCCTCGTAACCCTAATCTGGCAACAGATACGGGTTAGGGGTGTTACACAGATCACTTATCCAGATTGGAGCCGCAATAGGGAAATTCTCCACTTCTACCGATCCATGAGACATTTTCAGATGAACATATACTAAAGGTAAATCATGTCCATAATACTCCTTGGTTTGCTGATTTTGCTAACTATTTAGCTTGTGGTTTGATGCCGATTGATAAAACTTATCAGAAAAGGAAAAAGTTTCTTCACGATGTGAAGTACTATTTCTGGGAAGAGCCATATCTGTTTAAAAAGTGTGCAGATAAGATGATTAGGAGATGTGTGGCAGAAGATGAAATACAGAAGATTTTATACCACTGTCATTCAACTCCGAGTGGGGGACACTTTGGGGGTACTCGTACAGCTGCCAAAGTAGTGCAAGCTGGATTCTTTTGGCCAACACTATTCAAGGATGCATACGCCTATGTGAAGAGTTGTGATCGATGTTAGAGGGTTGGAAATGTCACCAACAGAAATAAGATGCCTCGAACAAATATCATTGAGGTAGAATTGTTTGATGTTTGGGGTATTGACTTTCTTGGTCCTTTCCCTCCGTCTTTTGGTCACAAGTACATATTGGTAGCAGTAGCTTATGTGTCCAAGTGGGTTGAGGCTGAAGCTTATCCGACGAACGATGCTAAGGTTGTGATAAAATTCTTGCAGAAACATGTGCTCACAAGGTTTGGAACCCCAAGAGCTATTATCTGCGATGAAGGGACCCATTTTGTGAACAAGTGGTTAAAATGGTTGCTAGATAAACATGGAGTGAAACACAAGGTTGCTTCAGCTTACCATCCGCAGATAAATGGGCAAGCTGAGCTAGCAAATAAGCAGATCAAAGGCATACTTGAGAAGGTAGTTTTCCCGAACCGTCGAGATTGGTCCAAGAGACTAGATGATGCTTTATGGGCTTACAGAACAGCATACAAGACACCCTTAGGAATGTCACCCTACAGTTTGGTCTTTGGGAAAGCATGTCATCTACCTCTGGAGTTAGAGCATAGAGCTTACTAGGCTCTTCGGCAACTCAACTTGGATCTCAAGCTTGCTAAAGAGAAACGAATGCTCCAACTCAATGAGCTAGAGGAATTTCGAATGTTCTCATACGAAAATGCCAAATTACTCAAAGAAAGACTCAAAAAATGGCATGACAAGCAAATCCGAGTTCGAGAGTTTGAAGCAGGTCAGCAAGTCTTGTTATTTAATTTCAGATTGAAGTTCTTTCCAGGTAAGTTAAATCACGTTGGTCCGGTCCATTTACAATTCATCGCGTCTATCCATAAGGAGTTGTTGAACTCCAAGGTAAGAGAGGTAATCTTCAAGTCAATGCTCAGCGTTTGAAACACTATTACGAAGAAAAACCTGAACGAGATCAAATCTTGTTCAGTTTATCTGATTTTTAAATTTTCTTGTTTTCAATAAATTATTTAGGGTATATTTTCGGGTTCATTATGTTTAAATAAATTCTGTCCAGGAGATTGGAACTTAAGCGGGACCGCTCGTGACCCCTCCAATTTTTCCTGGGAATTGATTTTTACATAATTTTCCAAGAAATTAGCCCCTAAATAGCAAAATAAATTTTTGGTTTTTCAAATAAAAAGGTCGATTTTGACCCAAGTCTTAAATGGCAACTCAATTTCAAATTTTCATTAAGCCTAAGGACTTAATTGAATTATTTTCAAATTTTGGTTGCTATTTTCGCAAATAATAAATACTAGGTGCCTCTTTTTGTAAATATTTTTAAAAGGCATCTAGAATAAATATTTTTATTTAATTTCATACTTATAAATTATTGATAAACTTTAATATATAATTATATTTATTATAATTTATATATTAACTTTTATCAACTTAGCTTAGGATTAGAATTAATTTTATTTTACATTTATCTTGGCAAATAAATAGCAATTGATAATTTATATGTGTTTATTTAATTATTAATTGTTGCTTATCATGAGTAAAATTAGAATTGAACTTTTATTTTTAATGCTTTAATTGTTCTAAGAGTTCTACTCTAATTTATACTCCTCCTTCTATAAATTGCACCATTGCTTCACCTCATTTATTCATCACCCAAAACTCCCAACCACCAAACACCAAGTGCCGCAAGTTCCTAAGCCACCATTCGGCCAACAGCTACTCCAGCACACGCCACACGCCAGCACCAGCTTCTGCCCAGGTCGGGGTCTCACGCCTGCTGCCTCTGCCCCGTGCGCTTGCTGCACACCAACGCCCCACGCCGACCAGCCCGTGGCCTGCCTTGCGCTGCACCTTGCGCGCCACCTGCTCAGCCCGATCGCACCTTGTTGCTTTGTGCACCTAGGCGCACCCTCCTCCTTCATCCAACCTAAGCCAATCCTTCTTAAATTCTCCATCTTTTAATTCATTAGTATAGTTTTACTTTAGGAGTTCTTAAATTCTACAAGGAAAGTGGTAAGAATAATTTTCTTTCTTAAATTTTAATTTTTATTTAAGTTTTCAATTTATTGAAATTTTAGTAATTGTTATTAAATTTTAAGAAGCTAATTTTTATTTTTTCCATCTAATATTCAGGTTAATCATGACTCGCAAAAGAACTCGTGCCTCCGCTCAAATTGACAAAACACAAAGCAAATTTCACCGTGAAGAAGCCAAAGCAAGATACGAAAGTATCTTCAAAAATCAACAGATGCATCTAGAGAAAGGCTTCACATTGAAGGAAAGCAACTACAAAGACTTTATGGCGCGTATTCGTCAAGTTGCTGAAGCCCTCAATTGGGAATTGTTTTGTGAAAAGAGACCAAGTGTGGATGAGGAATTAGTTCATGAATTCTACGCGAACTTAACTTTAAGCGAATTGACTGAAGTTCCAGTCCGCGGAATCAAGGTACCCATAAATTCTAATGCTATTAATGAGTTCTTTGAATTACCTGATTTTGACAACGATGAATATTCCTCTCTGCTGAGCAATATTAAGCCTGAACATCTGCAAGAAATCCTCGAGGAACTCACAGTTCCAGGTTCTAAGTGGATTGTGTTAAAGCAAGGAATCCACACATGTCGAAGAGTATTTGACACCACTTGCGAAGGTATGGTTCTATTTCATTCGTTTCAGCCTTATGCCTAGTTCGCATGGGACTACAATCTCATTAGAGCGAATGGTCCTATTATACTCAATTCTAACTGGAAAGACCATTAATGTGGGAAAAATCATTCTAAGAGAAATGCGAAATTGTGCCGTTAGACTCTCTGGCCCTGCCTATTTCCCCTTTACGATCACAATTCTGTGCTTAAAAGCAAAACTCCTTGCGGACGTAAAGAATACAGAGTATAGTCAAGGCACAATCACCGATTGGGATCTTTACCGAGTGGCCGGAGATTCTGTTCTTCAGCAACGTGTTGAAGAAAGAGAAGATCTCGAAGAAGCAGAGGATGAACCCACAGAAATCCTGCCAGAGCAATCAACTGAAGTCCCTAATGAGGCGGAATCAATAGAACCAGAAGCTGAACCTGATATTGAACCCTCAACGTTTAGAGCTCCACCGCCTAGCCCAAATCATCGTGATGAGCTGTTGAAGCTGATGGACTTAATGCAACACATGCAATGGCAGCAACAAGCTTACTGGAGATATGCAAAAATAAGGGATGACTCGATGAGGAGTGCCATCAAGAAAATTTATAATGACCCATTTATTTTTGTGCCTGAGCTCCCAGATTTTATATTTGAGCCATGGATTTCATCATCGAAGAGGGAGCAAGGCGATTCATGCAAAGACAATACTAATGGAGCAAAAGATGAGTCAAATTCGGAAGGATCGGCGAACAAATAAAAAAAGGGGAGGACTTCAACTTTCGTTTATTTCTTTCTTAAGTATTTTAGGATTAGGTTAATTAGGAATTTCTGTTTTTGCACAATAAAATAAGAGATAGGAAGCATGAATAAAATCTGAACAAGTCTCAAAGGCTAAAGTGTGGCAATAGATATATACATGTCTAGGATTGGATTTTAGAAAGAGCTTGGTACTTAAGCAGTCAATTTTGACTCACCTCCTCTTTTCTAGCTATCCTACCTGTTGTATAGTATTTATTCACTTTAAACAATGAGGACATTGTTCACTTTAAGTAGGGGGACCGAAAATTTGAATTGATTCCATTCAGAATAAAATTTTCTTTTAGTTATGATTAGGATATATTTTTGTTCAATAATTTGAAATTTTTTTAATTATGCTAAACTTCAGTATTTATAAAGTTCTATTATTTCAATAAATTATTATGTTAGCTTAATAATGATATAAGTGTATTTTTAATAAAGCATGCAAGTTCGCACCATAAAATTTTTAGTTCCCTACGAAAAAATTAGGCATGCATGAAAGCTTAAGTCTTTAGAATTGACTTAGTAATTTCTTGAGGCAAAATCCTAGGAAACATGGAACATTGAAAAGGATTTAGGAAACTATTGTTTGGATCGTTTGAGCCTTTCAAGCCAACCCTGATAAAATTATCCTTTGAAACCCAATTTAGAGACTATATGGCCTAATTTTATTCGGACCTATGCAATATTTAGCCATCAATTTTCTCTTATTACTCTTAAAATTGTCCCAAACACTATACTCAGTACTATTCAGAAGATCGTTTGAAAATAAGTTTGGGGGAGTTGAAAAGAAGTATCAATGGCTCGAAAATTTGTAGTACATGAAGCAAGTGCTCGAGTTTGAGCTTGATTTGCAAAAAAAAATGTACTCAAAATGAAATAAGTGGTCGAAAGAGCAAAAGTTGGTGTATCAAGGATGAAAATTTCGAAGGTTCGATTTTAAGCTGAGTCTAGGGTTTTTAAGCCAAAAATCTGTCTATCTTTTACCTACCCCTAAGCCCAACCACGTTACAACCTTATTAAAGACCTATTGATTCAAAATTCCATTGTTACCTACATTAGTGGAGAGAAATTGCTCTGTTAAACATATGAAGACATTAGTTAAGCTTAATGATTGCAGTTTACTTTTTGAATAAGGAATAAAAATCAAATTGGTAGCGAGCAACATGTCTTTATTAAGAAACATTTAGTCTAATTTTGCTTGTATAATAATTGTTGGAGGTAATTTGAACTATGTGAAAGCTTAAGTGGCATAACTATCAAATTTCTTATCTTTGAGCCTGAGTATATTCAATTCATAATTTTGAGAAGAGAGTTGTTCTGAAGGAGTTTTTCAAAGGTGTTTCTGAGAAAATTCATTTCAAATTTGTGCATTACTCGGGACGAGCAATGAATTAAGTTTGGGGGTGTGGAAACACAAAAAATTATATACTTTTTCATGCCCTTTTTGACCCAAATTCATGTGGTTTCGAGTAAATTCTTGTCGAAAAATAATTAAATATTATAAAATAATTAAAGTGTGCTAAAAATATGAAAATGATGAATTTTTGTTAATTTTATAGTTAATTTTGTTTAATTTTGACTATTTTTGACAGATTCGCACAAAGGGCGAAAATCGGCTCGGCAGACACTGCTCGAAGAATAAAACCGAGAAGCAATTTGAAGTGTCAAGGCGAATTTATTTCCAGCCCAAGATGGTCCAATTATGAAGATTTAATCATAATATAATTAATTTTAATTTATTCCCAAATTAATTTGGGCTAAATAAATTATTATTAATTAATTATGGAAGAAGGGTCCAGTTAAACCGCATCAGTTGAACCGAACCGATTGAACCGAAACAGACACTAATTGGGCAGCCCAAACCATCCATATTGCTGGCCCAAATTAGCTTATTAGCTGATTAATTAAGCTTGCAAAGAAGCCCTTGAAGATCTTTCAAAATCTCATTCAAACCCCTCCAAAATTCATGGCTTTAAAGATTTGCCCATGCTATATTTAGCAAAGTTGAATTCTTCAACTTTGCCACATGGGATGGCCGAACAAGGAAGCCCTCTTTTGCTGCTGCTATTTGCTATTTTTAGCAGCCTTGATCAGCTATAAATACCTCACCTAGCTGCTCATTCAAAACACACCTCAAGCCTCCAACATTCTCCTCTCTCACTTTCTCTCAATTCCCTTTTTTCCCATTTCCCTTTGTGTGTTCTTGTGTCGATTTCCCCTCTTAGAAAAGAGGTGTTTTCCCAGCCATTCAGAGCAGCAATTGGAGTGTTCATAAGCCACCTTGATAGCTGAGGCCAACGAAGAACAAAGAACGGAGCAATCAGACAAGCCACAGAGAAACACTGGATTTGCTTCTTGTTCCCTATCTCTTTAAATTTCGTTGTTGTTTTGTGTAACACCCCAAACCCGGCCCAAACGCTACGACCGGATCTGGTATGCTACGGGGTTTACGTTAAAAACTTCACTTGGATGATCTTTGGAAATTCAGTTTCTTTATTCAAGTATTCGTTAAATAAGTGATATTGGAAAAAACCTTTGCTCTTTTAGTGGATAT
The DNA here is from genome assembly GCA_005393395.2 of Gossypium australe. Lineage (NCBI taxonomy): Eukaryota > Viridiplantae > Streptophyta > Magnoliopsida > Malvales > Malvaceae > Gossypium > Gossypium australe. Next base: position 2,672,360 of record SMMG02000027.1, read on the forward strand.
AAATTTAAAAAAAAATAAATGACGACATTAACAATTATAGATTGATAACCTAAGCTATGGAGGCCTTATTACATAAATAGTCACAAAATTTAAACTTAAAGAAAAACCGAAAATAGTTTATGAAAATAAAAAGACTTGATGGCCCCTCGAGTCCGCCTCGGCTCCTATGTCCACGATCTACTGCTCATCTGAAAGAGTAGAGAAAAATGAAAGGGTGAGTCACCAAGACTCAGTGTGCAAATCCCGAAAACACATAAAAGGCGTGAGGCCCACAAACACATTATGGGCCTTGGCCCATACATAATGGCAACAAAATATTTTCATGCAACATGGCCCTACCCAAACCTAATAGTCCATCCTCTACGCACCAGCCCGTACCAACCATCACACCTTGGGGATTTCTACAATCAACCCTCCATCTGCTACACACCATAACGACAGCCGTACTGCCTATTCCTATTAATCAAGAATCATTAAACGTGGCATTGCCACCGATCACTGTGTGACCTAACATTAGATTTTTGTGGTTTAACCACCGATCACCAAGTGACCTATCATGCACTTCCCCTTCATTATCATAGTCCCACCCCATGCATACATACAAAAAAAAACAAGAAAAACAGGTTTTCACATATATCGATACTCATAGAGTGGTTTCTATGATTACGTACCTGGCATCCTTTGCAAACCCTTTTTCGGGTTTTATTCGACTGTTTACACAGCCTCTTTCCGGCTTTTTAGCCCATAACATACATATTACAATTAACTAGTGTGTTAGAGATCTACACACCTGATTACAGTCAAGACGAGACTTTCTACGTCGACACTATCAGAAGCTGATACGACTGCTAACTGCCTAAGATGTTGTTAAGCCGGTCCACAACCCGGTGGCCAATCCCGAACTGCTGACACTGCTCGTTTCTTAAACTTAGGGATTGGTTTTACAGATCCAATCCCCTCCTTCGCTTGATCGACATGTGATTCCATCAAAAGACCTTATCAGTTGCTACCATCACAACGTATGGTTGTTAATCCATATTATAGGGTTAAGATCACAATTACGATAGCGAATCTAAAGAGAATCTAAAGAGAACCCCTTACCTTGAAATCCCGAAAATAATAATATGGTTCAAACGTTAACAATTTCTGGCTTAGGAACCTAGGCGATTAGATCTCCTTCAAATCCCGGAATGCCGCCCAAAAAGAAAATGCGAGATTAGTGAGAACGTCAAACTAAAGATGGCCTAACAACCAACTAGCCATTCGGCTATGGTCTCAAAAATCGAAAAAAGATTTCAAAAGTAATAGCACAAGTCGACACTTACCTCTACAAAGAATTCGACAACTCTTAGAAGATTTCGGCTTTTGAGAAGATCAAAAAGAAAAGATGATCTCAAGAGACCTATAAAGTTTCGGCTTTTGAGAAGGTCAAAAAGAAAAGATGATCTCAAGAGATCTATGAAGTTTCGGCTTTTGAGAAGGTCAAAAAGAAAAGATGATCTCAAGAGATCTATAAAGTTTCGGCTTTTGAGAAGGAGATGATTGAGAGAAAAGAGTAATATCAAACGTAAAGAAGTGATAGGAACAGTATAGGAAAAAGAAGAATTTTGGCAAGGCTAGGGCAGATTCGGCTATGGCAGACAAATGTGAAAAGAAAGAATGCTTAAGGGAGTTTTCAGCTTTTATTCAGAAAAGGAGGAAAAGAGAGAAGATGAAAACCCTAAATGCCGAAAAGAAAGAAGAGAATGGGAGAATAAAACCCTAATGCCAATTGTAATTAAAATAGTTAGGCTTCATGCAACTTGAATTTGGGCCTCCTCAGTTGACGCCACTTCCCTGCTTTTAAGTGGCGCCACTTTGCCACTGGGCCACAAGCCCATTTGTATCTTAAACCATGCACAACTAATTTTAAATCTATATCCAAATTCTAAAGTCCATTTAAAAAGAAAACCAAAATTTTCTTAAAGCCAAAGTTTGATCCCGGGACTTCATAGAAGCCCTCTAACATTCCAAAATCACTTATCCAATAGGTCCAACTTGCACTAAAGCCGATCTCTTGTTCTCCAAAAATTTTAAACGCTACTACGCTCAAGGCCCATTGGGCTCAATCCTACTAGGCCCAAATTCGGGATGTTACATTTTGACAAACATGCTTATGAATATTTATGCTGTTGGAATGATTAATTTAATCAATTTAGCTTGAATTTAATTCGTGTTGGGTTGATTGCATTTTGTCCTTTTAAATTGTTAAAATTGTGTTTATGCTGTTAAAGGCCTCGGTAAAATGTTTGGTTAAGTAAAATCATGTTAAGTTATCTGGCATTATAATTGTTTAGATAGCTAATGAATTAATTATTTAAACGCATTGAAATTATAATTAATGGACACAATACTTAATTTCTGCATGTTTAATTCTTCTAAGGTAGCTGAAGATTAAATTAGCATTGTATTTGACGATACATATGCCTTGCATAACTTGCAGGATTTTTGTGATTAAATTGTTTCAAGGTAAATATACTTTGTTACTTTGCATGATCTTTTATATGCTTATTAGGTTGAATTATTCATTTGAATCGACATAGGAATATGCGAGAGATGATTTAATTTAATAAGTATGTATTGCAATAACATGTTTACTCTTAGAAGTCTATTTAATTGTTTGAATTGGCATAGGAATATGTGCAAGAGATGAATGGATTTTTATTTGTAAGTATGTTCATAAGTTAGCAAATTACCGAGTTGCCAGGTTTTAACAAGTATAAACAAAAGCTTAATAATTCTAAGGTAAGAAATGTTATTAATCCAACACAATTATATCATCTTGATTAAAATCAGTTTTTGAAATCGTGCATTAGAACTTTGTTTTATTTCAGTTTTACTTTGTTTTTCTTTTAGTTTTTAAATATTTCTCAAAACCAAATATTTTTCCATAACCAAAGTGTTTTGAATCATTTTCATAAATAATTCTTTTACAGTCCCTGTGGGTACGATAACTCGACATTTACTTGTCACTTTATTACTTGTTACGATTGTGTACACTTGCACATTTCCACCGCTCCAATAGGATTATATTAAGGTTATATTAAAATTTTGTTAAGAAATTTTGAAGTTTACATAGTTAATTAAGTGAAAAGGACTAAATCATAAAAAGGGTAAAAGTTGAGTTTAGTTAAAGGGATTCAATAGCTTTGAAATCTTAAACTAAAGGACTTGAATGATAAATATACCAATTGAAGGGTTAGTGGATGTGCATGGATAAGGTTTCATTGAAATTATTGATAAATGATAAGGTTAAAATGGTAATTGATTAATTAAAAGAAAAAAAATTAAGTAAAGAAAGATGAGACAAAGTCATGATCTTCTTCCTTTCATTTTGTTTCAACCAAAAATGTAACCACCCAAACCCGACCCATGCGTTATGGCCGGATCTGACATGTCACATGAGAAAAATATATTTAAGTCCATTTCATTTGTTCGTAAATAGATATTGATTTGTTAAAATCAAGAAAAACAATTTCGATTTATAATTTTTGACAAAATATTACTAAATTCGAAGATTGATTAATAAATCGATAAATTTGAACTAATGATTTTACAAACCGTGTCTTTTGAAAAATATTGATGAAAATTTGAGAGAAAATTTCTGAGTTAAAAATATTTATATAAGTTTATTATAAAAACCATTTGTGTACCCATTTTAGAAAATCTTTATTTAAGTTTTTAGAAAAAAAAATCCCATTTAAAGTAACTTGAGCAAAATATAAGTATGTCAAATATAAAGCAAAATAAAATAATCCAGAGGCCTTATTACATCATTTAACTCAAAATAGTATAGTAATAAAGTGAATGAAATAGCAATCTAAAGTCCAAATAAAACCATTTCTGAAGTATGGCCCCCACCAAGTCATCCATGGCCCAAGTCCACGTTACTGAGCATTACCTGCAAAGGTTAAGGAAACGGGGTGAGTTACTAGAACTCAGTGTATAATCCCCTTACCGTCGTCCACTGGGCCTGAACCCATTTAGCAATATTTTGGGCCTAAGCCCCTTTTACATAATAATGTATCAAATAAATAAAATGAATGTAATGCAACCCAACCCAACCTAATAATCCATTCGCTACACACCACCCGTACCATCCCATCACACCTGTGGGGATCAAGTCAACCCACCCCGCCATACACACCAACCGCAGGCATTTTGCCATTTATAACATATTTTGAATTGTGGCCAAGCCACCAGAATCATAGTGAATCATATTAACAAACATTTTTGTGGAAGTGCCACCGGAATCACTTCTCTTCAACATTTTCCCATCCCATGCAAAATTTTGTAAATGCAACATACGTAGTAAATCATGATATTTACAAATATAAACAACAATCATTAATTCAGAGATTCATTACAAAAATTTGGCCCAATTAACACTTTGCAAATCGGCCCATTAGGGGCATTTTCGTAATTCGGCCCATTAGAGGCATTTTCGTAATTCGGCCTATTAGGGGCATTTTCGTAATTTTCACAGTGTTAATACCGATTTTGACAAATTTATCAAAATAGTGTAATTTAGGCCAATTTCTCGGTTCGCGCCATATTACGATTTTAATCATAACGATTTATTTCCAATATGATATCGAATCTTAAAACCCAAGGAAAAATAGTGTGAGATTACACACCTGATTACAGTAAGTAGGCCTTCTTGATCGTCGACACCTAAGATATCATAACACTCGATTAATCAACATATGTGATTTTATTAATCAAACTCTAAAATAAATGATCTAAAGTGTTTACCCTTAGAATCGTGAACGACCACGATTTGTCGATTCTCCTCGGATGATGGTCCACAACCCGATGGAAAATCCCGAACCGCCGATACTGCCCTTCGTTTGAATTTAGGAGTAGGGATCGCTAATCCGCTCCTTTTTTATCTCCAAACGCTTTCCCTTTCGATTCGATATCGCTTGCCTCCATTGAATAAAATCTTAGTCAAAACGATATTACGTTGATATGAAATGATTGACTAAAGAAAAAGGGTCGGCTTACCACTAGAGTCGTATGATCAACAAGTGGATAGATCGAGCGATGAAGTCCCTAAAAATATAATCGATTAGTCACAACCACTATTATCCCAATAACAACTTAAACGAATAAAGAACGATTTCAAATAATCCATGAAGAACTCCTTACCTTATCGATATTGGATCCAATTTCCACCGTTTGACTTAGGGCCAAATGATACATGGCCACCCACTTAGAACACAACGAAAAAGAGGGTGATTAAGATATGAAGGAGTGGAAGATAATACCATTTCGGTTAAGATCAAGATTTACAACCGAATAGTGATAAATACCTATTCGGCTAGAAAGAAAAGAATATGAACATAGAAAAGAATTCACTTACCGATTTAATCGAAGAAAAGAGTGTCAACCCAAATGACAAAGAAATTATGAAGGAGTGATTGTGGATTAAGAGGTTCGACTCTGGAGGAAAAATGAACAAGAATAGTTTCAGTTATGAGAGTATGGATTAGAGAAGAAGAAAAAAGGGTTGAAGAATTTTGTGAAAAAGAAAGGAAAGGTGGAGAAGGAGTGCTTAACTAGTTTCAGTTTTCAAGAGAAGATTAGTGAAAAATAATTTGGTCTCAATGGTTTGGTACTTTCGGCAAACAAGAAAGAAATGAAGAAAAAAAATGCTCACTAATGGCTTGAAGTTTCGACAAAGAGAAGAAGAAGTTTGGAGAAAAATGACACAAAATAATGCTAAAAGGAATTTTGGCCTAACAAGCACCAAAATTTCTACCAAAGGGCAAAAGAAATTCGGCTACCCTCTCCCTATACCAAAACCGTGCATACCTTGACAATAAGGTCAAAAATTGGCCAACAAAACTTTCCAAAATATCACCCATGAAAAAGGCCAACATGTTCCCTTATCTTGCCTTTTTCTTTTGATTTCTTTCCCTACCCTCATCCTTTCCTTATTTCCTTAGCCACCTTGCCAAAATTAACAAGTCCACCTTGCCTTATATACCATCTTGGCCGACACTTAGGGAAAGAACACAAAAAAAATAGTCAAAATTTTACACTTGATGAGATTTGAACCCCATCCCTTAAAGTCCTTCATGTGGCGCCATATCCCCTTTACCATATGCTCATTTATGCTAGCAAATTACTCACCTATTTCCATAAGCCTTGATGCCACTTACTATCATTCCTTAATAGGCTTAAACACAAAATTTTTACTAGGGCCCAAATAAACCCCGAGCCTTCTCAGAACCCCTAAACATACACAATTAATATTTTTAACTAGCTTAATGCAAGAAATAATGCAACACATAAAATTCTAAATTTTAGGATGTTACAATTCTGCCCCCTTAAAGAGAATTTCGTCCTCAAAATTTACCTGATTAAAAGAGGTGAAGATATTGCTGCTGAATCGCGTCCTCAGGCTCCCATGTAGCTTCCTTCGATCCGTGATTACGCCATAATACTTTGACTAACGGCACCGACTACCTTGTTAGCACCTTAACGCCCCGATCTAAAATTTGCACTGGCTCCTCTTCAAAAGACAAGTCAGGTCTTATCTCAACTTCCTCTACCGGTACTATATGAGACGAATTCGATCGATAACGCCTTAACATTGAGACATGAAATACACTATGTATCTGACTCAACTTCGGAGGTAACTCAAGCTGATAAGCCACTGGCCCAACACGATTCAATACGCGGTATGGTCCGATGAACCTAGGGCTCAACTTGCCCTTCCGTCCAAATCTAAAGATCTTCTTCCAAGGTGAGACTTTTAGAAAGACCTGATCTCCCATCGCAAACTCAATATCCTTACGCTTCAGATCCGCGTACGATTTTTGTCTATTCGAAGCTTCCTTTAACCGGGCCCGAATTACCTTTACTTTTTCCTCCGTCTCTGATATCAGCTCAGGACCCAACAACTGTCGTTTCCCCAGCTCAGTCCAACAAGTAGGAGTATGACACCTACGACCATACAATACCTTGCAGGGTGCCATCTGGATGCTGGATTGATAGCTATTGTTGTATGCAAACTTTGCCAACGGTAGGAAATCCTCCCAACTACCCCTGAAGTCGATCACACAGTCCCTTAACATGCCTTCCAGAATTTGGATTACTCTCTCCGACTGACCATCTGTCTGAGGATGAAATGCCGTGCTGAAATTTAACCTTGTTCCCAAAGCTTCATGTAAAGCTTTCCAAAACCGTGATGTAAACCTAGGGTCCCTGTCCGATATAATAGACACTGGTACCCCATGTAACCTCACGATCTCTGCTACATACAACTTGGCCAACTTTTGCAATGAGTAATCCGTACGAACAGGTATGAAATGAGCAGTTTTTGTCAACCGATCCACTATTACCCAAACAGAATCTTTCTTAGTAGGCGATAAGGGTAACCCACTAACAAAGTCCATCGTTATCCTTTCCCATTTCCATAATGGAATTTTCACCAGTTGTAGCAATCCCGACGGCAATTGATGTTCCGCCTTCACTTGCTGATATGTCAAGCACTTACTCACAAAATCAGTAACCTCCCGTTTCAACCCTGGCCACCAATACTGCTCACAGAGGTCTCGATACATCTTATTTTCCACGGGGTGCATAGCATATGGGCTACTATGCGCCTCGCGCAGAATCATTTGTCTTAATTCTGAATCTTTGGGCATACAAATTCTTCTGCGGAAACACAATACTCCATCACTATTCAATCCAAAATCCCCTATCTCACCACCTTCCACATGCTGAAGTCGAGAACCCAACGCTTCATCTGTCAACTACTTTCCCTTGATCTAACTTATCCATGCAGGCTTCACCTGAAGTTCAGCCAACAGGCTACCATCTTCATAAAGACTGAGGTGGGCGAACATCGCTCTCAAATTTGATATCACCTTTCGACTTAACGCATCAGCCACCACGTTAGCCTTCCCGGGATAATACTTGATTGTGAAGTCATAATCTTTCAACAGTTCTATCCACCTCTGTTGTCTTAAGTTCAACTTCTTCTGGGTAATGAGATACTTCAGACTCTTATGATCCGTGTAGATAATCGACTTCTCACCGTACAGATAGTGTCTCCAAATCTTTAAAGCAAACACCACTGCAGCTAACTCCAAATCATGCGTGCATAAGCCACCACTTTTCCTCCTTGCATTAACACACATCCCAAGCCCGTGTGTGACGCATCACAATAAACAATAAACTCTTTTCCAGCCTCAGGTTAAATCAATACTGGCGCTTCTGTCAAAATCTTCTTCAATTTCTCAAAACTTTCTTGCTGCTGATCTGACCACACAAATGGTACTCTCTTACGCAACAGCTTAGTTAGAGGTGCAGCAATCAACGAAAACCCCACAACGAAACACCTGTAATATCTGGCCAACCCTAGAAAACTCTGAATTTCAGTCACTATCTTCGGTGGTTTCCAGTCCAACACAGCCTCGACCTTCCGGGGATCAACTCTAATCCCTTCGGCAGACACCACATGCCCTAAAAAGGTCACTTCCTTCAGCAAAAATTCACACTTACTGAATTTGGCATAAAGTTGCTTCTCCCTTAATATCTACAATACTACCCGCAGATGCAAATCATGCTCTTTTTCATTCTTCGAGTACACCAAGATGTCATCTATGAACACCACCACAAACCGATCTAAATAGGGTTGGAAGACCCGGTTCATCATGTCCATAAATGCAGTTGGTGCATTAGTCAACCCAAACAACATCACCAAGAACTCATAATGCCCATAACGAGTTCGAAACGCAGTCTTATGAATATCCGCCTCCTTAACCTTAAGCTGGTGATAACCCGATCTCAAATCTATCTTCGAGAAAATTGAAGCTCCTTGATCCCTGCAATCAGAGCTTTAAAAATTTATAAAAGAATGATCGTACCTGGAGACTAACTCTGACAACGATTAAAGGCAAGTGTACCTATCGAACAGTAGTATAGCTTAGGCAAGACCGGATTATTGAACCCAAAGGAACTAAAAGTACTAATACTAACTTTCTTTTTATTATTTAGCCTTAAAAAGATGGAGTGAAGTTGCTTTTAAACTAAATTGACGAGAACTTAAACTAAGTACACAAAGACAAAAAGGATGAATTGGAAAATAACTTGAAGAAAAACTCAATTGATCACGATGATACCCTCAGGAAGAATCCACCTAGACTTCACTTGTTATCTAACCTTTAATTATATGATCTCTTTACTTAGCTTGATCCGTAGGACTCCCTAACCTATAGTAAACCCTCTCTCGAGGCGAATAACATCTAACCCTAGGTTAATTAGTGGAACTCTCGTTCGCTTATAATAACCCCTAGAATAGCAGTAAATCGATCAATGGACTCCCATATTAGGTTTCACCCTAATCCGGCAAAATCTCGTAACCCTATCTCTAGGCGTTCGATCAACTCCGCTTAATTATATCTTCTCTTAGGTAGGGTCTATTCCTCCTCCACCTAAGCACATTAGATTTGGATTAAGCAACGTAATTAAGAACAAGCTAAGTAATTATCATATAACTTAAAAATAAAATAACAAAATCCATCTAGGTATTTCATCCCCTTCAGGTATCTGAGGGGTTTAGTTCATAATGAATAAAGAAAACATCGCAAGAGAAAAGATAACACAAAACATAAGAAATTCCTAAAACCCCCTAAGGGAATTGAAGGAGAATTCCGCCGTCTTGAGTATAATTCTGGCTTCTTGGGATGGATCAACTGGCTATCCTCGTGTTATTCCCTAACTCTGACCTTCTCGGCTTGGCTCCTTGGCCTAGCTTTCGATCCCCTTTAAAGGTGGTACTGGGGGGATATTTATAGGCTCTTGGAATGCGATTTTGTCTCCCTAAGTATCCTTTTCCGATTGAAATTGTTCTTTCCAGCGACAGAGGCACGGCCATGGCACACGCATGTGTGTATCGAGACCTGACCGTGTTCAGATTTCAAATTTGAGGCACGACCGTGTGAGTCATAGTTGAGGTCGTGCTCTAGGTGTTCGTCGAGGCACGACCATGCGGGATTTGGACCAGGCCGTGTCAATTTCATGCTAAGGCCTATTTACTCTATTTTGGGCCCAATTTGTGTTCTTTTCATCCTCGGGTGCTTTCCTGGGTCTAAGACATGAAAAGAAAGGATTTCGAGCACCTTTTTATATAAATCAAGGAATAAATCATCAAAAAGCATCATAAATGTGGGATTAAAATATGTTACTTTTACGGTTTATCAAATACCCCCACACTTAAGCTTTTGCTTGTCCTCAAGCAAAATTCTCAACTTACAATTAAAACGAACTTTCCATGATTCATAATTCCTATCAACAATGCTTTATCACAATTCATAGATAATTCATACATGGACAATTCAATTCAAAGAGTGCTAAAGATTCAAACGAGATAAGTCATGAATTTGTACTTCGAAAACATAGGTATCTTCCTTTATTCAAATGACTACCTTTTCAATTCAAAATCGACAAGGATTGATGTCCTCACTAAGGATTCACTCAAATCACTGTAAATTGTTTAAGGGTTAGGAAAAGATCGCTCATAAGTCGAACCTGAAAAGTTAATCCCATAGGCTTGCCTGAAAATCAAATCTCCACCACTGTAATATGAGATGAAAAATAGATCAAAAGGTCTTTGTTAGGGTTGTAACAGGACTAGGTTAAAAGTTGTGGTTAAAGGCTAAAATTACAAGGTTAGAATCGAGATTGAATTGATGAGTACCTACCTAAACAAACTGAAATATTATTAATTGAAAAGTAATAATCCTACTAATACGAGCTTTTCTTTTGAAAATAGACTTTGATTGTGTAAGCTCTCTTTTCAAACTACTAAAATTGAGTACTTTGGAATTTTTTTTTAAGAACAAACTAAGTAATACAAGATAAATTTAAATATCAGAATAATAAAATTTAGTAACTGATCAAATCAAGTCTCGATTAATGGGTATTCAAAAGAAAGGGTGATAACAAATACAAAGGGCTTTGGGTTAATATTAGTAGGTGAGTCAATAAAAAGGGTTTGTTAAGATCAACGGGGCTCACTAGGGGTTAATTGTAAAGGTAGGCTATTTAGTGAAGTGAGTGGGTGAAAACCTAGGTGCCTTTATCATCTCTGTATATCAAACCATAACTGTGGTCTCAACATGTATAAACAAGGCAAGTTCTAGAATAACAGTTCATAGTTGACACACTCATAATCAAAGAATGAGCACGAAAAAGAATATATGCTTTATAAGGTTCAAAATCTCACAAAAATTATGGGTGTTTTGACATCATCCTTATGAATTTTAAATTTCAAGGTAATATTCAAATTTAGGTTAACAACCTAGCAAAATTTTAATTCGTGAAAAAGGGACTTATCATGCTTAATTCTCTAGTATTCTTTTAAATTTAGTCATCAATGCACAATTGACTATGACTTATTTTAAAACATGTCAATAATAATCACAAATCATCAGAAATTTCATCCTAATTAGTAATATGACAACTTTGCATAAAACAAGACTAAATCAGGGATTTGAGAAAAGGTTTAGGCACAATTTGAGAATCATGCAAAATTTAGACACTTTTACCCTTCCCCCACACTTAAGATGTACATTGCCATCAATGTACAAAGATAAATAATGATAATTAGTGATCAATCAAAAAGATAGGAATGGAAAGTGTCACTTCCTAGATTTATTGACGAGATCCTTGAGGATGTGGACAGTGTGTGGCATCAGGTGACTTTTTGTATTTTACCAAGTTGTGCTTTTGTGTAGGTGGAATATATGATGTATTCTGCAAAGTCACTTGTTAATGATCCTTTTGATGAAATGGATATGTTGTTAGGGATGCTTGCCTAATTGGATAGCCAATGATAAAAAGTTTTGCAATGATAATAAGAGTTCGATTTAAACAACATAAAATAAAGTCTTAAAATGAAGGAAATAAAATTAAAGAAAAACAAATTAAAAGGACTCAGAAGTCCTCATCGTTGGTTGGATCTGGTGGTGGTGCCGATGATGAAATGTGTAGGTGTTGGCATATTTGTTGAAGTGTTGCCTCTATCCCATCGAAGTGACTAGCGTTTTCAGCGAAATGCATCTCGAATCAATCGAGTCGTGCTGAAATGTCTGCCAATGATGTTGCTGCTCGGTATGGGTGTTGGCTCGGGTTTGGTGCCTCCTCTGATGGTGGTGGGACATCGTCAGGAATGTCCTCGTCCTCTCCCTCGTTTATGGGTGTCTGTAGTTTGTACTGAGGGGGGTTGGTACCTCGACGTTGTTTGATCATCCTCATGTGTAGCATCGTCTGGATGCCTTGAGGTACCATGTTGCTTATCAGTGTGAGGGAGGTGATTTGATCGTCGGTGTTGAGGAGGTTGAAGTGTCGAGCCAGCCTCGTAATGTATGGCCCCATTGACAAAATTCCCTTCCTGTGTGGCTCTGTTTGATGTTGAATAGCGCATGCGATAAAATATGCCAAGTCGAAAACATGTCCTTCAGACATGCATGATAGGAAGTAGACGTCGTGTTTGTTTACGACGCTAGTGCTCTCTCTGCGCCCTGTGATGGTGTGCGCAAGAATGGCGTGCATATACCTTAGGGCTGGGGGAAGTGTCGTCGCCTTAGAGCGGCTGGGGTCGTATTGGCTTGTAGTGGGGCGTAGACTTTGCCAACATTCGAGCGGAGTGCAGTGGAGCTCTCGGTTTAATTCGACAAAGGGGTTTTCTTCTATGAATTCTGACGTGTAAAGTCCGAGAGCCGCGCCGAATTGTGGTACACTTAATCGATGCACTGAGCCTCCTAGGCGGAATTGGATAGCACCCGCGTCGTCGAACTGAGTCGTCACTGTTTGCAATGTGAAGGTGGTGCAAAATTCCAATGTGAGCTCCAAAAATGTTGGCTCGTCGATTGAGAAGAAGTTCCCCCACGAGTCGGTTGAGAGTAATGCTTGAATATCTGTTGTGAGCCCAACTTGCTGCACTGCGTTCCAGTTAATTCGCCTGCCGGTGCCTAGGGGTCTACCCCGGATTGCTTTATACCGTTCGTCCTGAGTTGCTTGTGGGAATCTGAGAAATGGGTGTCGAAGCTCGGTAGAGGCACTTGCGGAGGATGATCTGGGCCCCTTTCTTTTCTTGCTTGGGGCGGATCGTTTGCTTCGTGATGACGACATGGTACCTGAAAAATGACCAGACAATAAAAAGAACAAGTTCCTTAATCAAAATTATGACCAATGTATTTCATATCAAACTATAATCAATATTTATTCGATATCGGTAATTCTTTTGTTCAAGAAAAACAATGTTAAATTTTATGCCTAAAAATGGAATCAATCAGCAACCAGAATCAAATTATTCATGAATGTTGTGAGAACAATCTCTACTAAAAATCAGGGTTAATGCTAAACAGAATTAAAATAAAGCTACAACTAAAGTTTTATGGGTGCTAAAATAAATTTCCTAAACAAAAATCATGCTTTGTAGGACTAAATCTAAATAAAATCTAAAAATAAAGAGGAATGCCATCAAAGATTACGTCAAGAAAAGGGAACCAGGGATGAGAGAGGCGATCAACACGGGCGGAGCACGACGGTGGCGTGGGTTCTGCTGCACGAACATGGCGATGGCGTGGGTGTCTGGACGGGTAGCACGGCTGTGGTGCAGCCGTGTGGATGATTTTGGGTGGTTTTTGGAGAGAAACGGTGAAGGAAGGTGGTTTAAAGTGGAGAGGAGTGGTTGTGTGGCCAGATTTGGGGAGAAGGGGGTGTGAAATTGATTTTAGGGTTAGGTTTTGGGGGGAATGACGGTTAGATTTTATTTATAGGGGAGGAGGCACGGTCTTTGCCCACGCCCGTGTTATCTTGAAATCGCCCGTACTTTTCGCGTTTTTCAGGATTGGGCGCGTTCAAGTTTATTGGCACGGCCGTGTGTTCATTGGGCAAGCCCGTGCTGGACAAGTCAATATTTTGGCACGGTGAGTTCGCACGGGCGTGAATATCCCGTTTGTGGCAAGTCAGTATCTTAGCACGGGAGTCGAGCACGGCCATGTGTGGCCCATGGTGTGCAAGTCAGTAGCTTCATGCGGTTAGGTCACACGGGCGTGTTCTGATCGTAGCCCGTGTTGACGATAGAAATTTTTCCCTGTTTAGTCACAGCTTGTGGCACGCCCGTGGGTCGTCCCCTATTTTGTACACGGTCATTGACATGCCCGTGTTTAAAATCCTGCATTTTCTGTTAGACTATTTTAGGGTAGTGTTAGAAAAATAAGAAAAATAAAGACAATGTTAATGTGTTAGTGCTCGGGTTGCCTCTCGAGAAGCGCTTGTTTATAGTCTTAAGCTAGACTCTCCCTGTTTTCAGTTCTAAAAGAAGGCTCATGGAGCAGAAGCTCTTCTCTCATATCTCTGGGGTCTGCACTGTTATAAATTTTAAGTCGGTGACCATTTACCTTGAATGTGCCTTTAGTGGGATGAGTTACCTCGATGGTGCCGTATGGAAAAATTGTTTTGATCATGAATGGGCCAGACCATCTTGATTTCAACTTTCCCGGGAATAGTTTAAGCCTTGAATTGTATAGTAGGACCAGGTCTCCTACTTTGAATTGTTTTGATCTCTTGAGACGAACATCATGACGTTGCTTTGTTGCTTCCTTGTACAGTTTTGAGTTCTCATAAGCTTCTATTCTCCATTCGTCCAGCTCGTTCATCTGCATCATTCTTCTCTTTCCTGCAATTTTAAGGTCAGAATTCGAGAATTTTATTGCCTAAAAAGCTTTGTGTTCCAATTGGAATGGTAGATGATAGCTTTTCTCATATACGAGTTTGTAGGGGGATGTTCCTAAAGGTGTTTTAAAGGCTGTTCTATAGGCCCATAAAGCATCATCTACTTTAACTGCCCAATCTTTTCTATTTGATTCAACTATTTTTCTAGAATACGCTTGAGTTCTCGGTTTGCTACCTCAACTTGCCCACTAGTTTGAGGATGATATGGGGTTGCTGTCCTGTGGTATACTCCATATTTTTTTAAAACTTTTTCAAATTGAGTATTGCAGAAGTGAGTACCCCTATCACTAATAATTGCTCTAGGTGTGCCAAATCGGGAAAACAGTTTCTTGAGGAACTTGACTACTACCCTAGCATCATTGGTAGGTAAAGCTTCCGCTTCTACCCATTTCGACATGTAATCGACTGCCACTAGGATGTACTTGTTTCCAAACGAACTAGAGAATGGTCCCATGAAATCGATACCCCATATATCAAATATCTCACATGATAACATATATGTTTGAGGCATTTCATCATGTTTAGAAATATTACCTATCCTTTGGCATCTATCACACGAGGTAACATACCTGTTGGCATCTTTAAATAGAGTGGGCCAGTAAAACCTGATTCGAGTATTTTGTGTGCTGTCTTAATACCACTGCAGTGTACTCCTGATGGTCCTGAATGGCAATGCTCTAAGATTTTGTTTGCTTCTGTCTTTGTAACGCATCTTCGAATTACCTGATCTGGACAAATGCGGAAAAGAAAGGGGTCTTCCCAAAAATAATTTCTCACATCAGCAAAGAATCGCTTCTTTTGGTGATGTGTTAATTTTCTTGGTAAGATATTAGCAGCTAAATAATTCACAATATTTGCAAACCATGGTACCTCAGAATGTGTTATAGAAAAGAGTTGTTATTCGGGAAATGAATCATTTATTTCACTTTCATCGAGCTCTTTGGTGTGTGGATTTTCAAGTCTAGAAAGGTGATCCGCTGCTAGATTCTCGACTCCCTTATTATCTTGTATTTCCAAGTCGAATTCCTGTAAGAGTAAAATCCATCGTATGAGTCTGGGTTTTGTATCAGGTTTGTTTCAAAGATAACGAAGGCAAAAACTACGACTAGCAATTCTTTCTTTGTAGTGGTATAGTTTTCTTGTGCGGGTGTTAGTGTTCTGCTTGCGTAGTAGATTGGCTGAAAATGTTTGTCTCTCTGTTGTCCCAAAACTGCACCTACTACAAAATCACTTGCATCACACATTAGTTCAGAGGGTAGGTTCCAATCAGGTGCAATTATAATCGGCGCATTTATTTATTTATCCTTAAGGATATTAAATGCATCTAAACATTCATGATTGAAATCAAAAGGAGCAACTTTTTCTAGTAATTTTGTCAAAGGCCTAGCTATTTTAGAAAAATCTTTAATAAATCTTCTATAAAACCCTGCATGTCCTAAAAAGCTTCTGATAGCCTTGACAGAACTAGGGGGAGGTAGTTTTTCTATAGATTCAACCTTTGCTTTATCTACCTTAATCCCTTTACTAGAAATCTTATGTCCTAACACAATTCCTTCTCTAACCATAAAGTGACATTTTTCCCAATTCAAAACAAGATTTGTTTCCTCACATCTATTTAGAACTCGTTTTAAATTTTTAAGGCAAAGATGGAAAGAATTAACAAATACCGAGAAATCATCCATAAATACCTCCATGATGTCTTCCACGAGTTCGTCAAAGATTGTCAACATGCAACGCTGAAAAGTAGCAGGAGTATTACATAATCCAAAAGGCATTCTACGATAAGCAAACGTACCGTATGGGCATGTGAATGTCTTCTTTTCTTGATCTTCAGGAGCTATGGGGATTTCGAAGTAACCGAAGAGTCTGTCCAAGAAGCAGTAGTACATATGCCCGAATAATCTTTCCAACATTTGATCTATGAAGGGATGAGGAAAGTGATCTTTTCTGGTGGCGTCATTCAGCTTCCTATAGTCTATATAGACTCTCCAATCTGTGACTGTTCTTGTGGGAATTAACGCATTCTTTTCATTGGGCACTACCGTCATTCCTCCTTTCTTTGGAACTACCTGCACAGGACTTACCCAAGTGCTGTCAGAAATAGGATAAATTATTCTTGCATCTAGAAGTTTAATGACCTCAGCTTTGACCACTTCTTTCATGTTGGGGTTTAACCGTCTTTGGGGTTGCACACACGGCTTGTATTCTTCTTCCATTAAAATTTTGTGGGTGCAAAACGCTGGACTTATTCCCTTGATATCAAAAATTTTCCAAGCTATAGCTTTTTTGTTCTCATAGTACCTTTATCAACTCCTCTTTTTCCTTGGGTTCTAGTTCTGAACAGATGATTACTGGTAGCGTAAAATTGTCCCCGAGGAATGCGTATTCTAAGTGTTTTGGTAACTGTTTTAATTCCAGTTTGGGTGGCTCTTCAATGGAGGGTTTCTGTTTTATTTTTTCATCATTTTCAATGCTTTCTTCTTGTATTTGTCTGGATGATGATGTGTTCAGATTCAACTCATCGTCTTCATCTTCTTCCCCCTCTTCTGAGGTCAGACATAGTTCCATCGTGTCGTCATGTATGATTTCCTGTAATGAATTTTGAATGATATGATCAGTAGTATCAACAGAATAACAGGAATCATCTTGCTCTTTAGAATATCGCATGGCATTATAAATCTGAAAAATGATTTCTTCATCTCCTTTCCATAGTGCGAGTTTACCATCTCCTACGTCAATAACAACTCTAGCAGTGGCTAGAAAAGGACGCCCTAAGATTAAGGGAACATTAATGTCTTCATCCATATCTAATATAACGAAATCAACAGGGAAAATAAATTTATCAATTTTTACCAAAACATCTTCGATAACTCCTCTAGGATATTTAATGGATCTATCTGCTAACTGAATGCTCATCCAAGTGGGTGTTGGTTCCCCAAGATCTAGTTGTTTAAACATTTTGTAAGGCATTAAATTAATACTGACACCTAGATCAGCTAATGCTTTCTTAATATTCAAGCTACCAATTAAACAAGGGATAGTAAAACTTCCTGGGTCTTTTAATTTGGTTGGCATCTTATTTTGGAGGATGGCTGAACACTCCTCGTTAAGTTCCACTGTTGATACTTCTTCAAGCTTCCTCTTATTCGTCAAGAGTTCCTTTAAAAATTTTGCGTACTTCGACATCTGTGATATTGCTTCAACAAAAGGTAAGTTAATATGTATTTGTTTGAAAAGTTCAAGAAACTTACCGTATTGGGCATCAATTCGTTCCTTTGTTAACTTTTTTGGATATGGGATTGGTGGTTTGTTCTCATTGCGTAATGGAGTTACATCCTCAATCCCTTCATCACTTGCCTTGTTATTCTCATTTGGGTTTTGTTTCTTTGGTTCACCTAATTCTTTTCCACTTCTTAATGTGACTGCTTTTACCTGTTCTGTCCCTTTAGGAAAAAATTTCAGCTCGTATCTCATAGATCATCTTAGTAAGCATTCCAACCGTCTTAGTGAGTTCCCCAAACGACTCAGTAAATTTTTCAATTGACGTTTGTTGATATTTAAGGATTCTCTCGATATTTTGTAGGCTTTTTTCAGTATTTGTCGATTCCTCCTCGTGGGTCCGTTTCTTCTCTTGTGGATAGGGCTGAATTTCGAAGTTTTGAGGAGGTTGGTGCCTTTGATTTCCTTGATTGCCTTGACCTCCCCATGAAAAATTTGGGTGGTTCCTCCAACCTGGATTGTAAGTATTACTATAAGGATTATTATTGGATCGGAAATTGTTACCTATATAGTTCATCTGTTCGTCCTCTGCTCCTGGTTGGTAAGGTGGGTACTCAGGATTCGCCACGTTTCCACCTGTGTCGCACTGCATGACTGGATGTGCCTGTGAAGAGCATAAGCTGTTAAGCTTTTTGTTCATCATCTCGATCTGTGTTGATAGCATGGTCATGGCATCGACGTTGAAAACTCCTGTTGATTTTGTTGGTTTAGTCCTTGAAGCCTGTCATTGGTAATTATTTAGTGACATCTCCTCGATGAACTCGTAGGCTGCTTCAAGAGTTTTGTTGTTTAGAGTTCCACCAGCGGCTGAATCTATTAGTTGCCTCGTTGAGGGGTTTACACCGTTATAGAAGGTTTGGACTTGTAGCCACAAAGGTAAGCCATGGTGTGGGCACCTCCTCAACAGATCCTTGAATCTCTCTCATGCATCGTATAGCGTCTCTAAATCCATCTGCACAAAGGAAGAGATATCATTTCATAATTTGGCCATTTTGGCCTGTGGAAAATATTTCATTAAAAACTTTTCGGTCATCTGATTTCATGTAGTGATTGACCCTCGTTGTAACGAGTTTAACCACTGTTTAGCTTTATTTCTTAATGAAAAAGGAAATAACCGAAGATGTATGGCATCATCAGAAACGCCATTTATTTTGAAGGTATCACAGAACTCTAAAAAGTTAGCTATATGCGTGTTTGGATCTCCATCCTGCAAACCATCAAATTGAACAAACTGTTGAATCATTTGTATTGTGTTAGGGTTTAATTCAAAATTGTTAGCAGTTATAGCAGGCCTAACAATACTTGATTCTGCTCCTGTCAAATGTGGTTTCGCATAATCAAACATTGTGCGTGGAGCATTGTTTTCCCCCACATCGTGTGGTGGTGGGTTGTTTTCGTCCATCCCTTCAATATGATTGGATCTACCTTCTTCCTCCCTTTCTATGTAATTTAGGGCTCGCATGGTTTCCCGATGATTCCTACGAGTGGTCGCTTCAATATCACTGTCGTATACCAAAGGTCCTTTCAGGTTCCTTCTAGTCATAAACTAGAGGTACCTGCTGGAAAAAGAAAGAAAGAAATTTTTAGCAAAATAAAAATAAAAATAGAAGCAAAAATAAATTACGAAAAATAAAAATTATGGCTCAAGTAATAAAAATAGAGTTTTCTTAATATTTTAGTTCCCCGGCAACGGCACCAAAAACTTGATCGCTGGAATCAGAGCTTTAAAAACTTATAAAAGAATGAACGAACCTGGAGACTAACTCTGACAACGATTAAAGGCAAGTGTACCTATCGAACAGTAGTATAGCTTAGGCAAGATCGGATTATCGAACCCAAAGGAACTAAAAGTACTAATACTAACTTTCTTTTTATTATTTAGCCTTAAAAAAATGGAGTGAAGTTGCTTTTAAACTAAATTGACGAGAACTTAAACTAAGGACACAAAGACAAAAAGGATGAATTGGAAAATAACTTGAAGAAAAACTCAATTGATCACGACGATACCCTCAGGAAGAATCCACCTAGACTTCACTTGTTATCTAACCTTTAATTATATGATCTCTTTACTTAGCTTGATCCGTAGGACTCCCTAACCTATAGTAAACCCTCTCTCGAGGCGAATAATGTCTAACCCTAGGTTAATTAGTGGAACTCTCATTCGCTTATAATAACCCCCTAGAATAGCAGTAAATCAATCAATGGACTCCCATATTAGGTTTCACCCTAATCCGGCAAAATCTCGTAACCCTATCTTTAGGCGTTCGATCAACTCCGCTTAATTATGTTAGATCTTCTCTTAGGTAGGGTCTATTCCTCCTCCACCTAAGCACATTAGATTTGGATTAAGCAATATAATTAAGTACAAACTAAGTAATTATCATATAACTTAAAAATCAAATAACACAATCCATCTAAGTTTCATCCCCTTCAGGTATCTGAGGGGTTTAGTTCATAATGAATAAAGAAAACACCGCAAGAGAAAAGATAACACAAAACATAAGAAATTCCTAAAAGCCCCTGAAGGAATTGAAAGAGAATTCCGCCGTCTTGAGTATAATTCCGGCTTCTTGGGATGGATCAACTGGCTATCCTCGTGTTATTCCCTAACTCTAACCTTCTCGGCTTAGCTCCTTGGCCTAGCTTTCGATCCCCTTTAAAGGTGGTACTTGGGGGATATTTATAGGCTCTTGGAATGCGATTCTTTCTCCCTAAGTATCCTTTTTCGATTGAAATTGTTCTTTCCAGCGACAGAGGCACGGCCATGGTACACGCCTGTGTGTATCGAGACCTGACCGTGTTCGGATTTCTAATTTGAGGCACGACCGTGTGAGTCGTAGTTGAGGTCGTGCTCTAGGTGTTCGTTGAGGCACGGCCGTGCGGGATTTGGACCAGGCCGTGTCAATTTCATGCTAAGGCCCATTTACTTTATTTTAGGCCCAATTTGTGTTCTTTTCATCCCCGGGTGCTTTCCTGGGTCTAAGACATGAAAAGAAAGGATTTTAAGCACCTTTTTATATAAATCAAGGAATAAATCATCAAAAAGCATCATAAATGTGAGATTAAAATATGTTACTTTTACGATTTATCACTCATCACAATTGATCGAACAGATCATCGATTCTCGGCAATGGATACCCGTTCTTGATCGTCAACTTATGCAACTGCCTATAATCGATGCACATACGCATCGACCCATCCTTCTTCTTGACGAACAAGACCGGCGCTCCCCACGGTGACACACTCGGTCGAATGAATCCCCGATCCAACAACTCCTGAATCTGAGCTTTAAGCTCCACTAACTCCTTCGGCGTCATTCTATAAAGAGCAATGGACACCGGAGCTGTTCCTGGCACTAACTCAATGCCAAACTCTACCTCCCGATCCGGAGGCAATCCTAAAAGCTCCTCGAGAAAGACGTCCGAAAACTCTTTCACCGTTCTAACACTTTCCACCGGCAACTCCTTGGCATCCAAAGTACTGATGAAGGTTAAGAATGCTCTACACCCCTTTCGCACCAACTTTTCTGCCTTTAAAGCAGATACCAATTAGATAGATAGTTTCTTCTTTCACCTATCATCATCACTTCCTTATCCTCTGAAGTTCTTAGTAACATCTGCTTTGCAGCACAATCCAAGTTCGCACGGTGTTTCACCAACCAATCCAAGCCCAAAATAAGGTCGAACTCTCCGAATGGCAGTTGCATCAAATCCACCAAAAATATTTCCCCCTGAATTTCTAAGGGCACATTCCTAAACAACTTATTTACTATCACCGACTGTCCTAGAGGACTAATTACAGTTGTTCCTCTAGCAGTAATCTCAGATCTAATGTTTAGATTTTTAGATACAGCACAAGCAACATACGAATGGGTGGATCTGATATCTATCAAAGCAGTAACAGGTACATCAGATATGAAGAACGTACCAGTTATTACATCAGGTGCATCGCCATCCTCTCGACGTCTGACCGCATAGACCAACCCTGGCTGTCTTGCCTTCGCGTTACCCCTATTACCAGTACCTCTACCCGATGCACCCTGACCACGTCCTACGCCATTACCACCTCGACCTGGCCCACGGCCTCTCGGTGGCTGCTGAGTTCCTCTAGCTAGCTGTGCATCATAGTTACGAACATCCTGAGTCTGAGCAGTCTGTCGAGGGCAATCTCTAAGCCGATGGTCCTTGGAACCACATTTGAAACAACCACAGGCTTTTTTCCAACATTCACCCGGGTGTCTTTTTCCGCAATCCGCACATGGCTGTAACTGATTGGTAGCAGCTGGTACTCTAGCTCGAGCTGGCTCCTCATTCTTGGGCCTCTTCTGAAACCCTCTAGCAGGACCTGAGTACCCCGAGTCTCTCTTGTTCCTGCCCCTATCCCTGTCTCGGTTTTGCCTCTCCGAGTGTTTAACCTCTTCAACTATCTTAGCTTTCTCCACCAGTGTGGCAAAATTCCTCTCTTTCTGTGGGGCTATCAGTACCCGCAACTCATCACGCAACCCATCCTCAAAACGCACACAGCGTTCGTAGTTAGTCGGCACTATTCCTCAGGCATACCAACTCAGACGCAGAAATTCCACCTCGTATGCTGCCACAAACTTACCTCCTTGGACCAGATTTAGGAATTCCTTCCTTCGGGCATCCACATAGCTAGCCCCGACATATTTTCCCTGGAATGTCGTATTAAAGAAATCTCAGGTAATACGATCGGCCTGAGTGCCTTCCTGAACAGTGAGCCACCATTGATACGCCTTGTCTCTCAACAAGGATACCACTTCTTTCAGTTTCTGCTCGGCGGTGCAATCCAGATCGTCCATGATCTGCTCCACAGCCTCAAGCCAGTACTCCGCTACATTTGGGGCCACACCAGAGATACCCCTAAAAACCTTAGCACCATTCGACCTGAGTCATTCCGAAATTGACCCACGAGCTGCCGGCCCAGTTCTTGCCCCAGCAACCCTTTCCAGAACTCGCAACATTGCTTGGGACAGAGCGTTGTCCTCTCTCATACGATCATGTGACCCAGCTTCAGTCACAGGTGACGCA
The DNA here is from genome assembly GCA_005393395.2 of Gossypium australe. Classification (NCBI taxonomy): domain Eukaryota; kingdom Viridiplantae; phylum Streptophyta; class Magnoliopsida; order Malvales; family Malvaceae; genus Gossypium; species Gossypium australe. The sequence continues at coordinate 2,695,483 of SMMG02000027.1, forward strand.
GGTGCGTCCATTTCAGACATATGTCCCGACGCCTCAGACACAACTCTAGCGCCTCGGCCTCTACCATGGCCACGTCTACCGCGTCCACGTCCTCTAGCGCTCATATTGGCTATTTCGATTTAATCTGATTAAGAGTCTTATGAATCAGTATACTATTTCAGTGTTTATTAAACAATATTTTATGAAGTATAAGAAGTAAAGTCGTTTTCGCAAACGCATCCTATAGTCTCAATCTCTATAGTTTCAACTCTTAAAAAGTTCTAGAGTATTCCTACAGTCATATCACAATAATCATAATCATACAATGATAACATATACTTACTTGACTTGGTGCTGGATACCTGTGGTGCCATACTTCTTTTAAAACATGTATTTTTAATTTAAAATTCAAACAGCTTTGGAAAACGTTTTTGAACCCAAACCACAGCCGAATTTTAAAATCGGGCTCTGACACCATAAAATGTAACACCCCAAACCCGGCCCATGCGTTAGGCCGGATCTGACATGTCACATGAGAAAAATATATTTAAGTCCATTTCATTCGTATGTAAATAGATATTGATTTGTTAAAATCAAGAAAAACAATTTCGATTTAAAATTTTTGACAAAATATTACTAAATTCGAAGATTGATTAATAAATCGATAAATTTGAACTAATGATTTTACAAACCGTGTCTTTTGAAAAATATTGATGAAAATTTGAGAGAAAATTTCTGAGTTAAAAATATTTATATAAGTTTATTATAAAAACCATTTGTGTACCCATTTTAGAAAATCTTTATTTAAGTTTTTAGAAGAAAAAAAAAAGCTCACTAATGGCTTGAAGTTTCGGCAAAGAGAAGAATAAGTTTGGAGAAAAATGGCACAAAATAATGCTAAAAGGAATTTTGGCCTAACAAGCACCAAAATTTCTACCAAAGGGCAAAAGAAATTCGACTACCCTCTCCTTATACCAAAACCGTGCATAACTTGACAATAAGGTCAAAAATTGGCCAACAAAACTTTCCAAAACATCACCCATGAAAAAGGCCAACATGTTCCCTTATCTTGCCTTTTTTCTTTTGATTTCTTTCCCTACCCTCATCCTTTCCTTATTTCCTTAGCCACCTTGCCAAAATTAAAAAGTCCACCTTGCCTTATATACCATCTTGGCCGACACTTAGGGAAAGAACACAAAAAAATAGTCAAAATTTTGCACTTGATGGGATTTGAACCCCATCCCTTAAAGTCCTTCATGTGGCGCCATATCCCCTTTACCATATGCTCATTTATGCTAGCAAATTACTCACCTATTTCCATAAGCCTTGATGCCACTTACTATCATTCCTTAATAGGCTTAAACACAAAATTTTTACTAAGGCCCAAATAAACCCCGAGCCTTCTCAGAACCCCTAAACATACACAATTAATATTTTTAACTAGCTTAACGCAAGAAATAATGCAACACATAAAATTCTAAATTTTAGGATGTTACAAAAAATCACCATTGTTTTAGGGTTTGAGCATTCAGCTAGGCTTTCATCTTGCATGTAAGTGATTATCAGTCCTGTTTTTATTGATTTTTATGATTTTTAGTTCGTTTTAGCTTAATCTAGCTAGCTCGAGGGTTAATTTGCAAAACTTTTGAAGGTTGAGGGACTTTCTATGAATTTTTTTGAATAGGTTTTTATGTTAGTTGATAGACTATGAGTCCTTGTTGAAAAATAAATAAGTTTTGTTAAATGATTTTTGATGAATTTTGGAAATAAAAATTAAATTGTTAAAGGTATAAATATGAGTTTCTTTAAGGTCCCTTGCATCATGGTTTAATTTGGAATTAGGTTGAAATGGTTAGATTCTAAGTTATGAGCTTATGGACTAAATTGTAAAAAGTTAAAAATATTAGGGGCAAATTTATAATTTTACATAAACATGAATTGCGAATTGAATTGAATTGAATTGAATTATATAAGTACCTAATTGAATGAAAATATTTATTTAGATCAAGATAAACCACATTCGAACTTAGATCGAGGAAAAGCTAAAGCTTCAAACTAGTTTAACTTTACTTCTACGCCCTGGTTATCGAGGTAAGTTCGTATGAATTGTGTTCATTTTAATGTTAGCTAAATTGAACATATGCTATGTTGTTGTAATATAAATGAATCAATATCTATAAATGTATCCAAGTTATGATGAATTAACGGATAACGAGTCCTGGTTTAACCTTAAGAATTCTTAGGATACAAGTGACATGTCATTAGGGATTTCATGTTTCGGGTGTTGGTCTTGAATGTCCTACCGATGGCTGAGGTCTTGCATTTGTTACGGATTCTCCACAACTCGTGTGAGCAGCGTTGTGTAGCTTACATCCTGACCACAACTCATGTGAGTAGGCCCATTTCACAGCTCATGTGAGCAATGATATAAAGGAAAGGTTACGGTTATATGTAAAGGCATACTATGTGTGAGCTTTCCCGAGTATCTGATGTAATTCTAGATGGTTCAAATGGTAAGAAAAGGAATGGAATGGTAAGTAAGTTAATGAAAATGTTCATGACTTTATGATAAGGTTGATGAATTTGTGATGTATCTCATGAAAATCACTTATGTTATAAATGAACTTATGTGATGTTAAAGAATCTACTAACTTATGAATTTGATGGTGCTTGAATAGGTCTAAGCTAAGTTTATGGCATTGGTAATGGTTTGTACTTAACCTGAAGTTTATGTTATAGAAGTGGTAAGTTTTGTTTAAAGTTTATACGAGCTTACTAAGCATTCACTGCTTACGTAGTTATTTTCCTTTTTTTTATAGATTATCGAAAGGTCGATCGGTTGGAAGCTCGTCGAAGACCTATCACACTATCCAGCAACTAATTTGATAGATTTTGTGTATTTTGGCCAAGGTTAATAATGGCATGTATAGGTTGTTTTGTAATGGTGATTGGGTATGATTATGCTTTAAAACCTATGGTTAACTTGGTACACTTTAATGCTCTACCCAGTCATGTCAAATTGGCCACTTTTGAGTACTTGTAAATAAGGTTCTTATGGGTTGATGATGGCTTGAAGATGGTTAATTTGTAACATGTTTTGACACATATTTGAACTAGGTCATTATGCATGAATTGAGGCAATGGTATCATGTTTCGGTAAATGATGTTTTGATGCTATTTATGGTGCCTTTGAATGGCATGTTGATTAGGAGACTTAGGATTATTGAAATGATATGTTTATGTATGTTTGAATGGTGTTTGAACCCTTTGAAAGTGTGCATAAACGAATTGGTTAGTTATGCATGCATTTGTTATGAATTGACATGATTTTATGTACATTTTTAGGTTCACACAGCCTGGGACACGAGCTGTCACACTATCGTGTGTCATTTGGGATTTCTTAGTGTTTCAAGTTAGTGAGTTACACAACCTAGCACAAGGGTGTGTGGGGCAACTCAGAGAGTTACACGGCCTGGCACACAGGTGTGTGACACGGCCGTGTGACCCTACTCAATGAGTTGCACGGGTGAGGACACGGGCTGGGACACGGCCGTGTGTCCCTTGTTCAAAAGTTACACGACCTGGGGTGATGTCACACGGCTTGGCCACACAGCCGTCTGACCCTTGTTTTCTAAATTTTGCAACTTTTTTTTAAACTTCTGTTTTGTTTCAAGTTAGTCTTGAATTGCTTCAAAGCTAATTTTTAGGGCCTCGAAGGGTCAATTTAGGGACAAAATGTATGTGAATGATTGGTTTATAGTGTATCTAATTTATTTAAATATCATGATGTTTATGTTTTCGATTGTACGGTAATGCTCTGTAACCCTAATCTGGCGGCGAACACAATTTAGGGGTGTTACATTAGGATTTATAGACCTGTCTTGATGAATTAAGTATGAAAGAATTGAATAACATTGTTTTATGTTTGTTTAACTGGTGATATGATTAATAAGGAATGTTATAATATTTTTATGAAATGGTTCTTGATGAAATTGATAAAAACTAAGTGTGCGTTGTTGATTTGTATATATGGATAGGAAATTGAAACTTTCACATTAAATAAAAAATTACATATCATGGTGAATTGAATTTGATGTGTACCACTCCATAACCAACTTGATCACCAAGTCCAAGCTACAGAATGCCACATTCATTGTCAGAGCAACTACAATCAATTATATACAAATTCAACCATTAAACACTTAAATATGCACATAATACATGTATAATATGATACATAATCATTTCCAGGTCAAATATGAGCTTAGAAAGTTCATGACTTATCATGGGGTTAAACAATGACTAAATTATAAGGTTTTTAAAACTTCCTAGGCTGATGTCATGACTCTTATGGTTCGGTGTCACAACCTTGAAGACGATAAGCAAGCTTTGTAGCTTGAGGACCAAATTGAAAATTTTTCAAAACATTACAGCATTGATGTCGTGACCTCAAATAGGGGATGTAGTGAAGAGAATGGTTAGCGTCGTGACATCCAAGGGGTGTTGTTGCAATTTCCTCGGTAGAAAACCATAACTCCAATTTCTATTCGTTTTCAACCAAACATATGGCAAAATGGTTGCTTCTAAGACCCCAATTAACCATCTAACACATTTAACAAGTTTTTTATACAACAAAGACAACAAAACCAGTTTCATGTATGAACCATTACTTTTTTCATTCATTCATTACAACATTACTGAAGCTTGATAATTTATTGTTGGAAAAATCAGGTTTGAAAAATGCAACGGAAAAAAAATTTAGGGAAAACAGAGTTTTAAAATTTTTTCCAAAACAAGATCTTGGTTTTGATATCTAAAGTAATAAACACTTCATCAAAATTGTACATTTCCGATTCGTCTAAGATTAGCGCTTCGACCGAGTAGTCTTCTCTGCTATCCTCAAGCTCACGTCTACCGAATGTGGGCTCACTTTGAATAAAAAAAATTTCAAAAAATTCCTAATGGGGTAATTTCGTAATTTTTTAAACTTTTGGGTAAAGTTGTAAATAAAAAATATCTCTAGAAATTTTCTAAAATAATATCTTTAGAGAATTTTCTCTCTACAACTTTCTATTGAATTCAAATGTGTATAAAATAATGATCCAATGCTCTCTTTATACAGGGAGAGTTTATAGAGTTCAACTATAATTAAACGTAATCACTTTAATATTAAATTTAATTTAATTTATCAAGATAAATATTAGATTAAATTTAATATTAAGATAACCACTTTAATATTAAATTAATAAAATATTATTAAGATAAGTATTAAATTTAATTTAATATTAAACTATTAAAATAATATTTTTTTTGAAATAGTTAATTTGAAATTAAATTCTCTAGTAGAGCCCAAGTAGGAGTGTAACTCTTCCACCGCTCAACCACTGAAAACCAACCGCCATCGACCACCGGGATGCCGCCGTCGTAGCCACCGACATAGCCATATCCAGTGATACAGGTGCGACACCCTTATGAAACCCCGAGCCGATTCGGCTATTGCCGATTCGGTTTGGGTTAGTGACAACCCACCGATTCGGTCTAGCCACTGGTTGGACCATTGGCCCGGTTTCACATATCGGGCCCATTTTGACTAATTTTTGGGTCTTGATCTCGGTTTTGGGCTCCTAGGCCCAATTTACTATCTCAGGTCCACTTTTCAAGTTTAATTATCCATTTGGCTAATTGTCTAACTTGAAAATTAATTTCCAAAAATATCATATTAATTTTAATTAATTTAATTAATTTAATTTTACTTGATCAAAATTAATTTTTCCAAAAATCAATTAAATTTTCAAAATTAATTTTTTAAGAAAATTCTTTAATCAAATTCTCTAATTGAACAATTCTCATGATCACCTAATTTAATTCCACATCAAATAAATTGCCTCAATTAAATTATTTCCAAAGTCATAAAATTTTCTTTCGATTTAAATGCAGTCCAATTGAGCTTTTGTTGAGCTAGCGGAAGGACCAATTAGACATAAATAATTAGGCTCTAGTAATTGCAATTATGTCCAGAAGTATTGTTCTGATAATTCAAAATTACGTAATCATGGAGTCAGTCCACAAGAAGTACCATGATTGAAAACTCCTTATTTTATATTATTTACGAAAGCAATTCATCCAACTGTTTTGTCCAATGACCTCTTCATATGTGTGTTACCCTCATATAATATCCTTGATTCCTTTTAGTTAAATCCGTTCACTCAATACATTCCTATTTTATCTCATTATCACCATTGTGTCTTCTTAATGATTAATATGATCACTGTCAACAAATTACTATGCTAAATTGCTCGTTCGAGAATAAGCAACCCGTGACTGTAACACCCCTTACCCGTATTCTACGCCGAAACCGGGCTCGAGGCATTACCGGACTTAATTCACTTTAGTCCCAACTTGACAACTTTCTATAGTCACCACAGCGCCACAATAAGGACTCACGAGGCCTTAAACATACATACGAGGGATTTCGAAACCCTACCGGAAACCTTTACGATCTTAAAATTTTTCACCTAATTAAGGGCCACATGCCCATGTGAAATGGGACACGCCCATGGGGTTAGGTCGTGTAGTCATACAAGCCCATGTCCTTACCCCGTGTATAAAAACTTGGGTAATCTGTTTTTGTCACACTGTCTAAGAACATGCCCATGCTATTCACCCGTGGTGCACACTGACCATCTCATACGGCCTAAAGTCTAGGCACACGCCCGTGTGGCTAGCCTGTGGTCTATTCTGACTTAAAACTATAACATGCAAGGGACACACGGCCAAATCACACTCCCATGGGCTGACTGTGTGTCACACATGGCCTAGACACATGCCCGTGTGTCTACCCATATGGACAAGACCAAGGCTATTTGCCAAGCTCTTTTCACCCCTCTAGCTCACACAATATGGATCCATTCATCATATCATCACACAATTCATACTTTGAAATATAAACTCCCATGGATAACTACATCTTTTCATATAACAAGGTAAACCATTAACCAAGGCATTATACAAAATAGTTTATCCATCTAAAGGGTCAACACACCCTTGGCCAATACAACAAAATAAACTAACTTGTCTAGCCTCTATACATGTCACATACAAAAGCACCAAGTCTAAATATACCGAAGAGAGCTGATAGTATGGGCGACCTTCCAACTTATCCGCGTATCTCGATTCGACTCTTTAGCTCTATAAGACAATGGACAAGAAAGTGGAGTAAGCTTTAAGCTTAGTAAGTCTACATATAAACAATTTGCATCATAGTATGAGCCAAACAACAAATAGCATTATACTAAACAAGAATAAATCACGTCTAAAACTATGCTTACTCATTCTATCCCTTACCACATTTCCACCACATCACTAGTCAAATGCTTACCTTCATTCATTTGCACACCTGCTCTAAACATCACAATTACTAGTGATACAACATATCATATTTTCTCACTAATCCAACCATACAGTTAAATCACTCGGTGGTTTCGCACTTAGCCCACCACAATTAGATAATAGGGTAGTATCGCACATAGCCTACCAAAAAAAAATAATCATAGTGGTATCGCACATAGCCCACTAAATAATATACTTAACGATAGCATCGCACACAACCCATCACAGTTAAGTATTAAGGTGGTATCGCACACAGCCCACCATCATGTATCATTACTACACATTCACACATCTAATTCATAATTCACACATCAATTACTCAATAGCTATCACATTCAATCCACTTGAACCGTATAGGTTCTCAATCATGCTACACACTAGTTAGCATCAACAATGTATAAGTATAAATGCATTGTTTACACATAAACTTACCTCGGTATTCAAAATGTATGAAGAAGTGCAATCTAGTCCACGACTTTGCTCTTACCTCGGTTTCGATAATGGTAAATCAACTCATTCAATACACACATTGACTAAATTGACTCATAACTCATACTTTGACAAAATTACCATTTTGCCCCTAAACTTCCTCATATTTATACTTTTTCCCCAAGGCTCGTAAAGTGATTTTCATTCAACTTTCTAATATTTCATGCTTAGCTGATTCATTTTCTCAACTATAGTAACCATCAATTCTCACTAAATCACTCATGTATGACCATTTTCAAGTCTTTTACAAACTGGTCCTTACATGCATTTTTCATGGAATTCACTTAGAAAAAGATGTTTATTCCACATACAACTCTCATAATCTTCCATAAAAAATCAAAATACATGCATGTCATACATGGGTATATTTTTGAACATGAATCTTAGCTCAACATATAGCTAAAAATAGCTAATTCAAGTTACGAGAATCTCAAAGATACGAAGAATATTAAAAACGGGGCTAGGATGCACTTACTAGCAAGCTTGAAAGATGAAAAAACCCTAGCTATGGGGTTTTTTAAATTTTTGGCATTTAGGGAGGAAGATGAACATAAATTTTGACTTATTTCATCATTTTAATCATTTATTTGACAAATAACCAAAATGCCTTTTTTGCCAAACTTTCAAATTTTACCCACTCATGCCCATTTTTGTCCAAAAATTAGAAATTGGGAAAATTTCTATTTAAAGACCTCCAATTAATAATCCAAAGCTATTTCATACTAAAAGCTTCTAGAATCTGACATTTTGCCACTTTTGCAATTTAGTCCTAATGGACAATTCAATCACAATTTAACAAAATTGCTTCATGAAACTTTCATATGATCATACAAACATAACATAAACCTTAAAACTCACATTTCTACTTTGGATTTGTGGTCTCACACCACTATTCCGACTAGGCCCTAAATCAGGATGTTACAGTGACCATGTTCCATTTTTATCAATCCACACAATGCCAATGAGAGGATATCATTAACTCTTTAAGTGAGCTATGAACTCCACTATTGCTAGTAAAACCATACTATATACGAGTCAGGTACCCAACATATCGGCTATGGGCTCGATCATCTTTAGAGTATAAGCCTCCACTTATATCAAAGCACATGAGTTGCATACGAATGGTCAGTGACTAACTTAGGAGTTAGGTAAATCACACCATGAACGTCACAAGTGAATTAATTCACAAACGGATTCAGAATCAATTCATCTTGGGTCCATTCCAATGTATCATTCTACCAATGAAGACATCTATGTCTCTACCTGTGGAGTCAATTGCTCCGATAGCTAAGACTAGTCATCTCCCCAATTGGAATTGTAGACGACATAATAATCCTTCTCAGTATTTGAATCAAATTCTCACTTCGATTCTTTTATAGGATTACGGACTTATTTAGATTATCTACTGAAGTAAGTTGTCTTTCTCGCAATGTAAACGTTCTTACAATGCCACTTATCTGTAGTTAATACTTAGACAATCAATGAGCTAATATTTGCTTGTCACAATTTCGCTATGCATGCAAAATATAAAAGACAGAAATATAAAAGACATAATAGTGAAATGTGAAATTAACTTTATTTATTTATTCATCGTTCAAATAAATAGAAAATAGTTACATGTTTACTACAATATGGGCACATTTCCCAACATTTACAACTTGAAACTAGCCAATCTTAGGTACATGCCTTTGAACAAAATAGAAAGAGTTATACAAACTTCTTTGAGTCGAAGGTTGTGATCTGGATGTTGGATTCACCTCTCAGGGATTTGAGAAATACCTATAATTGCACATAGAATAAACAAACCATACGTTTAGCGATAAACCTTAATAGTACTTTCATGGTTCAAGATGATATAACATTGACATTAGTAACATGTTACAAAACATATATATATACACTCAATATTTAACCAATTCATTTTCGATAATGCTAATGAATTCCATTAACTTATATACATATGAGCATACATATAGCAATAACAACCCAATCCATTCAACATTGCAACATATTTAACCAATTCAATTTACTTGTCAATTACCTATTATAAAGCCATTTAACGTTCATTTTCAGTTATGAATTTAACACCTATACCTTAACATTATGTCATCCAATTCCATGATCATTCAACACCAACAAACTATCTAATATACCATTTTAATCTCTTTCTGGAGTCTATCGAGTCATTCATATTCGTTTCAGCCTTAGGGCTCATTTTCAACTAATTCTCATAGCCAATTATATACTTTTTTTATTATGATCCACTTATACACACAAGTGATTACATAGCATCATGCCATTTCATTTCATTTCGATATCATTTATCAAGTTTACAATTTATAACCCCTATTAACTTGACTTAGACTCGGAAGGATAAACGAATCGTCCAACCAACACATCAAACTAGCATCGAAGTGCATCACAGGATAAACCGAAGTAAGGGAAACAGGCACATATAGTGCATACTGACGCACGAAGCACATCCTAGCACACAAAGTGCATCTTAGCGCACGAATCACATTTTAGCACAAGAAGCACATAAACATGTACACAATCCAATCCTATGGCATGCCAACTATATCCGACTCAACTTGAATAACTAATAAGGTATCAATGTTCCATTCACAATTACATTATCCGTTTGATATATAATATCACATTCTATTTTCACAATTTCAACTCAATTCAACCTCAATACACATGTATCTCACACCATGAAACATATTTCTATCCATTTTCTATATCTCGTATCATATTCCAACTAATTCATGTTATTTTCTATTTTATTCAGTTCAGTCTACTATCTCTATATTTAATATCAATCTTAACAAATCAATTCATACAATCATTATATACTCACCTTGATATTCAATCATGCAATTAACATGTTTATGCAAACAATAAATCGATCTCAAATTATAAAAGTATAAATCGAGATTTCGTGTCACTCAGTGACAACTCTCGTTGTTCCTTTCCCTCTCGACGGCTTGGTGTCGTCTTTAGCTACGTACAATCATAAAACATATAAAAATATCAATTTCCATCCAATTCACAATTGAATACAAATTCTAGCATATTTTACATTTTATTCAATTTAGTCCCTAAACTCGAGACAAATATAACTTTCAATATAAAGCTTTGGATTAAAATTCGATTTTACATTTACTCATCAGGGAACCTATACTTTCTACTCCTAACATAATTTCATAACATATTTTTATTTTATTCAATTTGGTCCCTAATGTAACAAAGTTAACAATCAAGCTTGTTAAGCTTTATAATTTAGTCTCTTTCATAATGTAAACTTAATTTCTATCAATTTGAAACCTAATTCCTCAATTTCTTAACAATGGAAACTTATCGAAATTTCAACAATTGAACAAATTGATACATGGGTTAGCTAAATCAAGCTCCCATGATCATAAATATATAAAAGTAAAAGAAAATGGTTTAAGGACTTATTTGCTAGAATTGGCCAAATGCTTAAGGCTTTTCTCTTGTGCTCTTTAATGGTGGACGGTAGAAATGGAGAAGATGATAACATTTCTCCACTAACTTTTAGTTTAAATACTAGATTTAGTTTATAGTTAAAATTAAATAATTATCTTAATCTTAATTAATTATACATTAATCTTCAAGTATTTAATTCTAATGACATCCACCCTCATCATCAACTAATATTTAATTAAAATTGGTTTATTAACCATTTTAGTCCCTAGGATAATTGCTATCTAAGTCCCCAAGCCTTTTCCTAATTAAAACTTTATAGCGATTGAAATTTTACAATTTAGTTCCTTGGCCTTAATTAATCACATTTTCAGCTAAATTACTTAACTGAATTTCGATACATCTATATACTAATTCCATAAATATCTCTATAGCATGCCCAATCTGCCCGGGCCCACACTATATCTAAAACCAAAAAATAAATGAAATAACAACAATCTATTAAAGTCCAGTTTCACAGTGGCCCAATATTAAAACCTAATAAACCCAGCTTATAGCCCATTACATTGACCAAAAATCTGTAGGCCCGAATGGCCCAAGGGTTGCAACAAGTTCCAGAAACCCTAGAATTCTCTGGAGTGTTCTAGCCCCGCAACAGCGCCGCAAGCAGCTCTGCCCCTCACACGCTCTCTACGTCCGCTCGTACGGCCCCCGTACAGCCACGTCCCCTCCGTACCTGCACCAAATGACGAACAAACAAGCAGCAACAGGAAAAAAAAAGACAAAACGATTGTATTTTATTTTTTATTTCTATTTTCAATTTTGGCCTTTAAAAGGACCAAAAGAAACCATTGTAAACGGCTTCTTCACGATTTTAACAAGCAACACAAAAAATCAATATAAAAAAAGAGCATACTTTCAAGTTGATACAGAGGTTGCCTTCTATTTTCGTTTTTTTTTCTTTTTTCGTTTCGTTTCTGTTTTGAATAAAAGTAAAACAAACAAAAGAAGAGGGTTTTTCGGTTTGATTTTTGATTTGAGTGAGGGATTTGAGAATTTAAAGTTTAGATCGGGGTTAAAAGGGGTTTACCTAGGCTTGCTCCATGAATGGCAACAGTGGCAGAGGTGCTAGGCGCCGATGAAACCCTTGGGTCGACTGAAAAGGCGGAAAGGTTGGAAAGTTGGAGAAAGAAAAAAGGTTTTCTGAAATTTGTTTTGAGAAGATGGTGGGCAGAATGAAGTTCTTAGGGCAAATTTTCGGTGTATGACTAAAACGGCAACGTTTTGGGCGGTGATGATTAACATTTAAAACGGCGTCGTTTCACAGCTACCCGTTTCGACCCAACCCGGTATACCTAGGACCCGCGCGTTTCCATAGTGATGGACAAATTGCGCGTTTAGTCCTTGTTGTTTGTGTGCTGTTTCAACCTAGACCTAAATACTGCATTTTGAACTTCGAAAATATTTGCTGATTTAGTCTCTAATAGTTTACGTGCATTTCAGTGCGATCCCCGCATATGTTAAAATGATGTTATTTATTATAAAATAGACTTTTTATTTTTATTTTGTCTCAATTAAGTACCTTTTTTTTTGTTTTCATATACAATCCTTGCCTTTTTTTGTTTAACTTATTTATTAATTAGATTTAAATTATTTTATCATATGACATAAAAAATATTTATACTATTTGTTTTTTTTAAATCATTGTGTATAAGTATTATTTATTTTAAGATGTTTTAATATAATGTTTATTAAAGTTCATTTTACTATTTATTTAAAATAATTATATATAAACTCTTGCATATATTATTTATTTTAGATTGTTTTCATATTATATAGTTTGTTCCTTTTTATATATATATTATTCCTTTAAAATTGTTGTATATCATAATTTTCTCTTGTATATATTGTTCTAAACTTTTTATATCTTTTATATTAAATTATTTTATGTGCTTTATTTTAGATTTTATTTATCTATTTTAAATCTTTTTTTTACATCATTTGTTTTAAACTTATTTATTATTGGATTTAGGTTCATTTCCTATGATTGGTTATATATCATTTTGCTCATTTTCTCCAATTGCTAATATCGAAGTTGTGTTATATGATTATTGCTCTTGTATGGATAATAAATTGTTAATTTGTAAATATTAATTATTTGTGATTCATCGTTGTAATATTTGATGTATGGATTATATCTTGCTTTGTATATTAGTATTCCATTGCATATTATGCAAAATGTTGTGTTTAATGTCACTTTAGTTTTAAAGATTATTTTTTATTATTTAAAGTTTTTTTGAAATAAGGAAATGCTCGTATTTAGGGGTTTTGAGACAATCGTGCCCTAACTTACTGGGTTCCGATTTTCCTCGTTAAAACCTAGCAACCGAGTACCTTTTTTTTTCTCTTAAATCCAAATGCACAATATTTCAAATAAAAAACTTATTCTCGGGAATTTGAGACATTGCGCCCTAACTTACTGGGTGTGATGTTCTATCATCTCGAGATAAGAATTTCAAAAGAACGAGGTGATGCTCGTGTTTGAGGGGTTTTGAGACAATCGTGCCCTAACTTACTAGGTTCCGATTTTTCCTCATTAAAACCTAATAACCAAGTATCCCTTTTTCTTTTAAATCCAAATGAACAATATTTCAAATAAAAACTTATTCTCGGGAATTTGAGACATTGCGCCCTAACTTACTGGGTGTGATATTTTATCATCTCGAGATAAGAATTTCAAAACAACAAAGGCAATATTTCGTATTCGGGAATTATTAGAAATAGTGCCCTAACTTACTGGGCTTCGATTTTTCATTTGACCCAAATAATGGTGTATCCTTCTTAATTTTAAATGTACGAGCATTGAATGTCGAAAGATAAGCATATTTTCGAGGTCATGAAATGTTGTATCCTAACTCACTAGGTATGATACTTTGTTCCTTCGAAATAAGCAGGTCTCGGCATCAGGTTTAATTTCTTCAAGTTTTCCCTAACAAAAAGGATCGTATTTTAAAATCTTTTCAAATTTTCGACGTCAGGACATTAATTAATCAATTTGGTACCAATTTTGGGTGTTGCGAGGGTGCTAATCCTTCCTCGTGCGTAACTGACTCCCGGACCTGTTTTCTTAGATTTCTTAGACCAAAATTATTGTTTTAATAAAAATGTTTTATTAAAATAATCCATCTCAAGGTGATCCGATCACACCTTGGATAAAAGATCGGTGGCGACTCCATTTCCATGCTTTTAAAGTCGATCCCCATTTTTGAAACTCAAAAAAAAATGGTTTCGATAGCTTGGCGACTCCGCTGTGGACCGTTAAAGAGAGTCAAGCCGTAAAATTGATTAATTTCTGTCCTTTTGTCGAAAAATGAAAATTTTGATTTGAAAAATTACGATCTTCTTTTATTGCATTCGCTTGCGTCATCTCATTACTGTGGTTCGAGTCCTATAGAATACTTTTGTATCATATTGCATGACCGTCGGGTCACACCCTTTTAAGTGGGAGTGAGAAGCTACTCCTTCGTGAGGTTTTCACCTCCGTGAAGGATAGTGAATCGCTTTCGGGATACATCTGTACCTATGTCTTCGTGAGATTTTCATCTCCGTGCAGCCATAGGGAAATGTATTCCCCTGGACCGAACTCGATCCGTATGAGCCTATAATAGGTGAAGATTGAGGAATCTGCTGGTTCAGGTACCCCCTCTTTAGAACCAAACCACATATAGAGAGACCTAGGAGCCTACCCTAGATAGAGCCACCCAGACAGGTGTTCTGTGTTGTTTGTTTCTCTTGTAATAACGTGTTTTCTTTTGTTTTGATTGCATTGCATTGCTTCATCATAGAAAGGACATGTTGATTAATATTCGATTGCTAAATAGAGGAGTTTGTCATAAGGAAACGAACTTCTTGATAAAGTGGATTATAATACGGTTATCTAGACATGGTCCAAGTAAACAACGAGAGAAGGCTGATTGTCCGTAAAAGAATACAAGACTTCGCCTAAGGATTCAAGTCGACAAAAACTATTCAAGAGCCGTCCCGTCTTAACTTTCTTAAAAGAGCTAACGAGCATCGTAGGGATAAGTGAGCAAAAGGTCACGGCCTGGATCAAGCAACAAGGAGCTAGAAGAAACATCTATTGAGAAAGTCCATAGGACACGACCATAACGTCCAGACACGAAGAAAAAGATCGGTGTCTTCACTTGGACTATGAGATCGAAACCACATATGTAATCCGTTTTATGTAAAGATATTTGTTTTCCAGAAAAGTTCTTCTAATGGAATTGAATTCAGAATCAACGTCTCTCTTTCTTCTTGCATTCATTTCATGCATTTTACATTTCATGCATTACATCATTTGCATTGCATTTTGTGCATTAAATTTTCACATAAGGTCCCTAATTAGGTAAAATTATTTCAGTAATCTGGAGACCGACAAAACCTTACCAGATACGCATCCCTATGGCACAAGAAAGAAAACTCAAGCAATGGATAAAAGGCTAGAAAAGTTGGAACAAATGAAGAAAAAAATGCAAGAACAGATGCAGGCACAGATGCAGGAGCAGCTTGCTAAGATCCAGCAAGATATGATGGACAAATTGATCGAAGCTTAGGGAAATATGATGACTCAGATGACGCAGCTGTTGAAGGGGCTTATAGATAAAGGAAAGAACCCCATGGTAAATGTTGAGGAGAATACTGAGTATCTTCAGTGTCCCCTTGTTTTTACTCCACCACATGTGCCAACACGACCTGAACTAACTGTACAGAGGCTATCTGTCACGATCGAGCCTCAACAATTCCAAGCTGGTGCTTCAATGAACCTCCAAACTGGCTCAGGTTCAGGATATAATCCAGTCATCACTAATGTCCCTAATTTGGATGAAATAGCTAAAGGAGAGAGGACAAAAGCAGAATTGCCAAAGCAGCTAGAAGATAGATGTAAATGGTTGGAGGAAAAGTTTAAGGCAATAGAAAGCATCGATAGCTGTTATGGAGTCGATGCCAAGGATTTAAGCTTAGTCCCAAACTTGGTGCTCCCATACAAATTCAAAATGCCTGAATTTGAGAAATATAACGGGACAAGTTGCCCCGAGGCTCACATCACTATGTTTTGTAGAAGAATGACGGGGTATATTAATAATGACCAACTGTTGATCCATTGCTTCCAAGTTAGCTTGGTGGGAGCAGCACCCAAGTGGTATAACCAACTGAGTCGTGACAGAATTGGTTCATGGAGAGATTTAGCCCATGCATTCATGAAACAGTACAGTCATGTGACAGACATGACTTCCGACAGAATTACTCTTCAAAACATGGAGAAAAGGGTGAATGAAAGTTTTAGGCAGTATGCGCAGCGGTGGAGAGAGGTGGCCATCCAAGTCCAGCCACCACTTCTGGAGAAAGAGACCACAATGCTCTTTATTAATACACTGAAGGCCCCGTTTATCACTCATATGCTAGGAAGCGCTACAAAGAGCTTCTTAGACGTCGTAATGACTGGAGAAATGATTGAGAATGCCAGAAAAAGTGGAAAGATAGATGCGGGAGAAAGTGTCAAAAGATCAACCCCGAAAAACAGGGAAAATGAAGTGAACAGCTCGAACATGCATTCCAAATCAGTCACTGCTGGTCAACCGAGGGCTGTGACAACTGGTTATCAGAGCTCATCAAGACAAGAATCCAATGCAAAGCAACTCCAGTTTACACCAATTCCAATGACATATAGGGAGTTGTATCAAAGCCTATTTGATGCACATGAGGTGGCTCCTCACTACCCGAAACCGATGCAACCTCCATATCTAAAATGGTATGACCCAAATGTCCAATGTGAATACCACGCGGGGGTCACAGGGTATTCAATAGAAAATTGCCTTGCTTTCACGAAATTGGTGGAAAAGTTCATCAGCATGGGTATTGTGAAATTAGATGACACGCCAAATGCAGAAATATGAACCTGTGAGTGTTTTGAACAATAGGACTGTGGAAGAGATATGTATTTTTAAGGATAATCTAGAGTAATATTCGAAACACACTTATTGCTTTCAGCCTAGAGGCAATAAGAGTCCTCTTGTGAAATAGGCTTGTGTCCAAAATTTTTATTTCAATAAGATGCGTCTTTTTAAGCAAATATTTTTTATTCTTTACATTTCACACTATACATTCTTTGGTTTTTAGAATATTCTTTCATTCTTTATTCATGACCATACCATACAAATAATTGTCCTTAGAATCATTTATTCTTTGGATCTTTTGTCTTTGCACCTAGGTACCCAGATATCAACGACAAGAGCGACGCTGTAACTAACTCCCTTTTTTAATGAGATATGGATCTAAGGGATCTAAGGACTTTGAGGATGACAGAGATTGTAACACATCTTTTGATTTGTTAATACTAGATGAAAAACGGATCCTACGTCACGAGCCAAGAAAGGAGATGAAGATCAAAGCCTAGGTCAATGCAGAAATAAGATTCCCATATATGGGGCATGGATGTTATCAAGCTAGTCTCATCAAGAGCTCCTGGCCAACATCGATTCATTTTCGTGGATGTCAGTTACTTCACTAAGATGGTAAAAGTCGCTTCATATGCCACTATTACAAAGTCTATAGTCATAAAAAAAAGAGAAAAAGAAAGAATGCTGATAAAAAAAAAGGTCAAAAAGATCACATTTAACCGTACAATGTCTAAAGTTTGCAGTCTATTCAAAGATTAGGCGCCACATTAGTGCAGCAAAGGCAGCCAAAAAGAAAAACAAAAGAGTATAAAAAGACTGAGACTTGTAAAGATTGGCATACAGAAGTTACTATTTACCCTCTATGCTTATCAAAAGGGGCAACACATTTCTCATTGGTTTCGCCCATTGAAGTCGAAGTTCCTTTGTTTCGAGTTTTATTAAGAACTGAAGTTGGATGAGGCAGAATGGATCCAATCCCGATATGATCAATCAAATTTGTGAAGAAAAGTTAATAGCTATCCGTTACAATCAGATGATGCGGATTTGCGACAAAGAGGTTCATCCTAGAAAATTCCCAAAGAGGGACCTGATATTGAAGAAGATCCTTCATATACAAAAGGATTTCAGAGAAAAATGGAACCCAAACTAGAAAAGACTTTATGTAGGAAAAAGTCTGTTCTGGAAACATTGACCAAAATGGATGTTAGGGATATGCCCAATCCGGTGAATTCAGTCAAGAAGTATTTTAAAAAAAAATTCAATCAAAAGAAAGAAGAGGGAGAGGCCAAGGCGAAAACCCGCAAAGGGCGCTTTGAGACCAAAGGGGATTTGAGTTGAAAACCTGAAAATGGCAGCTCAAATTTTGATCAAAGGGGGGCATACAATAGTCTTGCTATGCCTGAATTAACAATAAAGAAGTATGCTACGTCTTGGGGCATCAACAAAGTACTTCAGATCCCCTAAACACATATTGAACTTAAAATGGTCCTCAAGAAGCTGGAATGGAGAAGCTCAGGCTGCGATATCTGGGGCACCTAGTTCCATTTTACTCATACTAAATTTGTTATTTGTGATTATATTGTTCTCTTCAAAATATGTTCACAATAAATTTCCTTCTTAATTGTGATTGCTATCTTTACTTAGCTTATTTGTTTCAAGTTATGCTCCTAATTAATTTCCTTCTCGTCCATGGTTATGATCTTTTTCAGGCATTTTGCATTGAAATAACGGTTAGTGGACTAATAATATTTTCATAAAAGGAGTTTCGCATATTACCCTGGAAGCTTCTGAATAATACAAGAACTTGAAATAGGACTATTGTTTAAAGTTTACCAAGTTTAAAGAAAAGTCTAAACTGAGACTATCTCTTCCGATTTTTGCCAAAAAAAAATGGTGGTTGAACAGATGACAAGATATTGCTTCAGTAATACAATCCTGACGAAAAATGGGCATTGCTAACCCAAGTGTAAAACGGGAATCATTCTCGAAAGAAAATGATATTCTGCATTCATGCGAGCATCATGCATACGCATCTGATTGGGTCACCTGGGGAGCAATCAGTTAATTGAACAAGTTACAGTCTTATACCCCTGAGTTGCGGTAGTATGGATGGAAAATGATATCAGTCCTGTACCCTTGAATTGAAGAAGAAAAATCCTACATTTTAGAGTCGCAGTGGGATGGATTCAGATCCTATACTCCTAAGTCACAATGAGATGAACCCTGAAGTTACAGTGGGGCAAATCTGTTAGGCAAGATATAATCATTTTTTCGGGTTTTTTATTGAAAACACCAGCCAAACAAGATGGCAGCATAATGCATCAGTGATAAAGCCTTAATAAACAATGAGCGATGACACCTTAAACTTTTAAAAAGGGATCATTCTCATGAAATCCTGCATTCATGCAAAACACATTTAATTAGGAGCATTTGATTCATTCCGATCATTGCATCCTAATCATTATAAGAAATCATTCTTATGACATTCTGCAGTCATACAAATGTTATCCATAAGACACATCTATTTAAGGGCATTTAATTCATTCCAATCATTGCATCTTAATATTTGTAAAAAGACCATTCTCATGACATTCTGTATTCAGGAAAATGTCGTCCATAATACATTTAGTTAGGAGCATTAGATTCATTCTGATCATTGCATCCTAACCATTTTGCATAAGCATAAACACAAAATTGATTTTACAAGACAGGTCCCCTAGAGGACATTGTCGCAACATCGGTGAATTCGAATATCTTGCCTTCTTGAGTGAAGCAGATTGAAGATAGCAGATCTGGTAATCCTGAAGTTGTAGGAGCAGATCGAAGCCATGCAAATCTTATTTCCTCAAAGTTCCAATGGAGTAGGTTGAGGCTACAAATCCCTCCTCCTTGAGTTTACATTGAGGATCAATCCGTATTTTTTTGAAGTTTCAGTAGAGAAGATTGAGGTTACGAATCTCTTCTCCCTGAATTTCTATCTCCTCAAAGTTCTAGTGGAGTAGGTTGAGGCTACAAATCCCTCCTCCCTGAGTTTACATTGAGGATCAGTCCGTATTTTTTTGAAGTTTCAGCAGAGAAGATTGAGGTTACAAATCTCTTCTCCCTGAATTTCTATCTCCTCGAAGTTCTAGTGGAGTAGGTTGAGGCTACAAATCCCTTCTCCCTAAGTTTACAATGAGGATCAGTCCGTATTTCTTTGAAGTTTCAGTAGAGAAGATTGAAGTTACGAATCTCTTCTCCCTGAATTTCTATCTCCTCGAAGTTCCAGTGGAGTAGGTTGAGGCTACAAATCCCTCCTCCCTAAGTTTACAATGAGGATCAGTCCGTATTTCTTTGAAGTTTCAGTAGAGAAGATTGAGGTTACGAATCTCTTCTCTCTGAATTTCTATCTCCTTGAAGTTTCAGTGGAGTAGGTTGAGGCTACAAATCCCTCCTCCCTGAGTTTACAATGAGGGTCAATCTATATTTCTTTGAAGTTCCAGTGGAATAGATTGAAACTGCGAATCTCTTCTCCTTGAAATTACATCGAAATGTGGTCGAAGCGCCAGTTCTCGGGCCGCTGAAGATACAGTGGGATGGAATGAATTTACTTGAAGAAAAGAAGCGCCAAGAAGTCAAGATTCGGCGAGACCAGGCAAGATTGACCCATCTTATGAGTCTTTGCTCCATTCTCGTTACACGACAATGAGTAAAGAGGGGCAGCTGTAGCAGGCCCAATCTGCCCGGGCCCACACTATATCCAAAACCAAAAAATAAATGAAACAACAACAATCCATTAAAGTCCAGTTTCACAGTGGCCCAATATTAAAACCCAATAAACCCAGCTTATAGCCCATTACATTGACCAAAAATCTGTAGGCCCGAATGGCCCAAGGGTGGCAACAAGTTCCAGAAACCCTAGAACTCTCTGGAGTGTTCTAGCCCCGCAGCAGCGCCGCAAGCAGCTCTGCCCCTCACACGCTCTCTACGTCCGCTCGTACGGCCCCCGTACAGCCACGTCCCCTCCGTACCTGCACTAAATGACGAACAAACAAGCAGCAGCAAGAAAAAAAAAAAGACAAAACGATTGTATTTTATTTTTTATTTCTATTTTCAATTTCGGCCTTTAAAAGGACCAAAAGAAACCATTGTAAACGGCTTCTTCACGATTTTAACAAGCAATACAAAAAATCAATATAAAAAAGAGCATACTTTCAAGTCGATACAGAGGTTGCCTTCTATTTTTGATTTTTTTTCTTTTTTCGCTTCGTTTCTATTTTCAATAAAAGTAAAACAAACAAAAGAAAAGGGTTTTTTGGTTTGATTTTCGATTTGAGTGAGGGATTTGAGAGTTTAAAGTTTAGATTGGGGTTAAAAGGGGTTTACCTAGGCTTGCTCCATGAATGGCGACAGTGGCGGAGGTGCTAGGCGCCGATGAAACCCCTGGGTCGACTGAGAAGGTGAAAAGGTTGGAAAGTTGGAGAAAGAAAAAAGGTTTTTTGAAATTTGTTTTGAGAAGATGGTGGGCAGAATGAAGTTCTTAGGGCAAATTTTCGGTTTATATGTATAACTAAAACGGCAACGTTTTGGGCGGTGAGGGTTAACATTTGAAACGGTGTCGTTTCACAGCTACCCGTTTCGACCCGACCCGGTATACCTAGGACCCGCGCGTTTCCATAGTGATGGAAAAATTGCGCATTTAGTCCTTGTTGTTTGTGTGATGTTTCAATCTAGACTTAAATACTGCGTTTTGAACTTCAAAAATATTTGCTGATTTAGTCCCTGATAGTTTACGCACATTTCAGTGCGATCCCCGCATATGTTAAAATGATTTTATTTATTATAAAATAGACTTTTTATTTTTATTTTGTTTTAATTAAGTACCTTTTTTTGTTTTCATATACAATCCTTGCCTTTTTCTGTTTAACTTATTTATTAATTAGATTTAAATTATTTTATCATATGACATAAAAAATATTTATACTATTTGTTTTTTTTTTTAAATCATTGTGTATAAGTATTATTTATTTTAAGATGTTTTAATATAATGTTTATTAAAGTTCATTTTACTATTTATTTAAAATAATTATATATAACTCTTACATATATTATTTATTTTAGATTGTTTTCATATTATATATTTTGTTCCTTTATATATATATATATATATATATATATATTATTCCTTTAAAATTGTTGTATATCATAATTTTCTCTTGTATATATTGTTTTAAACTTTTTATATATTTTATATTAAATTATTTTATGTGCTTTATTTTGGATTTTATTTATCTATTTTAAATCTTTTTTTTACATCATTTGTTTTAAACTTATTTATTATTGAATTTAGGTTCATTTCCTATGATTGGTTATATATCATTTTGCTCCATTTTCTTCAATTGCTAATATCGAAGTTGTGTTATATGATTATTCTTGTATGGATAATAAATTGTTAATTTGTAAATATTAATTATTCATGATTCATCGTTGTAATATTTGATGTATGGATTAATATCTTGCTTTGTATATTAGTATTCCATTGCATATTATGCAAAATGTTGTGTTTAATGTCACTTTAGTTTTAAAGATTATTTTTTATTATTTAAAGTTTTTTTGAAATAAGGCAATGCTCGTGTTTAGGGGTTTTGAGACAATCGTGCCCTAACTTACTGGGTTCCGATTTTCCTCGTTAAAACCTAGCAACCGAGTACCTTTTTTTATCTCTTAAATCGAAATGCACAATATTTCAAATAAAAAACTTATTCTCGGGAATTTGAGACATTGCGCCCTAACTTAGTGGGTGTGATGTTCTATCATCTCGAGATAAGAATTTCAAAAGAACGAGGTGATGCTCGTGTTTGAGGGGTTTTGAGACAATCGTGCCCTAACTTACCGGGTTCCAATTTTTCCTCATTAAAACCTAATAACCAAGTATCCCTTTTTCTCTTAAATCCAAATGACCAATATTTCAAATAAAAACTTATTCTCGGGAATTTGAGACATTGCGCCCTAACTTACTGGGTGTGATATTTTATCATCTCGAGATAAGAATTTCAAAACAACAAAGGCAATATTTCGTATTCGGGAATTATGAGAAATAGTGCCCTAACTTACTGGGCTTCGATTTTTCATTTGACCAAAATAATGGTGTATCCTTCTTAATTTTAAATGTACGAGTATTGAATGTCGAAAGATAAGCATATTTTCGAGGTCACGAAATGTTGTATCCTAACTCACTGGGTATGATACTTTGTTCCTTCGAAATAAGCAGGTCTCGGCATCAGGTTTAATTTCTTCAAGTTTTCCCTAACAAAAAGGATCGTATTTTAAAATCTTTTCAAATTTTCGACGTCAGGACATTAATTAATCAATTTGGTACCAATTTTGGGCGTTGCGAGGGTGCTAATCCTTCCTCGTGCGTAACCGACTCCCGAACCTGTTTTCTTAGATTTCGTAGACCAAAATTATTGTTTTAATAAAAATGTTTTATTAAAATAATCCATCTCAAGGTGATCCGATCACACCTTGAATAAAAGATCGGTGGTGACTCCATTTCCATGCTTTTAAAGTCGATCCCCGTTTTTGAAACTCAAAAAAAAAAAATGGTTTCGACAATCTCTATTTAATATTTATGGACTTGATTTACGGAAACGAGTTTCGAAACTGAATTTTCCAACACCATTGGAAGCCGAGTCATTATACTTTATAAATTAGCTAGTGCATTGAATAAAATAACGAATAATAACATGACACCTCATCATTAAATAAAACAAAAAATAGTGAAGGAATTTTAAATAAATACTAATAACTTTATTTGAAATAATTAAATAATTATTAATTATAAATAAATGCTATAATCCTAACCCTAAAATCCAAGACTCTAAACCCAAAATCTTATACCCTAAACTTTTAAACCCAAGATCTTAAATTCAAAATATATTAATATTTATTTATAATTAATTATTAATTAATTATGTTTAAATAAAATTATTAGTATTTATTTATAAGTACTCAACTATCTTTTTGTTTTATTTAATAATGATGTGTCATACTATTATTTATCGATAATGCATGAAATTTATGCACCAACAATAATGAATCAAATATTATTCCTATTAAATAAGTGCTAATATTAATCTAGGGTTGGTATTAGTTTCCTTTTATAATTATTTATTTCTACAATATTAAGGGCTTAGGGTTGGGAAAAATGAAAAAAGAAACTTTCCAAAAGGTTATATAGGTAATTTGGCGAACACAGCCAGAACTGGCCCAAACTTTAAACCCTAATTCGTGTTATATATAGTGTTTTCTTTCACTCCTAGAAGTCTGATGAAAATACATCTCGCAAGCCGCAAGCCGCAAGCCGCACACGGAGTGATCGTCGCAGCACTCGATAAAAATGGAGGCAGCCAGAACCGTTAAAGACGTTTCCCCCCACGAGTTCGTCAAGGCTTACGCCACCCATCTCAAGCGCTCCGGCAAGGTATTCTTCTTTTTTCTCAAGTCTTCACAAAATTTGATTCGTTAGAGATGCAAATTAGAACGTTTTCTTAGTTTCTTAATGTGATTTTTTTCCTTCACAATAAAAACCCAGATTGAGCTTCCTCCATGGACTGATATTGTCAAGACCGGTAAACTGAAGGAGCTCCCACCCTATGACCCTGATTGGTACTATGTCAGAGCTGGTATTTACATTCGTCACCCTTACCAGTTAACACTAATTGCCCATTGTGTAAATTTTTCATGAGCGATAAATTGTGTCCTTTTGTAGCTTCCATGGCTAGGAAAATATACTTGAGGGGAGGTCTTGGTGTTGGTGCCTTTAGGAGGATCTACGGAGGAGCTAAGAGAAATGGAAGTCGCCCACGCCACTTCTGCAAGAGCAGTGGATCTGTTGCTCGTCACATACTTCAGCAATTGCAGAATGTCAACATCATTGATATTGATCCTAAAGGGTGAGTTTTTATGTTCTATAATTGTTTTTCATTTATACTTTCTGGTTGACATGGCATTAGTTATTTGGTATTGTTGAGAGATAGTTGGTTCCGCGGTCAATGGAAGTGACAACATATTGATAGCTATGCAAATTAACATATCTTCAATTGGGAGGAGAAATAACTTTTAAATCGTATCCTAAACACCTTAATCTCTCTTAAGTTTTAAGATCATAACAAGGTGTTAGGATATGATTCAAATGTTGGAATTCAGGTATTATATATCATGTATTAAGAAAATTAGAGAATGAAAACGAGAAGAAATAATCAAGGAAGTAAGATGATTTTGAGACTTGTATAATACTTTCATTACGGTCTTAATATGCCTCCAACATATTATTTCATAATGTAGACGACTTTTGCAAGACATTATGCGACTTTACAACTCAATTGTTTTGTGCTCATTTTGAGCTTGATCTTCTAGACAATGTGAGATGGATTACCTACACCATGAACTACCAACATATATTTATACATGAGTATGAGCTATGATTTTCTAAATATATGACCAACTTAAAAATCAAGCATATATATATATATATATATATATATGCTTGTATCCAGTACCTTGGAAGTTTTGAGTAATAGATTAAATAAGAAGTATATGAGTAGAATAGCATATGATTAGCACCTGTTATTTATATAAACTAAAATATATATCATGTGTGTAACAGTGGTAGGAGAATCACATCAAACGGCCAACGGGATCTGGACCAAGTAGCCGGAAGGATTGCGGTTGCTATCTAAGAAATTTTAACTTATATGTTTTTCATGTTCCTGAGATTTAGTCGTTTGAAAATTGGGTTTTCATAGGAAGCTGTTTTAAACATTTTCCGTTTTGGTATATTAAGATCTGAATTTATTTTGATTTTGATTTTTATTGAAAACTGCTGTATGCTATGTTTGCTTTCTGCCGCATGTTTGGTCTTGATCATCGTGATTCCTATGAGTTGGGTGTTTTACATATGGAGAATCAAGTTTTTGCATAAATGGATCTGGAGGGTTCCAGGAAAAATGTTTTTAAGATGTAGGGTTTGGAATTTTAAATTTAGATTTGGATTTCCAAATTCCTTTGTATTACTCGAATTGAGGATATTTTGAATTAATGGAGTTTTCATATTTAGATCTGAAAACATTGTTCTTTTGTTTTGGAAAATATTGATTTACTACATCCTCTTATTATGTATGTGACAAGTGCTCGATGGAAGAAAATCACCCATTTTTTTACTTCTGCAATTTAACATGATATATTTAAGCTTGGATTCGATATTAATCGACAAAAAAGTATCAGTTGATATACGTTCAAATAAACACTTTGGGTTTTAAACATTTAACTTGTTCACACCGTGGACTAAAGCGCCAATTAATAGCCAAAATGTGAAATAATACAATCATATATGCAATCCGAAGGCGCTCAAAATGTCACAAAATATACTAGCGAACCAACAAAAAATATACAAAATGTGAAATAAACATTTTAAGTTGATATCGATATTGTTATCAATGTAAAAGGACATAAGTTTAAACTCGTGTTTAGTTGTTGTCAATGCAAGATGACACAAATCCATACATGTGTTTGGCTGGATAATGAATCTAGAAAGAAAATAGCTGGTGAAGCAAGCGACTATTGACAGGAAGAATTGGAAACATCCATAGTCCAACAAGTTTAGCTCTGCAATATAAGAACCTAAAAACTTTTAACTGCAGTTCTTGATACCGTGGCGCATACAAAGAGTGCAAAATCAGTAAGTAGAATATTAATTTCAAGTTAATCTGGTTCAGTTGACTGTTTATATATATAGTCAAATCGATTTTAGATTTGATTTTATTAATCGAATTTTTCATCCAAATTGACAAGTTTAAACACAACAATTTAAAGAAACAAATCAAACATACCTATAATTGTTGACTTTTTAATTTGGAAATGCTGGAAAATATAGACATCACATATATAATAAAGCTAATCACATGTTATTATTTACTATCATGATAGGTTAGCCCAAATTAAAAGTGATCTAATTTAGTTAAAATTTTATTAGGCTTTAATTATTAAATAAAGTATAGGTCAAATATGTGTAGATACTTTAGTAATTGAATTCTAATCAAATTCTGATTAATGATGGGCTAATTAAAATTTGATTAGAATTAATTTGCCAATGTTATAAATATTAGGGTTATGGTCCCAAATTATACACAAGAAATCTTTTCTAATATCCCATCATTAGGAAAGAGAGAGCAGATATTCTTTGAATTTCTTGTGTGCTAATTTGGAAGATCAAATCCCCAAGTTCAGGTAAAACTTCAAGAAATTCATGGGTTCAGGTACGCTTTCGCATCTAGTTTTGTTATTGATTTATTCTTGATGATTTGACATGATAGATCTTGGTTTATTAAGTTTTATTTCAGATTTATTTTAAAAATTTAACAAGTGGCATCTGAGCCTCGTCATATCGAATCATTAAGAATTGATTAAGGTTCTTCTTTTGAATAATTGATTCATGAAATTTCATGGGTTTATATATTGATCTTTGAAGGTTTATATTAAAGTAAATTTTTTTAAGATCTTGATTATCTCGAATTCATCTTAAAGTTTTATGGTTTTGCTTTAATTTTTTAATTTGAGTGATTTTCGAATTGATGAATTCAATTACAAAAGTTTTTGCATTTTAATCTTTTTCTTGCGATTCAATTGTTTTCTTTATTCATGATTTGTGCTACTGTATTTGCAAAATCATGTTTCTTTCACTTTGTGCTTTTTCTTTGAAAGCATTATATATATTTTTATTTTTTTAATGATATAAGGAATTTATTTTGATGTTTAAAAAAAAAAAGTTAACATATATGCATGGCTTAATTCTTTAATATATATATATATATTATTGTATATAAAATATATAATATAGGCATGCTTTGATTGGTTTAATGCATGTTGTAGTTTCGTATGTATAAATATATATATATACATGCTTTGATTGGTTTAATGCATGTTAGTTTTGGAAAATTATATAAATATATATAATTATCTTTTAATTTGATTGAAAGATGAAATTAAGGTAAATATTTTGAAACAAATAAATTCAGATTTTGGCTTTTAATTAAGGATTACTCAGGCCAAGGGTTTTCTTGATGAAATTGAAAAACGTTTTGCTAAAAACGATAAGGTTGAGATGACATCACTTTTGACTTCTTTGATGTCTATGAAGTATAAAGGTCAAGGAAACGTAAGGGAGTACATTATGGAGATGTTCCATATTGCTTCAAGACTTAAGGCACTTAAGATCGAGCTTTCTGAGGAATTGCTTATTCTTATGGTTTTGGTATCGCTTCCTGCACAATTTAATCAATTTAAAATTAGTTATAACTGTCAAAAGGAGAAATGGACCCTACATGAGCTCATTTCTCATTGTATGCAAGAGGAAGAAAGGTTGAAGCGTGATAAGTCTGAAAGTGCTCATTTGGCCAATGCCCCTAAAGACAATGGCAAGAAAAGAAAATATCAGAATGAAGCTGCTAAGGGTCCAACTCAAAAGAAACAACAACAAGCTACAGAGTTGTTTCTTTTGTAACAAGTCTGGACACGTAAAGAAAGATTGTACCAAATGTCATGCTTGGCGTGCAAAGAAAGGTATAATTCTTAATTTGGTCTGTTCTGAGATTAATTTAGCTTTAGCACCTAGAAACACTTGGTGGATAGATTCTGGTGCTACTACTCATATAAGTGTTTCTATGTAGGGTTGCCTGAGTTACCGAAAGCCAAGTGATGGTGAAATACACATATTTGTGAGAGATGGAAAATCGGTAGAAGTGAAATCGATTGGACATTTTAGGTTGTTATTAGGAACTGGTTTTTATTTGGATTTAAAAGACACTTTTATTGTACTGTTATTTAGAGGAATTTAGTTTCTGTTTCTTCGTTGGACAAATTTGGATATTATTGTTCATTCAGAAACAATCAATTTAATTTGTCTTTAAATTCAAATGTTATTGGAACTGGTTATTTAAATACTTATGAAAACCTTTATTTGCTAGAAACAGTTGCATCCTATAATAAAACTTGCATGTGGAATCAAGTGGTATTAAACGCAAATTAAATAAATCCAGCATCATTATGGCATAGGCGCTTAGGTCATATCTCAAAAGTTAGAGTTGAACGCCTTATGTCTGATGGTATTTTAGAGTCCCTTGACTTCACAGACTTTGATGTCTGTGTCGATTGCATTAAGGGAAAACAGACCAAAACCAAGAGATTGGGTGCCAACAAATCTTCAGATGTCTTAGAATTAATTCATACAGATATTTGTGGGCGATTCCCTACGGCATCCTGGAATGGTCAACAATATTTCATAACATTCATAGACGATTACTCGCATTATGGGTACCTATATCTCATTCATGAGAAATCTCAGTCTTTGGACATGTTCAAAGTTTATAAAGCTGAAGTTGAGAATCAACTCAACAAAAGGATTAAAAACGTCAGATTTGATCGTGGTGGTGAGTACTACGGTAGATATGATGGCTCAAGTGAACAATGTCTAGGACCATTTACAAAATTTCTAGAGGAATCCGGTATTGTCCTATAGTACACTATGCGAGGATCGCCTAATATGAATGGTGTAGCTGAAAGACGAAACAGAACTCTTAAGGATATGGTAAGGAGCATGATTATTCATTCTACCTTACTTGAGTCCCTATGGGGAGAAGTATTAAAGACAACAGCTTACATTATGAATAGAGTACCCAATAAAGGAGCTTTGGACAGGTCAAAAGCCTAGTCTAAATCACTTTCACATTTAGGGATGTCCAGCTGAGGCAAGGCCATATGAAAAGAAATTGAACTCCAAAATAGTAAGCAGCTACTTTATTGGTTAAGTGATATAGGGGTTATAAATTTTATGATCCCATAATAAGGAATATTTTTGAGACGAGAACTGTAACATTTTTTGAGGATGTTGAGTTTGGGGGGAGAAATAAGGTTAGAGACATTGCTTTTGAGGAGGAATTGGATTCTAACTCAATTCCTACTATCACTTCTGACAATGTTCAGGTTCTTATACCTATCATTGATCAAGAAGTGAATCCAGAACCTCTACAAGACAATGTTGAACAACTCCCAATTCAAAATGAGGCAATTGTTCTAGTAGAACAAACTCAACAACCTTAAGAACAAGTGCCATTAAGGAGGTCCACAAGAGAAAGGATAAATGCTATTCTAGATGATTATATTGTATTTCTCCAAGAACATGAGGATGATAATGGAATGATGGAAGATGATTCAATCAACTTTCATCAAGCCATGAAAAGTTCTAATTCTCAAAAGTGGATTGATGCCATGAAAGATGAGTATAAATCTATGCAAGACAATAAAGTTTGGGAACTTGTCTCATCACCTAAAGGTGCAAAACCAATTGGTTGTAAATGGATATTTAAAACCAAGAGGGATGCAAATGGTAATGTTGAGAGGTATAAGACGTGTCTTGTAAGTAAAGGATATACTCAGAAAGAAGGTATTGATTTTACAGAGACTTTCTTTCCAGTTTCATCGAAAGACTCCTTTAGGATAATCATGGTGCTTGTAGCTCATTTTGATCTTGAGTTACGTCAGATGGATGTTAAGATTGCGTTTCTTAATGGCGACATTGAAGAAACAATTTATATAGTGCAACCAGAAAATTTTGAGTCGGAAGACTCAAAGAATATGGTTTACAAATTGACAAAATCCATCTTGGACTCAAACAAGCTTCTCATCAATGGTACCACAAGTTTCATCAAATAATTGTTTCATTCAGTTTTGAGAAGAATATTGTTGATGATTGTGTGTATCACAAATTCAATGGGAGTAAGTACATATTTTTGGTTTTATATGTTGATGACATTTTGCTTGCCGCTAATGATATAGGCTTATTGCATGAAACCAAGAGATTTTTATCTAAGCATTTTGAGATGAAAGATCTTGGGGACGCCTCTTTTGTTTTAGGAATTCAGATACATTGAGATCGATCTCGAGGTATTCTTGGATTAATAGAAAAAAAGCTATATCGATAAAGTACTCGAAAGGTTTGGCATGCAGAGTTGTAGACCAGGTGACACCCCTGTCACTAAAGGAGACAAATTTAGTCTTACTCAATGCCCTAAAAGTAACCTTGAAATTCAGGAAAAGCAAAAGATTCCCTATGCATCAGCTGTTGGGAGTTTAATGTATGCTCAAGTTTGTACGCGTCCGGATATTGTGTACATTGTTGAGATGTTAGGCAGATATTTAAGCAACCCTGGTATAGACCATTGGATAGCAGCCAAAAGGGTTATGAGATATCTTCAGAGAACAAAAGATTACATGCTTACTTATAAGAGATTAGATCTTTTGGAGGTCATAAGGTATTCTAATTTTGATTTCGTTGGATACCAAGATAGTAGGAAATCTACATCAGGCTATATTTACCTGTTAGCTGGAGGAGCTATATCTTGGAAAAGTGTCAAACAGACACTTGTAGCTTCGTCTACTATGGAAGCAGAGTTTGTAGCATGCTATGAGGCATCAAACCATGGAATATGGTTGCGGAACTTTGTCACAGAGATGTGCATTTTAGAGAATGTAGAAAGACTACTCAAATTATTTTGTAAAAGTCAGCAGTGCTGTATTCCAATAACAATAGGAGTTCATCTACGTCAAAGCATATTGACATAAAGTTCCTAGTTGTAAAAGAGAGAGTGCAAAATGGTCAAATATCCATAGACCACATTGAGACAAACTGTAAGAGTATGCCCAAAGATCAATCATGAGATGGTTGTAATAACATACTTAATTTACCATGTTTATTAATATAAAGCGTTGTCATTATTATTTCAGTTTTTCTTTCTGTGTGTATAGATAAACTGTTTTATAATAATGTCCTGAGAATAATATGATTATTCTTAAAAGATCCTTAGTCGAGTATTATTGTTGACTAGGACAACAATAATGCATTAAGACTAACATGTAGTTGATTGATGATAAAGAGTTGTCATTGATATGGAGTGTCAAAATCAATGCATGAATATGTGTGTTAGAGAACAACATATTGGATTGACCTGCTATGAGTATGTTTCTTGGATTATTATGTAATTGTCACAACATTACTCATAATGATTAATATGTATATGATCCTCAGACTTGAGATCATTATTATCCCAGCATCGTGAGTTGTATATTTTGATACAGTCAAATGTACACCGTAACAGGTTGTTCTATAAAGGCTGATGTTGGATATACCACAATCTATGTAGAGGGATATGGTTGATCAATAAAGGATAAATCCCTCCTACATAATAGGAGTAATATCTTAGGCCACTTGATTGAGTAAGACTAGAAATGCATGGCCATGCTCAAATAAGTTGATATGAGATGTCATACTAATTTGTATATCATAGCCTACTCAAGATATCAAAAAACATGGGATGGACTATGCAAGTGTGACTATCCCATGACTTGTATCCGTTCCAGAGATAAAGGACTTAAGGATTAATGCATGAAAGGTTAATCACAAAAGGTTATGTCGAATCATGACTTCTTGTAACTTAGGTAGCAATGATGCATTGCTAGATGCCACTCATTGTTTGTGACAATAGAATCGTTCTAGTATTACTGCTAACGTTGCAAGAACCTACAGGGTCACACCCTATGGTTGAAATGAACGGAATAAAATATAGTTGGTATTGTGTTTGGTTGTCACATGAATTAAATTAATTAAAGAATTAATTTAATTGGGTAATCAAATATTGAACATATTATATGTACAAGGATGTTGTACACATAATGATAACATTATTTTATTAATATATGAATTTGATTCATATATAAATTTAAATAAATATAGTTTACCGAAATCCTTATTATAATTAATGTAATTATAATTTTCGGATATAATTAATATAATTATAATTTCCGGTTAAAAACTTTATTGTATTTATTTAATCTTATAATACATTCAAGAGATACCAATTATAAAAGGCCCAATGAAAAAGACACCTATTATAAAAGGTATTAAAAGGAGACAAAGCTGAAGAGGAAAAACCCTAAGTGATTGCTTGCTAGGTCTAGCAGCCGTCAAGCAAATAAACCTCCAAAACAGTTTTGGAGATTTCTTCCGTTCATAGTCAAACCGGGTGGATTACGTAGAGGCAGACATCGGAAAAGGTTGTGGCTTGATTCGACAATAGACCAAAACTCTTGTTGCCAAGGCGTCGCTGTCTACTCAGATTGAAGTTTTGGTAATTTCGAAACCTTTATTTCACCCCGATTCGTTCCTCACACATGGATTCATGGTTTGGATCGCCGGATCTAATTTTATTTTGCTGCGCCATCGGGTACCGGCGTTCCAACACAAACTCCATAATAGCGGATCCGCTCACAAAAAGTTTACCACCCAACGTCTTTCATGAGCACACTGCTCATATGGGTGTTACATTGTTTGAGGATATCATGATTTAGTGGGAGTTTATATTTTATTTGTTTTATTGTTTGTTTTCAGACATTTATGTATTTGGTTATTTTCTGATCAGAAATAAAGTATTCAGTTTATTCATTATATTTATTATTTTGGTACTGACCTCACTTAAGTTTAAAGAGGACCAGTTGGAAATAGACATGTTTAGATCATATTGCATGTAATTTCCATGCTACACATTCATACTTGATCTATGTCATTTGGTTGTGTTAATATATGTGATCATGGATGGATTTAGTTACGATATATGTAACGAAAGTCGCCTTGGTTCTATGTTAACATAATTAATGAACGAGATTGTTCGGAATACCTTTTGGATATGATAGTAAAATTTTGAGCTCATAAGGTTATTTAATAACATGTAATTATAGAGTTATTAGTATATATATGTGGTCCAAGTGGGAGATTGTTGGAAAATATGGACATCACATATATAATAACGGTAATTACATGTTATTATTTACTATCATAATAGGTTAGCCCAAATTAAAAGTGATCTAATTTGGTTAAAATTTTTTTGGGTTTTAATTATTAAATAAAGTATGGGTCAAATATGTGTAGATAATCTAGTAATTGACTTCTAATCAAATTCTGATTAATGATGGGCTAATTGGAATTTGATTAGAACTAATATGCTAAGGTTATAAATATTAGGGTTATGGTCCCCAAATTATACACAAGAAATCTTTTCTAATATCCCATCATTAGGAAAGAGAGAGCAAATATTCTCTGAATTTCTTGTGTATTAATTTGGATGATCAAATCCCCAAGATCTGGTAAAACTTCAAGAAATTTATGTATTCAGGTACGCTTTCGCATCTAATTTTGTTCTTGATTTATTCTTGATGATTTGACATGATAAATCCTGATTTATTAAGTATTATTTTAAATTTATTTTACAAATCTAACAGGAAATTAAAAGAATTAACAGTCATAATCTGAAGGTTGTTTGGTTACTTTGAGACGGGCATTTGATAAGTGGGAGTCGGTGGTGGGTGACAGCGACAGAAGCAATAGAGGGGTGGTGTCAGTAAAGCAAATGATTTTGAGAGTTAAAAAAAGGCGTGTGACGGTAGTGTGAATGAAGAGAGTAAAAAGCGTCCTGTATTTCTTTTTCCTCTATAAAATTTAGGTTTTGAAAATTATAAATTCTAAAATGGATTTTATCTTTATAAAATTTTAATAAATTCATATCCATTTTTCATTAAATACTCAAAAAAGAATTGTATTTAAACATCCAAATCTATGTTTTTTAAAAAAAATACAAATTTCTCGACCCAAAGGTTTCCCAACATGCATAGAAGCTTTTAAATTTTATTGTTTTATTAAAATATATTTTTATTTTGAGAATAAATTATATTAGGATTATCCTAAAGAGTATAGTTTTCTGTTGTTCGATAGATTTCATAAAAATATTTCATAAAAACTGTTTTCAATTAAATAAATATACACTTAGATTTTCTTATTTTTATTATTTAATTGAGTTTATTTTATATCTATAAATTTATATTTTACATTATTTTTGCATATATTAAAAATATTTTGTTAAATTCAGATTCATTACGATGTCATTTTTTAGTTACATGACTACCAAATAAGTATTTTTTTATTATTTAAAAATGTGACATCAACAAAATTGACAAAATTTTTTTTAACAATATACTTGATTTTCAAATTTGAAAAGTATAGGGACTAAATTCTTGAAAATAAAAGTACAGAGACTAAATTGTAAAATTGTGAAGACTATATAGACTTATGACATATTTTAACATTTATACTATTATTAAAATATTAATATTGAATATTTTTAATTATTATTTTAAAATTTATTATTAAAATAAAATTGAAATATTAAATAATTTATTAAAATAATAAATTATAGTAATAATTATTAAATGAATAAATATAAATAACTAAATATGTATGTTTAATAATATTGAAAAATATAATATTTTATTAATATTTTAATAATTTTAAATTTTTTAAAATAAAAATAAAATTATTATGAATAATAATATTAAGCTTGATTTTAGTTAATTTTTATATAAAAATAAAATTACCTATAGATGAGCTTTTTTTCTGGAAAATGACTTGTACTTTTCAAAAGGGAAGTCATTTTACAAAGAAAATGCTTATTTTGCATTGACTTGTAAGCCATTTTCCGTTTACCAAGTTGTTTTTTGTGAAACAAATACAAGAAAATATAGAAAATATTTTCCGTAAAACCTTTTCCATGTAAACAAACGAATTAGTTAATCAATCAGCACCAAAATTAATTTGGTAGAAGGTTAGTTAAAAGTTTTTTGAAATTTAAGTTATTAAAAAATTGTATTTAAACATCCAAATCTATGTTTTTTAAAAAAAATTAATAACCATAAACACTAAACACTAAAAACTTAAACCCCAAACTTAAACACGAATCCATAATATTAAATACTAAATCTTAAACTCTAAACTTGAAACCATAATCCTAAATACTAAATCTAGAATCTTAAACCCTAAACAAAAAAAATAAAAGCCTAAACCCTAAAATCAAAACAATAACCATAAACTATAAACCCAAAACCATAAATCTAAAATCTCAAACCATAAACCCTAAATCCTAAGCATAAATCCTAAACTCAAACCCAAAACCCTAAACACTTCCAACCATAAACTTGAACATTAAACCCCAAACTCATAACCACGAACCCTTGAACTTTAAACTCGAATCTTGAACCCTAAACCTAAATGTTGAACCAAGAGTCATATACCTTAAATCTCGAAACCTCAATGTTTGGGGTTCAGGTTCAAGATTCGAGATTTTGAGTTTAGGGTAAAATAATCACCAAAAGTATGTGTTAATAACATGGGAAAAAGTGCGCAAAAATTATTTTTTTTAAAAAAAATTGGTTGCACAAAAATAAAAAAATTTTAACTTATGGAAAAAAATAAAATGATTAAAATTTGCAAAAGAAGAAAAGATGTTTGTTTATAATTTAAAAAATTGATTATTTTAAGTGTATAATAATATTTTGTTATCTTTAAAATTTTATGACATGTCACTATTTTATTGGTGCCTAAAGACTATACGTTTTAGGATCATCCTAATATTACTTTTTCTCATATAGATATAGATTTTATCTACTAATAATCACATGAAAAGTAAGTGTATATATATATATATATAGGGAGGGATCCACTTACAGCGGGTGTAAAATTAACTTTCGTACATTTTTATACGATTAATATTTTAACGATCCAATTATTGAATTTATCGATATAATTGTACTTATCATGCATGTAAAATTTTAAATTGATTTGATATCTCTATCATATAATCTAAAAAAATGTTTATTATAATAGCCCAATATTGCCCGGGCTTAAACAAAAAAATAATAAAAATAAAAATAAAAATAAAATAAACAGTCCATTTACATGTCCATTTACAAGCCCAAATCAAAATTAGCCCACTACCCGAACAGACCCAAACAGATTACCCAAAGCCCGTTACACCCTTAGCCCAATACCTAAACGGACTACCCAGCATCCCAAACTAAGACCCATACCTAAACAGACCCTGACCCATTACCCGTGGCCCGATAATACACAAACCCAAAATCTATTCGGCCCAAAGGGGCCCAAAACTTCGGCAGATTCAGAGACCTAGGGTTTTTGGGAAACCCTAGATGCCGCAAGCCTCGACACCAGAACCTTGGGCGCGCCGCAATCCGTACACGGATGACGCTCCACCGTCGAGATCTCTGTTGACCTGCAAAAAAGGAGAGAAAACGCAGCAGCAAAAAGGCCAAAATCTTCGTATTTCCTTTTTTTTTCTTTTCATTATTCTTGGGTTATAAAAACCCCAAAATTTGTAACACAAAGGACATACACAGAGAAATACATACGCAGACAAAAAATATACTAAAATAAAAAGTACAGAAAGCTTTTAACAGCAGAGGTGATGAAACACCCCAAACCCGGCCCACAAGTCCCGACCGGATCTGGCATGTCCCTTAGGAAAATTTTTAACTAAATCTCGTTTGCATTTTGGAAAAATGTGATGATTTTGAAGTGGATTTGTGTTTGATAAAACATGTCGGCTTTTAAAACAAATTTTAAAGTCTTGGCGTGTTAAGCTAGTGAGATGTGGCTCGAGTTTGTATTTCTTTTAAGAAAGCGTTTGTTTTACATTTTGTAAAATAAGTGGGGTTGCCGGTTTTTAGAACTGGTTAATAAGTTGTAAACCGTAGTTAATTAGGTGATAAAATATTTAGAGTTTTGCGAAAACGTTTGGTTAATTCATATACCGATTATTGAATGAAAGTTAAGACTTAAATCATAAAAGTTTAAACGTCTAAGTAGTGGCCTTATTACATCTGAAAAATATCAAATAAATCCCAAAAATAAAATAATAGAAAACGCAAATTTAACCGTTTGAAATCCCGAAAAAAAACATTCAGCATGGCCACCACATAGTCCTCGCTGACCCGGTCCATGTCACTAAATATCACCTGAAAAGATATCCCACTAAGGGGTGAGTCAACAGACTCAATGTGTAACAACCAACACAAACTCCCAAACGATTTAGGCATATCAAATCATATATATAACAAATATAGGCAATGATGCAATCCCAAACCCAAACCTAAATAACCATCCTCTACACATCACCCGTACCTGCCAATCACACCGTGGGGATTACTAAATCGACCCTCCATCCGCTACACACCATCGAAGGCAGTCGCTGCAGTCAACTGCACATCGCCCTTATAATCGTGGCATAGCCACCAGATAATGTGACAGAGTCACCAGATAATAATATGTGACATTAGTCACCAGATTCAGATTATGTGACATGAGTCACGAGATAACGTGGTAAAAACCACCAGATCACTTCCCCTTTTCATTATCACCCATATGCCCATGCGTCATACAAAACATGCAGAAATCATGCAATATACCTTATTCCATATTCATAACAAATTCACATATGTGTCATATTCAATGTTCATAACATTATTAACATAGTATTAAAGGTTAACGTACCTGAATACTCTGTACCATTGAATGGTACCTTAGCCACATTTTTCATATGTCCATTAACACATGTATTAAATCAATACCATAAATCTAACAAGAACTAGTGTAGGGCTACACACCTGATAACAGTAAGTACGATACTATCGATACCGACACTCTCGCTAGCAGGGATAATAGTGAACTGCTTATCCCTTTCCAACGCTGGCCCACACCCCGGTGGCCAATCACGAACAGCAGAAACCGAGCGTTTCTTGAACTTAGGGGTAGGCACTACCCCTTTCTCCCTTCCACTGATATTCGCATCCATTGAGGCACACTTAATTAGAAAACCCGGTTAACTAACATATGAGATCTTAATCGAATAAAGCTACAACTCAAATACCCTTACCGAAATGAATCAGAATCCCGAGACTTCTTTTATACAACTGTCGATCTGTCCCTAAAAGGTAATAGTTAGAATCGGCCTTCCCTAAAACAATATGGCCTATGGCCAAATATTAATACTCCCTTACCTTGCAGATCTAAATCCCAAAATCGTCACTTGTCTATGGAGATGTCGAAATCCCTACAAGCCTTATGTTAGATTCAATTCTAATATTTAATGAACCAAAGCAAATGGCCTTCGGCCTAAATCACATTTCACTTACCATGGATATCCAAATCCCGAATGATTTCTTCTCCAAACGTTAGCTACAATAATCCCGAAATCCCTCTTCAAGGTTTCGGCCAAAAAGTTATAGGAGGGATTAGAGTCTTGATTTTCGACAGTCAGAGAAAGAAAAGAACAAGAAATCAACCAAGAGAGATCCTTACCGAATAGAGTGATCAAAACGCAATTGAGTCACCAACTCTAAATGTCGACAAGATGAAAAGATGTTGGGTTTTCGGCTTTCAGAAAAGAAAGAAGAAGAAGATTGAGGAGAGAAGCTGGATTCGGCTTAAAAGAAAGTATCAAGAGATGAAAGATGAATGACCCTAATGATCTATGAGGGATTCGGCCAAAGTCTAAATGGGTGAGAAAAGAGTAAATTTTGGTGTGACCTAATTATGGAAGAAAAAGGTGAGAATTCAGAAGAGAACAAAGTTAAATTTCGGCAAAAGAAAATGGCCAAAAAAGCACTTTGATGGCTTTAAACTTTCGGCTCCTAGCCCCTCTAGCTCTGACCAAATGTGCCTCATCCCACTCCCATTTCCTGAATTCGGCTAATACTCAAACACTAGCCCCCCTTGATTTTCTCCTATTTTCTCTCTTCGTCACTCATTCAAAAGGTTTGATTGAGTCAACACTTATCCTCTCTCTCCTTAGCTGAATTTTGAATGATCTTGACTAAGTCTAATCCTCATCCACTCAAAGTCCCTGTGCCGTCCACTACTACTCCTCTTTGTCGAAAAATAAAAGCCCCAAAATGTTGCTTGTGCTGCTCGAACCTAAGCCCTGCACACTGCTTGAGGCGTCACTTCTCTAAGGCTCTAAGTGGCGCCTCCTTGCCACTCTACCAAGCCCATTCTTGTGTCCAAATTCCCCTACAATTTTTCTTAAGGCCTAACATGCTTAACTCCACTTCAAGACTTAAAATACAATATTTTCTAAGGCATTCTCCTACACTCTAAAGTTCTCAAAATCTGCAAAACACATTCAAAACACACATAGGTATACTAGCACGTACAATTAAGCAAAAATGCACGAGCCCTAAATCCTGAATATTACAGTTCTACCCCCTTAAAATAATTTCGACCTCGAAATTACCTGGCTAAAATAAGTGAGGGTATTGCTGTCGCATTGCTTCTTCCGGCTCCCAAGAAGCTTCTTCCGATCCACGATTACGCCATAACACTTTAACCAGAGGAACTGATTTCCTCCGCAACAGCTTCACATCTCGTTCCAAAATCTGAATCGGCTCCTCCTCGTAGGACAAATCTGGTCTCAGCTCCACCTCCTCAACTGGCACTACATGAGATGGATTCGATCGGTAACGACGTAGCATCAAAACATGGAATACATCGTGCATCTGCTTCAACTCCGAAGGCAACTCTAACTGATATGCCACTGGTCTAACTCGCTTCAATACCCGATAAGGTCCTATAAACCTGGTACTTAACTTCCCTTTGCGACCAAATCTCATCACCTTCTTCCATGGCGAAACTTTTAGAAACACCTGATCTCCCACAGCAAACTCTATTTCCTTCCGCTTAAGATCTGCATACGACTTTTGCCTATCAGACGCTTCCTTCAACCGTGCCCGAATTACCTTAACCTTCTCTTCGGATTCTGCCACAATATCTGGACCCAAAACTCGATGTTCCCCCAATTCTGTCCAACATATAGGAGTGCGACACTTCCGTCCATACAGCGCTTCATACGGTGCCATACGAATACTGGCTTGATAGCTGTTATTATATGCAAATTCCGCTAAAGGCAAATACTCTTCCCAACTTCCTCTGAAGTCTATCACACAGCCCCTCAACATATCCTCTAACAATTGGATTACCCGCTCAGACTGGCCGTCCGACTGTGGATGAAAAGCCGTACTGAAGTCTAATCTGATGCCTAAAGCCTGATGCAATGCTTTTCAAAACCGAGACGTAAACCTTGGATCCCTATCCGAAATAATCGATACCGGTACTCCATACAACCTCACAATCTCTGCCACATACAACTTCGCCAACCTCTGCAAAGAATAATCAACCCGCACTGGTATGAAATGCGCGGACTTTGTAAATCGATCCACTATCACCCATACCGAGTCCTTCTTAGTAGGCGTAAGGGGAAGCCCACTAACGAAGTCCATGGTGATTCTCTCCCACTTCCACTGTGGAATCTTTATCGGCTGAAGCAATCCTGACGGAACTTGGTGTTCAGCCTTGTCTTGCTGACACGTTAAGCACTTCCCTACAAATTCTGTAACTTCCTGCTTAAGACCAGGCCACTAAAACTGTTCCCGTAGATCTCTGTACAACTTACTACCTCCAGGATGCATAGCATAAGGGCTACTATGCGATTCCTGAAGAATTCTCTACCTTAACTCCTTATCCCTAGGCATACAGGCCTTGCTATGAAAACACAGCACTCCGTCACTGCTTATACCATAGTCTTCCAATTCCCCATTCTGCACCTGTCGTAGCTTAGCACTTAAATCATCATCTACCAACTGCCTTTCTTTCACCTCATTCAACCATGTCGGCTTGACTTGCAACTCTGCTAATAAACTTCCATCGTCATACAAGCTAAGATGTGCAAACATCACCCTCAGATCTGACACAACCTTCCGACTTAGGGCATCCGCCACTATATTCGCCTTGCCCAGGTGATACTCTATAGAACAATCGTAGTCTTTCAGTAATTCTACCCACCTTCGCTGTCTCAGATTCAGCTCCTTCTGAGTCAGCAGATACTTAAGACTCTTGTGGTCTGTGTAGATCACTGACTTTTCTCCATACAAATAATGCCTCCATACCTTAAGAGCAAAGACCACCGCTGCCAACTCTAAGTCATGCGTCGGATAATTAACCTCATGTGGCCTTAGTTGCCAAGACGCATAAGCGATTACCTTCCCGTCTTGCATCAGAACACATCCTAATCCTGTGTGAGAAGCATCACAGTACACCACAAAATCCTTCCCTG
Organism: Gossypium australe; assembly: GCA_005393395.2. Classification (NCBI taxonomy): domain Eukaryota; kingdom Viridiplantae; phylum Streptophyta; class Magnoliopsida; order Malvales; family Malvaceae; genus Gossypium; species Gossypium australe. The sequence continues at coordinate 2,737,844 of SMMG02000027.1, forward strand.
CCTCAGGCTGAATCAAAACCGGAGCTTCTGTCAAAACTTTCTTAAGCCTCTCGAAACTCTCCTGCTGCCTATCTGTCCATACAAAAGGTACCTCCTTCCTTAGCAATTTCGTCAAAGGTGCAGCTATCGACGAAAACCCTTCTACGAACCTTCTATAGTAGCCTGCTAACCCCAATAAACTACGAATCTCAGCCACAGTCTTAGGTGGTTTCCAATCTAACACTGCCTCAATCTTCCTAGGATCCACCCTTATCCCTTCTGCAGACACCACATGCCCTAAGAACGCAACCTCCTTCAGCCAAAATTCACACTTGCTGAATTTGGCATAGAGCTTCTTCTCTCTTAACACTTGCAACACTATCTGGAGATGTTTATCATGCTCTACCTCAGACTTGGAATAAACTAGGATGTCGTCTATGAACATAACGACGAATTGATCCAAGTAAGGTTGAAAAACCCGGTTCATCATATCCATGAACGCAGCTGGGGGGTTCGTCAATCCGAACGGCATTACTAAGAACTCAAAATGCCCGTACCTTGTCGGAAAGCTGTCTTATGGATATCCACTTCCTTCACATTGAGCTGATGATATCCAGACCCTAAATCTATCTTCGAAAATACTGTGGCCCCCCTAAGCTGATCAAACAAGTCGTCTATCCTCGGCAATGGATACTTGTTCTTGATGGTCAGCTTATTCAATTGACGATAATCTATACACATGCGCATAGTTCCGTCCTTCTTCTTCACAAACAAGACCGATGCTCCCCATGGAGACACACTGGGTCGGATAAACCCACGATCAAGCAACTCCTGAATCTGAGCCTTGAGCTCAACCAATTCCTTTGGTGCCATTCTATACGGAGCAATTGACACAGGAGCTGTACCCAGCAGTAAGTCAATTCCGAACTCCACCTCCCTGTCCGGGGGTATCCCAAGTAACTCCTCCGAAAAACATCCACAAATTCCCTTACCGTTCTGACTCCACCAACTCCCTCTTCTTTTGCATCCAACGCACTAACAAAGACCAAAAATGCCTTTCACCCTTTCCGAACCATCTTATCAGCCTTTAATGCGGAGACTACGTTAGACAAATAGTTTCTTCTTTCCCCTATCATAACTATCTTCTCATCCTCTGGGGTCCTTAACTCCATTCGCTTAGCTGCGCAATCCAATTTCGCCCGATGTTCCACTAGCCAATCCATGCCAAGAATGAGATCAAATTCTCCGACAGGTAGTTCCATCAAGTCAGCAGGGAATACCACTCCCTGTATCTCTAAAGGTACACTCTGAAATATCCTATTCACCACTACCGTTTGACCTAACGGGCTCACTACAGTCATCTCCCTATTAGACAGTTCATATGCTACACCTAGCGTTTCAACTACTCTACATGCAACATATGAGTGGGTCGAGCCAACATCAATTAAAGCAAAGTAAGGCTTATCAGCTATAAGGAACGTACCGGTTATGACGTCTGGTGCGTCACCATCCTCCCTCCGGCGAACTACATACACCAGACCCGGCTATCTTGCCTCCGTGTTACCAACACCCTGCCCGGTGTTCCCCGTCGTCTTCCAGAACCATTACCTCTGCCAATCGGACCACGACCCCGCGGTGGCTGCTGTCCACCCCTTCCAGCCTGATTAAAACCCTGACCTGCTGGTCGGCTCCCATCTGTTTTCATAGGACAGTCCCTAATCATGTGTTCCTTGGACCCGCACTTAAAACATCCCCCTGTCTTCTTCCAACACTCTCTTAGGTGCATCTTTCCACACTGAGCACACGTACGGTACTGCCCTCCTGCAACAACCTGCTGACCTCGCGGCCCATCAACTCTATGTCTCTTTTGAACATTCCCAGATGACCCTGATGATCCAAAACCTCTCTTTTGCCTATTCCTATCCGTATTCTGTCTCACAGATTCCTTAATCCCTTCGACTACCTTAGCCTTCTCTATCAACAAGGCAAATTCCCGCTCTTGCTGTGGAGCTATCAACAATCTTAGGTCATCCCTCAGACCGTCCTCGAACCGGACACATCGTTCATGCTCCGTAGCCACGATATCTCGAGCATACCGACTTAACCTTAAGAATTCCGCCTCGTACTCCGCTACGGGCTTATTCCCCTGAACCAGCCTCAGAAATGCCTTCCTCTGCGCAGCGATATAGCTAGTCCCAACATACTTCTTCTGATACGCCGCCTTGAAATACTCCCAAGTGAGATCCTCAGCTATAGCACTATCCCGAACTGTGAGCCACCATTGATATGACTCATCGTGAAGTAGCGACACCACTCCTTTCAGTTTCTTCTTAGCAGTCAGATCCAGCTCGTCCATGATTCACTCCGTCGCCTCCAACCAATACTCAGCCGTATTGGGCGCCACACCAGATATCCCGCGGAATACCTCAGCTTCATTGGCTCGGAGTCGCTCGGGTACATATTTTCGAGCTCCCATACCTCCACCTGCTCCAGCCACCCTCTCAAGAACCCGCAGCATTGCCTGCGATACTGCATCATCCCCCGTCTGATCCTGATGTTCAACATCAGCAGCTGGTGGTGGTGGTGGTGGTACCTCGTTCTCGGACCCCTGACCAGACCTAACGGGTTCTGATACGGCCATTCTGCCTCTACCACGCCCTTGCACGTTACGACCACGTCCCCTAGAACTTATGTCTACGATCGCGACCTAATCTGTTTTAGAAAGTCTTATGCATTAGTCTTTGTTCCACTGATTACCCACGAGTAAGTTTTATGCAAAGAAGTTTAGTAGTAGTTCTTTCGATCATTTCAGAGTTTTCGTTTCAAGTCTTCTACCCTAATTCAGAGAAGCACATTCGTTCAATAGTATCTACCACACACATTCACCACTCGAACATTTTCGTCCGTTCCAAACCTAGGGGTATTTCCGTAATTTGTCCTATAGGGGTATTTTGGTAATTTTCCAAATCAGGGTATCTTGATATTTCGCAAAATAGGGGTTTTTGGTATTTTTGTAAAGTAAGAATATCTTGGTAAAAATCGAGGGTAGTATGGTAATTTTATAAACCCAGGGTATTTTAGTAGTTTTACAGACTAGTGGTATTTGGGTAATTTTGTAAACCGGGAATATTTCGAAAATTTGTTTTTTGTTTTTTTTAAGAAAAAAATCTAAAATAGTTTTTACAAATCAAAGGGGTGATTTGGGGATTTTAAAACTAAGGTTTTTATAAAACGGTGTAGCTGGTCCCTTTCGGGTTTTAATTATTGAATTTAGCCCGTGAATAAGTCCTCTTGGTTAGGGTGAACCGTCACTACGCACCAGGTAGGATTCGAGCGAAGAGGAGGTGAGTCACTAGGACTGCTTAAATACCAAGCTCTCCCTGAATCCAATCCTAGACATGCGCACAATGGTTGCCACACCCTTAACTCAGCGACTCACTCACAGGGTTGTTTGATTAGGCTTTAAATTTTATGTGATTCTGTGTTGGAGTAAGCTAATCCTAGGGTTCATTAACTCCTAATGTACTAATCTACGATCCCGTAATACCCCCATACAAATCATACAATAATACAAATCATACAACAGTTAGGGGTACTTACCTGGTGGACTTCGGGTCGGAGACTTATGTGCCATGCCAGAAAACCTGCTCAATTCAAAAAATTTCCACAAAAACTTATTCGTGCTCAATTTTGAAAACGTTGTAGGCTTTAAACCCAAGGCCGAGAGTTTAAAACTGGGCTCTGATACCAAATTGAAACACCCCAAACTCGGCCCACAAGTCCCGACCGGATCTGGCATGTCCCTTAGGAAAAATTTTAACTAAATCTCGTTTGCGTTTTGGAAAACTGTGATGATTTTGAAGTGGATTTGTGTTTGATAAAACATGTCGGCTTTTAAAACAAATTTTAAAGTATTGGCGTGTTAAGCTAGTGAGATGTGGTTCGAGTTTGTATTTCTTTTAAGAAAGCGTTTGTTTTACATTTTGTAAAATAAGTGGGGTTGCCGGTTTTTAGAACTGGTTAATAAGTTGTAAACCGTAGTTAATTAGGTGATAAAATATTTAGAGTTTTGCGAAAACGTTTGGTTAATTCATATACCGATTATTGAATGAAAGTTAAGACTTAAATCATAAAAGTTTAAACGTCTAAGTAGTGGCCTTATTACATCTGAAAAATATCAAATAAATCCCGAAAATAAAATAATAGAAAACGCAAATTTAACCGTTTGAAATCCCGAAAAAAAACATTCAGCATGGCCACCACATAGTCCTCGCTGACCCGGTCCATGTCACTAAATATCACCTGAAAAGATATTCCTCAAAGGGGTGAGTCAACAGACTCAATGTGTAACAACCAACACAAACTCCCAAACGATTTAGGCATATCAAATCATATATATAACAAATATAGGCAATGATGCAATCCCAAACCCAAACCTAAATAACCATCCTCTACACATCACCCGTACCTGCCAATCACACCGTGGGGATTACTAAATCGATCCTCCATCCGCTACACACCATCGAAGGCAGTCGCTGCAGTCAACTGCACATCACCCTTATGATCGTGGCATAGCCACCAGATAATGTGACAGAGTCACCAGATAATAATATGTGACATTAGTCACCAGATTCAGATTATGTGACATGAGTCACGAGATAACATGGTAAAAACCACCAGATCACTTCCCCTTTTCATTATCACCCATATGCCCATGCGTCATACAAAACATGCAGAAATCATGCAATATACCTTATTCCATATTCATAACGAATTCACATATGTGTCATATTCAATGTTCATAACATTATTAACATAGTATTAAAGGTTAACGTACCTGAATACTCTGTACCATTGAATGGTACCTTAGCCACATTTTTCATATGTCCATTAACATGTGCATTAAATCAATACCATAAATCTAACAAGAATTAGTGTAGGGCTACACACCTGATAACAGTAAGTACGATACTATCGATACCGACACTCTCGCTAGCAGGGATAACAGTGAACTGCTTATCCCTTTCCGACGCTGGCCCACACCCCGGTGGCCAATCACGAACAGCAGAAACCGAGCGTTTCTTGAACTTAGCCTACCCCTTTCTCCCTTCCACTGATATTCGTATCCATTGAGGCACACTTAATCAGAAAACTCGGTTAACTAACATATGAGATCTTAATCGAATAAAACTACAACTCAAATACCCTTACCGAAATGAATCAGAATCCCGAGACTCCTTTTATAAAACTGTCGATCTGCCCCTAAAAGGTAATAGTTAGACTCGGCCTTCCCTAAAACAATATGGCCTATGGCCGAATATTAATACTCCCTTACCTTGTAGATCTAAATCCCGAAATCATCACTTGTCTATGGAGATGTCGAAATCCCTACAACCCTTATGTTAGATTCAATTCTAACATTTAATGAACCAAAGCAAATGGCCTTCGGCCTAAATCACATTTCACTTACCGTGGATATCCAAATCCCGAATGATTTCTTCTCCAAACGTTAGCTACAATAATCCCAAAATCCCTCTTCAAGGTTTCGGCCAAAAAGTTATAGAAGGGATTAGAGTCTTGATTTTCGACAGTCAGAGAAAGAAAAGAACAAGAAATCAACCAAGAGAGATCCTTACCGAATAGAGTGATCAAAACGCAATTGATTCACCAACTCTAAATGTCGACAAGATGAAAAGATGTTGGGTTTTCGGCTTTCAGAAAAGAAAGAAGAAGAAGATTGAGGAGAGAAGCTGGATTCGGCTTAAAAGAAAGTATCAAGAGATGAAAGATGAATGACCCTAATGATCTATGAGGGATTCGGCCAAAGTCTAAATGGGTGAGAAAAGAGTAAACTTTGGTGTGACCTAATTATGGAAGAAAAAGGTGAGAATTCAGAAGAGAACAAAGCTAAATTTTGGCAAAAGAAAATGGCCAAAAAAGCACTTTGATGGCTTTAAACTTTCGGCTCCTAGCCCCTCTAGCTCTGATCGAATGTGCCTCATCCCACTCCCATTTCCTGAATTCGGCTAATACTCAAACACTAGCCCCCCTTGATTTTCTCCTATTTTCTCTCTTCATCACTAATTCAAAAGGTTTGATTGAGTCAACACTTATCCTCTCTCTCCTTAGCCGAATTTTGAATGATCTTGACTAAGTCTAATCCTCATCCACTTAAAGTCCCTGTGCCGTCCACTACTGCTCCTCTTTGCCGAAAAATAAAAGCCCCAAAATGTTGCTTGTGCTGCTCGAACCTAAGCCCTGCACACTGCTTGAGGCGTCACTTCTCTAAGGCTCTAAGTGGCGCCTCCTTGCCACTCTACCAAGCCCATTCTTGTGTCCAAATTCCCCTACAATTTTTCTTAAGGCCTAACATGCTTAACTCCACTTCAAGACTTAAAATACAATATTTTCTAAGGCATTCTCCTACACTCTAAAGTTCTCAAAATCTGCAAAACACATTCAAAACACACATAGGCATACTAGCACGTACAATTAAGCAAAAATGCACAAGCCCTAAATCCCGGATATTACAGGTGATTGCTTATTTTATTTTTATTTTGTTTATTTTCTTTTTTTCTTTTCGATCTATATTTTTTATGTAAATATACTAAAAAAAGATAAAATAAAAAACGGTTTACCTCTTTATTTACATGGAAAAACTGAGGTTTTTAACCTCCGGCCACTGTCCGCGGTGGCGCGTGGGAGCAGTGGCCCGGAGCTCCGACGATCGGAGCCCAGACGAGAGGATGAAGGGCTTCAGAGGGTTTTTGAAGTTTTTTTTAAAAGAACAGATTAGAAATGATTTAAAACTGATTTATATAGGCTATGGGAACGACATCGTTTTGGGGGTAACCTTTAAAGGCCAAAACGACGTCGTTTTAAGTGAGGATCCGCGTGTTGACCCGAAAAATCGGGGAGGATCCGCGTGTTTTATAAAAAATGATAATTTGCCATTTTAATCCCTCTGTAATTTTATTAGTTTTAATTTCGTCCAATTTAACTTTTTTTTATTTTTCAAATTAGCCCTAAAACTTATACTTTGTTTCATTTTAATCCTCGAGCTCCTTAAAGGCTAAAATATGAAAGACGTCATTTTGAAAATTTGGCATAATTGGCATATTAACCCCTTGCAGTGTGGCCTGCATTTTAATTTAACCCCTTTATATTTATTTTTATTGCTATTTAATCCTAGTTTCTTTATTTATTTTTAAAAACCTTTTTTTATATTATATTAAAATACTTTATCATAGTAAAATTTTCTAATATTTTTATTATTTGTATATTAGTTTATTAATAATATAAATTCATATGTATTTTTTTACATATCATCTTTATATATATATATATATATTAAATTATTACTATGTATTACTTTATTTGGTTTAATATTATTTATATTATATATTATTTTATAATTTGTATATTAGTTATATGTTATACATCTAAAATTTTGTATTATTATATTATATTATATATTACTTCTAAAACCTTATTTTGTATAAATAAATTTATATTATATAACATATGTTATTTTTATTTGAAATATATATTAAGTTATTAGATTATAAATATAATTTTAAAGTTATATATTATTTTTTTTACTTAATAATATGTTTTACTTATTATATATATATTACTTTTGACTACTCCACATCATTTTTGTATGTTAATTCGTTTTTTTATAATTCATATTTTTTATTATTCTACATCATTTTATTTAAAGCCATACGTTTCTTAATTTACAATATCTATAATAATTCATTTTATGTTGTTATGCATGTAAAGCTTTATATTTATCTGTTATTTACTACCTTATATCTTATATTTGTTTATCCCTTGTTTATTTTATTCATCTATCATTTTTATATTCTGCTTTAGTATAATTATTCTATTGTTTGCATCACTTATTATTTCGTATTATTCTTTAATTATCCATTATTAGTAATTGTTAATATGATTCATAGTTATGATAAATTGTTATTTGGCATGTATGTCATAATGTATCAATGTAATATCTTACTCAAACCATTGTTTTATAAAAGCACCTTTTAAATTGACGCATTTTATTCAAATATTTTTAAAAAATACGGTGGTATCTAATATTTGGGAATTTCGAGAAAAATTGTGCCCTAACTCACTGGGTTTCGATTTTTATCGTTGAACTTAAAATATTAAGTATCCATTTTCTTTTAAAATTGAAATTTATAAATTTCCAAATCAAAACTTAATCTCGGGAATTCAAAACATTATATCCTAACTTATTGGATATGATGTTTTGTGTTTCGAGATAAGAATTTTCTAAATAAAGGTGAGCCTAATTTCGAAGCCATGCGATATTATATCCTAACTTACTGGGTATAACATGTTATTTCTTTGATATAGGTAAGTCTTGGTTTTCTTTCTAATAAAAGGATCACATTTTAAAATTTTTCACATTTTCAACATCAGGACATGATTTTATCAATTAGGTACCAATTTTGGGCGTTATGAGGGTGCTAACCCTTCCTCATACGTAACCGACTCCCGAACCTGTTTTCTTGTATTTTGTGGACCAAAATCGATGTTTTGAAATAAAATGTTTTATAAGGTGATCCGGTCACACCTAAGTAAAAAAGGATTGGTGGCGACTCTATTTCCTTTTTTTTAAAGTCGATCCCCGTTTTTATGAATTTTTTTTAAAATGGTTTCGACAGCTTGGCAACTCCAGTGGGGACTAATAAGAGAGTCAAGCCGTAAAATCGATAATTTCATGTCCTTTTGTCCGAATTTAAAATTCTGATTTAAAAAACCATGATCCTTTTATTGCACGTGGTTCTAATTTTTATATATATCTCTGCATTGCACTACATGACCGTTGTGGTCGCACCTTTAAGTGGGAGCGAGAAGCTATGCCTTCGTGAGGTTTTCACCTCCGCATGGGCTAGTGGATTGCTTCTGGGATACATCTGTACCTATATCTTCGTGAAGTTTTCACTTCCGCATGGCCATAGGGAAATGTATTCCCCTGAACCGAACTCAATCCATATGAGCCTATAATGGGTGAGGATCGAGGAATCTGCTAGTTCAGGTACCTCAACTTTAGAACTAAACCGCATATAGTAAACCCTAAGAGCCCACCTTAGGTAGAACTATGTCAAACCTTAGTAGTTACCCAGATAAATGTTTGTTTTACTTGCTTTATATTCTATTCTGCGGTACTAACTTGCTGTGTTTTATTTTTGTGCATGTCATTTCATATTTTAAAGAGGTATCGATTCACGATCAGTTTCTAAGTTAGAAAGCTGGTTATGGAGAATAAATTCCTTGATAAAGTGGAAGACAATGCAGTCGTCTGCATATGGTCAGAGCAAAGGCAATTAGAGAAAGGGGATAGCTTAGGTGAGAGATATGTGTTGGAACTACGGGATTTAGCTCGTATCAGTGTCACGCAAAATAAGCTCCGGGAGTTGAAAGGAATATGGGCCCAGTGGGATGATGAGGCAAAGTAGCTATTTTATCGTAATTATGATGATATACCTTACTTGCTCGACGTCAAGGTAGATAAGTATCTGTTCTGGGCTATGACTCAATTTTGGAATTCTGCTTATAGCTGTTTCTCTTTCGAAAAAGTAAGTTTAGTGCCCACGGTAGAGGAATATACGACCTTGCTTCGCTGTTCGAGGATCCAAGTCGATAAAGCTTATTCTAGGGCTGCTAATGTCCCAACTTTTGTGAAGAAATTAATGAATATCACAGGGATGAGTGAACAGTGGGTTACAGCCAGAATTCAAGAGAAAGGTGAGGGTAAATGCATACCTTGGGTGAGTTTGAGGGACCTGATTCTAGCACATCTAGATGTAAACAAGAAGATTGACGTCTTTGCCTTGTGTATTTACGGTCTGGTAATTTTTCCTAAAGCTCTCAGACATGTAGATGAAGCAGTTACTGACTTATTCGATCGACTTGACAAAGGGGTCACGCCTGTACCTGCGATCTTAGCCGAGACGTTTAGATCCTTGAGTGCATGTTGAAAAGCAGGTGAGGGCAGGTTCATTGGATGTGCACAGTTGTTGCTGGTTCTATAGTCATTTCTGGAAGGTGGAGAAAATGTCTTATCGGGTTTTCTCTGAGAATTACTCTCCGCTGAAAGAGATAGTAGCTACACCAAGGAGAGAAGGCCTGTCTGAGGAAAGTTGGATGGCGCTCCTTCAAAATCTTCAAGAAGAAGACATCGAGTGGAGGGCTCCTTGAATGATTCCCGACGAGATCCTTTATCAGTGTGGGAATTTCAACTGGGTTCCTTTACTTGGAATATGGGGAGCCATTAGGTATGCCTCTTTGCTTGTATTGAGGCAATATGGGTCAAGACAGTTTGTGCCAATGACATATGGGCTAGCTCAATGTGAGTTCTCATACAGAGGGGAAAATTATAAGAAGAGGGTTAAGGAGATTTCTGGTGTTTGGAATCAGATTTGCAGAATAAATAGATTATCCGCAGGCCCAATGACGACCCCAGAATACAGTGAATGGAGGATTAGAAGAATTAATGATAACATCCCCGAGCTGAATCTAGAAGGCACCCGATCAAGAGAAGAATGCTTGCAAGTGGTCCCATCAGAGTTAGAGATTGTGAAACATGATTTCGAAAAGATGAGTTCAGAGCTTGGAAAGAGGATAGAGAAGTTGGAAGAAGAGAAGATGTACCTGAGGCTAGATGTGGATGTTCAGAAATTAGAGGCCATAAAATTAAGAAAAGGGAAGAAAAGGGTCGAGGAAGGTCTGAATGACCTAAAGAAAGAGTATAAGAAGCTGCATCTATTGATGAAAAATGCCGGATTAGGGAAGACTTCGGAACAGTGGCAACAGGAGGTTCAAGAGGAAAAGGCCAAAGCTGACCATTGGGAGAGGAAGTTCCTAGAAATGCAGATGCAAAACGAGGCCCTAGAAAAGAGGTTAGCAGAAAGCCAACAGGAAAAGAGCGGATTAAAAGCTAGAGTGGCTGAATTGGGACGGTCTCTTCACCACTATAGAAGCTGTAATTCTACAAACGAGCTGAAGTCGAGTCTGAACAAGATTGAGGAAATGAAAGGCAAGATTGAAAGATTAGAATCAACATTGCAGAATTGTGAACTCCGGATCGAGTAGCTTGAAGCAAGAGAAGGGCATTGGAAGGAAGAGCTCCACCATTCCCATGACCAAGTTAGAAAATGGGATTATCTCATGGGTGAAGCAATAGTTCAGATTCGAGAGCTAGCTGATCACCTACAGACTTTGGCAGTTCAGGCTGATACATTGAGCACGAAATATGAGCTACAGTCAGATCGTGGTCAAGAGTTAGCCTTGTTGTTTGGGAAAATCAAAACTTTAGGCCTTAGGGTGAAAGCATATTTTTAGTTTGTTTTATGTAAAGGATTTTGTTTTCTAATAAAGTTTTCTAAAATGAAGTTGAATCTGAATCGATGCCTTTTTGCATTCATGCATTTGCATTACATTACATCATTTGCATTAGACTTTTACAAAAGGACCCTAATTGGGTAAAAATATTTTAGTTAACTTGGATAACATGGAACAAAGGTTGGAGAGAATAGAGCAAATGCAAATACAGATGCAGGGGCAATTGATCAACATTCAACAAGAAATGCGAGAACAAATGCTAGAATTCCAAAGGAATATGATAGGTCAGCTAACCTAGTTACTAGCTGGAGGACTTGAAAAAAGGAGTGGCCCAGTGGTCAACAGTGTGGATGATGATGAAGACATCATCTATTCCCCAATAGGTGTCCCGACTCAACTAGACACGCATTCGCATGGGGTACCTGTCATTATTGGACCCCAATGTCAGACTGATACTTCAGCCCTATTGAACTTCCCGATGGGTTCAGGTTTTAACCCGGATCATAATCGAGCCAAACCGATTGTACTGGCAGAAACAAAAGAAAAATGAGAGTGTACTTTAAAACCCCCGAAGAAAAAGGAAAATAAAGCGAATAGTACGAGAAGGTATAACAAGGGCCATTTAGAGCCAATTACAGTAAGCCAGCCAAGGGCGGTAACTACCTGCCATCAGGTCTCCCCAAGGCAAGAACCCAATTCAAGGCCAAACTCAGAGAAACCTCAGTTCACACCCATTCCAATCACGTATAGGGAGTTGTACCGAATTTTGTTTGACGCACATGTCATATCCCCTATTTATATAGAGCCAATATGGCCCCCATACCCCAAATGGTACGACTCAAATGGCCAATGTGAATACCATGGAGGAACCACAGGGCATTCGATTGAGAATTGCGTTGCTTTTAAAAAGATAATCGAAAAACTCGTCAAATTGGGTGTCGTAAAATTGGATGATCCCTCTGGTGCAGAAAATTTGTTACCAATCTTTCTATTAAAAGGATAAACATTGTGAGTTCTACAATAGACAGGGGCAGGAGATCCAAGAATGCATCTAGCTCAGAGCCCTAGTGCAAGGCTTGATGGATAATAAATTGAGGAGATCAAAGGACCCAATGAGAATATTGGGGAATCTAAGCATTAACGACATATTCGAAGAGAGAACCAGGGAATAAAAGTTTCCAAACTCTTGCATACTGTGGAAGAGATCTCTGTATTTTTAGAGCTGATCTAGAGTAATATTCATAACTCGCTTGTTGCCTTAATCCTAGAGGCAATAAGAACCCTTTTGTGAAATAGGCTTATGTCCAGAATTTTTATTTCAATAAAATGCATTTTTTGAGCAAATATTCTTTTTCCTACTATACAAACAATTGTTCTTAGTCTTTTTGCTTTTTTTTGGACTTTCTTTCAAGTATTCTTTCATTCTTCATTCATGACCATACAAATAATTATTCTTTGAATCTTTGGAACCTTCCTTCAAACCTACAATAAGGTCTCCAAATATCAACGATGTGAGCAACGCTGCTACTAACTCAGAGTCTCCTTTCGAGTAAGATATGTGTCTAGAGGGATCTCAGGACTTTGAAGATGACAGAGATTGTAACCTATCTTTTGATTTGTTAAAGATGGTAGAACATGATGAAAAACAAATCCTACCTTACATAGGATCAGTGTACATTGCGAGCCTAGGAAAGGGGTGAAGATCGAAGCCCAGCTCACCACAAAAATAAGGCAAGACATCATTGAGTTATTTTCAAGAATTCAAAGATGTTTTTGCATGATCATATCAAGACATGCTTGGGCTACTAAGACGTGGGCTAAACAAGTGGAAATCAGACTTTTCTATATGTGGGGCACGTATGTTATGATGCTGATCTCGTCAAAAGCTTCTGGTCGATATCGATTCATCTTCGTGGTCGTCGTTTACTTCATTAAGAGGGTGAAAGTAGTTTCATATGCCAATGTTACAAGGTCGATAGTCATCAAATTCTAAAAAAAAAATCAGGCGCCGAATTGTTCCTACAGACTACAAATTGTTCTTAGTCATCAAATTCTTTATCTCCCCTTTCGGTTTTTTTTGGAAGCCAAAGATGAATGGCTAATTGGTTTGGTGAGGCTATCGTTTGGACTTATAATTTTCTATCTTCTTGTTTCTCTTTGGGGGGCCTATTCCGGGAATCCAAGCTAATTGAATCATCTGAATCTCAAGCCCGGAAGTCGTTAATCTCTGAACCCTATCTCTCTTTTTGGGATTTCAAGGTAAGGGGCTTGTCTCTTTAGGTTTTTGTTTAGATTCACTTTTCTTTAATCGCTACCTTAATCCTGTGTTGCGGTTAAACAACCATATTTCCTTATAGTACCATCTGACAAGATCTTTTAATGGAATCCAATACCGGTCAGGCAAGGGAGGGGGTTGGACCCGTAAACCCAGCCCCTAAGTTTAAAAAGCGTGCGGTGTCAGCAGTCCGAGATTGGCCACCGGGTTGTGGACCGGCTTCAGAACAGAGTTGTAGGCAGATAGCAGTTGTTTCTGCTATCGATAGTGTCGACGTATAGAGTATTATTTTGCGTGTTACCAGGTGTGTAAACCCCCACACACTGTATTTTAACTGTAATATTGATTGTATGGGCTGAGAAGCCGGAAAAAGCTGTGTATACAGTTGAGATACCCTTGTGGGTAAGACAAGGAGTGCCAGGTATGTAACTATAACAATTTATTGCGAGTTTGGACGTATGTGATAATCTATTGCCTTGATAATAGCATGTTGCATTCATTATGACATATATGTTGTGCATGGGATATGGATATGATGATAAAGGGGAAGTGTTGATTATAAGGTCACATAGTGATCGGTGGCTATGCCACAGTTGATTATAAGGTCACATGGTGATCGACATTATAACTGATAGCATGACTGTCAAGATGGCGTGTAGCGGATGGAGGGTTGATTGTAGAAATCCCCACAGTGTGATGGCAGGTACGGGATGGCCTGTAGAGGATGGAAAAAAATGCTAGGTTGGGTTGGGCTTGATGCATGCATGTAGTTGTATGATATCATGTATGGGCTAAATATGAGGTTGTAGGCCGTGGGCCGTGTTATGTGTTTTGATGGTTTTACACACTGAGCCTCTGAGACTCATCCTTTTCCTAACTTTACAGGTAATCAGTAGACCGTGGATTTGGGAGCCGAGCCGGACTCGTGGGGGCCATAAAGTCTTTTCTTTTCGTAAACTTTTTACTACTTTAATTTAATTTTAATTGGGGATTTTTTTTGATGTAATAAGGCTTTTCTGAATTGATATTTGGTTTTATTTAATATTTATACCCGAAGCTATGCAAACTTAGTCACAGTTTTAAAAGTGGGGTTTTAACCAAAAAGCGAGTTCACAAAATGGATGTTATCTTTCAAATTTCACTTAGTATAACTAAATAATTGATTAATTGAAACTTGGAATTCTTCCTAAACTGGCAAATCTTAGTTTTCAAGACACTGCCTTAACTGAAAGGTTTTCAAAACTACGATTTTTCCCAAAGTAGGTGAAAAACCATTTTCAGTTTACTCTGTAACATACGAGATTCGGTCGTAGCGTTTAGGCCAAGTTTGGGGTGTTACAATTTTGGTATCAGAGCCTAGGTTGCAAACACTCGGGGCTGTAAAATGGGTTCAACAAGTGTTTTATAAAATCAATATGAATTGGAGAAAATTGTTTTGATCGAAATATAGCATCCGAGTCTACCGACACCCGATCCACGCAGGTAAGTGTTCTCAATTATTGATGGTGTATGCATGAAATGATTGATTAGCATGAATGGGTATGTTTGTTAGCACTAAGAGACCCAAACTTTAGAGATTGGAACTTTTGATGTGTTTTGCAGAGACTACTCTCTAAGACTACTTTCCATAAAACTTCTCTGTGTTAAACAGTGAAAGAAATACTAATCCATAAAACTTTTAACCAGATTAAATCCCAAACGTTAGTCATGAGCACTAGGGGGCATGAACGGGGTGTGCATGGTCGTGGTAGAGGCAGGATTGCTGTGTCGGAACCAGTGGGATCTGGTCATGGGTCAGGAAATGAGATGCCGGTACCACCAGCTGTGGAAGCAGAATTTCAGGACCAAACAACTGGAGATGATGCGGTGTCTCAGGCGATGTTGCGGGTTGCTGAGGCAGGCATGGGAACAGGAGCTCGGAAATCTGTGTCGAAACGATTTTGAGCTAATGGAGCGAAAATGTTTAGGGGTATTTCTGGTGTAGCTCTTAATGCAGCTGAGTATTGGTTGGAGGTGGTTGAGCGTATAATGGATGATCTCGATTTCACAGAAGAGGAAAAGTTGAAAGGGGTTGTATCTCTCCTTCGGGACGAAGCGTATCAGTGGTGGCTTAGGGTCAGGGATGGTACAGCGGCTGACCGTATCACCTGGGATTTCTTCAAGTTGGCATTTCAGAGTAAGTACATCGGATCGAGTTATGTGGATGCTCAGCGCAAGGCATTTCTGAATCTGGTTCAGGGTAGTAAACCGGTAGCTAAATATGAGGCGGAATTCTTATGCCTTAGTCGTTATGCTCGGGGGATAGTGGCCACAGACCATGAGCGTTGTGTCTGGTTTGAAGATGGTCTGAGGGATGATCTGCGTCTGTTGATAGCTCCACAGCGAGAAAGGGAATTTGCTGTTCTAGTAGAAAAGGCTAAGATAGCCGAGGAAGTGAAGCGGTCAGAAAAGCAGAATCGGGATAAAGATAGAGGTGGTAATAAAAGGAATTTTAGATTGTCGGGGACAGTTGGACGGTTTCAGAAAAGACCTAGGTTTGATGGGCCGAGTCGGGTTGTGAGATCTGTTGTTGATAGTTAGCCTCAGAAAAGACCTAGGTTTGATGGGCCGAGTCGGGTTGTGAGATCTGTTGTTGATAGTCAGCCTCAGAGGTCTGCTCGATGTGGTAAATTTCATGTGGGCGAGTATTGGACGAGTTACAGAAGATGTTTCAAGTGTGGGTCTATTGATCATCAGGTTAGAGACTGTCCAAGGGAACGGGGCGGTGCAGGGCCAGTAGGTTAGGGTTATGCTCAGCCAGGTAGAGGTGGTCAGCAACCGCAGAGAGGTCGTGGTCCAACCAGGGAAGGTAATGGTTCCGGTCGGGGTCGTGGAGCACCAGGTAGGGGTGTAGGGGGGCACTGATGCGAGACAGCCGGGGTTAGTCTATGCAGCTAGACGCCGAGAAGAGGGTGATACACCGGATGTCATAACCGGTACGTTCCTAATTTTTGGATTGCCTTTTTCTGCACTGATTGATATTGGGTCGACACATTCTTATGTTGCTAGTATGGTATCTGGAACTTTAAGCACAGACTCTGAGATTTCTTCTAGGGGGATGACTGTAATTAGCCCACTAGGACAATCAGTAGTGGTGAACAAACTTTATAGGGATGTACCTCTAGAAGTTCAAGGGGTAATTTTTTCGGCTGACCTGATGGAACTGCCATTCGGGGAGTTCGATTTGATCTTAGGCACTGACTGGCTGGTGAGATATCGAGCGAATTTGGATTGTGCAGCCAAGTGTGTGGTGTTAAGAACTCCTGAGGATGATGAAATTTTAGTGATAGGTGAAAGGAAGAACTGTTTGTCAAATGTAGTATCTGCCTTAAGGGTAGAAAGAATGGTGAGGAAAGGATGTGAGGCATTCTTAACTTTTGTTCGGGCTCTGGAAGCCAAGGAGCTAACTGTAGGGGATGTTAGAACGGTGAAGGAATTTTCTAATGTTTTCCCAGAAGAGCTTCCGGGATTACCTCCGGATCGCGAAGTGGAGTTTGGTATTGACCTTCTTCCGGGAACAGCGCCAGTGTCTATTGCCCCATATAGAATGGCGCCGAAGGAGTTAGTGGAGCTGAAAGCGCAGATTCAAGAACTGTTAGATCGGGGTTTTATCCAACCGAGTGTATCACCATGGGGGAGCGCCGGTACTATTCGTTAAGAAAAAGGATGGATCAATGCGTATGTACATTGACTATCATCAGTTGAACAAGTTGACAATCAAGAACAAATACCCGTTGCCGCGGATTGACGACTTGTTCGATCAGTTGAAGGGGGCTTCAATCTTTTCAAAGATAGATTTGAGGTCAGGGTATCATCAATTCAATGTTAAGGAAGCAGATATCCATAAGACAGCGTTTAGTACTCGCTATGGTCATTACGAATTTTTGGTGATGCCGTTTGGGTTAACCAATGCACCAGCAGCATTTATGGACATGATGAACCGGGTTTTCCAACCCTATCTGGACCAATTCGTTGTAGTATTTATAGACGATATTCTGGTTTATTCAAAGTCAGAGGAGGAGCATGATTCACATTTTCGAGTAGTTTTACAAATCCTGAGGGAGAAGCAATTGTTCGCCAAATTCAGTAAGTGCGAATTTTGGCTAAGCGAAGTTACTTTTCTGGGCCATGTTGTGTCGGCAGAGGGGATTAGAGTTGATCCTCGGAAAATTGAAGCTGTCTTGGATTGGAAGCCACCTAAGACTGTGGCAGAGATCAGAAGTTTTCTTGGTCTTGCTGGATATTACCGAAGATTCGTTGAAGGGTTTTCTTTGATTGCGGCACCATTGACCAAGCTGTTGAGGAAAGGGGTACCTTTTGTTTGGGCTGGCAAGCAACAAGAAAGTTTTGAGAAGCTGAAGAGGATTTTGATGGAGGCTCCGGTGTTGATTCAGCCAGAGGCTGGAAAGGAGTTCGTGGTTTATTGTGATGCTTCACACACGGGACTAGGATGTGTATTAATGCAAGACAAAAAAGTTGTTGCGTATGCATCTCAGCAGTTAAGACCGCATGAGTTAAATTATCCCACGCATGATTTGGAATTGGCAGCAGTAGTATTTGCCTTGAAGATTTGGAGACGTTATCTGTATGGGGAGAAGTCCGTCATTTATACGGATCACAAGAGCCTAAAATATCTTCTCACCCAAAAGGAGTTGAATTTAAGGCAGAGGAGGTGGATTGAGTTATTAAAGGATTATGATTGCTCGATCGAATACCATCCGGGTAAAGCTAATGTGGTGGCGGATGCATTAAGTCGTAGGGTAATCTCTGACTTGAGAGCAATGTTTGCTGACCTCAGTTTATACGATGACGGAAGTCTATTGGCTAAACTGCAGGTGAACCTTCTTGGGTCAGTCAGATTAAAGAGAAGCAGTGGGCTGATGAGTTGTTTAAGTCAAAGTTTCAGTTGGGATCAGGTGATGAGGCAACGAAATTCAGTGTGAATAGTGATGGGGTAGTATGTTTTCGAGGAAAAACTTGCATGCCTAGGGATCCTGAGTTGAGGGGTAAAATTTTGCAGGAAGCACATAGCAGCCCATACGCTATGCATCCTGGAGGAAGTAAGATGTATCGGGATTTGCGAGAACAGTTTTGGTGGCCAGGTCTGAAGCGAGAGGTAACCGAATTTGTGAGTAAATGTTTGACGTGCAAACAGGTAAAAGCGAAACATCAGGTACCTTCAGGGTTGTTGCAGCCGGTGAAGATTCCACAGTGGAAATGGGAAAGGACCACAATGGACTTTGTTAGTAGGCTACCTCTCACACCTGCTAAGAAGGATTCGGTTTGGGTAATTGTCGATCGTTTGACGAAGTCTGCTCATTTTATACCTGTTCATGTCGACTACTCTCTATAGAAGTTAGCTAAGCTGTATGTAGCAGAGGTTGTGAGGTTGCATGCGGTACCAGTGTCATCATATCAGACAGGGACCCTAAGTTTACGTCAAGATTCTGGAAGGCATTGCATCAAGCGTTGGGTACAAAGTTGGATTTCAGTACAGCCTTCCATCCTCAGTCTGATGGTCAGTCAGAGAGGGTAATTCAGATCTTGGAGGACATGTTGAGGGGTTGTGTCATTGACTTCAAGGGTAGTTGGGAAGAGTTCTTACCATTGGCGGAATTCGCATACAACAATAGCTACTAATCGAGTATTCAGATGGCACCGTATGAGGCGTTATATGGTCGGAAGTGTCGTACTCCTATGTGTTGGACAGAGTTGGGCGAGCGCTAGTTGTTGGGTCTAGAATTGGTTTCAGAAACTGAAGATAAGGTTAAGTTAATTCGGACTTGTTTAAAGGAAGCGTCGGACATGTAGAAATCCTATGCTGATCTAAAGCGTAAGGATATAGAATTTGAGGTAGGCGACCAGGTGTTCTTAAAGGTTTCACCGTGGAAGAAGGTGCTAAGGTTTGGACAGAAGGGTAAGCTAAGCCCCAGGTTCATTGGGCCTTATCGTGTGTTGAAGCATGTGGGACCAAGCATGTGGGACCAGTAGCCTATCAACTCGAGTTACCTGCAGAGTTAAGTCAGATTCATGATGTATTTCACATTTCGATGCTAAGACGCTATTGTTCGGATCCATCTCACGTGGTGCCAGTGGAAGAAATCGAAGTAAGGCCTGATCTATCTTTTGAAGAGGAACCAGTTCGGATTTTGGATCGTGATGTCAAAATGTTACGCAGGAAGACTATTCCGTTAGTAAAGATTTTGTGGCATAATCACGGTTCTGAGGAAGCTACGTGGGAACCAGAGGAAGCAATGCGACAACAATACCCTCATCTCTTTTGACCAGGTAATTTCGAGGCCGAAATTTTTCTTAAGGGGGGTAGAACTGTAACATCCTGATTGATGGGCTATGCATTTGATGTCTTTTGTGTGTATGCTTTATGTAATGTACTAGTTTAGGGTGTATGGGAGTCTAGGAAAGGCCCGGGGATAAGCTGAAGCCCTGGTCAAAATTCTCTTTTTAGGCACTTTGGTAGAAGAGCTGGCTGGAATATTACCTAAGGGATATTGGTTGTGTTGGGTTGACACAAGCAAGATGTTGGTAAAGTGGCAAGGTGACGCCACATAGAGGTTGGAAGGTGACGCCACAAGGGAACAGGGGGGAGCAGGTTCAAGTCACATGAAGCACATTTTGGGAGTCTTTTTGGCGTCAAGGGGGAGCATTAGCAGAAGTCGACTGGGACACTTCAGGATGGGAGAGTGGATCGAGTCAAATAATTCGAATGAGTGGCTGAGAGGAAAAAGGGGTGTTTGAAACATTCAAATTAATTCAAATGAGTGTTCAGGAGTGAATTAAAGAGAAAAGAAAGGGATGGGCATGTGATCAAGGTGTTGGCCAAATTTCAAACACTTGGTATAGGGGGGATCGGTTTTGGCTTGTGTTGGGGTGTGTCGAAATTCACTTAGGCCATAGAACCTTTAGTTTCTTTTTGTTTTGTGCAATTTTCGGCTTTGTGGGTTATAGGTGTCGAATTTTGGTTAGCTTCAACTCTTTCTCTTTTCACTTCTTTTCTTGTTTGTTCTCCACTTCTTTTTCATTTAACCGAAACCTGTTGCCTCCTTCTTGAACCTTTTCTTTGTTTTAGCCGAAACTCCTATTGTTCTCCCTACTTCCAAAATTCTTTTTCTCTTTTGCATCACCCAAAGTCGAAAGTACCCACCATTTCGTCTGTAATCTCTTTTTCTTTTCTCTTCTTTATTTGTTCTTTCTAAAAGCCGAAACCCTTCTCCATTTCCTATTAAATCCGAACACCCCTTGCCCCATTATTCTCTTCTCTAAATCTCTTCTATAGGCCGAATCTCCTAGCCATTCTTTCCGGCGTTCTTTTCTCAATCTCTCTAAAAGCCGAAACTCTTAAGCCTCCATTTGAAGTTCTTTTATTTTCATTTCCGGTTCTTTCACCTTGTTCTCTTTTACCATAGTCATTGCCGAATCTTCTCTACTGCTGTGCTAGTGCCGAATTCTCTTAGGTGTTATTCGAATCTTCTGTGTTAAGGTAACTGGCGATTTCTTCTATTTCTTTATCTCCCCTTTCAGTTTTTTTTTGGAAGCCAAAGCCGAATGGCTAATTGGCTTGGTGAGGATATCGTTTGGACTTATAATTTTCTATCTTCTTGTTTCTCTTTGGGGGGCCTATTCCGGGAATCCAAGCTAATTGAATAATCTGAATCTCAAGCCCGGAAGTCGTTAATCTCTGAACCCTATCTCTCTTTTTGGGATTTCAAGGTAAGGGGCTTGTCTCTTTAGGTTTTTGTTTGGATTCACTTTTCTTTAATTGCTACCTTAACCCTGTGTTGCTGTTAAACAACCATATTTCCTTATAGTACCATTTGACAACATCTTTTGATAGAATCCAATACCGATCAGGCAAGGGAGGGGGTTGGACCCGTAAATCCAGCCCCTAAGTTTAAGAAGCGTGCGGTGTTAGCAGTCCAAGATTGGCCATCGGGTTGTGGACCGGCTTCAGAACAGAGTCGTAGGCAGATAGCAGTTGTTTCTGCTATCGATAGTGTCGACGTAAAGAGTATTATTTTGCGTGTTACTAGGTGTGTAAACCCTTACACACTTTATTTTAACTGTAATATTGATTGTATGGGTTGAGAAGCCGGAAAAGGCTATGTATACAGTCGAGATACCCTTATGGGTAAGACAAGGAGTGCCAAGTATGTAACTATAACAATTTATTGTGAGTTTGGACGTATGTGATAATCTATTGCCTTGATAATAGCATGTTGCATTCATTATGACACATATGTTGTGCATGGGATATGGATATGATGATAAAGGGGAAGTGTTGATTATAAGGTCACATAGTGATTGGTGACTATGCCATAGTTGATTATAAGGTCACATGGTGATCGACATTATAACTGACAGCATGACTGTTGAGATGGTGTGTAGCGGATGGAGGGTTGATTGTAGAAATCCCCACGGTGTGATGGTAGGTACGAGGTGGCGTGTAGAGGATGGAAAAAATGCTAGGTTGGGTTGGGCTTGATGCATGCATGTAGTTGTATGATATCATATATGGGCTAAATATGAGGTTGTAGGCCGTGGGCCGTGTTATGTGTTTTGATGGTTTTACACACTGAGTCTCTGAGACTCACCCTTTTCCTAACTTTGCAGGTAATCAGTAGACCGTGAATTTGGGAGCCGAGGCGGACTCGTGGGGGCCATAAAGTCTTTTCTTTTCGTAAACTTTTTACTACTTTAATTTAATTTTAATTGTGGATTTTTTTGATGTAATAAGGCCTTTCTGAATTGATATTTGGTTTTATTTAATATTTATACCCGAAGCTATGCAAACTTAGTCACAATTTTAAAAGTGGGGTTTTAACCAAAAAGCGAGTTCACAAAATGGATGTTATCTTTCAAATTTCACTTAGTATAACTAAATAATTGATTAATTGAAACTTGGAATTCTCCCTAAACTGGCAAATCTTAGTTTTCAAGACACCGCCTTAACTGAAAGGTTTTTAAAACTACGATTTTTCCCAAAGTAGGTGAAAAACCATTTTCACTTTACTCTGTAACATACGAAATTCGGTCGTAGCGTTTAGGCCGAGTTTGGGGTGTTACAAGACTTGTAAAGATTGGCGTAAAGAAGTTACCATTTATCTTCTATGATTATTGAATGTCAGCTAGAACCTTTGTCGGGGCAATATCTTACCTATTGGTTTATGGAATGGAAGTATTTTTGCCAATTGAACTTAATCAAAGAAAAGGTTAAAAGTTATCCATCACGGTCAGATGATGCAAGCTTACGACAAAGAGGTTCATCCTAGAGAATTCCACTAATTACAAAAGGATTTCAGAGAAAAGCATATGCCAAACTGGGAAGGACCTTATGTTATAGAGAAGGCCTGTTCTGGAGGATCATTGATATTGACTGAGATGGATATTAAGACTTACCCAATTCGGCGAATTCAGGTTTAGACAAGAAGTATTTTACCTAAAAGGGGAAAGCCCAAGGTGAAAACCCCCAAAGGGTGCCTTGAGATCAATTTCAAAAAAAAAAAAGAGGAAAAAGAGGAGAGGCCAAGGCGAAAGCCCGCAAAGGACGCTTTGAGACCAAAGGGGTTTTTGAGCTGAAAACCCGAAAAGGGCAGCTCAAATTTTGATCAGATATAGGGCATGTGGTAGTTTTGCTATGCTTGAATTAACAATGAGGAAGTATGCTACGCCTTGGGGCATTGACAAAGTACTCCGGATCCTCTAAACACATATCGAGCTCAAAATGGTCTTCAAGGAGTTTGTACAGAGAAGCTCAGGCTGCGATATCTGGGGTACCTAACTTCTATCTTACCCATTTTGAATTGGTTGTCTTTGATTATTTTATTCTTTTTAAGATACACCCCAGTCAATTTTCATTTAGGGCATTGGTTATCTTTGATTAACTTATTTGTTTCGAGCTATTCTCCTGATTATTTTCTTTCTCTTCCATTGTTGTGATCTTTTTCAAGCAATTTATATTGAAATAACGATTAATGGACTAATAATACTTTCATAAAAGGAGTTTCACATATTACTCTCGAAGCTTCTAAATAATATGAGAATCTGAAACAGGACTATTGTTTAGAACTCACCAAGACTAAGGGTTGAAAATATTGAAAGATGATTATTTCTTTGGATTTTATTGGATAAGACATTTCATCAAATGACGAACAATGTCAACCCAAGGGTAAAAGGGGATCATTCTCGAGAAAAGAAAAAATGATACCCTGCATACATACAAATTTCAGACTGATACATCTAGTTATTACACCCAGGGAATGGTGCAACAGATCAAATTGATAACAGATCGGATGAAAGAAACCAAATGTTATTCCCCTGAAGTTGCAGTGGGAGGTACAAACTTTATGTCCCAGAAGGTACAGTGGAATGGACTTTGAAATTACAACGGAGGAAGCTTGTTAAGCAGAATATGATCGTTTCTTTGGGTTTTCTGTCAAATCTACCAGCTGACCGAGAAAACATGGTAACGCATCTGTGATAGAACCTTGATGAACTATGAGCAGTGACAACCCAAAACATTAAAAAGGGATCATTCTCATGCATTTATGTAAATATTATTCATACATTTCCAATTAGGAGCATTTGATTCACTCCAATCATTGTGTCCTAATCATTGTACAAAAAAAAAAAACAGATCATTCTCATTACATTTTGCATTCATGCAAATGTCATGTTGTTAGGAGCATTAGATTCATTCCGATCATTGCATCCTAATCATTGTACTTTTAAAAAAAAAGGGATCATTCTCATGACATTCTGCATTCATGCAAATGTCTTTCCTAATACATTTAGTTAGATTATAGCATCTTGATCATTTGGCATAAACATATGCATGTGGAACCGAGTTTACAGGACATGTCCCTCAGAGGACGGTGTAGCAACATTAGTGAATTCACAGATCATATCTCCCTAAGCGGTAGCGGAGCAGATCGAATTTGGCAAATCTTATCTCCATGTATCGACAATGGAGCAGATTCAAGCCACCAACCTTATCTCCCTGAGGTAGCAAGGGAGTAGGTTGAAATTTGCAGTCTTATCTTCCTGATGTAGCAAGGGAGCAGACTAAAAAAATTGTAGATCTTGTCTCCTCAAGATAGCAGTGGGGCAGATCGAAGATGGAAAATCTTATCTTCTCGAGGTAGCAGGGGGCATATTTTAGCCACTAGCCTTATCTTTCTGATGTAGCAAAGGAGCAGGCTGAAGATTATAGTCTTATCTTCTTGATGTAGCAAGGGAGCAGACTAAAAAAATTGTAGATATTGTCTCCTCAAGATAGCAGTGGGGCAGATCGAAGATGGCGTGTAACACCCCAAACCCGGCCCACGAGCCACGGCCGAATTCAGAATGCCACTGCAGAAAATGTTTGAAAAGATTTTCTTTTTTTTTTCTTAAAGTGTAAACTTACAAATTTTCGTAGTTATAAAAGCTAACTTAGTTGCAAATCAGTTTATAATTTTTGTTATCATAAGATATCCGGAGTTAAAACGTTGATATAGATTTTTAAGTTATAAGTTGCTAAAATAAAACCTTCCCAAATAGAAATTTTTAAACGTCAATCCAACTTAAAACATAATAAAAATCTTTAAATACTTTAGGAGGCCCTTATTACAATCAATAATAATTCATAAATACTGGAAATATAAAATACTTAAAACATGTAAAACTTCTTCTGCATGGGCCACCTCGTATCCACTCCAACCCGGTCCAAGCATCATGCATCACCTGTAAGGTTTGATAAAAATTGGGTGAGTCAAACAGACTCAGTGCGTAATTAGTCCACTGAATTCCACCCACATGGGCTTTAGCCCACAACCAAACCGAAAATCATAAAATAATGCAAGTTATCCACATAATTCCATATATTGGCTTGGCCCATTATCACATTAATACACATGTCAGATAATAAGGAAAATAATTCACATGATTTCACTTGTTGGGCTTGGCCCATATCCACATCACATATCATATCATAAGGCACTTTATCCACATGAGTCCACACATTGGGCTTGGCCCATTTCCACATTAATCCACACGACAGATAATGAGTTTATGCAAAGTGCACCCAACCCAGCCTAGGGTCCATCCTCTACACACCCCCGTACCCAGCCACCACACACCAGGGGATTACTAAATCGCCCTCCAACCTCTACACACCGATTTGGCAATTAATGCCGTCCATGCGAACTAAATCGCAAATAATCCACAACGCGACCTCAGTCAGCACCAATCCACGATGTAGCTCGTAGCTAACATCAAAATTACGATGAGGCACATAGCTACTCATCAAACCACGATATAGCACATAGCTGATATCAACCACGATGAGGCACAGAGCCACTCATCAATCCACGTGAGGCTCGTAGCCATCACTAAACCACATACTCGAAGTACACCCTGTCCTTCTTTCATATTCATTTCCCATCCCATGCACATGCAACATATAATAATGCCACGATAAATAATGCATGCACATGTTATCCAAGTATTCAGTCACATATTCACATTAATAACCACATCACATTCAGATATTGGTACTAACCTGATTATCGGCATACCCCTTAAGGGTATCCATTTCATAATTGTCACTGCACTTATTAGTACATAAACATAACACATACAGATATAACATAAACCCAGAAAATAGTGGGTTAATCACACACCTGATCACTTGAAGTACTACGCTCTCGATCCCGATACTATCACTAAGCGACACTACGGCTATCTGCCTACTTTCTTGTTCTGACGCTGGCCCACACCCCGGTGGCCAATCCCGAACTACAGAGACTGCTCTTCTCTTAAACTTAGGGATAGGGACTATCCCTTGTCCTCCTTGACTGGCATTCGCGTCCATCGAAAGTCACTTAATCAGAATCAACCGGTTAATACGAAATCTTAAACGAATACAAACCACAACTTAATATCCTTACCAAAAATAGATCTGAATCCCGAAACTTGCCCTACTTCTGTTGATTCGCCCCTAAACCATTATAGACAAAATCGGTCAACACTAAATACCCAAAATATGGCCTTAGGCCGAAAGTCCTAGATCGCTTACCTTGCTAACTAAATCCCGAAATGTCTGCTTGTTCCTGAAGTTGTCGAAATCCCTATTTAGCAAATGTTAGGAACGGCTTTAACCTTAAACTCATGAAAGTGGCCTACGGCTGAATACTATATTGGCTTACCTTGATCACTTCAAATCTTGAAACTCTCCTTATTCCTGTCGATATGCTCCTAAAAACCAAGGTTAGAAATCGGTCATCACTTGAACTCATAAAATGGCCTATGGCCGAATACCACATGCCTCCTTACCTTGATGAATCGAATCCCGAAAGACTCCGTGCTGCTCCTTAACGTTGGCTACCTTTAACATAAACACATAACACATGGCTTAAGAGTATTCGGCCATCCCTAAGGCCTAACTACATGGTTTCAGCACACTAAAAGAAAAGAAGCAAACCGATTGATTAAAGAAGAATACTTACGACTATCACACGTTCTGAAAAGAGAGAGATCACAAGCAAGTAGTCGACAGCACCTTCCTAGGTTCGGCCACAGAGATTTGCGAAATAAAAGAGAGAGTGAGAGACTGAAAGATTCGGCAATGGTGATCAATAGTAGAGAGGTTTCGGCTTTTGTCAATAATGAGAGTAAAGTTTGGTCTTGGGGAAGATGATGATTCGAATGAACACAAAGAAGATAAAGAGAAGAGAATGGGGCTCTCAAATAGAGATGAGATATTCGGCTGACACAAAATAAAAGAAGAAGTTTGGGAAGGGTGATAGATTCGGCCAAGCTAGCAAATATGAAGAAAAGAATAAAATACAAATGGCCCTAATGCACCTTGAAGTTTCGGTCACAAACAAAAGAGAATGGAAACCGAAACTAGATAGCTTCTTCTCAAAAAGAAAACGGCAGAAAAAGAGTGAAAGAAGAACAAAATTCGGCATACACACTAAGCATACTTCAAAGCCGAAAATGCCACCCCCAAGAAGTCCTATATTCGGCCACCACCCTTTCTCCTCTTCTATCCCTTTTTTTGCTCCTATTTATCCTCCATGCTACCTATTCAAAATAATTTGAATAAGTCCAACCTTTATCTCCTCTTCCTAGTCGAAATTTAAAAGAAAAACAAGTCTTTATCCTCATCTTTCCAGAGTCCCATGCCGTCCCATACTCCTCCCTCTCTTGACGCCACATACAAAAAAACAAATCCACACTTTATGCTGCCATCATGATTCGAACCTCCTCCCTTCTCCCTTGCTTGAGGCGTCACATACCAAGGCCCTAAGTGGCGCCTCCAAGCCACTTTACCACATGGTTATCTTGTGTCATGCTTCATACCGAATTTCTTTTAAGACCTCCTTAGCCAAGCTCCCCCTTTTTAAACTTAAAATCCAATGACTTCTTAAGGCATTCCTCTACATCCTAGGGTTCTCAAAACCCTTAAAACACATCCAAACACACACATAAAGCTCCCTATCTCAGGAATTATGCCCGAACGCATAACCCCTAAATCTAGGATATTACATGGTGAATCTTATCTTCCCGAGGTAGCAGGGGAGCAGATTTTAGCCACCCGCCTTATCTCCCTGAGGTAGCAAGGGAGCAGGCTAAATTTTGTAGTCTTATCTTCCTAAGGTAGCAAGGAAGTAGACTAAAGATTGTAGATTTTGGTTCCTTGAGATAGCAGTGGAGCAAATCGAATACAGCGAATCTTATCTCCCCGAGATAGTAGGGGAGCAGATTTTAGCCACCAACCTTATCTCCCTGAGGTAGCAAGGGAGCAAGCTGAATATTATAGTCTTATCTCCCTGAAGTTGTAGTGGAACAGACTGAAGACAGCAGATCTTATCTTTCTGAAGTTGCAGGAAACAGATCGAAGACAACAATCATGTTCCCTTGAGTTTACAGTGGAGTAGATTGAAAACAACAGATCTTACCTTTCTGAAGTTGCAAAAAGAAGATCAGAGACATCAGTTTGGCCTCCTTGAAGTTGCAGTGGAGCTAATTGAAGAAAGAAGATTGAAGATACTAGCTTATCTCCCTGAAAATATAGCCATTTGGCAAGACTGGGCAAAATGGGACCTTTTATCGTCTTTCCTCTATTCTCGTTACACGATAATGAGCAAAGAGGGGCAGCTGTAATAGCCCATTATTGCCCGAGCTTAAATAAAAAAATAATAAAAATAAAAATAAAAATAAAATAAACAGTCCATTTACATGTCCATTTACAAGCCCAAATCAAAATTAGCCCACTACCCGAACAGACCCAAACAGATTACCCAAAGCCCGTTACACCCTTAGCCCAATACCTAAACGGACTACCCAGCAACCCAAACTAAGACCCATACCTAAACAGACCTTGACCCATTACCCGTGGCCCGATAATACACAAACCCAAAATCTATTCGGCCCAAAGGGGCCCAAAACTTCAGCAGATTCAGAGACCTAGGGTTTCTGGGAAACCCTAGGTGCCGCAAGCCTCGACACCAGAACCTTGGGCGCACCGCGATCCGCGCACGGATGACGCTCCACCGTCGAGATCTCCGTTGACCTGCAAAAAAGGAGAGAAAACGCAGCAGTAAAAAGGCCAAAATCTTCGTATTTCCTTTTTTTTTCTTTTCATTATTCTTGGGTTATAAAAACCCCAAAATTTGTAACACAAAGGACATACACAGAAGAATACATACGCAGACAAAAAAAATACTAAAATAAAAAATACAGAAAGCTTTAACAGCAGAGGTGATTTCTCATTTTATTTTTATTTTGTTTATTTTCTTTTTTTCTTTTCGATCTATATTTTTTTTATGTAAATATACTAAAAAAAAAGATAAAAGAAAAAGGGGTTTACCTCTTTATTTGATGGAAAAACTGAGGTTTTTAACCTCCGGCCACCGTCTGCAGAAGCGCGTGTGGCGCGTGGGGAGCAGTGGCCCGGAGCTCCGACGATCGGAGCCCAGACGAGAGGATGAAGGGCTTCAGAGGGTTTTTGAAGTTTTTTTTTAAAAAAACAGATTAGAAATGGTTTTGTTTATTAAAACTAATTTAGTTAGGCTATGGGAACGGCGTCGTTTTGGGGGTTACCTTTAAAGGCCAAAACGACGTCGTTTTAAGAGAGGATCCACTCATTGACCGAAAACCCGGGGAGGATTCGCGTGTTTTATAAAAAAGGGTAATTTGACATTTTAATCCCTCCGCAATTTTATTAGTTTTAATTTCATCCAATTGAACTTTTTTTATTTTTCAAAATAGCCCTAAAACTTATACTTTGTTTCATTTTAATCCTCAGGCTCCTTAAAGGCTAAAATCTGAACGACGTCGTTTTGAAAATTTGGCATAATTGCCATATTAACCCCTTGCAGTATGGCCTGCGTTTTAATTTAACCCCTTTATATTATTTTATTGCTATATAATCCTGGTTTCTTTATTTATTTTCAAAAACTTTTTTATATTATATTAAAATACTTTATCATATTAAAATTTTATATTATTTTATTATTTGTATATTAGTTTACTAATAATATAAATTCATATGTATTTTTTTACATATCATCTTTATATATATTAAATTATTACTATGTATTACTTTATTTGGTTTAATATTATTTATATTATATATTATTTTATAATTTGTATATTAGTTATATGTTATACATCTAAAATTTTGTATTATTATATTATATTTTATATTACTTCTATAACCTTATTTTGTATAAATTTATTTATATTATATAAAATATGTTATTTTTATTTGAAATATATATTAAATTATTAGATTATAAATATAATTTTATTTAAAGTTATATATTATTTTTATTTAATAATATATTTTACTTATTTTATATATATATTACTTTTGACTACTCCACATCATTTTTGCATATTAATTTGTTTTTTTTATAATTCATATTTTTATTATTCTAAATCATTTTATTTAAAGCCATATGTTTCTTAATTTACAATATCTATAATAATTCATTTTATGTTATTATGCATGTAAAGCTTTATATTTATTTGTTTTTTACTGCCTTATATCTTATATTTGTTTATCCATTGTTTATTTTATTCATCTATCATTTTTATATTCTGCTTTAGTATAATTATTCTATTGTTTGAATCACTTATTATTTCGTATTATTCTCTAATTATTCATTATTAGTAATTGTTAATATGATTCATAGTTATGATAAATTCTTATTTGGCATGTATGTCGTAATGTATCAATGTAATATCTTACTCAAACCATTGTTTTATAAAAACACCTTTTGAATTGACGCATTTTATTCAAATAGTTTTAAAAAATACGGTGATATCTAATATTTGGGAACTTCGAGAAAAATTGTGCCCTAACTCACTGGGTTTCGATTTTTATCGTTGAACTTAAAATATTAAGTATCCCTTTTCTTTTAAAATTGAAATTTATAAATTTCCAAATCAAAACTTATTCTCGGGAATTCAAAACGTTATATCCTACCTTATTGGATATGATGTTTTGTGTTTCGAGATAAGAATTTTCTAAATAAAGGTGAGCCTAATTTCGAAGCCATAAGATGTTATATCCTAACTTACTGGGTATAACATGTTATTTCTTTGATATAGACAAGTCTTGGTTTTCTTTCTAATGAAAGGATCACATTTTAAAAATTTTCAAATTTTCAACATTAGGACATGATTTTATCAATTTGGTACCAATTTTGGGAGTTATGAGGGTGGTAACCCTTCCTCATACGTAACCGACTCCCGAACCCGTTTTCTTGTATTTCGTGGACTAAAATTGATGTTTTGAAATAAAACGTTTTATAAGGTGATCCGGTCACGCCTAAGTAAAAAAGGATTGGTGGCGACTCCATTTCCATTTTTTTAAAGTCGATCCCTGTTTTTATAAACTTTTTTTTTAAAAATGGTTTTGACATTTATATTAATATTTATTGAACGATTTAAAGTTTTTTATATAAAATAAATAGTTAGAAAATTTTAATTTACGTGAAATTTGACATACATATTCTACATAAATGGAATATGAAATATGATGGTTGGATCGTTAAAATTTTAATCATACAAAAATATTCAAAATGGTGTAAAACTATTTTGGTGTAAGTGAATCTTTCCCCTATACTATTACCTAAAAAAGAGCTATGAGTTTGTACTAATTAAATTATAATTAATTGATTGATTATATATATTACGTATAGTGTAAGGAAAAGGAATATTTCTCATCTTCATCATCTTTTAACCGAAGCAAAAGAAAAAAAGAAACTTAAAGGAAGCTTGAACTTTCAACCCTAATTTGGTATGTGCAATATAGTTATTTTCTTGTAATTTTTATAGATGTGAGGTCATGGGAGCTTGATTTGGCTAGCCTATGTACCAATTTGTAAAATTCTTAAAGTTTTAGAAAGTTTCATTGATGATTTCTTGAAGTTTTAGGTATTAAATTTATAGATTCTAAGCTTAGATGTGAAAAAGAACTAAATTGCAAAGCTTACTTGATAGTTTTGTACATTAGAAACTAAGTCGAATAAAATATAAAATTGACTGTAGAAATAAGAAATAGGAGGTTTCTAATGAGTAATAGTGAAATCGGATTTCAAATTGGAGTTTTAAATTGAAAATTAGATTAGTCCTGATTTTAAGGGCTAAATTGAAGAAATTAAAGATACCAAATGATAGGGATAAGTGTGGAACAGGATCATAAGTTTGTCCAAGTCGCAGATTTGGCTTTGTAACATCCTGGATTTTTGGGCCTATGCGCTTAATGGGTGAAAATGAGTAATGAGTTAGTTTAACTGTTAGGGGTCCAAATTGGGCTCAAGATGTGGTCAAGGCCTTGGTGAAATTTTTGGGTACTATAGAGTTTTAAAAGGTGGTATCTGTGTTTAAATTATCAAAATGGGCTTGTGGCCCAGTGGTTAGTGGCGTCACTTAGGGAGCAAGGAGGTGACGCCACAACAAGGGAGATAGGGGCCCAAAATTTAAGTTTCATGGAGCCCAATTCTTTTAATTTAAGTTAGCTAATTTTCGGCATTTGGGTTAGGTGGAGTGGATGGAAACAAGGCTCAAAAATAGGAGGATTTATATGAATAAGATAATGTAGATATTATAGTTGATAATATGGACGATAAAAGCAGAAAAGATAGGAGCTATATACAAGGCTAGGAGTTAGCTGAAATTTCTATAAATAGGGAGGGTTCTCTTCTTTATTTTGTGACATTTAGGGTTTCTACCTTTTTTTTCTCTTCTTTCTTCTAAAAGCCAAAAACTCCATTATTCTCTTTTTTCTTCTAAAAGCCGAAAACTCTATTATTCTCTTCTTTCTTCTAAAAGCCGAAAACTCCATCATTCTCTTCTTTCTTCTAAAAGCCGAAAACCCCATTATTCTTTTCTCTTCTTTCTCCTAAAAGCCGAAAAATCCATTATTCTCTTCTTTCTTCTAAAAGCCGAAAACTCTATTATGCTCTTCTTTCTCTTAAAAGCCGAAAACTCCATTACTCTCTTCTTTCTTCTAAAAGCCGAAAACTCCATTATTATCTTCTTTCTTCTAAAAGCCGAAAACTCCATTATTCTCTTCTTTCTTCTAAAAGCGAAAAACTCCATTACTCTCTTCTTTCTTCTAAAAGCCGAAAACTCCATTATTCTCTTCTTTCTTCTAAAAGCCGAAAACTCCATCATTCTTTTCTTTCGTCTAAAAGCCAAAAAATCCATTATTCTCTTCTCTTCTTTCTTCTAAAAGCCGAATCTCTATAGATTTCTTCGAATCATCTTCTCTTCCTGATTTTCGCAAAAAGCCGGAATCCTCTAGGAGTAGCCGAATCTTCTCTAGTAAGTAGATCTCTTAGGTCTAAAAGCCGGAAACACTAGTCCCTGAATCTCATATCTCTTTTCGGGATTTCAAGGAAGATAGCGGTGGTGTTGGATACAGATAGCGTCGACTTTGAGGGTCTCGTTCTAACGGTAATCAGGTGTGTAGATCTCTAAAACACTAATTAATCTGTACTAAATCTATGTTATGGGCTAAAAGCCAAAAAGTGTGTAGATCCTTATCACATAAGTTTTATTTTGTATTATACCTGTTAGGGACTGAAAAGCCGAAAAATGAGGCTATATGAACAGTCGTGTGTAGATCCTTATCACATAAGTTTTATTTTGTATTATACCTGTTAGGGGCTGAAAAGCCGAAAAATGAGGCTGTATGAACAGTCGTGTGTAGATCCTTATCACATAAGTTTTATTTTGTATTATACCTGTTAGGGGCTGAAAAGCCGGAAAATGAGGCTGTATGAACAGTCGTGTGTAGATCCTTATCACATAAGTTTTATTTTGTATTATACCTGTTAGGGGCTGAAAAGCCAGAAAATGAGGCTGTATGAACAGTTGTGTAGATCCTTATCACATAAGTTTTATTTTATATTATACCTGTTAGGGGCTGAAAAGCCGGAAAATGAGGCTGTATGAACAGTCCTGTGTAGATCTTTATCACATAAGTTTTATTTTGTATTATACCTGTTAAGGGCTGAAAAGCCGGAAAATGAGGCTGTATGAACAGTCGTGTGTAGATCCTTATCACATAAGTTTTATTTTGTATTATACCTGTTGGGGGCTGAAAAGTCAGAAAATGAGGCTGTATGAACAGTCGTGTGTAGATCTCTAACACACTATTAATCCTATATGTATGTCTATATATATATATATATATGTTATGGGCTAAAAAGCCGAAAAATGAGGCTGTATGAACAGTCGTGTGTAGATCTTTATCACATAAGTTTTATTTTGTATTATACCTGTTAGGGGCTGAAAAGCCGGAAAATGAGGCTGCATGAACAATCGTGTGTAGATCCTTATCACATAAGTTTTATTTTGTATTATACCTGTTAGAGGCTGAAAAGTCGGAAAATGAGGCTGTATGAACAGTCGTGTGTAGATCTCTAACACCCCAAACCCAACCTAGACGTTAAGCCCGAATCTGGTGTGTCACATGGAAGTTTTTTTTTTCAAACCATCTTTGAGATTGTTAAAAACTTGTTTGAGAATTACAGCCTCTTTGTTTAAAACCCAAAATACTTAAGCAATTGTTATTTACTTGAAAACGTAATTTTCTTTAAAAACCTTTCTGGTTGTGAAAATATATTTGAAATAAATAATTTACGAAAATGGGACGTTTGGGAATAGAGTTGCAGAATTATTTTGAAAGAAAATCCAAGGCCTGATTACAACATTTAACCCAAAATAGTAGAGTAATAAAATAAACAAGAAAGAAGTCCGAAGTCCAAATAAACCATTTCTAAAGTATGGTCTCCATCGAGTCATCCAAGGCCCAAGTCCACGTCACTGAGCATTACCTGAAAAGGTTAAGAGAAAGGGGGGTGAGTTACAAGAAATCAGTGTGTAATCCCCTTACCATCATCCGTCGGAACACACATAGCAATATTTTGGGCCTAAGCCCATTTACAATTATAACATAATAACATGTATATAATATGCATATGATATGCAAATCCCAAACCAAACCTAATTTCCATCCGCTACACACCACCTGTACCAACCAGCACACTTGTGGGGATCAAGTCAACCCACCCCGCCAACACACCAATCGCAGGCATAAAGCCATTTAAAATGTTCGTGGCAGAGCCACCGAACTAGATTATGACAGAGTCACCGAACTAGATTGTGGCAGAGCCACCGAACTGGATTGTGACAGAGTCACCGAACTAGATTGTGGCAGAGCCACTAGCACTTCTCTTCAATTTTATCCCAACCCATGCAATCATGTATGCATATACAAAGCATAACAATATTCATAGAATAATTTCATCATATGGCCCATAATACAAGTTGGCCCATTAAGCAATCTAGCAATTTGGCCCATTAATCAATCTTAACAATTTGGCCCATTAAGCGATCTAGCAAATTTTGGCCCATTAATCGATCTAGCAAATTTTGGCCCATTAATCACATGAGGCCCTTTTTTTTTTCAAATTTCACACTTGGCCAATTTATCAAAATAATTCATATGGCCCAAAATATCACTTTTTAACAAAATAACCCATTAAGGGCAAACCCGTAATTCCCACAACCTTAATACCAGTTTCATGCATTTACACAAAAAGTGTTATTATACCGTATTTTTCGATTTTACAAATTTTACGATTTATTCTAATGCTTACGGTATAATATCTAACCCATGAGATAAGTGTGAAATTACACACTCTGGCCCATATCACAAATATCAAACTGCCCACATATCAAATATCACATTTGGCCCATAAAGGGTATTTTCGTAATTTGGTCCATAGGGACATTTCGTACTTCGGCCCATTAGGGGTATTTTTGTAATTCGGCCCGTAAGGGCATTTTCATAATTCGGTAATCGTACCCACTAAGGGTAATTCAGTAATTTACTCTCTAAGGGAAATTCAAAAAATTTACCCTCTAAGGGTATTTCGGTAATTTTACAACCCAGGGGTATTTCGGTAATTTTGCAACCCAGAGGTATTTCAGTAATTTACCCTCTAAGGGTATTTTAGTAATTTCGCAACCCAGGGAATTTCGGTAATTTGCACAACCCAAGGGTATTTCGATAATTTACCCTCTAAGGGTAATTCAGTAGTTTTACCCACCAAGGGTAATTCGGTAATTTACCTTCCAAGGGTAAATTCTGTAGTTTTACCCACCAAGGGTAATTCGGTAATTTACCTTCCAAAGGTAAATTCGGTAGTTTTACCCACCAAGGGTAATTCGGTAATTTACCTTCCAAGGGTAAATTCGGTAATTTCATATTCAACGGTGTTTCTGAAGGCCTACTATCGCCTCGAGTGGCACAGAATTCTATTTGGGTCTCTTCGGAACTATTGGGTCAAAAATCCATTTTAGGCCCAAACGGGGTAATTTCGCAATTCTGGACTTAACTACTAATTTGGGCATAAAAATTTAAAACTGTCCATCTGCGTCATACTGACTAAATTGATTATAACTCGAGTTAGGAAACTCAAAATTTAGATCCATAAAATTTCCTTGAAACTACACTCATATATCTTCTTACTATAATTTTTCCAGAATTTTTGGCCTAGCCATTTAGTATAGTTTATTCCTTAAGTTTTCCCTTTTTTCACTGTCCAATGATTCTGACCTCTCTTACCTTAATTTCAAATATCTCACTGTACGGTTTTCATATACTGTTCCAACTTGTTTCTCTTGAAAATAGTGTCACCAAGAAATCCATACATATAAATTATAACCCATAATTCATTTTGTACAATTTTATATGATTTTTCCAAAACAGATTAGTGAACCCCGAAGTTAATCAGAACCAGTCTCACTAAAATCAAGATATCTCAGAATATAAAATTCCTTTTCCTTCTCCGTTTCTTCCATATTAAAATAGACATAGTAAGATTTAATTTAATATCTTATTCACTTTCTAATTCCTTTTCTCCTATTTTTAGTGATATTTCAAAAACACATCACTGCTTTTAACTGAAACTGTTTTATTACGAAATACGGTTACCACTACGATCATACGCACGCCCGAGTGGTTACGGATGTCGGTTTTTGGTTTTCTTCAGTATTTCGACCGATTAACAACATATTTCATACAAACATTCAGAGAAGTGTGAGATTACACATCATTTCAGATATGTATATGGAAGGATATGAGATTACACACCTTATTCGGAATCCGTAACGCGATGCTCTCCGCGACACCAAAAATACGATTCACTTATTACGAGGGATAGATGATCAGGCGATTTGATTCCTATCATGACCAATTAGTCCAAACTATTAATCCATTTAGGAACCAATCGAATAAAGAACGATATCAAATAATCCATAAAGAACTCCTTACCTTGTTGACATTGGATTCGATTTCCACCACTTGACTTATGGCTAGAATGATACACGGCCACCCACTTAGAACACAATTTACTCGAAGAAAAGAGTGTCTACCCAAATGAGAAAGAATTTATGAAGGAGTGATTGTGGATTGAGAGGTTCGGTATTGACTTGAAGTTGTGGCAATGAGAGGAGAAGTTGGAGAAAAGAACACAAAAGCATGCCAAAAGAAAATTAGGCCTATCAAGCACCAAAAATCCTACCAAATGACTAAAGCAAATTCAGCTACCCTCTCCTTCACCTCATGCCTTTGCAAATAAGCCAAAATTTACCAACCCAAAACTTTAAAAAAAAACCAACATGCTCCCTTATTTTCCTCTTTACCATAAAACTTTAGCCACCTTTCCATAATTTAAAAAGTCTACCTTACCTAATATCACTTATTTTCCTCCTTACCATACCTTTCCATAATTTAATAAGTCCACCTTACCTAAAACCCCTTATTTTCCTCCTTACCATACATTTCCACAATTTAATAAGTCCACCTCACCATAATTTAAAAGTCCAATTTTGCCTTATTTACAAGCTTGGCCGAAATTTAGGGAAAGAGTACAAAAATAATAGTCAAAATTTGCACACAATGGGATTTGAACCTCTTCCCTCAAGGTACTTCACTTGATGCCATAACCTCCTTGCCATATGCTCATTTATGCTAGCAATTTACTCTTTTATTTCCATAAGCCTTGATGCCACTTACTATCTCTCCTTAATAGGCTTAAACACAAAATTTTACTAAGGCCCAACTTGAACCCGAAACTTCATAGAACCCCGTAACTTTCTAAAATCACTTTCCTAATAAGTCCGACTTGAAATAATGTCGTTCTCTTGTTCTCAAAAATTTTAAACACTCCTATGCCCAAGGCCCAATGGGCCCAATCCTACTAGGCCCAATTTCGGGATGTTACAATTCTACCCTCCTTAAAGAAAATTTTGTCCTCGAAATTTCCAATCAACTACTAAACGTACCGCTCGAATCACATCATCGTGCTTTCGCTGCGCACTCTGATCTTAATAACACTAATGTACTTTTGACAAAATCTTGAATCCTCTTTCACAACCAAACATCTAACCATAGAAGCAAGCAGTCATCTACCACTTATACTTAAAATTTTTCTACACTCAATCATCACATCCAACCAAAACATACCTGACTTGATGGTGATAAAACAATCCC
Source organism: Gossypium australe (assembly GCA_005393395.2). Classification (NCBI taxonomy): domain Eukaryota; kingdom Viridiplantae; phylum Streptophyta; class Magnoliopsida; order Malvales; family Malvaceae; genus Gossypium; species Gossypium australe. The sequence goes on from SMMG02000027.1 coordinate 2,776,591, forward strand.
GAGCCTTATGCTCCTTAGACCCGCATCTCATACATGCTCCTGGCCTCCTCCAGCATTCTCCCGGATGACGCCTTTTGCAATAATCGCAAGCCAGAAAGTTTGGACGTGCCTTGACATGCTTTACAGAACGACACTGCGACCCAAAAGAATCACGATCTATTTTCTTCTTATAGTCCACACTCCCAACTCGAAGTACTTCACCAATTCCTTTAACCTCTTCAAATACCTCCTTAACTATTTGAGTTAGCTCATCAACCTTAGTTCGATCATGAGATCCCGTCTCAGCCATTGACGCTGCCAGCACCTCCCTTTCGGGCACATGCCTCGGTGCCGAAGATCTAGCCCTAGCACCTCGGCCTTTACCACTTCCACGTCCTCTAGCACTCATGTTCACTAATGTCGATTTAATCTGATTATAAGTCTTATGAATCAATATACTATTCGATGTTTATTAAACAATGTCTTATGGAGTGTAAGAGTTAAAGTGGTTTTCACAAAACGTATCCTAAAGTCTCAATCTCTATAGTTTCAGCTCCTAAAGTTAAAAGTTCTAGAGTATTCTATTTTGTGGAATTTTTCTTACCACAGTAATAACACAATAATCATAAAATGAAAACAATTACTTACTTGACTTGGTGTCGGATACTCGTGGTACCATACTTCCTTTAGAACATATATTTATAAATCAAAATTTTAAACAGCTTTGGAAAACGCTATTGAACCCAAACCACAGCCGAGTTTTGCAAACTGTGCTCTGATACCACTTAATTCTAACACCCCAAACCCGGCCTAGACGTTAAGCCCGAATCTGGTGTGTCACATGGAAGTTTTTTTTTCAAACCATCTTTGAGATTGTTAAAAACTTGTTTGAGAATTACAGCCTCTTTGTTGAAAACCCAAAATACTTAAGCAATTGTTATTTACTTGAAAACGTAATATTCTTTAAAAACCTTTTTGGTTGTGAAAATATATTTGAAATAAATAATTTACGAAAATGGAATGTTTGGGAATAGAGTTGCAGAAGCATTTTGAAAGAAAATCCAAGGCCTGATTACAACATTTAACCCAAAATAGTAGAGTAATAAAATAAACAAGAAAGAAGTCCGAAGTCCAAATAAACCATTTCTAAAGTATGGTCTCCATCGAGTCATCCAAGGCCCAAGTCCACGTCACTGAGCATTACCTGAAAAGGTTAAGAGAAAGGGGGGTGAGTTACAAGAACTCAGTGTGTAATCCCCTTACCATCATCCACTGGGTCGGAACACACATAGCAATATTTTAGGCCTAATCCCATTTACAATTATAACATAATAACATGTATATAATATGCATATGATATGCAAATCCCAAACCAAACCTAATTTCCATCCGCTACACACCACCCGTACCAACCAGCACACTTGTGGGGATCAAGTCAACCCACCCCGCCAACACACCAATCGCAGGCATAAAGCCATTTAAAATGTTTGTGGCAGAGCCACCGAACTAGATTGTGACAGAGTCACAGAACTAGATTGTGGCAGAGCCACCGAACTAGATTGTGACAGAGTCACCGAACTAGATTGTGGCAAAGCCACTAGCACCTCTCTTCAATTTTATCCCAACCCATGCAATCATGTATGCATATACAAAGCATAACAATATTTATAGAATAATTTCATCATAAGGCCCATAATACAAGTTGGCCCATTAAGCAATCTAGCAATTTGGCCCATTAATCAATCTTAACAATTTGGCCCATTAATCGATCTAGCAAAATTTGGCCCATTAATCACATGAGGCCCCTTTTTTTTTTCAAATTTCACACTTGGCCAATTTATCAAAATAATTCATATGGCCCAAAATATCAGTTTTTAACAAAATAACCCATTAAGGGCAAATCCGTAATTCCCACAAGCTTAATACCGGTTTCATGCATTTACACAAAAAGTGTTATTATACCGTATTTTTCGATTTTACAAATTTTACGATTTATTCTAATGCTTACGGTATAATATCTAACCCATGAGATAAGTGTGAAATTACACACTCTGGCCCATATCACAAATATCAAATTGCCCACATATCAAATATCACATTTGGCCCATAAAGGGTATTTTCGTAATTCGGTCCATAGGGACATTTCGTAATTCGGCCCATTAGGGGCATTTTCGTAATTCAGCCCGTAAGGGCATTTTCATAATTCGGTAATCGTACCCACTAAGGGTAATTCGGTAATTTACTCTCTAAGGGAAATTCAGAAATTTTACCCACCAAGGGTATTTCGGTAATTTTGCAACCCAGGGGTATTTCAGTAATTTACCCTCTAAGGGTATTTCAGTAATTTTGCAACCCAGGGGTATTTCGGTAATTTACCCTCCAAGGGTATTTCAGTAATTTCGCAACCTAGGGAATTTCGGTAATTTGCACAACCCAGGGGTATTTCGATAATTTGCCCTTTAAGGGTAATTCAGTAGTTTTACCCACCAAGGGTAATTCGGTAATTTACCTTCCAAGGGTAAATTCGATAGTTTTACCCACCAAGGGTAATTCGGTAATTTACCTTCCAAGGGTAAATTCGGTAGTTTTACCCACCAAGGGTAATTCGGTAATTTACCTTCCAAGGGTAAATTCGGTAGTTTTACCCACCAAGGGTAATTCGGTAATTTACCCTCCAAGGGTAATTTCGGTAATTTTATATTCAACGGTGTTTCCGAAGGCCTACTATCGCCTCGAGTGGCACTGAATTCTATTTGGGTCTCTTCGGAACTATTGGGTCAAAAATCCATTTTAGGCCCAAACGGGGTAATTTCGCAATTCTGGACTTAACTACTAATTTGGGCATAAAAATTTAAAACTGTCCATCTGCGTCATACTGACTAAATTGATTATAACTCGAGTTAGGAAACTCGAAATTTAGATCCATAAAATTTCCTTGAAACTAGACTCATATATCTTCTTACTATAATTTTTCTAGAATTTTTGGCCTAGCCATTTAGTACAGTTTATTCCTTAAATTTTACCTTTTTTCACTATCCAATGATTCTGACCTCTCTTAACTTAATTTCAAATATCTCACTGTACGGTTTTCATATACTGTTCCAACTTGTTTCTCTTGAAAATATGCTCACTAAGGAATCCATATATAAATTATAACCCATAATTCATTTTGTACAATTTTATATGATTTTTCCAAAACAGATCAGTGAACCCCGAAGTTAATCAGAACCAGTCTCACTAAAATCAAGATATCTTAGAATATAAAATTCCTTTTCCTTCTCCGTTTCTTCCATATTAAAATAGACACAGTAAGATTTAATTTGATATCTTATTCACTTTCTAATTCCTTTTCTCCTATTTTTAGTGATATTTCAAAAACACATCACTGCTTCTAACTGAAACTATTTTATTACGAAATACGGTTACCAGTACGATCATACGCACGCCCGAGTGGTTACGGATGTCGGTTTTTGGTTTTCTTCTGTATTTCGACCGATTAACAGCATATTTCATACAAACTTTTAGAGAAGTGTGAGATTACACACCATTTCAGATATGTATATGGAAGGATATGAGATTACACACCTTATTCGGAATCCGTAACGCGATGCTCTCTGCGACACCAAATGAAACACCCCACACCCGGCCCACGAGCCTGGTCCGGATCTGGTATGTTCCTTAAGTAAACCGGTTTCAAATTCTTTTGTTCCTTGGAAAAACTTGTGCGATTTTTAAGAAAATATTGTTTTGGGTTGGGCTTGTGTGGAAAAATCAGTTTTATCTTATATTGAAATCCAATTAATTAAGGTGACAAAACAATTAGGGTTTATTTTACAAAAAATAAATTTACTCAAACTTTAATTGATAATAATTCGTGAACATAATAATTGAAAATGAAAATAAAGAAATAAAACTATGGCCTTATTACATCAAGTAAAAACCCAAAATAAAATTCTTAAGTACTTAAATAAAATAAAGAGTCCATATTGAATAAGACTTCAAACTCAGCATGGCCACCACAAGTTCTGCCGTCCCGGTCCATCACTGCTCATCACCTGAAAAATGTTCCCACAACGGGGTGAGTCAAACAGACTCAACGTGTAACCAACACTAAAATTTAATAGATTTAGGCATACCATACATATCATGTTCACATAATAATTCAAGATAATGATGCAATCCCGAACCCAAACCTAGATGCCATCCGCTACACATCCCCGTACCAACCTGCACACCGTGGGGACTACTAAGTCAACCCTCCATCCGCTACACTCCATCGAAGGCAGTCGCTGCAGTCGACGTGCTCATCGCCCATATAAAATTCGTGGCATAGCCACCAGATTCAGATAATTGTGTCATGAGACACCACATTCAGATAATGTAACCGAAGTTACCACATTCAGATAATGTGACCGAAGTCACCACATTCAGATAGTGAGACCGAAGTCATCACATTCACTTCCCCTTTCTCATATATCCCGAATGCCCCATATTATTCATATCATGCATATCATACTTAAGTTCACATCCATGTCACTTTTCACATGTTAAATATAACATATTTCGTAATCCTAGTAGGAGTAGGAAACGTACCTGAGTACTTTGTACCACATTAGGGTACCTTAGCCATATTCACATTCTTATACATACTTATATTAAACATTGACATAAAACGTATTAAAAGATAGTGGGGATTACACACCTGATTCGCTTAATAAATTCCTTGAGATCCCGAAATCTGATCTACTGCTTAGATCCGTTAACTCCTATATTTGACCAATCATTTAAACATATTAATAACCCTTTTGGCCACAAATCCAAATCCTAGTAGGATTTATACACTTAAAACTTACCTTAAGGATCTTAAATCCCGAAATTATCCCTTGGTTATAGCTTCTGTCGAAATTCCTAAACCACATGTTAGATCCGATTTCATCCTTAAACATGATAAATAATTCTAAGCCGAATGTACATATGACTTACCTTGAGTCTTTAAATCCCGAAACTCTCTTCCTGATTAATGGAGATGCCGAAATACCTTAGATCTGAAATCCCGAAATTCACCTTCCATATTTCGATCAATAAGATTGAGGAGGGATTAGACTAACTTTCGGCTTAAAAGAAAGGAATTCAATTATGATTATAGATCCTTACCCTTTATATTGAAATCGATAGATCCTTCTTGACACCACTTCAGAGATTCAGCTATGGCTAAATGAGGCTCTCACAACTTTCGGCTTTTGGAGGGATTAGAAAGAAAAGAGAAGGAAGAGTAAAGATGGAGGATTCGGCTAGACAAAAGAAAAGAGAAGAGAACACTAAGAAATTCGGCAGAGAGAAGAGGAGAAGAAAATTTGATGAGTAGCCCTCTTTCCTTCCTTTTATAGCCAAAATTACTACTCAGAATCCCTTACTTGGCCACCACTCTTCTTTATTTGATAACTTTATCCTTTGAATTATCACTTTGTTTAATAATAATAATAATAATCCTTCTATTATCTCTTCTTTTATCCATTAAAAATAAAAGGAACTAATCCACAATTATCTCTTGAAAATAATGATAAATAAATCCCTTATTTATCCATCTTTTAGCCGAATTTTAAAGAGAATAAAACTCCCAAAATAAAGCCTTGTGCCGTCCACCTCACTGCTTCTGGAAGAAAAAATAAAGTTTCTCTTATTTGCTTCCCTTGTGACTCGAACTCAGGCCCACTTGCCTAGCTTGTGGCGTCACCTACCTGGGCCTTAAGTGATATCTTCAGGCCACTTTACCAAGCCTGTTTGTGTGTCAAATTCCTCCTATAAATTTCCTTAAGGCCACCTTGCCTTAATTTCCTCTTTTTAAACTTTAAAACTTGACATTTCCTTACATTTCCAAGTTTCCAAAAATTTTCAATTGCCTCCTTTAAACTTAACATTTCCTTACATTTCCAAGTTTCCGGAAATGTTCACTTTCCTCTTTTGAATCATTTCTAGATCATTTCCTTACATTTCCTAGTTTCCAAAAATGTTCACTTTCCTCTTTTAAACTTAACATTTCCATACATTTCCATACTTTTCCTTACATTTCCTTATTTCTAGAATTCACATAACACATTCATAATTCATAAAACATGCCATTTTACCACATGGTTCCTTGTGTCATGCTTCACACGGAGTTTCTTTTAAAGCCTCATTTACCTAGCTCCCCTTTTTACTTAAAAACCAATAATTTTCCAGAGCTTTCTTCTTCCATCCTAGAATTCTAAAAACCCTTAATACACTTCCAACACTGCCAAAACCTACTAACTCATGAATTAGGCACAAACGCATAACCCCTAATCTAGGATGTTACACCAAAAATACGAGTCACTTATTACGAGGGATAGATGATCAGGCGATTTGATTCCTATCGTGACCAATTAGGCCAAACTATTAATCCATTTAGGAACCAATCGAATAAAGAACGATATCAAATAACCCATAAAGAACTCCTTACCTTGTTGACATTGGATTCGATTTCCACCACTTGACTTATGGCTAGAATGATACACGGCCACTCAGTTAGAACACAATTTATCGAAGAAAAGAGTGTCTACCCAAATGAGAAAGAATTTATGAAGGAGTGATTGTGGATTGAGAGGTTCGGTATTGACTTGAAGTTGTGGCAATGAGAGGAGAAGTTGGAGAAAAGAACACAAAAGGATGCCAAAAGAAAATTAGGCCTATCAAGCACCAAAAATCCTACCAAATGACTAAAGCAAATTCAGCTACCCTCTCTTTCACCTCATGCCTTTGCAAATAAGCCAAAATTTACCAACCCAAAACTTTAAAAAAAAACCAACATGCTCCCTTATTTTCCTCTTTACCATAAACTTTAGCCACCTTTCCATAATTTAAAAAGTCTACCTTACCTAATATCCCTTATTTTCCTCCTTACCATAAACTTTAGCCACCTTTCCATAATTTAAAAAGTCTACCTTACCTAATATCACTTATTTTCCTCCTTACCATACCTTTCCATAATTTAATAAGTCCACCTTACCTAAAACCCCTTATTTTCCTCCTTACCATACATTTCCACAATTTAATAAGTCCACCTCACCATAATTTAAAAGTCCAATTTTGCCTTATTTACAAGCTTGGCCGAAATTTAGGGAAAGAGTACAAAAATAATAGTCAAAATTTGCACACAATGGGATTTGAACCTCTTCCCTCAAGGTACTTCACTTGATGCCATAACCTCCTTGCCATATGCTCATTTATGCTAGCAATTTACTCTTTTATTTCCATAAGCCTTGATGCCACTTACTATCTCTCCTTAATAGGCTTAAACACAAAATTTTACTAAGGCCCAACTTGAACCCGAAACTTCATAGAACCCCGTAACTTTCTAAAATCACTTTTCTAATAAGTCCGACTTGAAATAATGTTGTTCTCTTGTTCTCAAAAATTTTAAACACTCCTATGCCCAAGGCCCAATGGGCCCAATCCTACTAGGCCCAATTTCGGGATGTTACAAGATCTCTAACATACTATTAATCCTGTATGTTTGTAAATATATATGTTATGGGCTGAAAAGCCGGAAATGAGGCTGTACGAACAGTGGTGTGTAGATCTTTATCACATAAGTTTTATTTTGTATTATACCTGTTAGGGGCTAAAAAGCCAGAAAATTAGGCTGTAGGAACAGTCGTGTGTAGATCCTTATCACATAAGTTTTATTTTGTATTATACGTGTTAAGGGCTGAAAAGCCGGAAAATGAGGCTGTATGACCAATCGTGTGTAGATCCTTATCACATAAGTTTTATTTTGGATTATACCTGTTAGGGGCTAAAAAGTCAGAAAATGAGGCTGTATGAACAGTCGTGTGTAGAGTCTTATCACATAAGTTTTATTTTGTATTATACCTGTTAGGGGCTGAAAAGCAAGAAAATGAGGCTGTATGAATAGTCGTGTGTAAATCCTTATCACATAAGTTTTATTTTGTATTATACTTGTTAGGGGCTGAAAAGCCGGAAAATGAGGCTGTATGAACAGTCGTGTGTAGATCCTTATCACATAAGTTTTATTTTGTATTATACCTGTTAGGGGCTGAAAAGCCGAAAAATGAGGCTGTATGAACAGTCGTGTGTAGATCCTTATCACATAAGTTTTATTTTGTATTATACCTGTTAGAGGCTGAAAAGCCGGAAAATGAGGCTGTATGAACAGTCGTGTGTAGATCCTTATCACATAAGTTTTATTTTGTATTATTCCTGTTAGGGACTGAAAAGCTGGAAAATGAGGCTGTATGAACAGTCGTGTGTAGATCTTTATCACATAAGTTTTATTTTGTATTATACCTGTTAGGGGCTGAAAAGTCGGAAAATGAGGCTGTATGAGCAATCGTGTGTAGAACTCTAACACACTAATAATCTGTATGAATATATGTATGTTTATGTTATGGGCTAAAAAGCCGGAAAGTGGCTGTGTAGACAGTCGAATGAAACCAAAAAAGTTGTTAGGCAAGGAATGCCAAGTACGTAATCATAGAACTTCTCTACGTGTATCGATGTATGTGAAAGACTGTAATCTCTTAGGTAGTAGATTGTTTGATTTTGCATGAATGTATGCATGGGATGGGTTTGATATGAAAAGGGGAAGAGCATGATTGGTCACATGGTGATCGGTGGTAGAAAACCCACCCAGTGAAATGTTAGATCACGTGGTGATCGGTGGTAGAAAACCCACCTAATGAAATGTTAGATCACATGGTGATCGGTGGTAGAAAACCCACGAAATGAAATGTTAGGTCACTTGGTGATCGGTGGTAGAAAACCCACGTTAAAATTCCTGATTGATAGGAATAGGCAGTACGGCTGTCGTTTTGGTGTGTAGCGGATGGAGGGTTGATTGTAGAAATCCCCAATGTTTGATGGTTGGTACGGGTTGGTGTGTAGAGGATGGAATTCTAGGATGGGTTGGGCTTTGCATCATTTATTATCTGTCATGTGATTATGATTGTTGCCATTGTGTATGGGCCAGGGCTCATAATGTGTTTGTGGGCCCAAGCCTTTTATGTGTTTTTGGGATTTACACACTGAGTCTTGGTGACTCACCCTATTATTTTTCCCTAACTTTTCAGATGAGCAGTAGATCGTGGACATGGGAACCGAGACGGACTCGAGGGGCCATCAAGTTTTTATTTCTATAGATTATTTTCGATTTTCCTTTAAGTTTTGTTTTGGGAATATTTAGGTAATAAGGCCCCATAGTTTATATTCGCCTAAGTAGTTTTTTTAATATTTGCAACTTATGAATTTATGTCAGGGGTTTATTTATACCAAATAATAATAATACAAGGTTTCTTTTCAAATGTCACTTATTCATTCAAATATTTTCTAATTAACTTACGATTTCCAAAACCAACAAAGAAAAAGATTTCAATGTACAAGCCGTGGCACGCCAGATCTGGTCGAAACGCATGGGCCGGGTTTGGGGTGTTACAATTTGGTATCAGAGCCCAGTTCAAAACTCGGGCTGTGAAATGGGCCTAGTAATGTTTTGTAAAGTTGATGTGAATCTGAAAAAAAATTTGGAAGAAGATATGGCCTTCAAGTCTACCGGCACCCGATCCACGCAGGTAAGTATTCTAACTCTTGATGTGATATATATGTTGGGTTTGATGGGCTTGATGGACGTAGAATAGTATGTTAGGCATTGATGGACTTTAGGGTTAGTTTAAACAACTCCTTAAATTCATAAGACTTAATCAATCCAAACAAACCCGTAACAAGTCGCTGGGTTAGGGTGTGGCAACAGGCATACGCATGTCTAGGATTGGATTCAGGGAGAGCTTGGTACTTAAGCAGTCCTAGTGACTCACCTCCTCTTCGCTGGAATCCTACCTGGTGCGTAGTAACTGTTCACCTTAGCCTCGAAGACTTGTTGATGAGCCAAAATCTATAATTAAAACCCGAAAGGGACCAGTCACCCTATTTCGCAACCAAAATACCCCTAAGTTTTGTAAAATTTCCAAAATACACTTGATTTGTGAAAATTTCCCAGAATACCCCAGAATTGTAAAACTACCAAAATTTGAGAAATTACGGAAACACCCCGGTTGGCAAAATTTCCAAAATACCTTTGGTTTGTGAAAATTTTCAAAACGACCGTGATTTTATGAAATACCCATGTTTTGAAAATTTACCCGAAAACCCCTATATTTATAAGAGTAACCCAGTTTGCGAAATTAAATTTTCCAAAGTACTCCTGCTTTAAAAAAAAACAAACAACAACACCATCAAAATATCTCTATTTCGGGAACAAAATCAAGATACCCATTTTGAGGAAATTACCAAAATACCCTCGTTTTGTTTAAAAAAACTTGTTTTCCAAAAATACCCTTGCTTTAAAAAAATGTACCAAAGTACCTCTAATTCGAAGAAAATCACCAAGACACTTTATTTTGGAAAATACCCTATAGGGCAAAACTACGGAAAAAAAACCCCTGGGTAGTGCAATAACGAAGATACCCTTATGCGATGAATTGTGTGCATGGATGCTACTTGTGTGATTGATGTATGCTGGTTGAATGTATGTGGTTTCTAGAATTAGGGGATAAACTTGAGACTGAAACTCGTAGATATAATTTAGAATTCGAAAGAACTACTTTTAAACTACTGTTCATAAGATTGTTCGTGGTTAATCAGTGAAAGAAATTAATAATTCATCAGATAAACACGAATCGGTAAAATGAGTATAAGGGGACGAGGGCGCTCTAGATACGAATACCGGTGCGTACTCTACCATAGTATACTAAGTGTTTATTTTGGCTTTAGAATTAGAGTGCGCAGTGAAAGCATAGTGGTGAGACTTGGGTAGTACGATTAACAGTTAGTTGGAAATTTCGAGGACGAAATTTCCTTAAGGGGGTAGAACTGTAACATCCTGAATTTTTGGGCCTATGCGCTTAATGGGTGAAAATGAGTAATGAGTTAATTTAACTGTTAGGGGTCCAAATTGGGCTCAGGATGTGGTCAAGGCCTTGGTGAAATTTTTGGACACTATAGAGTTTTAAAAGGTGGTATCTGTGTTTAAATTATCAAAATGGGCTTGTGGCCCAGTAGTCAGTGGCGCCACTTAGGGAGCAAGGAGGTGACGCCACAACAAGGGAGATAGGGGCCCAAAATTTAAGTTTCATGGAGCCCAATTCTTTTAATTTAAGTTAGCTAATTTTCGGCATTTGGGTTAGGTGGAGTGGATGGCAACAAGGCTAAAAAATAGGAGGATTTATATGAATAAGATAATGTAGATATTATAGTTGATAATATGGAAGATAAAAGGAGAAAAGATAGGAGCTATCTACAAGGCTAGGAGTTAGCCTAAATTTCTATAAATAGGGAGGGTTCTCTTCTTTATTTTGCGACATTTAGGGTTTCCACCTTTTCTTTCTCTTCTTTCTTCTAAAAGCCGAAAACTCCATTATTCTCTTCTTTCTTCTAAAAGCCGAAAACTCCATTATTCTCTTCTTTCTTCTAAAAGCCGAAAACTCCATCATTCTCTTCTTTCTTCTAAAAGCCTAAAACCCCATTATTCTTTTCTCTTCTTTCTCCTAAAAGCCAAAAAATCCATTATTATCTTCTTTCTTCTAAAAGCCGAAAACTCTATTATTCTCTTCTTTCTTCTAAAAGCCGAAAACTCCATTACTCTCTTCTTTCTTCTAAAAGTTGAAAACTCCATTATTCCCTTCTTTCTTCTAAAAGCCGAAAACTCCATTATTCTCTTCTTTCTCTATTACTCTCTTCTTTCTTCTAAAAGTTGAAAACTCCATTATTCTCTTCTTTCTTCAAAAAGCCAAAAACTCCATCATTCTCTTCTTTCTTCTAAAAGCCGAAAACTCCATTATTCTCTTCTCTTCTTTCTTCTAAAAGCCGAATCTCTATAGATTTCTTCGAATCGTCTACTCTTCCTGATTTTCGCAAAAAGCCAGAATCCTCTAGGAGTAGCCGAATCTTCTCTAGTAAGTAGATCTAAAAGCCAAAAACACTAGTCCCTGAATCTCATATCTCTTTTCGAGATTTCAAGGCAGATAGCGGTGGTGTTGGCTACGGATAGCGTCGACTTAGAGGGTCTCGTTCTAACGGTAATCAGGTGTGTAGATCTCTAAAACACTAATTAATCTGTACTAAATCTATGTTATGGGCTAAAAGCCGGAAAGTGTGTAGATCCTTACCACATAAGTTTTATTTTGTATTATACCTGTTAGGGGTTGAAAAGCCAGAAAATAAGGCTGTATGAACAGTCGTGTGTAGATCCTTATCACATAAGTTTTATTTTGTATTATACCTGTTAGGGGCTGAAAAGCCGGAAAATGAGGCTGTATGAACAGTCATGTGTAGATCCTTATCACATAAGTTTTATTTTGTATTATACCTGTTAGGGGCTAAAAAGCCAGAAAATGAGGCTGTATGAACAGTCGTGTGTAGATCTTTATCACATAAGTTTTATTTTGTATTATACCTGTTAGGGGCTAAAAAGCCGGAAAATGAGGCTGTATGAACAGTCGTGTGTAGATCCTTATCACATAAGTTTTATTTTGTATTATACCTGTTAGGGGCTGAAAAGCCGGAAAATGAGGCTGTATGACAGTCGTGTGTAGATCCTTATCACATAAGTTTTATTTTGTATTATACCTGTTAGGGGCTGAAAAGCGAGAAAATGAGGCTGTATGAACAGTCGTGTGTAGATCTCTAACACACTAATAATCTGTATGAACATATGTATGTTTATGTTATGGGCTAAAAAGCCGGAAAGTGGCTGTGTAGACAGTCGAATGAAACCAAAAAAAAGGTTAGGCAAGGAATGCCAAGTACGTTATCATAGAACTTCTCTATGTGTATCGATGTATGCGAAAGACTGTAATCTCTTAGGTAGTAAATTGTTTGATTTTGCATGAATGTATGCATGGGATGGGTTTGATATGAAAAGGGGAAGAGCATGATTGGTCACATGGTGATCGGTGGTAGAAAACCCACCTAATGAAATGTTAGATCACGTGGTGATCGGTGGTAGAAAACCCACCTAATGAAATGTTAGATCACATGTTGATCGGTGGTAGAAACCCACCTAATGAAATGTTAGATCACATGGTGATCGGTGGTAGAAAACCCATGAAATGAAATGTTAGGTCACTTGGTGATCGGTGGTAGAAAACCCACGTTAAAATTCCTAATTGATAGGAATAGGCAGTACGGCTGTCGTTTTGGTGTGTAGCGGATGGAGGGTTGATTGTAGAAATCCCCAAGATGTGATGGTTGGTACGAGTTGGTGTGTAGAGGATGGAATTCTAGGATGGGTTGGGCTTTGCATCATTTATTATCTGTCATGTGATTATGATTGTTGCCATTGTGTATGGGCCAGGGCTCATAATGTGTTTGTGGGCCCAAGACTTTTACTTGTTTTCGGGATTTACACACTGAGTCTTGGTGACTCACCCTATTATTTTTCCCTAACTTTTCAGATGAGCAGTAGATCGTGGACAGGGTAGCCGAGACGGACTCGAGGGGCCATCAAGTTTTTATTTCTATAGATTATTTTCGATTTTCCTTTAAGTTTTGTTTTGGGAATATTTAGGTAATAAGGCCCCATAGTTTATATTCGTGTAAGTAGTTTTTTTAATATTTGCAACTTATGAATTTATGTCAGGGGTTTATTTATACCAAATAATAATAATACAAGGTTTCTTTTCAAATGTCACTTATTCATTCAAATATTTTCTAATTAACTTACGATTTCCAAAACCAACAATGCAAAAGATTTTAATGTACAAGCCGTGGCACGCCAGATCTAGTCGAAACGCATGGGCTGGGTTTGGGGTGTTACAGGCTTAGGGCTCTAGACGTTCGGAAAGAAACTATAACATCCAAAAATTTAGCTTAAAAGTTTTGAGGAATTATTTCAAAGATGAGTAAATAGCCCAGTGGTTAAAAGGAAATAATGAAGCATGGAAATTAGATCAATTTCTTAAGTTTGAATCCCTTCCCTTGCAAATAGCTAAAATTTTTCCTTCTCCCTATTTTTGTGCCGCCTCTACCAAGTAAACATAGGTATAAATATCAATTTTATTTATCTTTTTAGCCTTTAGCCTATAACACCCCAAACCTGGCCTAGACGTTATGGCCGTATCTGGCAATGTTTCACGATAGTGTTTTTGAAACCTCGTTGTTACGATGAAAACATTCCATGTTATTATCTTTAGTAAACCTTTGTTAGAACTTAGGAAGTCGTCCTTATTCATTTAAAACATTTGTTTTGAAACATCCCTCATTGCGGAAGCTTTAATTAAACAGTCTAGGTGATCATGCATTTAGAAGTTACTTTAACTTTTTGAAAATAGAATTTCCTATGACTAGCAGGTATAAATCCATAAAGTAAAATAAATAAATAAAAACCCAAATTATCAATAATAATCAAGTTATAACCGTAAATTGAAAACCATGAAGTCCAAAAATTACTATGGTCACCGTTGAGTCCTCTGTCGCCCCGATCCGTCAAAGTATGGGGATTACATTTGCACATTTAAACAAAAAGGGTGAGTTTACGTAAACTCAGTGTGTGATCCCGTAGAAACAAACTAACAATCAGTATTCATAGTGCACAGTTCAAAAGTCTTGGGCCTAAGCGCTTTTCAGTATCAGTGACAGTTTGGGCCTTAGCCCATCTTAGTACAGTGTTAAAAATGCAGTAGGGCCTTAGCCCATCACAGTATTAGTAGCAGTAACAGTTATGCAGTAGCAAAGTCCTATCCAACCAGCCTCTACACACCAACTCCGTCCAACCCTACACTCCATGTAGGGATATAATCAACCCACCCATCCCTACACTCCAAGTAGTACCGAATGCGGCACAAAATAGTAGTTTGCAGTTGAGCTGCCAGTAAATTTGGCTTAAAGCCTTTTAGTACACTTCCTCCGAATAACAACCCCCAACCCAATGCAATGAAACATACAATGGATGACATGCTATTATGCAATTTTAGTACATATATTCAATTCAGATTTAACACGCCCAAAACATATATCATTTAGTTAGTTTCACACATTTAGGGGTCTAAGTAGCGCTTACTGGCCCTACAGTAGGATCACAGTCGACTTGGGCGACCTGTGCAACCTTAAAAACATTTCAGTAAAAATGGGCCCACACACCAATGTGATCTGCTCGTGTGGGCCCACACACCCGTATGGCCCACTCGAACCAAATTGACCTTGGCCTTGTGATCCATTTTTAAAGTAACTCATGCTAGCTCAATACTCATATATGTTTTCACTATTTACTTATATGTTCATTCAAAGTTATCTACTTGAGTCATTATCACTGAATTATTTATATCTTGAGCTATAGAATAAGATCCACTTGATATTTTTGAAACTCAAATACCTTTCTACCATAAAATTTTTAGATTTTATAGTTTATCAAATAAGTACAGTAAAATCTTTAAAGTTATCCATATTCTGCTGTTTGACAGCTTTGACTTTTCCTTACTAAAAATTATTTATCTCTTAGTACGAAATTTAGATGATGTTTTTGTTTATTTCTCTTGAAAATAGACTCACTAAGGATTTAAGCATATAATTTTAAGCCCCTAATTATTTTTTTTTACAATTTTTGATGATTTTCCTAAGTCAGAATAGGGGAACCAGAAATCATTCTGACCTTGTCTCACAAAATTTATTATAACTCATGATTTACAATTTCATTGCTTATACTGTTTCTTCCATGAAAGACTAGACTCCATAAAATATAATTTCATATTTTATTCAACCTCTAACTCAATTTACATTATTTTTGATGATTTTTCAAAGTTAGACTACTGTTGTTGTCCAAAACTGTTTTAGTGCAAAATGTTGATTTCCTAGTTTTTAACACCCTTATTTCCTTTCTATACAATTTTTTGCATCATTTTCTCTTATTTCTCTTATTTCTCGACAGCAAGCAATTTCAGCTTTTCGTCGAACCTCGTTTTCTGTGTTTCGGGTACACACCTGTATCGTTTTGATGCCTAATCACTCCCGAGCACTTCAAGGCCTAAAATCAGGATACTCAACATCAATTTAATGGATTTACAAGTGAATTGAAAACCAAGAACGAACAAGAACCCATCTTACTACCAATGATAACCCTCCGTTTAACTATTGTTAAGACGAGAACACTAAATTTACCAGTCCGAGCCTCCTCCTATGCCCAAATCGCAGAGAAAAAACATTACCACTTCGGTTGCTAAGAGATTCATAAAAGAAACGAAGAGAAACACTTATCGAAACTAAGCTAGCACTAACCGTGTGCGAAAAAGAAGGCAAATAAAAGGATTAGGGAAAAATCAAGAAGAAGAAAAAGAAGAGAAAGATGGAAACACTCTGAGAATTTTGGCAAGATAAGAGGGAGAATAATAGATGGCAGGAATTTTTTTTTTGGAAAAGGGAGCCAAAATTCTGTTATGGAAAAAAAATCTCGATAACCCCCAAAATCCCTTAATCTTCTCCCCTAATTCCCACTTCACATCCACTACTCAGAATCCCCCTATTACACAACTCTATCCCATAATAATACCTTTGCCTGCGCAAGGATTCGAAAACAAGACCTCTACCATAATAACACACCACTTAACCACCAGACCAGCAGGCCTATTCTGACGTAATTTACCCAACAATTAAACTTAAGCCCTTTGCATAAGGTTAAGGCTTTATTTATAAAAATACCAAAATTTGCGCAAGTGATAAATCGTAATTGTAACATATTTTAACCCACATTTAATATGCTCTTCGATGCTTTATTCCTTGATTTTTATAAAAAGGTGCTTGTAATCCTTTCTTTTCATGTCTTATACCCAGGAAAGCACCCGAGGATGAAAAGAACACAAATCGGGCCCAAAACGGAGTAAATGGGCCTTAGTACAAAATTGACACGGCCTGACCCAAAGTCCACACAGCTGTGCCTCGACGATTACCTAGAGCATGGCCTCAACTCCGCCTCACACGGCCGTGCCCCAAATTAGAAGTCCGAACACGGTCTGAACTCGATCCACACGGGTGTGTGCCATTGCCGTGCCTCTGTCGCTGGAAAGAACAATTTCAGTCGGAAAAGGATACTTAGGGAGAAAGAATCGCATTCCAAGAGCCTATATATATCCCCTAAGTGCCACCTTTGAAAGGGCGTCAAAGCTAGACCAAGGAGGCAAGCCGAGAAGGTCAGAGTTAGGGAATAACGCGAGGATAGCCAGTTTGTAACATCCTAAATTTTTGGGCCTATGCATTTGGTGTGTGGATATGTTTAATGTGTTAATTTAAGTGTTAGGAGTCCAGATTGGGCTGAGGTCTTGGTTAAATTTTATGTTTGGGCATTACAAGATTTAAAAGGTGATAACAGAGTTTAAAATACCAAAGTGGGCTTGTGGCCCAATGTTAAGTGGCGCTGCAAAGGAGCTGGAAGTGGCGTCATTAGTAGATGGAGAGAGACCCAATTTGTGGCCGTTTGGAGCCCATCAAGTTGGGCCAATTTAAGCACTAAAGGGAGCTAGGAGGGGGCGGCAACAAGGCTATTATTTAGGGATTTATTTTATGTTTTAATATATGGATAATTAAGTTGATAAAGGAAGGAAGAGTTAGAGATAATTAAGTCTCTTTTAGATGAGTTAGTAGATTAAGATAAAGGAGAAAAGATAGGATTTATCTGCAAGGTTAGGTAAGTGCCGAAATTTCTATAAATAGGGGGGATAGCTAATCAATTCTGGCATTAGAACCTACTCTTTCTTCTCTTCCTATGCCGAAAATTTGAAGGCCATCTCACTTGTTTTCTTTTCTCATCTTTTCTCTTCCAAAAGTCGAAAATCACCATTGTTTTCTTTTCTCATCTTTTCTCTTCCAAAAGCCGAAAATCACCACCTCCCTCACCTTTTCTTTCTTTTTCTTTGAAATTTCCTTTTAGCCGAATCTTCTGATCCCCATTGTTATTCTTCTCCCATTCACTAAAAGCCGAAACTCCTCAATCAATTCTTCTAAAAGCCGAAAAACACATCTAATTCATCTTTTTCGGGATTTTCTTAAAAGCCGAAATTCCTAGATCTCTTCTCTTGTGTTTGCCGAATTTTCCTGCAAGGTGTAGCTGAAATCTTCTGAAGAGGTAAGTGTCGAATATGTTATTCTTTTAATCTATTCCGGCTTTTAGAAACCATAGCCGAATGGCTACATGGTGGATTAATTTCGTGTTTTCTTTCATTTGCGGCATTCCGGGATTTGAAGAAGATTCAATCGTTTAGATTTCTAAGCCAGAGTTCAGTAGCACTTGGATCGTATTACTTTCGAGATTTCAAGGTAAGGAGATCTGTTAATTTAAACGTATAAATTGGGTAAAATACTAACCCTTGGCCGAATATAGGAGAGCCCTTCTCTTCGCGTTCTTCCGGCTTTTGAGCAAGTTGTAGACAAAGGGCATTAGATCTGATTAGTGAGGATACCGACATAGAGAGTAGTACTACGCATTAATCAGGTGTGTAACTTCTCACATCATTTAGATTGTCTGCTAATATGTGTTATTGAATCTGTTTATACTCTGTTAAATGCTGAAATCCTGGCATACCGATTGAAAACCCGAAGAGGGTAAGGCGAATCACCAGGTTAGTGATTTCTGTCATTCTAAAGTGAATGGTTCTGTCAATATGATCTGATATATATATATATATATATATATATATATATATATATGCCGATTTCTATGTATGCACGGGGTTGGGTGATTGACGAAAGGGGAAGTGTTCTGTTGTAGTGGCTTTTGCCATGATCTGTTGTAGTGGCTTTTTGCCATGATCTGATGATGAGCAGCATGACTGCCATCGATGGTGTGTAGCGGTGCAGGTTGATTGTAGAAATCCCCAATGGTGTGATGGCAGGTAAGGGTGGTGTGTAGCGGATGGAAACCTAGGATTGGGTTGGGTTTTGCATGATTTCTGTTATATGATATTATGTTATCTGTTCTATGGGGCTAAGGCCCAATCTGATGGTGCACGAGGGTTGCACACTGAGTCGCGTGACTCACTCTATTATTTAACATTTTACAGGAGACACTTAAAGCAACGGACCGGGCTGGAGAGGAACGCAAGGTGGCCATACACGAGATCATTTTGGATTCTGCAAAAGACTTTATTTTGTTTATTTTCATTTAATATTTTGAATTAATTTTGGGTTATATGTTTACTGTAATAAGGCCTCGGGCCATTTACTTTGTATTTTTGGTTTTTGGGCTTTACTTTCAGACACTTGAATTATTCGATAAAACTTAAACTAAGGCATGTTCTAATTTCGGTTTTTAATTCATCAAGGCATCTTATTAAAGTTACATCTTATATACATAATTAAATTATTAAGTTTTTCAGTTTAAATGTTTAAACTCAACAAATGTTTTCCAAAGACGCGACATGATTCATAAAATCTTCTTAGTGACATGCCAGATCCGGTCGTGGTGTTTGGGCCGGGTTTGGGGTGTTACACATTGGTATCAGAGCCCGGTTCAAAACTCAGCTTTGGGTTTTGGGCTCAAAACATTTTCTAAAAAAAAGGGTTTTTGAAACATGCATGTTTTATAAATCATACAGGATGGTTTCTCGGCATGGCACCTGCGTCTCTGGCCCAAGTCCGCCAGGTAAGTTTTCTGAACTCACTGTATGTTATATATGTATGTGGGCTTGATGGGTTTTAACGGACGTAGACTAATTAGATTAGAACTTGATGGACTCTAGGCTTAGCTTAAACAACTTCTTAAATCTCCTAAGACTTAATCTCACTAAACAAACCCGTAAACGAGTCGCAAGACTAGGGTGTAGCAATAGGCATGCGCATGTCTAGGATTGGATTCAGGGAGAGCTTGGTACTTAAGCAGTCCTAGTGAATCACCTCCTCTTCGCTAGAACCCTACCTGGTGCATAGTGACTGTTCACCTTAGCTACGAGGATTTGTTAACGGGCCAAAATCTATAATTAAAACCCGAAAGGGACCAGCCACCCTATTTCACAATCAAATACCCCAAGTTTTGTAAAATTTCCAAAATACACTTGATTTACGAAAATTTCCCAGAATACCCCAGAATTGTAAAACTACCAAAATTTGTGAAAATTACCGAAACATTCTGGTTGGCAAAATTTCCAGAATACCTGTGGTTTGTGAAAATTTTCAAAACAACCGTGATTTTAGAAAATACCCATGTTTTGCAAAGTTACATGAAAACCCCTAGATTTACAAAAGTAACCCGGTTTGCAAAATTAAATTTTCCAAAGTACCCCTGGGTAGTGAAATGATGAAAATACCCTTATGTGTGAATGTGACTTCATGGATGTGATATGTATGTTGAGGTGTGAATGTATGTGGTTTCTAGAATTAGGAGATAAACTTGAGACTGAAACTGTAGATAGGTTCGAATTCGAAAGAACTACTCTTAAAACTACTTCCCATAAGATTGTTCGTGGTTAATCAGTGAAAGAAATTAATAATTCATAAAATTTCTAATTTAGATAATACGAGAATCAACGATGAGCACTAGAAGAGGAAGAAGAGGCCGCGGCCGAGGCCGTGGATGTGTTAGGACTGATGTGCTGACTCAGCTAGTTAGAGAGGTACTGAAGGAGGTTAAAGAAATCGGTGAAACACTTCGGGTTAGGTGCGTGGACTGTAAGAAAAAAGAGATCGTAGTTTTCTAGGGTTGCAGTCTCGTTCTGTGAAGCATGTTAAGGTACGTCCAAACTTTCAAGTTTGTGAATATTGCAGAAGGCGTCATCCGGGTGAATGTTGGAGGAAGTCAGGAACGTGTCTAAGATGCGGGTCTGAGGAGCATAAGGCTCGGGATTGTTCAATCACCATTAAGTCGGGTATGTTTTGAGTGGATGCTATATTTTTGGGTATAGAAACTGTATGCGTGCAATGTATATATATTATTAAATTAGAGTGCACAGCGAAAGCATAGTAATGAGACTTGGGTAGTACGATTAGTAGCTAGTTGGAAATTTCGAGGACGAAATTTCTTTAAGGGGGTAGAACTGTAACATCCTGAATTTTTGGGCCTATGCGTTTGGTGTATGGATATGTTTAATGTGTTAATTTAAGTGTTAGGAGTCCAGATTGGGCTGAGGTCTTGGTTAAATTTTATGTTTGGGCATTACAGGATTTAAAAGGTGATAACAGAGTTTAAAATACCAAAGTGGGCCTGTGGCCCAATGTTAAGTGGCGCTGCAAAAGAACCGGAAGTGGCATCATTAGTAGATGGAGAGAGACCCAATTTGTGGTCGTTTGGAGTCCATCAAGTTGGGCCAATTTCGGCACTAAAGGGAGCTAGGAGGGGACGGCAACAAGGCTATTATTTAGGGATTTATTTTATGTTTTAATATATGGATAATTAAGCTGATAAAGGAAGGAAGAGTTAGAGATAATTAAGTCTCTTTTAGATGAGTTAGTGGATTAAGATAAAGGAGAAAAGATAGGATTTATCTACAAGGTTAGGTAAGTGCTGAAATTTCTATAAATAGGGGGGATATCTAATCAATTCTGGCATTAGAACCTACTCTTTCTTCTCTTCCTGTACCGAAAATTTGAAGGCCATCTCACTTGTTTTCTTTTCTCATCTTTTCTCTTCCAAAAGCCGAAAATCACCACCTTCCTCACCTTTTCTTTCTTTTTCTTTGAAATTTCCTTTTAGTCGAATCTTCTGATCCCCATTGTTATTCTTCTCCCATTCACTAAAAGCCGAAACTCCTCAATTAATTCTTCTAAAAGCCAAAAAACACATCTAGTTCATCTTTTTTGGGATTTTCTTAAAAGCCGAAATTCCTAGATCTCTTCTCTTGTGTTTGCCGAATTTTCCTGCAAGGTGTAGCCGAAATCTTTTGAAGCGGTAAGTGTCGAATATGTTATTCTTTCAATCTATTTCAGCTTTTAGAAACCATAGCCGAATGGCTACATGGTGGATTAATTTCGTGTTTTCTTTCATTTGCGGCATTCTGGGATTTGAAGAAGATTCAATCGTTTAGATTTCTAAGCCAGAGTTCAGTAGCACTTGGATTGTATTATTTTCAGGATTTCAAGGTAAGAAGATCTGTTAATTTAAACGTATAAATCGGGTAAAATACTAACCCTTGGCCGAATATAGGAGAGCCATTCTCTTCGCGTTCTTCCGGCTTTTGAGCAAGTTGTAGACAAAGGGCATTAGATCTGATTAGTGAGGATACCGACATAGAGAGTAGTACTACGCATTAATCAGGTGTGTAACTTCTCACATCATTTAGATTGTCTGCTAATATGTGTTATTGAATCTGTTTATACTCTGTTAAATGCCGAAATCCCGATATAACGATTGAAAACCCGAAGAGGGTAAGGCGAATCACCAGGTTAGTGATTTTTGTCATTCTAAAGTGAATGGTTCTATCAATATGATCTGATACATATATATATATATATATATATATATATATGTATGCCGATTTCTATGTATGCACGGGGTTGGGTGATTGACGAAAGAGGAAGTGTTCTGTTGTAGTGGCTTTTGCCATGATCTGTTGTAGTGGCTTTTGCCATGATCTGTTGTAGTGGATTTTTGCCATAATCTGTTGTAGTGGCTTTTTGCCATGATCTGTTGTAGTGGCTTTTTGCCATGATCTGATAATGAGCAGCATGACTGCCATCGATGGTGTGTAGCGGTGCGGGTTGATTGTAGAAATCCCCAATGGTGTGATGGCAGGTAAGGGTGGTGTGTAGTGGATGGAAACCTAGGATTGGGTTGGGTTTTGCATGATTTCTGTTATATGATATTATGTTATCTGTTCTATGGGGCTAAGGCCCAATCTGATGGTGCACGAGGGTTGCACACTGAGTCGCGTGACTCACCCTATTATTTAACATTTTACAGGAGACACTTAAAGCAACGGAAAGGGCTGGAGAGGAATGCAAGGTGGCCATACACGAGATCATTTTGGATTCTGCAAAAGACTTTATTTTGTTTATTTTCATTTAATATTTTGAATTAATTTTGGGTTATATTTTTATTGTAATAAGGCCTCGGGCCATTTACTTTGTATTTTCGGTTTTTGGGCTTTACTTTCAGACACTTGAATTATTCGATAAAACTTAAACTAAGGCATGTTCTAATTTCGGTTTTTAATTCATCAAGGCATCTTATAAAATTTATATCTTATATACATAATTAAATTATTAAGTTTTCCGGTTTAAATGTTTAAACTCAACAAATGTTTTCCAAAGACGTGACATGATTCATAAAATCTTCTTAGTGACATGCCAGATTCGGTCGTGGTGTTTGGGCCGGGTTTGGGGTGTTACACAATTGATCCATCCCAAGAAGCCGGAGTTATACTCAAGACAGCGGAATTCTCCTTCAATTCCTTCAGGGGGTTTTAGGGATTTCTTATGTTTTGTCTTATCTTTTCTCCTTCAATACCTAGACGAATCTTGTTATTTGATTTTTTTTAGTTATATAATGAATTACTTAGTTTGTTCTTAATTATGTTGCTTAATCCAAATCTAATGTGCTTAGGTGGAGGAGGAATAGACCCTGCCTAAGAGTAGATCTAACATAATTAAGCGGAGTTGATCGAACGCCTAGAGATAGGGTTACGAGATTTTGTCAGATTAGGGTGAAACCTAATATGGGAGTCCATTGATCGATTTACTACTATCCTAGGGGGTTATTATAAGCGAACGAGAGTTCCACTAATTAACCTAGGGTTACACGTTATTCGCCTTGAGAGAGGGTTTAATATAGGTTAGGGAGTCCTACAAATCAAGCTAAGTAAAGAAATCGTATAATTCAGGGTTAGATAACAAGTGAAGTCTAGGTGGATTCTTCCTGAGGGTATCGTCGTGATCAATTGAGTTTTCTTCAAGTTATTTTCCAAATCGTCCTTTTTGTCTTTGTGTTCTTAGTTTAGTTCTTGTCAATTTAGTTTAAAGCAATCTTCACTCTAATTTTAAGGCTAAATAATAAAAAAAGAAAGTTAGTATTAATACTTTTAGTTCCTTTGGGTTCGATAATCCGATCTTGCCTAAGCTATACTACTGTTCGATAGGTACACTTACCTTTAATCGTTGTCAGAGTTAGTCCCCAGGTTCGATCATTCTTTTATAAATTTTTAAAGCTCTGATTTCAGCGATCAAGTTTTTGGTACCGTTGCCGGGGAACTAAAATATTAAGAAAACTCTATTTTTATTACTTTAGGCATAATTTTTATTTTTTATTTTATTTTTCGCAATTTATTTTTTTTTTGTTTTTATTTCTATTTTTACTTTTTCCTGAAATTTATGACTAGAAGGAACCTGAGAGGTCCCTTGGAATATGATAGTGATATTGAAGCAACCGCTTGTAGAAATCGTTGGGAAACCAGACGAGCTTTAGCTTACACAGAAAGAGAGGAAGAAGGCAGATCCAATCCTACTGAAGGGATGGACGAGAATAACCCACCACCACGCGATGTGGGGGAAAATAATACTCCACGTACAATGTTTGATTATGCGAAACCGCATTTGACAAGAGCAGAATCGAGTATTGTTAGGCCTGCTATAGCTGCTAACAATTTTGAATTAAAGCCTAACACAATACAAATGATTCAACAGTTTGTTCAATTTGATGGTTTGCAGGATGAAGATCCAAACACGCATATAGCTAACTTTTTAGAGTTTTGTGATACTTTCAAAATAAATGGCGCTTCTGATGATGCCATACGTCTTCGGTTATTTCCTTTTTCATTGAGAAATAAAGCCAAACAGTGGTTAAACTTGTTACAACGAGGGTCAATCACTATATGGGATCAAATGACCGAAAAGTTTTTAATGAAATATTTTCCACCGGCCAAAACGGCCAAATTACGGAATGATATCTCTTCTTTTGTGCAGATGGATTTAGAAACGCTATACGATGCATGGGAGAGATTTATGGATCTCTTGAGGAGGTGCCCACAACATGGCTTACCCTTGTGGCTACAAGTCCAAACCTTCTATAACGGTGTAAACCCGTCAACAAGGCAACTGATTGATTCAGCCGTCGGTGGAACCCTGAACAACAAAACTCCAGAAGTAGCCTACGAGTTCATTGAAGAGATGTCACTGAATAATTATCAATGGCAGGCTTCAAGAACCAAACCGACAAAATCAGCAGGAGTCTTTAACGTCGATGCAGTGACCATGCTATCAACGCAGCTAGAGATGATGAATAAAAAGCTTGATAGTTTGTGTTCTTCACAGGTACATCCAGTCATGCAGTGTGACACAAGTGGACCCGTGGCGAATCCTGAGTACCCACCCTACCAACCGGAAGCAGAGAGTGACCAGATGAACTATATAGGTAATAATTTTCGATCTAATAATAATCCTTATAGTAACACTTACAATCCAGGTTGGAGGAACCACCCAAATATTTCGTGGGGAGGTAAAGGAAATCAAAGGCAACAACCTTCTCAAAATTTCAAAAATCAGCCCTACCCTCAAGAGAAGAAACCAACCCTAAAGGAGATGATGGCAAAATTCTCAGCAGACACAGAGAAACGTATCCAAGAAACTAAGAGAACAATCAAAAGCAATGAGAGCCGAATCGGGGAAATTACTAAGTCAGTCAAGGAAGTCACTAATGCAGTTGAACAACTCGCAAAGCTGATGTCAGAACAACCGCAAGGACGTCTAACAAGCAACCCTGAGATTAACCTTAAGGAGCAAATTCAAGCCATCACAGCTCAAGATAATAAGGGGTTAGATAAACCTGACCCAAGGCCAGAAAATAAGGTAGACAAAGGTAAAACAGAGGTAACACAAGAAAAGCCAAAACCGATAATTAAAGAGTACCAACCTCGCATACCTTACCCCAAAGCCATAAAAAGAGACGATTCAGAAGAACAGTTCGGTAAGTTCCTTAAACTTTTAAAGAAATTACATATTAACTTACCTCTTCTTGAAGCTCTTTTTCAGACGCCAGACTCGAGGAAATTTTTAAGACAGCTCTTGACCAATAAATGCAAAATAGATGAAGATCATCACGTGGAACTAAATGCAACATGCTCGGTAATGTTACAAAATAGACTACCATAGAAACTAAAAGATCCAGAGAGTTTTACAATTCCATGTTTACTTGGTAGTTTACATATTGATAATGCGTTAGCTGATTTAGGGGCAAGCATAAATGTCATGCCTTATTCACTGTTTAAACGACTAGGTCTAGGGAAGCCCAAACAAACTAGGATGAGTATTCAACTAGCTAATAAAACTGTTAGAGGGGCATTATCGAAGATGTTCTAGTAAAAATGGATAAATTTGTTTTCCCAGTAGACTTTGTTGTCTTAGACATGGATGAGGATAATTCAATCCCCTTAATTTTAGGAAGACATTTTCTAGCAACTGCCAAGACTAAAATTGATGTTGCAACAGGTGAACTCATACTTCGTGTAGGTGATGAATTAATCAATCTTCAAGCCCTTGACTCGGCCAGGACAATAGTCGATGAAGGTAAGAAAGTTACTTCAATAGATGATCAAATTGTTCAACTTTCATCGCAGGAAACATCACAAGACCTACAACCTGAGCCAACTCATAGACCCCAAGTCAACAAAGAAGAATCACACAAGGAACAAAGCCTTAGGGTCGACAATTTAGAGGAGCAGAAGACACAGGTCAAGGAAAAGCCAAAACCACATGAAGTAAAACCAGAAGAACCGCCAGAAGAGCTCGTAGGAACATCCAACCACTTCAAACTAGGAGACCAGGTATTGTTAGACAAAGCCGATCCTCACATCACTATAACAGACCTGAGGGCAAAGGGGGAAAATCCTCTTAAGGTACACGATATCTTCCCACACGGAATAGTCGAGGTAAGCAATCCAATATTTGGCAATTTCTAGGTAACCGCTTCTCGACTTCAACTTTGTCAAGGAAATAGAACTGTAAGCATGAAAGAAGATATTCAAACTTTTAAACCTCCCTAAAATTTTCAAATACGAGTAAAGTCTAGCTTAAGACTATAAACGAGCGCTTCTCGGGAGGCAACCTGAGCACAAACTTTACTTCTTTTTACATTTGTTTGAATTCTATTTTATTTTTCTTTTTCCTTTCCTTTTAAACTAACCAAAAGTGCAGATTCCGAGGCCACACGACCTTACACACGGTCGTGTCCGTGGCCATGTGGACCACCGGAACTGCCACACTGACAGAGCAGGGGCCGTGCAAGTCAGTCCAACCACCCTCAACGTCACAGATCCAACCACCCTTCCCACGGGCACCGACAGAAAGGCATGGCCGTGCCTCTAAACTGTGTGAAGCTACTGACTTCCACACCACGAGCAGAGCTCGCCCGTGCGGTCCAATCGTGCCCACATATTGACTTCACAAACACGGGCATGGTGGGCTGAAAACACGGGCATGGGCTACCAACACACCTCAACACACGGCCGTGCAAGGCGGCCGTGTAAATCGAAACGTCCTTACACCACAGGCGTGTGAACATGCCAGAATTCAAATACTATTTAAACCCTACAGCTCTTCCCCTTCCCCTTATATGGTTTCATCTTCACTTTCTTTTCTTTTTACTTTTTTCCTTCTCAGATTTTTCACTTCATAAATCCCTAACACCCTTGAGCCACACAAAATCATGTCGAAGAAGCGAAAGAAGCTAAGCATAGGCTCCTCAAAGGAGAACGATCATCATGAGTTCATGCCGGCAGCTTCGACTAATCACCAAGCCAAGGGTCTTTGAGACCAATTTATTCTTTCTTTTTATTTCTCTTCTCCTTTATTTTCCTCATCTGAACTTCTCTACTGCTCTTTTCGTTTAATTTTCTTTTAGTTTCTTAGTGTCAGGTTCGCCAGGCTGCTAAGGAATCACGTCGACCACCACGATAACCTCTTCACTTCCGCCACCGCCACCACATCCCCAATCTTAGCATTGATTCCCACCTTGCGAACCATCCTTCAATAAGGACTTCATAGTCCATTATTATCTTCTTTTTATTTAAGTTTTCTTCTTAGTCTTCTTCCCTTTAGCTTGCTTTTCTTTAATTTTATATTTAATGTATTTATATTATGTCTTAATAACCCCTGACTAATCCTTCACGAGTTCCCCAATTTCTTCATCTAGCGCAGAGCTTGGGAACCAACACCACCACCATACCGACGCCTTCGCCGTATTCACCACATCCTCCATCGAAGCCGCCCAAGAATTCAGGGAGTACCTCTCACCCTCACTTTTGATTTCTATAAAAATAAAAATATTATCTATCTTTGTACATTGAGGACAATGTACATCTTAAGTGTGGAGGGGTAAAAATGCCTAACTTTTTACATTATTCTCAAATCCCTGAGGGTAAAAGTGGAATAAAAGTGCCTAACTTTTTTCATTATTCTCAAACCCCTGATTTAGTCTTGTTTTTATGCAAAGTTGTCATACTACTAATTAGGATGAAATTTCTGATGGTTTGTGATTATTATTGACATGTTTTAAAATAAGTCATAGTTAATTGTACACTGATGATTGAATTTGAAGAATACTAGTGAATTAAGCATGATAAGTCTCTTTTTCAAGAATTAAAATTTTGCTAGGTTGTTGACCTAATTTTAAATACTACCTTGAAATTTGAAATTTACAAGGACAATGTCAAAACACCCATAATTTTTGTGAGATTTTGAGCCTGACAGAGCATATATTCTTCTTCGTGCTCATTCTTTGATTATGAGTGTGTCAACTATGAACTGTTATTCTAGAACTTGCCTCGTTTATGCATGTTGAGACCACACTTTATGATTTGATATACAGAGATGATAAAGGCACCTAGGTTTTAACCCACGTACACCACTAAATAGCCTACCTTTACAATTACCCCCTAGTGAACCCCGTTGATCCTAACAAACCTTTTCTTTGACTCATCTACTAATAAACCAAAGCCCTTTGTATTTGTTATCACCTTTTCTTTTGACTACCCCTTAATCGAGATTTGATTTGATCAGTTACCGAAGTATATTATTCTGGTAGTTAAAGATATCTTGAATTATTTAGTTTGTTCTTAAAAAAAATTCAAAGTATATCCAGCATTAATAGTATGAAAAGTAAGCTTATACAAATCAAAAGTTTATTTTCAATAAGAAAGGCTCGTATTAGTAGGTTCATTATCATTTTCAGTTGATGTAATCTCGGTATTCTTAGGTAGGTACTTGTCAATTCGATCTCGATTCTAACATTTTAATTTCAGCCTTTAACCACACCTTAACCCTAGCCCCATTACAACCCTAACAAAGACCCTTTGATCTGTTTATCATCTCATATTACAGGTCGGCTTTGAAATGAAAAGGTAGTTATTTAAATAAGGGGAGACACCTATGTTTTCGAAGTACAAACTCATGACTTATCTCGTTTAAATCTTTAGGACTCTTTGAATTGAATTATCCATGTATGAATTATCTATGAATTATGATAAGGCATTGTTGATAAGAATTGTAGATCATGGAAAGTTCGTTTTAATTGTAAGTTGAGAATTTTGCTTGAAGACAAGCAAAAGCTTAAGTGTGGGGGTATTTGATAAACCGTAATTGTAACATATTTTAACCCACATTTAATATGCTTTTCGATGATTTATTCCTTGATTTTTATAAAAAGGTGCTTGTAATCCTTTCTTTTCATGTCTTATACCCAGGAAAGCACCTGAGGATGAAAAGAACACAAATCGAGCCCAAAATAGAGTAAATGGGCCTTAATACGAAATTGACACGGCCTGGCCCAAAGTCCACAGGTCGTGCCTCGACAATTACCTAGAGCACGGCCTCAACTCTGCCTCACACGACCGTGCCCCAAATTAGAAGTCCGAACACGGTTTGAACTCGATCCACACGGGCGTGTGCCATGGCCGTGCCTCAGTCGCTGGAAACAATCGCATTCCAAGAGCCTATATATATCCCCTAAGTGCCACCTTTGAAAGGGCGTCAAAGCTAGGCCAAGGAGCCGAGCCGAGAAGGTCAGAGTTAGGGAATAACGCGAGGATAGCCAGTTGATCCATCCCAAGAAGCCGGAGTTATACTCAAGACAGCAAAATTCTTCTTCAATTCCTTCAGGGGGTTTTAGGGATTTCTTAAGTTCTGTTTTATCTTTTCTCTTGCGATGTTTTCTTTATTCATTATGAACTAAACCCCTCAGATACCTAAAGGGGATGAAACCTAGACGAATCTTGTTATTTGATTTTTTTAGTTATATGATGAATTACTTAGTTTGTTCTTAATTATGTTGCTTAATCCAAATCTAATGTGCTTAGGTGGAGGAGGAATAGACCCTGCCTAAGAGTAGATCTAACATAATTAAGCGGAGTTGATCGAACGCCTAGAGATAGGGTTATGAGATTTTGCCGGATTAAGGTGAAACCTAATATGAGAGTCCATTGATCGATTTACTGCTATCCTAGGGGGTTATTATAAGAGAACGAGAGTTCCACTAATTAACCTAGGGTTAGACGTTATTCGCCTCGAGAGAGAGTTTAATATAGGTTAGGGAGTCCTATAGATCAAGCTAAGTAAAGAAATCGTATAATTCAGGGTTAGATAACAAGTGAAGTCTAGGTGGATTCTTCCTGAGTGTATCGTCGTGATCAATTGATTTTTCTTCAAGTTATTTTCCAAATTGTCCTTTTTGTCTTTGTGTTCTTAGTTTAGTTCTTGTCAATTTAGTTTAAAGCAATCTTCACTCTAATTTTAAGGCTAAATAATAAAAAAAGAAAGTTAGTATTAATACTTTTAGTTCCTTTGGGTTTGATAATCCGGTCTTGCCTAAGCTATACTACTGTTCGATAGATACACTTGCCTTTAATCGTTGTCAGAGTTAGTCCCCAGGTTCGATCATTCTTTTATAAATTTTTAAAGCTCTGATTTCAGCGATCAACAAGTAAGGCTTGAACTTGGGACCTCACACACACACCCAGAACAATAACCACTAAAGCAGATAGACATTGTATGTCACATATATACAAAATCAAAAATTAAAATTTTGGGGCGTTACATAGAAATTTTCTTTTCACCCTAGTGACCCCTTCCTCTTCCTCTCCTTTTTTCTCTTCAATTTTTCGTTTCTTTTCCCTTGTGCGCCGCCGCCCAAACCACTAAGATCCACCATCCCTTTTTTCTTACTTTTGCATCAAGTTCTTGCATCATTCTCCTCTTCTTCTTGTTACCATTTTTCCATTTTTTTTAGCCTTAAACTTGAAATCTTTAAGCCCCAATAACGATTTCCATTGTTGCCCATGAAGCTCCATTGTCACCCCTTCCTTCTAGCTAGTGTAAGTGACACTTTTCTTTGATTTTCTTGGTGAATATACTAAGAAAATACCTAAACTTCTAGATATTTTGGGGGTTATTTTTAATGATTTTATAAGAAAATTTTTAGCCTTCAAAATTGATTTTAATTGGCTTTCAAAGCAACTCTGATTTGCCATTTTTTGTGGTGGTGTGCTGTGCCTAGAGGCATGAAAAAGGATGCTATTTTCTTTAATTTTTACCATCTATTTCAAGAAAAACCTTGGTCTCATAAAATCTTCCTAATCAGCCTCTAATCTTGTGTGACTTAGGAAAATTCAATCTTGATCATTCGACAACTTGGATCTGACAATTCTGGAAGAGTAAGGGTGGTTGGATGTGGGTTAATGCGTAGTTTCAACTTAATTATTGGGGAAATTATTAATTGATTGGATTAAGGTTTTTAGTAATTGAATATATATGGGGTTTTTCAGTATTTAATTGTGTTAGGTGTCGAATCAAACGCCCTGAACCAACAGTGAAGCCTTTGGACGTTTGAGCATAAGTTTCCTGTTGAACCAGTCCGGGTAACTTAGTCGCTTTGGATTAGGAATTTTTTTGGAAATGTCAATTCTATTAAATTCTTATGGATATGTTCTAAGTTTTTTTTTACAACGACCTACCTCAATAAATTCATATTTATTTTATTTTAGGTTCGATTTAAGGTTTTAAAGAGAAATCGTGTGCTTCGCATGTAGTGTTGTAGTAGTGCGAAAATAAGGTGTGGGTCCTAACTTGTTAACTTGAATGTTTTAATAATATTTTAAATGATATAAATATGGATTTCTGGTTAGGCTTAGTTAAATGACTAAGTGAATGTTTTAAAGTGGCTAAATCAAGTACGTTACTAGCCTTAACTAAATGGCATGTTTGCAAAGTTACATAGTTGATTGATTGGAACTAATATGAATGGTTTGTTAATGTAATGTATGATTGGTTGTATGTATAGCATGCATTAATTTGGAAATAAATATTGAATGCCTGAAATCTTGTTAGGTAAAATGCCATGAAAAGTATTGAATGAAAAACTATTGTATATGCATGGTGACTATTTTCCTAAAGTGTTAACGAATGATTGATAAGTAAATGTTATAATGAGGGCATATATATTATGCTACTAAATGAAAACGTATGAAATGTGCATTTGATTGAAATTAGTATGACATATAGCATGTGAATGGGGTGGGATATTGTGGTTGACAGAGGAGTTCTGTTGAGTAACAATGGCTTATTAAGTCCGCATATATGTTGTTAGTGCACTGCACAATGAGTAATGAGGAAAATGACGATTATATCACATTTTATGTTACATAGCAGTATTTCTATGTAACGTTATATGGTGGTTTAACAACATTGAGCTTTGCTCGCAATGTTTGGAGTTTGGTAGATGAGTTTTAGGGAACTCGTGGTGTGTAGCGAATGGTATGGGTAGGATTTAATTATGAATTATGATGTGTCCATGAAATTTATGACTGATTTTACTTATGATATGTAAGTGTTGCAGATGTAATACTGGTGAATGATATTAACATGTATGATTGAATGGTCTAATTGATTTGACTCAAACTAAGCTAGTTACCTCACCCCATAGTTTCAACCTTCTCAAGTAACAAACGTGACTAGGATTGGATATGACATACGAACATACAACGAGCTTCGGACATTTTTTAATTTTTTTTTGGGTTTTAGTTAAATTTATTCGATTTTTGGACTGTAAAGCTATTTGAACTATAATTGGGTTTTTTTTCCTGCTTGGGATTTTCATGCATGCATACTTGAAATATAGATTTGGTTTTTATAGGATTTTTTGAAATTGGAAAAAGCCTGTGATGTTTTAGATGCTCCAAAAAATGGGCCAATTTAGTAGAATGCCTACAGAAGATCCACACCTTCACTTTCGACTATTCATGGAGGTGAGTGATTCCTTCAAGATAGCCAGTGTAACCAAAGACATATTGAGATTGAAGTTGTTTTCGTACTTGTTGCGAGATAGAGCATGTGCATGTCTTAATTTGTTGCCACCCAATTCAATTTCTACTTGGAAAGAATTAGTTGAACTCTTTCTGGTAGAGTATTTCCCACCTACCAAAAATGTTAAGTTGCTAAATGAGATCACCATATTTCAGCAAATGGATGACGAATCTCTATATGAGGCATGAGAAAGATTCAAAGAGTTATTATGTAAATGTCCCCACAACAAGATTTCGCATTGCATTCAACTAGAGACGTTTTATAATGGTCTCAATTCACACACAAGGTTGGTGGTAGATGTTTCTGCGAATGGTTCTCTCTTGTTGAAGTCTTAAAATGAGGCTTACAAAATTATCGAGAGAATAGCTAGTAACAACTACCAGTGGCCAACAAGTCAAGTAGCTTCAGGAAGATGAGTAGCTGGAGTGCATGAACTAGATGCCCTCATTTCACTCTCAGCTTATGTATCTTTTATCTCTTCTATGTTGAAACAGTTTACTACTAACGGTTTAAATCATGTTGCAGCCCAACCACCGAGTCACTGTAACGTTATTTCCTATGTATAATGTGGGGACGATCATTCTTTCGAGAATTGTCCATCAAATCATTAGTTAGTCTATTATGTAGGGAATCAACAGCAAAATAGAAGTGGACAAAGACCACAGTCCAACTTATATAATCCTTCATGGCAGAACAAAAACGAGGTAACCACATCACTTGTTCCAATTAATGAAAATTTTCCAGATGAGCATATCTTTCAGGTAAATCAAATCCATGAAACTCCTTGGTTTTCTGATTTTGCAAAATATTTAGCATGTGGAATAATGCCTCCAGAAATGACATACCAACGAAGGAAGAAATTCCTTCACGATAGTCGGTACTATTTCTGGGGGAAGTCGTTTTTGTTTAAACAATGTGCAGATAATATAATCAGGAAGTGCATAGTTGGAAGTGAGATTGATGAGATCTTATACCATTGTCATTCATCTCCGAGTGGGGGACACTTTGGTAGTTCCTGTACTGCAACTAAGATCTTACAAGCTGGATTATTCTAGCCAATAGTGTTTAAGGATGCACACGCATATGTAAAGAATTGTGATCGATGCTAGAGGACTGGGAACATCTCAAGAAGAAACGAGATACCCTTGAAAAACATACTAGAGGTAGAATTATTTGACGTTCGAGGCATTAATTTTCTAGGTGTGTTTCCTTCTTATGGTAACATGTACATCTTAGTGGCTGTCAATTATGCATCCAAGTGGGTGGAAGCTAAGGCATACCCAACAAATGATGCTAAGGTAGTCATGTGATTCCTGCATAAGTATGTGTTTACACGGTTTGGGACTCCGATAGCTATAATTAGCGATGAAAGATCTCACTTTGTAAACAATTGGCTTAAGTGGTTGCTTGAAAAATATGATATGATACACAAAATTTCCATTGCCTATCATGCACAGTCAAATGAGCAAGTTGAACAGGTAAACCGTGAGATCAAAGGAATCCTTGAGAAGGTGGTTCGACCTAACTGAAGAGATTCGTCCAAGAGGCTTGATGATGATTTATGGGATTATCGAATAGCTTTTAAGACACCATTAAGAATTACTCCTTATTGGTTAGTCTTTGGAACGACATTCCATATTTCGCTTGAGTTGGAAAATAAAGTTTTCTGCACTTTGAAACAATTAAATTTGGACCTAAAGCAAGCCAATGAGAGAAGAACTACAACTTGGTAAGTTGAAGGAGTTAAGGTTGTTTTTGTACGATAATGCCAGGATGTTGATAAACCGTAATATGTTCATATTTTAATCCCACATTTAGCATACTTTTGGATGATTTATCCCCTGACTTGTGGAATTTGATGCTTCTAATCCTTTGATTTCATGTTTTATACCTAGGAGAGCATCAGAGGATGAAAAGAATGAGAAACGGGCCAAAAATGGAGAAAATGGGCCAAAGTAAGAAGTCCACACAGCCTGGAGATAACCACACGGCCGTGCCTCTTTAGCAGACCCGGACACGGCCTGGGCTCGATTTACACAGTCGTGCCACACCGGTGTGTCCATGCCGAGACTCATTTTAATTCTATTCAGATTAGGTTACTTAGAGGCAAAGAAAGACATTCCGAAAGCCTATATAAACACCCTAGAGGGTAACCTAAAGAGGGAGGCCAAGGAGCGAAGCAAGAGAGGGCCGAATTGTGGGATTTACTCAAAGACAGCCAGTTGATCCATCCCAAGTAGCTGGAATCATATTCAAGACGGAAAATCTTCCCTTCAATTTCCTTTAGGGGGTTTTAGGGTTTTTCTTATGTTTTGTTTTATACTTTCTTCTGAGATGTATTCTTTTATAAATATGAACTAAACCCCTCAAATATCTGAGGGGGATGAAACCTAAGACGGATCTTGTTATTGTTTTCTGAACTATATGATAAATACTTGATTTGTTCTTAATTATGTGTT
This sequence comes from Gossypium australe, assembly GCA_005393395.2. Lineage (NCBI taxonomy): Eukaryota > Viridiplantae > Streptophyta > Magnoliopsida > Malvales > Malvaceae > Gossypium > Gossypium australe. The sequence continues at coordinate 2,812,314 of SMMG02000027.1, forward strand.
CTTAGTTCTTGCTTTGATATTTTAGGATATTGATTCAGGTACTGATGTGATTATGTAGTGGAGCAAAAGTCCCTGTTTAAGAGTAGATCTAGCATAATTAAGCGGAGTTGATCGCACTCCTAGAGATAGGACGACGAAAATCTACCGGATTAGGGTCAAACCTAATATGGGAGTCCATAGATCGAGTTAATACAACACTAGGGGTTTTAATTAGAAAGAGATTTCAATTAATCAACCTAGAGTTAGACGTTAGTAGCCTCGAGAGAGGTATTAATATAAATTAGGGAATCCTATGGATCAAGTCAAGTGAATAAATCTTCTGGTTCAGAGTTAGATAAAAAGTGAAGTCTAGGTGGATTCTTCCTCGGGTATTGTCTTAATCAATTGGTTTTCCCACAAGTATTTCCCCAATTTATTCTGTGTCTTAGCATCTTTAGCTTAGTAATTAGTTAGTTTTAGATTAAACAACAATTCCCTTAATTTTTAGGCTAAATAATAGAAAGATAGTAATTACTAGTACTCTTGGTCCTTGAGGATACGATATTTCCGGTCTTGCCATAGCTATACTACCAAACGATAGGTGCACTTGCCTTATTTGTTGTCATAGTTAGTTTGGACACGATCAAGTTTTTGGAGTTGTTGCCGGGGACTAAGATATTAGGAACACTTGATTTTTATTACTTTAGCCATTATTTTTATTTATTTGCAATTTATTTATTTTTATTTCTCTAATTTTTCTTTTCTTCTCCTCGCTTCTGATAGGTTTTTCTAGTTTATGACTAGAAGGAACCCTTTAGGACCCTTGATTTTTGACAGTGATATAGAAGGTACCGTTCGTAGAAACATAAGAGAAATAAGGCGAATCTTACAATACATAGAAGAAGAGCAAGAGGATGATATCAATACTACCGAAGAGATGGCTAATAACAATCCGCTACCTCCTGTGGTTGCCGCAAACCCGGTGAATCAAAATCTTGCTCCTCGAACTATGTATGATTATGCTAAACCTAATTTAACAGGAACTGAGTCAAGTATTGCTAGACCTGCTATTGCTGCAAATAATTTTGAACTGAAACCAAACACAATTCAGATGATACAGTAATTTGTTCAAATTGATGGTTTGCCAGATGAAGATCCAAATAATCACTTGCCAAATTTCTTAGAATTTTGTGATACTTTCAAAATAAATGATGTTTCTGATGATGCCATTCGTCTTCAGTTGTTTCCCTTTTCATTGAGAAACAAAGCCAAACAATGGCTGAACTCGTTACCACGAGGATCAATCACTACATGGGAATAGATGACCAAAAAATTTTTGTTAAAATATTTTTCGCCGGTTAAAACGGCTAAGTTGAGGAATGATATCTCTTCTTTTGTACAGATGGATTTAGAGACACTTTACGATGCATGAGAGAGATACAAGGATCTATTGAGAAGGTGCCCACACCATGGGTTACCCTTGTGGCTACAAGTCCAAACCTTTTACAACGGTGTGAACCCCTCAACTAGGCAGTTGATTGATTTAGCCGCTGGCGGAACCCTAAATAACAAAACATTTGAGGCTGCCTACGAATTCATTGAAGAGATGTCACTGAATAACTATTAGTGGCAAGTCACGAGGACTAGGCCAACAAAAGCCGCCAATGTTTTCAACCTCGACGCAGTGACCATGCTATCAAACCAGGTAGAACTGTTAAGTAAGAAAATTGATGGTTTATGTGGTTCTTAGCAGGTACATCCAGTTATGTAGTGCGATACGAATGGATGAGGGATGAACAACACAGAATATCCGCCTTACAACCCGAACACTGAAAACAAGCAAGCTCACTATATGGGTAACAATTTTAGACCTGAAAATAACCCGTATAACAATACTTATAATCCAGGTTGGAGGAACCATCCCAATTTCTCATGGGGTGGTCAAGGAAACCAAAGACAACAACCCCCTCCAGGCTTTCAACAACAACCCTACCCCCAGGAAAAGAAGCCGAACCTTGAGGAAATGCTGACAAAATTCATAGCGGTGTCAAAGACCCGTTTCCAAAACATCGATTCAAGGGATCGAGAACCAATTAGGGCAACTTGCTAAGTAGTTCTCTGAACAATCACAAGGAAGCCTACCAAGCAACACTAAGACTAACCCGAAGGAACAACTTCAAGCAATAACGGCTCATGATAGTGAAGGGTTAGATGAACCAAAATTGAGGCAAGAGAATGTGGTAGAGGAAGGCAAGGTTGAGGTAAGTCATGATAAGCGAAAGCCGGTAATTAAAGAGTATCAACCTCGTGTGCCATACCCCAATGCGATGAAGTACAACAACACAGATGAACAATTCGATAAATTTCTTAAACTTTTAAAGAAATTACATATTAACTTATCGTTTCTTGAAGCTCTTTCGCAGATGCCAGATTCAAGGAAATTTTTAAAAGAGCTTTTGACAAATAAACAGAAGTTAGATGAAGAATTGCATGTGGAACTAAACACAGTGTGCTCAGTAATTCTGCAAAATAAACTACCACAAAAATTAAAAGATCCAGGGAGTTTTACAATTCCATGCTTAATTGATAGTTTATCTGTTTATAATGCTTTAGCTGATTTAGGGGAAAGCATCAATGTTATGCCTTATAAAATGTTTAAACAGCTAGGTCTAGGGAAACCCAAACAAACTAGGATGAGCATTCAATTAGCTGATAAGACTATTAGAATTCCTAGGGGAATAATTGAAGATGTACTCGTGAAAATTGACAAATTCATATTCCCAGTAGACTTTGTCGTTTTAGACATGGATGAGGACAATAATATTCCTTTAATTTTAGGAAGACCCTTTTTAGCAACTGCTAGAACTAAAATTGATGTTGGTACAGGTGAACTCATACTTCGTGTAGGTGACGAGTGTAACGACCCAAATTTGGGCCTAGTAGAATTGGGCTTATTGGGCCTTGACCAGGGGAGCGTTTAAAATTTTTGGGAGCAAGAGAATGGCACTAATGCAAGTTGGACCTATTAGGTGAGTGATTTTGGAAGGTTGGGGGGCTTCTATGAAGTCCCGGGATCAAACTTGGGCTTTAGAAAAATTTTGGTTTTAGGTGAATAAAACCCTGGGAGTTAGTAAGTAGGCTTTAAGAATAAAATGTGGAGAAAAATGACACAAAAAGGAGTTGTGGTCTAGTGGCAAATGGCTCCACATAGGAGACAAGGGAATGACGCCATAGAGGAAGCAAGGGGTCCAAGGTTCAAGTCTTGGCGCTTGCATTTCATTTTGATTTATTTTTTAAGTGAACTTAGACGTTGGCCCATAGACTTATATTTAGTTGCGCATGATTTTAGACAGAAGAGGAGCTTGTGGCCTAGTGGCTAGCGGTGTGGATTAAGTTACAGGGGAGCCTGAGTTCGAATCCCATTGCAAGCAAAAAGGGATATTTATTTTGCTAAGTTGGGACGGGCAGAGTTTGTGTTGGATTTAAACTCTGCTAAAGGAGGGATCCCACATCGGGAAGCTAGCAAGAGGGAAGGTGAGAAGCTGGCTTTAAATAGAGCAATCTATGAGGAGAGTAGGCATACCTGGGTTGGTGTTTGGGTATAGGAGTGTTCGGAGAGCGGATCAACTCAAGATTCCTATCAGGTGTGTATTTCGCACTACTCTAGCTGTAGAGTGGCAAATGCCGAAATGTCGGTCACACGGTGATGGTAGTCACACGAGCGTGCGAGCGCACGTGTGGGAGCTTCGACGTGATAGTTGAGGCCCTTATGAGTGTTCTCATGAGTCTAGGCTGCCTTGGGCCAAGTGGGCCCAATGGGCCCATGGGCCCATATGAATAAATTGTATGATTGTGTAGTAGATAGTGAACTGGTCTAGGTGAATCTCATACCTGTGGCTAGATTTGGGCTAAATGGGCCACACGAGTGTGTAGGTCCATTTGGGCCGAGAATGGGCCATATGCCCATTCGCATCGTTATCTCTACTTAGAATACCTCGGTTTACAAAATTACTGGAATACCCTTGGTTTACAAAATTACCGAAATACCCCTAATTTGTGAAATTACTGAAAGACCCCTAATTTGTAAAATTACCGAAATACCCTCGATGGGTAAATTACCAAAATACCCCCAAAGGGGTAGAAAATTACCGTTGTACCCTTACATGAGGAAATGACTGTTATACCCTCGCTTGTGGTTAAATGTTGTGTATGTGATTTTAGATATACTGTTTATATTTGTAATACTTTGCATTCATAACATGTTGCATGGGTTGGGTTTGATAATTGGAGGAAGTGTAGTTCTGGTGGCTTTGCCACACATACCGTTTTAGTGGCTATGCCACATACCATTTTAGTGGCTCAGCCACATAATATTGTGATTAGCAGCTTGACTGGAATATTGGTGCGATTGGAGGGGTGGGTTGACTTGATCCCTACATGGTGCGATTGGTTGGTACGGGTGGTGTGATTGGTTGGATTGGGTTGGGCTGTATTTTATTGTTTGCATTATCATGATTATAGGGCTTAGGCCCAGATAGTGACTGTTATAGGGGATTACACACTGAGTTCTCGTAACTCACCCCCTCTTTCTTTTAACCTTGCAGGTAATCCCCAACGTTAGAGGATTTGGAGCTGCGGAGGACTCGGAGGTGGCCATACTATATAATGGTCGTAGAACTGATAGCAGGGGTGAGGGGTTTCAACTTCTCAAACCACCATGAATGTGCGAATGAGAGGCAAGTCTAGCTTAAGAATTTAAATGAGCGCTTCTCGGGAGGTGACCCGAGCACTAACCCCATTAATTTTCATATTTTTAATTCTTAGCATCTAACTACAAACTAACCACCCAGATTTCCATACCACACGGCCTTGCACATGGGCGTGGCCATGGCCGTGTGGATACCACAGACTTCCGTACCAGCGTGGTAGAGATAGTACGAACCAAGGACGAAAAAATCCCCAAGCCACAGGCCCCGACTAAACACCATGGTCGTGCGATACAACCGCAGTCGACACTGATTTATCAACATGGGCATGGCGACCTGCACACATGCATGGGAGAAACGAAAAAAGCACAACACGGCCGTGCGAGACAGCTATGTGATCCAACACGCCCATGGTACACGGGCGTAGGAAATTACCAGATCCCTATTTCTATATAAACCCCCTTTTTCTGCACACTTTCCCCACCAAACCCCTTTCCTCTCAACCCCAACCACCATAGTTTTTCTTCCTTTTTCACCATCCTTACCACTATCACTCAATGCCCAAAGGCAAGGCTAACACTACCATTCCCATGTCGAAGAAGCGAAAGGACCCTAGCACAGTCTCCCTATGTGAGACCGATTTACATGATTTCATGCCGACCGCTCCGTTGATCCGACAAGCCAAGGACATTTGAGTCCATTTAATTTTTCTTTTTCTTTTCTCTTCTCCTTTATTTTCCTTCCCTTTATCTTTCTTGTCTTTAATTTTTATTCTTACATTTTGTTTTCTTTGATTTAGGTTCTAAAGTCTGTTAGGGAATCACCACACCAAGCCCTTAGAAATCACACCCGCCTCGCGAACCATCTAACGATAAGGACTTTTCAATCCATTAATCTTTTCTTTTAATTTTATTTTACTTTTTACACTCTTTTTCTTTATCTTTCTTGTTTTTAAATATATAATTCATATATTTTGAAATATTCTTATTATTTTTTGGCTAATTCTTCACGAGTTACCCAATTTCTTCATCTAGCGCAGTGATTGTTGGTGGTCACCATACCACCACTAAAGACGCCTCATCCAACTTATCTTTCACCTCCGAATCAAATGTCTCCACAGCCAACTTAAGGAATCCATCCAAAATTTAGGAATTTTCACTTCTCCCTATCTCTTATGATATCATGCTATTAATCTCTACATATATATCTTTGTACATTGAGGGCAATGTACATCTTAAGTGTGGGGGTGAATTTTATTTTGAAAAGTTCCTAACTTTTTGCATTATTCTCAAATCCCTAAATTATGTCTTGTTCTTAAGTAATTTTCTCATGTTACTATTAGAATGAAATTTCCTTTGATTCATGATTTTTATTGATATGTTTTGGATTAAGTCATTGATAATTATGCTGTGATGATTTAAACTTTAGGAGACTAGAGAATCAAGCATGATGAGTCTATTTTCAGAATTAAAAATTTGTTAGGTTGTCTACCTGAATCTAATTATTACCTTGAAGTTTGAAATTTACAAGGTTGATATAAAAAAATCCATAATTTTTGTGAGATTTTGAGCCTTTTTAGAGCATACATTCTTTTCTTGCTCACTTTCTTGATTATGAGTGTGTCAAAATTGATTTGTTATTCTAGAACTTGCTTTGATTATACATGTCAAGCCCACATCATTGATTTGATATACAGAGATGACAAAGGCACTTAGGATTTAACCCACTTACTCCACTAAAAGCCTACCCTCACAATTAACCCCTAGTGAACCCCTTTGATCTTAACAAACCGTTTATTGACTCATCCACTAATATTAACCCAAAACCCATCTTGTAATTGTTATCACCATTTCTCTTGACTACCTTTATATCGAGATTTGATTTGATCTGTTGCCTAACTACATTCTCTATTTCAATTGTTAAAATCTATTTACTTGATTTGTTCTTAAAAAAAAGTTGGATATTGTATTCATCATTAGTATATTCATCATTTGTTTTATGTTCTATGAGTTTAAACAGTTAAATTCACATCTTCAGAAAAAGCTCGTGTCATTAATATAATTATTCATTATCGGTTCATTGTTTCTAATTAGGTAATTTGTCAATTCAATCTCGATTTTAACCCTATAATTCAGCCTTTATCAACACCTTTAACTCAAGCCCCGTTACAACCCCTAAAAGACCTTTTAATCTGTATATCATTTCATTCTATAGTGGTGGAGATTTGATTTTCATGCAAGCCTATAGGATTAACTTTTCATGTTCGACTTTTGAGTGCTTAATCTTGAATCTTAAACACTTTCAGTGATTTGAGCGAATCTTTAGTGAGGATGTCAACCCTTGCCAATTTTGAATTAAAGGTGATTATTTAGGTAAGGGGAAACACCTATGTTTTCATACTTTAAAAACTATGACTTTGATTGTTTGAATATTTAGAACCTTTTTGGTTAAATTATCAATGTATGAATTACCTTTGAATTATGATGAAACACTATTGATGAATATTATGAATTGAGAAAGTTCATTTTAATTGTGGGTTGAGAATTTTGCTTCAGGACAAGCAAATGCTTAAGTGTGGGGGTATTTGATAAACTGTAATATGTTCATATTTTAATCCGACATTTAGCATACTTTTGGATGATTTATCCCCTGACTTGTGGAATTTGATGCTCCTAATCCTTTGATTTCATGTTTTATACCTATGAGAGCATTGGAGGAGGAAAAGAACAAGAAACGGGCCAAAAACGGAGAAAATGGGCCAAAGTAAGAAGTCCACATGGCCTGGAGATAACCACACGGCTATGCCTCTTTAGCAGACCCGAACACGACTTGGGTTCGATTTACATGGCCGTGCCACACGGGCGTGTCCCTGTCGAGACTCGTTTTAATTCCATTCAGATTAGGTTACTTAGAGGAAAAGAAAGACATTCCGAAAGCCTATATAAACTCCCTAGAGGGTAACCTAAAGAGGAAGGCTGAGGAGCGAAGCTAGAGAGGGCCAAATTGTGGGATTTACTCAAAGACAGCCAGTTGATCCATCTCAAGAAGCCGGAATTATACTCAAGACAAAAGATCTTCCCTTCAATTTCCTTCAGGGGGTTTTAGGGTTTTTCTTATGTTTTGTTTTATACTTACTTCTGAGATGTATTCTTTTATAAATATGAACTAAACCCCTCAAATACCTGAGGGGGATGAAACCTAAGAAGAATCTTGTTATTTATACGATAAATACTTGATTTGTTCTTAATTATGTGTTCTTAATTCTTGCTTTGTTATTTCAGGATGTAGATTAAAGTACTGATGTGCTTATGCAGTGAAGCAAAAGTCCCTGTTTAAGAGTAGATCTAGCAAAGTTAAGCGGAGTTGATCGCACTCCTAGAGATAGGACGACGAAAATCTGCTGGATTAGGGTCAAACCTAATATGGGAGTCCATAGATCAAGTTAATGCAACACTAGGTGATACGGGCACGCCCGGGGCACCCACCGAATTTTCAAGTCGACGAAGCTCGATGCCAAATTTTAATTTTTATTGCTTTAAATAAATCGAGTCTTTGAATTTGTTGAAAAATTAAATTGCTGAATTTTAATTAAATGAATTAAACATCTTAATTCGTTTAATTGATTTTCTATAGCAAATTAATTTGTCAAAATATTTTATTGTGCCTAAATTAATTTTGGTTTTCTTAGATTAATTTAATTTGTCCATTTAGTTACATGTTTTAATTAGTTTTAATGCAAGAGTTAAAGGTACAGCAAAATTTTAAGTTTCCAACCAAATTAATTTGATTGTGGCTGTTGCATTTAAAAGTATTTGTGGCTACCAAAATTATTGTAATCCAAGCTGATTAATTGTGGTTTTAATGTGCAGCAATTTTCGTCAATTAAAGAAGCAAGCATGCCACGATTGATGCAAGTAGATTGAAGAATGAAGAATATTTAAAACGAGCATCTTGGACAAGCATGGGACGACACCAAGTGGAAGGACATTGACTTGAATAAATAATAACACCATGGAAAGTACAATTGGATTCAAACAAAGGTGGACGGCAAGGTAGATTAAAAAAAATGAGGAAATAATTATTTATTCATTGGAAGCTTGATGCGTGGAACACCAAGAGAAGTTAATTTATTCTTCAAGGTTGGACGGCAGGGTTGTCTTTGAATAAACAAATGAAAATTTTAAAGGCAAAATGATGGGACAAATGGGAGCTATATACAAATGGAATGTGCATGTGTGTGGAAGCATGGAAGGCCTTGGTTTTTGGAATAAAATAAAACAAAGCTATGAGGGATTAAAATAATGTGACTACAAATGGGTGTTGGACGGCTTGGTGAAGTAATGTTGGGATAAATTAAAATAATAGGAATAATGGAGTCATTATTGGACAGCAAAGTTGGATCAAAAGTCATGAAGAATATTTCAAAGGAATTGGAGCATGAAATGCATGGAAGATAATGGTGGGACGACAATGCCATTTCTGTGATTAATTTTTCATATCTTGGACAGCAATTTGAAGACCAAAATTCTTGCTATTTATTTTTTTATTTGTAAGGCACATTTGCTATAAATATTTGGCCATTTTCATTTGTAGGACAGAATTTTTATGAATGAATTTTTTTTGAACCTTTGTTCATTGAGTGAGTTTATCTCCTCTTCGTTTTCGCACAAGTTTCGTTAGACTTATCAAGCTTTGCTTGTGGCGTCTTCGGCTTGTTTGAACTTATCACCAAATTTCGTTTGGTGTGGCGTTCATCAACCTATCTTCACCTATCCACCTTAACGATATAAGAAACGGGGTGACACTGTTATATAGTGTTGAATCTTTCTTGAAGTTAAGTTCGTATTTCCATTTCCATCATCGATTCCATTCATCCACCTTAAACAATATGGAACCCAGGGTGATACTCTTTAGTGTTGAATCGCTTCTTGTTTAAGTTCGTTTATCCATCTCCATCCAATTATCCTTTTATCAATTTTATATTTTATTTTATCAAAACCGAACCAAATCCTATTTTATTTATTTAAGCTTCCGCAAACTCATTTATATTTTCCGATTATCTTCCAAAGGCTTGATTCCTCCTCGTAGACGATTGGGCAACCCGCATACGTTTCGACTCACCCCGAGCCGGCCCGTATCATCTGGTATCAGAGCTACAAAACGAGGGGCACGACGACGACGATAGCCGGAAGTTAGTCCGTAAGTAAAAAAAAATTCAAAAAAAAGCTGTATTTTATTTTCATTGTATTTAGCATATATTGTATTTGAAGTTCAAAAAAAAAAGGAGAGATAAAACAAAAAGGTTCAAATAAAAAAAAAGATACAAAAAAAAAGTTCAAAAAAAAATCGAGGATAAAAAAAAATTCGAGTTAAAAAAAAAAGAGAAGTGTGAAGTTTGCAAGTTTTGTTTCATTACTTCTTTCCCGATCTTCAAATCACCCTTCTTCACCCCAACGCCACTATACCGAAATATTTTTTTCTTTCTTTTGTTTAGCCTACCCTATACCCGACATCAATTCGTTGTAAACCCGTTTTGGAACCGACCGTCAAGCGGCAATAAGTCTTTTTGAAACAAAGTACGAATTTGTGAGACGAGATTGAGTGGTAAAAGGCACGAGTGATTCAAAAAAAAAAAAAACTCTTATACGAGTTAAAACACGAGTGTGAGCGAAATTTTTTTTGAGAGACTTGTGAGATTTTGTAGTAAGGTATTTTAATTTTTATCGTTTTATTTCCCTTTGTTATAATAGTTTCTTTTTCAGCAATAAATATGTCTCAAGAAGAGTTCTCATCCAATGATTACCAATACTTGTTGAACGGAGTGCGAAGAGCCATAAACAAGTTGGAAAAGCACTTGGATCGGATCGAGGAACGAGACCAACGAGATCGACTTTCTTCAAGTCGAAAAATGGAGTCAACTTCACAGCAATGTACATCCCGAAACTATTCGCGAAGAGACTCTTGTCAAGATTCATATTCCTCAAGGTTTTCTAGACGGAGAGAAGAAAGATACGAGTTCGAATCTTTTCAAGGCGACGAACGAGTACGAACAAGTTATTCCTCGTCTAAGTCTCTATTGGAGAAACGTTCCCGAAGAACTTATCGAGATATCTTTGAGAACGCTATCCCTTCTCTTGAACAAAATTTTAATTATTTTGATTCTTTGGTATCCTCTTCTTGTCATAATGAAAGGAAGAGAGAAAAAGAACTAAAAAGAAAAGAAAGGCAAGAGAAGATCATGAGAGAAAACAAGCGAATATGGAAGAAACTTGAGAAAATAAAGAGAGAGAACTTGGAAAAAGAGTTCGAGAGAAAAGAAAATAAAAATGAGAAACAAGAAAAAGAAAAAGAACAAAACAAACGAGAAAAAGAGAGTGTTGAATCAATTAACCCGCTTGGAGTTTGTACTTGTTCTATTTTTTCTTTTCAGGTTCCCGAGAAGCCAAATGATGAATACCCACTCCAATACCTCCCAGAAGAATGACGTTTTCATTTGATTAAAAAAGGTAAGGAAGGTAAGCGTTTTGAAGCAACAAATTCTTTGTATAAAGACGATTTTTCTTCTAACCCCAATTTGTTTGATTGTAGATATTACGAGATTAATTTATTTTCCAAAATGAAATCCTTGAGCTTTTGTAAATACATTTTGAAATATGTTAAAAGTTTTGATCGTTTCATCTTGAACGTACATAATTCTTATTGGTCTAACGTGATTGATTTTTCGGGACCTAAGTCCCATAAATCGGGCATATGTTTCGATTTGTTTTGTGGAAAACTCAAGTATCATCCGGTAAGTTTGAAAGATTTCTATATTCTTGATACTTGGTTTTTGAATAAGGTAACGAATTTTGTCAACCTTGTTTTCAATTTTTATTCGTTCCTTGAGCAAATTTTGTATTTGTATATGCAATTCGTGTACATAGAGTTCCCATTTTGTTTGAAAAATATTGATTCACGAATAAAGCATCGACTACATTACATGCCCGAGGAGAGAAGGTTCGTCTTGATCAAGCAGGGTAAATTCGACCTTCGAGTTTCAACTTGTGAAGACAAGCAAGGTAAGAACGGTCTTTGTCTTTCTGCGCCCAAAGGTAAGTCTTCTGAAAAGGTTGATATAATTTTGCTCTCTTCGGATGAAGACATGCATTATTTTGATGAACTGGCTTTTGCAAAGCAATTTGATCATAATATGCTTAACCACTCCAATTTTTGTCTTTATGATCTATTTGTTTTAAAAGAAGACAAAAAGAATTTTGTGTTTGATAATTTTTATTCATGTGCGAGTACAAAGCAAGGTTTGAATGTTCAATTTCAGGTGCCATATGCTTTTTCTTCATTACTTCTTTTTGACGACTATATCTATCATTTGATGTATTATTCACATGTTTATTTTGACTTGCGGAATCCAATTAGATCGTATACATGCTTTAAACCTTATCCGCTTTTGTTCCAAAATTTTGACAAGGCTTTGACCCTTCTGTATGATAAAATTCTTATGCCTGTTCGCATGCGATTTATTTGCTTGGTGTTATTTTTATTCAGGTTGCAAGTATGTTTAAAACACTGCTTGCTAATTCTTGAATTTTCTATTCAGGTATTGCTATTATCATCTTTCCCGTTTGATCGAGGAAAGACGAACGATGAGTATTGTTCGAGAAAACCAACGGGTCGATTCGAGGACGAATCGTCTTGAAGAGGGAGGGGATGATAATGGCACCCACCAAATTTTCAAGTCGACGAAGCTCGACGCCAAATTTTAATTTTTATTGCTTTAAATAAATCGAGTCTTTGAATTTGTTGAAAAATTAAATTGCTGAATTTTAATTAAATGAATTAAACATCTTAATTTGTTTAATTGATTTTCTATAGCAAATTAATTTGTCAAAATATTTTATTGTGCCTAAATTAATTTTGGTTTTCTTAGATTAATTTAATTTGTCCATTTAGTTACATGTTTTAATTAGTTTTAATGCAAGAGTTAAAGGTACAGCAAAATTTTAAGTTTCCAACCAAATTAATTTGATTGTGGCTGTTGCATTTAAAAGTATTTGTGGCTACCAAAATTATTGTAATCCAAGCTGATTAATTGTGGTTTTAATGTGCAGCAATTTTCGGCAATTAAAGAAGCAAGCATGCCACGTTTGATGCAAGTAGATTGAAGAATGAAGAATATTTAAAACGAGCATCTTGGACAAGCATGGGACGACACCAAGTGGAAGGACATTGACTTGAATAAATAATAACACCATGGAAAGTACAATTGGATTCAAACAAAGGTGGACGGTAAGGTAGATTAAAAAAAATGAGGAAATAATTATTTATTCATTGGAAGCTTGATGCGTGGAACACCAAGGGAAGTTAATTTATTCTTCAAGGTTGGACGGCATGGTTGTCTTTGAATAAACAAATGAAAATTTTAAAGGCAAAATGATGGGACAAATGGGAGCTATATACAAATGGAATGTGCATGTGTGTGGAAGCATGGAAGGCCTTGGTTTTTGGAATAAAATAAAACAAAGCCATGAGGGATTAAAATAATGTGACTACAAATGGGTGTTGGACGGCTTGGTGAAGGAATGTTGGGATAAATTAAAATAATAGGAATAATGGAGTCATTATTGGACGGCAAAGTTGGAGCAAAAGTCATGAAGAATATTTCAAAGGAATTGGAGCATGAAATGCATGGAAGATAATGGTGGGACGACAATGCCATTTCTGTGATTAATTTTTCATATCTTGGACAACAATTTGAAGACCAAAATTCTTGCTATTTATTTTTTATTTGTAAGGCACATTGGCTATAAATATTTGGCCATTTTCATTTGTAGGACAGAATTTTTATGAATGAATTTTTTTTGAACCTTTGTTCATTGAGTGAGTTTATCTCCTCTTCGTTTTCGCACAAGTTTCGTTAGACTTATCAAGCTTTGCTTGTGGCGTCTTCGGCTTGTTTGAACTTATCACCAAATTTCATTTGGTGTGGCGTTCATCAACCTATCTCCACCTATCCACCTTAACGATATAAGAAACGGGGTGACACTGTTATATAGTGTTGAATCTTTCTTGAAGTTAAGTTCGTATTTCCATTTCCATCAACGATTCCATTCATCCACCTTAAACAATATAGAACCCGGGGTGACACTCTTTAGTGTTGAATCGCTTCTCGTTTAAGTTCGTTTATCCATCTCCATCCAATTATCCTTTTATCAATTTTATATTTTATTTTATCAAAACCGAACCAAATCCTATTTTATTTATTTAAGCTTCCGCAAACTCATTTATATTTTCCGATCATCTTCCAAAGGCTTGATTCCTCCTCGTAGACGATTGGGCAACCCGCATACGTTTCGACTCACCCCGAGCTGGCCCGTATCATCTGGTATCAGAGCTACAAAACGAGGGGCACGACGACGACGATAGCCGGAAGTTAGTCCGTAAGTAAAAAAAAAATTCAAAAAAATAAAGCTGTATTTTATTTTCATTGTATTTAGCATATATTGTATTTGAAGTTCAAAAAAAAAAGAGAGATAAAACAAAAAGGTTCAAATAAAAAAAAAGATACAAAAAAAAAGTTCAAAAAAAATCGAAGTTAAAAAAAATTCGAGTTAAAAAAAAAATAGAGAAGTGTGAAGTTTGCAAGTTTTGTTTCATTACTTCTTTCCCGATCTTCAAATCACCCTTCTTCACCCCAACGCCACTATACCGAAATATTTTTTTCTTTCTTTTGTTTAGCCTACCCTATACCCGACATCAATTCGTTGTAAACCCGTTTTGGAACCGACCGTCAAGCCGCAATAAGTCTTTTTGAAACAAAGTACGAATTTGTGAGACGAGATTGAGTGGTAAAAGGCACGAGTGATTCAAAAAAAAACTCTTATACGAGTTAAAACACGAGTGTGAGCGAAATTTTTTTTGAGAGACTTGTGAGATTTTGTAGTAAGGTATTTTAATTTTTGTCGGTTTATTTCCCTTTGTTATAATAGTTTCTTTTTCAGCAATAAATATGTCTCAAGAAGAGTTCTCATCCAATGATTACCAATACTTGTTGAACGGAGTGCGAAGAGCCATAAACAAGTTGGAAAAGCACTTGGATCGGATCGAGGAACGAGACCAACGAGATCGACTTTCTTCAAGTCAGAAAATGGAGTCAACTTCATAGCAATGTACATCCCGAAACTATTCGCGAAGAGACTCTTGTCAAGATTCATATTCCTCAAGGTTTTCTAGACGGAGAGAAGAAAGATACGAGTTCGAATCCTTTCAAGGCGACGAACGAGTACGAACACGTTATTCCTCGTCTAAGTCTCTATTGGAGAAACGTTCCCGAAGAACTTATCGAGATATCTTTGAGAACGCTATCCCTTCTCTTGAACAAAATTTTAATCATTTTGATTCTTTGGCATCCTCTTCTTGTCATAATGAAAGGAAGAGAGAAAAAGAACTAAAAAGAAAAGAAAGGCAAGAGAAGATCATGAGAGAAAACGAGCGAACATGGAACAAACTTGAGAAAATAAAGAGAGAGAACTTGGAAAAGAGTTCGAGAGAAAAGAAAATAAAAATGAGAAACAAGAAAAAGAAAAAGAACAAAACAAACGAGAAAAAGAGAGTGTTGAATCATGTAATATCCCGGGTTAGGGGCTATTTTATTGTTGCATGATACTGCATGTGTTGGTGTGCTGTGTTGCTGTTTGTGTAGTGTCGGGGCTTAATTGTAGGCTAGGAGTGTGCCTGAGTAGGTAGGAAAATTTTAGTTTTTAGGCTTTATAGGAGGGGAGCTGATGGAGCTGAGGGATATGTATTTTATTTGTTGTTTTATTGCACAAAAGAAGAGCTGGCAAGATGGCAAGGCAAGTGTTACTTGGGGAGCTAGGTGTGGCGTCAACTGCATGGGGTAGAGGTCTAGTGTTCGAGCTGCAAAGACCTCACTTTTTGGCTCATTTTGGACGGCATAGGAGGGAAGAGTTGGATGTAGTTCAAATTCCTCCTTGGACTTGGTCAAAAGGTGGCTTGGATGGTGGAGAGCAAATAGTGGAGTAAGACTTGGTAAACTCATTTGAAATGAGTGGTTGGGAGCTTGTGTGGGGATGTGGCCGAATATTGAGGAGGGTTGTGGGGTGTTGGCCGAAACTTGGATGCTTGGGGGAGAGGTTGGCCGGTTGGTAAGTGGTAATTGGGATAGCCGAATCTCCTTTTGGGCATTTTTTTTGTGCATATTCGGCCATTAGGAGTCAAACCACATTTCTTTCTTTTTGACAAACCAAAGCCGAATTTTCAAAGAGCTTCTTCACATTTTCTTTTCTCAAACCGAAAGTGGTATTCTCTCATTCCACATTTTCCTCCTTTTGTTGAACATAGGGGTTGCCGAAATTGCTTTGGTCTTTGGTGTTCATTTGGTAGCCGAAATATTATTCCTTCAATACCATCTCCTCTTCTCAAACTTTCTGCTTCTTTCTGAAACCTTGTAAGCCGAAACTTCATTCCAAAACACCTTCTTCATTTTCTCTTTTGGCAAACCGAAACTCCACCTTCCTATACATTTTCTCTTCTTCTTCTTTTCTTCCCATTCTTGTTGTTGGCCGAATATTAACCCCATTCCTTCGCACTCCTTTTTCTTTCTTTCTCTTTGACCGAATTTTGGTTGTTGAGTAAACCACTTGGCCGAATCTTTTGTTCTTCTTTTGGTGCAAGCCTTGGCCGAATATTGTTGGTGTTGGGGTCTGTGGATATTGAAAGTAACCAAGAGGAGTTTCTACTCTATTAACCGATTGGTAAGCAGTGGTTGTGGTAAGCGATTGGTATTAGCATTAAGCGTTCAATCTTTTGGTTTCGATTAAGTCAAGATTATTAAGGTTTAATTGTTCTCTTTTGAAGGTGTAGCCGATTGTTGGAAGGAGAACCATTGTGGTTCGGGTTTGATAAGAAATCAAACCAATAGCAAGGTGAGGGATCAACATTAACCCTTTGGTTATTTAGTCTTTGGCCGAATGGTCTTAGTGCCTAACTCCTATTTGGCCGATTGTAGGAGCCAGTAATCAAGGAGCCTTAGATCGTTTCGTTAGGATCTTTAGACTCGTATTTACCAGGTGTGTAAACTAACACACTATACTTAGTAATATTGTTATTAAACCTGTTTGCCTATTAAAATCATGACAGTATGATGGATTATTGGATACCCAAGTGGGGTATATGTGCGGATCCGGGTAAGTCTGTAGCATTACGAGTTCTATTGATGATATGCTCAATATTATGATCTATGCTATGTATGCTATGAGATGTAATGCTAGACATGTTGGCATGATATGCATGACTTGTAGGATATGCATGATCACATGAGTATGGTATGTTGATGGGAGATATGAGTGGAGGGAGAATGATGATATCCGTGTCTTTGGGACACTGTGTCTTTGGGACACCAGAGGTTTGGCACCTCCAGTGGTTTGGTACCACAGTGATATATTGTGTCTTTGGGACACCAGAGGTTTGGCACCTCAGCGTCTCGTCCCAGTGGCTTAGTACCACGGTGGGTTGGCCCCACAGTTGATTATACGGGATTGACGCCAGTGATTTGGTATCACACGATGGGTTGGCCCCATCATCGGATTTGTGACTGCGGTCACCAGTGGTTTGGTACCACATTTGTGTCTTTGGGACACCAGAGGTTTGGCACCTCATTGCGACTCGTCCCTGTGGTTTGACACCACCGTGGGTTGGCCCCACTTGAGATATGGGATCGTCTGCTAGTGATTTGGTATCACGCGATAGGTTGGCCCCATCATCGGATTATTCGTGACTTTGGGTCACCAGTGGTTTGGCACCACACTTATGGATATCGTGACTTTGGGTCACCAGTGGTTTGGCACCACCAGTGGTTTGGTACCACACGGGGTAGAAAAGGCGATACGGATGGTTAGGATCGGGTTGCATTAATTATGTTGCTATGTATGATGTGTGTTAGCACGTTGTTTTACCGGGAGCGGGATTTGCGCACTGGGTCATTCGACTCACCCTCTCCTTTGACATTTCAGGTGACACTTAGACGCGGACATGGAGCCGGGATGGACTCGGGGTGCTCATGCCATGCTTAATAAAGATTTGCTCCGATTTTATGATTTGGGTACTTTAACTTATTTACTATTATTTGGGATTATTTTGGATTGTAAAGGCCTTTAAATTATGTTTTATGATGTTTATGTTTTAAATCGATTTTAATATGCCTTAACAAAATAATATAGTTGAAATTTTACTAAAATTTGGAAAGACAATGATTTCAAAACTATAACGCAATGTATTTTCAACTATACCAGCGGGTATCACACTATGTTTTGATATTGAGTAAACTCAAATGATTTTCAAATCAAACTCGATTTTCTACCAAGTTAAAAATGTTTTAAGTAACCCTAAGACACTACTTGAAACTTTAAATGAAATAAACTCATTTTTCACTACACACTTTGATTAAGTTTTCAAAATTTCCGGGTTTCAAATACACCATTTGATTTCAAACAAGCCTACTCAAATTTTCTTCAAATACACTATGTGTTCATCCAGTTTTTAAACGGAAAATTCTAACCTCTCAAATACGTTTTTCCCCGTAACATACCAGATTCGGACGTGGTGTTTTGTCCGGGTCTGGGGTGTTACAATTGTGGTATCAGAGCCAAGTTCAAAGGCTCGGCTGTGGGCCGGAGGCCCAAAATGTTTTCAAAAAGTTGTCTTAAGTGTTTTGGGTTTAAATATATGGTTTGAAAGGCATGGCACCGAGTCTCCGGCACCAGTTCGCCCAGGTAAGTACCCCTTACTATTGCTTGTGATTTGTTGGATATACTATGGTTGTATGATTAGCAATAGTAGGATTACTTTAGAGATTGAAACTGATAGGACTCTGTGAACTTGCGAGAACAAATCTCCTTGAATATTCATAAGACTTGCCTTAAAACAGTGGAATAAATACTGATGCATAAAACTCTTAAATCAGATACGTAGAGATATTAGACATGAGCACTCGAGGCGGACGTGGTCGTAATACTCGTGGACGAGGTAGGGGTAGGATGACAGTTTCTGAGCCCGTAGGATCTGGTCAGGGGTCAGAAAATGAGATACCGGTTCCGCCACCAGCTGGAGGTGGTGAGTTCCAAGATCAGACCGGGGATGACGCAGTGTCACAGGCGATGCTGCGAGTGTTAGAAAGAGTAGCTGGAGTAGGTGGTGGTGCAGGAGTTAGGAAATCTGTGCCTGAGCGACTTCGGGCAAATGGGGCCGAATTCTTCCGAGGTGTATCTGGTGTTGCTCCCAGCACTGCTGAGTATTGGCTGGAGGCAACTGAGCGGATCATGGATGATCTGGACTTGACTGCTGAAGAGAAGCTGAAGGGCATAGTATCGCTTCTCCGGGATGAGTCATACCAATGGTGGCTCACGGTTCGGGACAGTGTGGCAGCAGAGGATCTGACATGGGATTATTTCAGGGCTGCATATCAAAAGAAGTACATTGGAGCTAGTTATATTGACTCCCAGCGAAAGGCATTTCTGAGGCTTGTTCAGGGGAGTAAGTCTGTTTCTGAGTACGAGGCTGAGTTCTTGAAGCTGAGTAGGTATGCCAGGGGTATTGTGGCCACGAAGCATGAGAGGTGTGTTCGTTTCGAGGATGGTTTGCGAGACGAGTTGAGACTGCTGATTGCTCCACAGCAGGAGCGCGAGTTTGCTGTCTTAGTTGAGAAGGCTAAGGTAGCCGAGGGTGTTAAGGAGTCAGTGAGGCAGGGCATGGACATAAATAGACATAAGAGGAGCTTTGGGTCTTCTGGATCGTCGGGTAATCCGCAGAAGAGGGCTAAACCGAGTGGGCCGAATTAGTGTGGGAAATCTCATTGGGGTGGCTGCTGGACTGGAGGAAAAGGTTGCTTCGAGTGTGGTTCTCTGGATCATCGCGTGAGGGACTGTCCGCGTAGGTTGGCTAGGATTCAGTCTGAGAGTCAGGGCCGTAGTCAGTTCAGGGGTAATGGACCGCCACCGCAGAGGGGCCGTGGTAATGGCAGAGGTGGTAATGGTTCTGGTCGGGGCCGTGGAGCACCGGGCAGAGGTGTGGGCAGTTCTGATGCCAGACAGCCTGGATTAGTGTATGCTGCGAGGTGCCGAGAGGAGGGCGACGCACCGGACGTCATAACCGGTACGTTTTTGATCTTTGGTTCTCCATTTACTGCTTTGATTGATGTGGGTTCGACGCACTCTTATGTTTCCAGTAGTATAGTAGAGACTATGGATTTAGACTCTGAGATATCTTCTAGGCAGATGACTGTAATTAGCCCTCTAGGTCACTCTGTAGTAGTAGATAAATTGTTTAGAGGTGTACCCCTAGAACTCCAAGGGGTAGTGTTTGCTGCTGATCTGATGGAACTGCCGTTTGGGGAGTTCGATCTGATTCTTGGGATGGACTGGTTGGTCAAGTATCAGGCGAGGTTGGATTGCGCGGCCAAGCGCATGGTTCTTAGGACGGTTGAGGGTGATGAAGTGGCTATGATAGGTAATAGGAGAGATTACTTATCAAATGTGGTATCTGCTTTGAAAGCGGAGAAGATGGTCAGGAAGGGCTGTGAAGCGTATGTGGTTCATGTGTATGCCTTGGAGGCTAAAGAGTCTGCTGTAGAGAAGGTTCGTACTGTTAAGGAATTTGCTGATGTGTTCCCTGAGGAGCTTCCGGGTTTGCCGCCGGATAGCGATGTAGAGTTTGGGATAGATCTGTTACCCGGGACTGCGCCAGTGTCTATTGCTCCGTATAGGATGGCGCCAAAGGAATTGGTGGAGCTTAAGGCTCAGATCCAGGAGTTATTGGATCGAGGTTTTATTAGGCCAAGTGTTTCGCCGTGGGGTGCGTCGGTACTTTTTGTTAAGAAGAAAGATGGTACAATGCGGATGTGTATAGACTACCGCCAGTTGAATAAGCTGACGATTAAGAACAAGTATCCGTTGCCACGGATAGATGACTTGTTTGATCAGCTGAAGGGTGCAGCGGTATTTTCGAAGATCGACTTGAGGTCTGGGTATCATCAGTTAAAGGTTAAGGAGGCTGATATCCATAAGACAGCGTTTCGGACTCGGTATGGGCACTACGAATTTCTGGTAATGCCGTCCGGGTTGACTAACGCACCGGCAGCGTTTATGGACATGATGAATAGAGTGTTTCAGCAGTATCTGGATCAGTTCGTTGTGGTTTTCATAGACGACATCTTAGTGTACTCAAGGACAGAGGAAGAGCATGATGCGCATTTGCGAGTGGTGTTGCAGATTTTGAGAGAAAAGCAGCTTTATGCCAAGTTCAATAAGTGCGAGTTCTGGCTTAGAGAAGTGACTTTCTTGGGGCATGTAGTGTCAGCTGAGGGGATTAGGGTAGATCCTCGTAAGGTTGAGGCAGTTTTGGATTGGAAGCCACCTAGGTCAGTGGCTGAGATTCGGAGTTTTCTGGGTTTGGCCGGGTACTACCGAAGGTTTGTTGAGGGTTTCTCGTTGATAGCAGCGCCAATGACCAAGTTGCTGAGGAAAGAGGTTCCGTTTGTATGGACTGAGAAGCAGCAGGAAAGCTTCGATAAGTTAAAGAAGATTTTGACTGAGGCTCCGGTTTTGATTCAACCTGAGGCTGGTAAGGAATTCACAGTCTATTGCGATGCATCACATACGGGATTGGGTTGTGTGCTGATGCAAGAAGGTAAGGTTGTGGCTTACGCTTCTCGACAGCTGAGGCCACATGAGGTCAATTATCCGACGCACGATTTGGAGCTAGCGGCTGTAGTTTTTGCCTTAAAGATTTGGAGGCACTACTTGTACGGAGAGAGATCGATAGTCTACACAGATCATAAGAGTCTGAAGTATCTACTGACTCAGAAGGATTTGAATTTAAGGCAGCGCAAATGGGTTGAGTTGCTGAAAGATTATGACTGTTCGATTGAGTATCATCCGGGCAAGGCTAACGTGGTGGCAGACGCGTTGAGCCGTAAGGTTGTTTCAGACTTAAGAGCGATGTTTGCCCACTTGAGCTTGTATGACGATGGGAGTATTCTGGCAGAGTTGCAGGTTAAGCCTACTTGGGTTGAACAGATCAGAGAGAAACAGTTAGAGGATGAGGTTCTGAGTGCGCGAAGGTTACAAGTGCAGGATGGTGGTTTGGAGGGTTACAGTTTGTCTAGTGATAAGGTTCTGTGTTTCCAAGGTAAGGTTTGTATGCCTAAAGATGTTGAGCTGAGGCAGAAGATTCTTCAGGACGCACATAGCAGTCCTTATGCTATGCATCCTGGAGGTAGCAAGATGTATAGAGATCTCAGGGAGCAGTTTTGGTGGCCTGGCTTGAAGAAAGAGGTGACAGAGTTTGTTGGGAAGTGTCTGACTTGTCAGCAGGTCAAGGCTGAACATCAGTTGCCGTCAGGGTTGCTTCAGCCTGTAAAGATTCCTCAGTGGAAGTGGGAAAGGATAACCATGGATTTCGTTAGTGGATTACCGCTTACGCCAAGCAAGAAGGATTCAGTTTGGGTAGTGGTGGATCGTCTGACTAAATCAGCTCACTTTATTCCGGTGAGGGTTGACTACTCACTTCAGAAGCTAGCGAAGCTGTATGTGTCAGAGATAGTGAGGTTGCACGGTGTGCCAGTTTCGATAATCTCGGATAGGGATCCCAGGTTTACATCAAGGTTCTGGAAAGCATTGCATCAAGCTCTGGGTACTCGTTTGGATTTCAGCACGGCTTTTCACCCGCAGTCTGACGGTCAATCAGAAAGGGTTATTCAGATCTTAGAGGATATGCTGAGAGGTTGTGTCCTGGATTTCAAAGGTAGTTGGGAGGAGTTTCTACCATTAGCTGAGTTTGCCTACAACAACAGTTACCAAGCGAGCATCAAGATGGCACCGTATGAGGCATTGTATGGTAGGAAGTGTCGCTCACCTACGTGTTGGACAGAGTTGGGTGAACGTGGGACCCGAGTTGGTTGCTGAGACAGAAGACAAGGTTAAGTTGATTCAGGCTCGATTGAAGGAAGCTTCGGACCGGCAGAAGTCTTATGCTGATCTTAAGCGAAGAGACATAGAGTTTGCTGTAGGGGATCAAGTTTTTCTGAAGGTCTCGCCGTGGAAGAAGGTGCTGAGGTTCGGGAGGAAAGGCAAGCTAAGTCCGAGGTTTATTGGGCCGTATAACTTATTGAGACGAGTGGGACCAGTAGCGTATCAGCTGGAGTTGCCAGCAGAGCTTAGTCAGATTCACGACGTTTTTCACGTTTCGATGCTTCGGCGTTATCGTTCAGATCCGTCGCATGTGGTAACAGTGGAAGATATCGAGGTGAATCCAGATTTGACCATGGAAGAAGAACCTGTGCAGATTCTTGATCGGGATATGAAGGTTCTGCGTAGGAAGTCTGTGCCTTTGGTTAAGGTACTTTGGCGGAATCATGGCGTAGAAGAAGCTACGTGGGAACCCGAGGATATGATGAGACAGCAATACCCGCAACTCTTCTGATCAGGTAATTTCGAGGTCGAAATTATTTTTTAAGGGGGTAGAACTGTAATATCCCGGGTTAGGGGCTATTTTATTGTTGCATGATACTGCATGTGTTGGTGTGCTGTGTTGCTGTTTGTGTAGTGTCGGGGCTTAATTGTAGGCTAGGAGTGTGCCTGAGTAGGTAGGAAAATTTTAGTTTTTAGGCTTTATAGGAGGGGAGCTGATGGAGCTGAGGGATATGTATTTTATTTGTTGTTTTATTGCACAAAAGAAGAGCTGGCAAGATGGCAAGGCAAGCGTTACTTGGGGAGCTAGGTGTGGCGTCAACTGCATGGGGTAGAGGTCTAGTGTTCGAGCTGTAAAGACCTCACTTTTTGGCTCATTTTGGACGGCATAGGAGGGAAGAGTTGGATGTAGTTCAAATTCCTCCTTGGACTTGGTCAAAAGGTGGCTTGGATGGTGGAGAGCAAATAGTGGAGTAAGACTTGGTAAACTCATTTGAAATGAGTGGTTGGGAGCTTGTGTGGGGATGTGGCCGAATATTGAGGAGGGTTGTGGGGTGTTGGCCGAAACTTGGATGCTTGGGGGAGAGGTTGGCCGGTTGGTAAGTGGTAATTGGGATAGCCGAATCTCCTTTTGGGCATTTTTTTTGTGCATATTCGGCCATTAGGAGTCAAACCACATTTCTTTCTTTTTGACAAACCAAAGCCGAATTTTCAAAGAGCTTCTTCACATTTTCTTTTCTCAAACCGAAAGTGGTATTCTCTCATTCCACATTTTCCTCCTTTTGTTGAACATAGGGGTTGCCGAAATTGCTTTGGTCTTTGGTGTTCATTTGGTAGCCGAAATATTATTCCTTCAATACCATCTCCTCTTCTCAAACTTTCTGCTTCTTTCTGAAACCTTGTAAGCCGAAACTTCATTCCAAAACACCTTCTTCATTTTCTCTTTTGGCAAACCGAAACTCCACCCTCCTATACATTTTCTCTTCTTCTTATTTTCTTCCCATTCTTGTTGTTGGCCGAATATTAACCCCATTCCTTCGCACTCCTTTTTCTTTCTTTCTTTTTGACCGAATTTTGGTTGTTGAGTAAACCACTTGGCCGAATCTTTTGTTCTTCTTTTGGTGCAAGCCTTGGCCGAATATTGTTGGTGTTGGGGTCTGTGGATATTGAAAGTAACCAAGAGGAGTTTCTACTCTATTAACCGATTGGTAAGCAGTGGTTGTGGTAAGCGATTGGTATTAGCATTAAGCGTTCAATCTTTTGGTTTCGATTAAGTCAAGATTATTAAGGTTTAATTGTTCTCTTTTGAAGGTGTAGCCGATTGTTGGAAGGAGAACCATTGTGGTTCGGGTTTGATAAGAAATCAAACCAATAGCAAGGTGAGGGATCAACATTAACCCTTTGGTTATTTAGTCTTTGGCCGAATGGTCTTAGTGCCTAACTCCTATTTGGCCGATTGTAGGAGCCAGTAATCAAGGAGCCTTAGATCGTTTCGTTGGGATCTTTAGACTCGTATTTACCAGGTGTGTAAACTAACACACTATACTTAGTAATATTGTTATTAAACCTGTTTGCCTATTAAAATCATGACAGTATGATGGATTATTGGATACCCAAGTGGGGTATATGTGCGGATCCGGGTAAGTCTGTAGCATTACGAGTTCTATTGATGATATGCTCAATATTATGATCTATGCTATGTATGCTATGAGATGTAATGCTAGACATGTTGGCATGATATGCATGACTTGTAGGATATGCATGATCACATGAGTATGGTATGTTGATGGGAGATATGAGTGGAGGGAGAATGATGATATCCGTGTCTTTGGGACACTGTGTCTTTGGGACACCAGAGGTTTGGCACCTCCAGTGGTTTGGTACCACAGTGATATATTGTGTCTTTGGGACACCAGAGGTTTGGCACCTCAGCGTCTCGTCCCAGTGGCTTAGTACCACGGTGGGTTGGCCCCACAGTTGATTATACGGGATTGACGCCAGTGATTTGGTATCACACGATGGGTTGGCTCCATCATCGGATTTGTGACTGCGGTCACCAGTGGTTTGGTACCACATTTGTGTCTTTGGGACACCAGAGGTTTGGCACCTCATTGCGACTCGTCCCTGTGGTTTGACACCACCGTGGGTTGGCCCCACTTGAGATATGGGATCGTCTGCTAGTGATTTGGTATCACGCGATGGGTTGGCCCCATCATCGGATTATTCGTGACTTTGGGTCACCAGTGGTTTGGCACCACACTTATGGATATCGTGACTTTGGGTCACCAGTGGTTTGGCACCACCAGTGGTTTGGTACCACACGGGGTAGGAAAGGCGATACGGATGGTTAGGATCGGGTTGCATTAATTATGTTGCTATGTATGATGTGTGTTAGCACGTTGTTTTACCGGGAGCGGGATTTGCGCACTGGGTCATTCGACTCACCCTCTCCTTTGACATTTCAGGTGACACTTAGACGCGGACATGGAGCCGGGATGGACTCGGGGTGCTCATGCCATGCTTAATAAAGATTTGCTCCGATTTTATGATTTGGGTACTTTAACTTATTTACTATTATTTGGGTTTTATTTTGGATTGTAAAGGCCTTTAAATTATGTTTTATGATGTTTATGTTTTAAATCGATTTTAATATGCCTTAACAAAATAATATAGTTGAAATTTTACTAAAATTTGGAAAGACAATGATTTCAAAACTATAACGCAATGTGTTTTCAACTATACCAGCGGGTATCACACTATGTTTTGATATTGAGTAAACTCAAATGATTTTCAAATCAAACTCGATTTTCTACCAAGTTAAAAATGTTTTAAGTAACCCTAAGACACTACTTGAAACTTTAAATGAAATAAACTCATTTTTCACTACACACTTTGATTAAGTTTTCAAAATTTCCGGGTTTCAGATACACCATTTGATTTCAAACAAGCCTACTCAAATTTTCTTCAAATACACTATGTGTTCATCCAGTTTTTAAACGGAAAATTCTAACCTCTCAAATACGTTTTTCCCCGTAACATACCAGATTCGGACGTGGTGTTTTGTCCGGGTCTGGGGTGTTACAAATCAATTAACTCGCTTGAAGTTTGTACTTGTTCTATTTCTTCTTTTCAGGTTCCCGAGAAGCCAAATGATGAATACCCACTCCAATACCTCCCAGAAGAACGACGTTTTCATTTGATTAAAAAAGGTAAGGAAGGTAAGCGTTTTGAAGCAACAAATTCTTTGTATAAAGACGATTTTTCTTCTAACCCCAATTTGTTTGATTGTAGATATTACGAGATTAATTTATTTTCCAAAATGAAATCCTTGAGCTTTTGTAAATACATTTTGAAATATGTTAAAAGTTTTGATCGTTTCATCTTGAACGTACATAATTCTTATTGGTCTAACGTGATTGATTTTTCGGGACCTAAGTCCCATAAATCGGGCATATGTTTCGATTTGTTTTGTGGAAAACTCAAGTATCATCCGGTAAGTTTGAAAGATTTCTATATTCTTGATACTTGGTTTTTGAATAAGGTAACGAATTTTGCCAACCTTGTTTTCAATTTTTATTCGTTCCTTAAGCAAATTTTGTATTTGTATATGCAATTCGTGTACATGGAGTTCCCATTTTGTTTGAAAAATATTGATTCACGAATAAAGCATCGACTACATTACATGCCCGAGGAGAGAAGGTTCGTCTTGATCAAGCAGGGTAAATTCGACCTTCGAGTTTCAACTTGTGAAGACAAGCAAGGTAAGAACGGTCTTTGTCTTTCTGCGCCCAAAGGTAAGTCTTCTGAAAAGGTTGATATAATTTTGCTCTCTTTGGATGAAGACATGCATTATCTTGATGAACTGCCTTTTGCAAAGCAATTTGATCATAATATGCTTAACCACTCCAATTTTCGTCTTTATGATCTATTTGTTTTAAAAGAAGACAAAAAGAATTTTGTGTTTGATAATTTTTATTCATGTGCGAGTACAAAGCAAGGTTTGAATGTTTAATTTCAGGTGCCATATGCTTTTTCTTCATTACTTGTTTTTGACGACTATATCTATCATTTGATGTGTTATTCGCATGTTTATTTTGACTTGCGGAATCCAATTAGATCGTATACATGCTTTAAAGCTTATCCGCTTTTGTTCCAAAATTTTGACAAGGCTTTGACCCTTCTGTATGATAAAATTCTTATGCCTGTTCGCATGCGATTTATTTGCTTGGTGTTATTTTTATTCAGGTTGCAAGTATGTTTAAAACACTGCTTGCTAATTCTTGAATTTTCTATTCAGGTATTGCTATTATCATCTTTCCCGTTTGATCGAGGAAAGACGAATGATGAGTATTGTTCGAGAAAACCAACGGGTCGATTCGAGGACGAATCATCTTGAAGAGGGAGGGGATGATACGGGCACGCCCGGGGCACCCACCGAATTTTCAAGTCGACGAAGCTCGACGCCAAATTTTAATTTTTATTGCTTTAAATAAATCGAGTATTTGAATTTTTTGAAAAATTAAATTGCTGAATTTTAATTAAATGAATTAAACATCTTAATTCGTTTAATTGATTTTCTATAGCAAATTAATTTGTCAAAATATTTTATTGTGCCTAAATTAATTTTGGTTTTCTTAGATTAATTTAATTTGTCCATTTAGTTACATGTTTTAATTAGTTTTAATGCAAGAGTTAAAGGTGCAGCAAAATTTTAAGTTTCCAACCAAATTAATTTATTTGTGGCTGTTGCATTTAAAAGTATTTGTGGCTACCAAAATTATTGTAATCCAAGCTGATTAATTGTGGTTTTAATGTGCAGCAATTTTCGGCAATTAAAGAAGCAAGCATGCCACGTTTGATGCAAGTAGATTGAAGAATGAAGAATATTTAAAACGAGCATCTTGGACAAGCATGGGACGACACCAAGTGGAAGGACATTGACTTGAATAAATAATAACACCATGGAAAGTACAATTGGATTCAAACAAAGGTGGATGGCAAGGTAGATTAAAAAAAATGAGGAAATAATTATTTATTCATTGGAAGCTTGATGCGTGGAACACCAAGGGAAGTTAATTTATTCTTCAAGGTTGGACGGCATGGTTGTCTTTGAATAAACAAATGAAAATTTTAAAGGCAAAATGATGGGACAAATGGGAGCTATAAACAAATGGAGTGTGCATGTGTGTGGAAGCATGGAAGGCCTTGGTTTTTGGAATAAAATAAAACAAAGCCATGAGGGATTAAAATAATGTGACTACAAATGGGTGTTGGACGGCTTGGTGAAGGAATGTTGGGATAAATTAAAATAATAGGAATAATGGAGTCATTATTGGACGGCAAAGTTGGAGCAAAAGTCATGAAGAATATTTCAAAGGAATTGGAGCATGAAATGCATGGAAGATAATGGTGGGACGACAATGCCATTTCTGTGATTAATTTTTCATATCTTGGACAGCAATTTGAAGACCAAAATTCTTGCTATTTATTTTTTTATTTGTAAGGCACATTGGCTATAAATATTTGACCATTTTCATTTGTAGGACAGAATTTTTATGAATGATTTTTTTTTGAACCTTTGTTCATTGAGTGAGTTTATCTCCTCTTCGTTTTCGCACAAGTTTCGTTAGACTTATCAAGCTTTGCTTGTGGCATCTTCGGCTTGTTTGAACTTATCACCAAATTTCATTTGGTGTGGCGTTCATCAACCTATCTTCACCTATCCACCTTAACGATATAAGAAACGGGGTGACACTGTTATATAGTGTTGAATCTTTCTTGAAGTTAAGTTCATATTTCCATTTCCATCATCGATTCCATTCATCCACCTTAAACAATATAGAACCCGGGGTGACACTCTTTAGTGTTGAATCGCTTCTCGTTTAAGTTCGTTTATCCATCTCATCCAATTATCCTTTTATCAATTTTATATTTTATTTTATCAAAACCGAACCAAATCCTATTTTATTTATTTAAGCTTCTGCAAACTCATTTATATTTTCCGATTATCTTCCAAAGGCTTGATTCCTCCTCGTAGACGATTGGGCAACCCGCATACGTTTCGACTCACCCCGAGCCGGCCCGTATCACTAGGGGTTTTAATTAGAAAGAGATTTCAATTAATCAACTTAGGGTTAGACGTTAGTAGCCTCGAGAGAGGTATTAATATAAATTAGGGAATCCTACGGATTAAGTCAAGTGAATAAATCGTCTGGTTCAGAGTTAGATAACAAGTGAAGTCTAGGTGGATTCTTCCTCGGGTATTGTCTTAATCAATTGGTTTTGCTACAAGTATTTCCCCAATTAATTCTCTGTGTTTTAGCATCTTTAGCTTAGTAATTAGTTAGTTTTAGATTAAACAACAATTCCCTTAATTCTTAGGCTAAATAATAGAAAGATAGTAATTACTAGTACTCTTGGTCCTTGAGGATACTGATCGTGTCTATCAGAGTCTTAAAAATTTATATAAAGAATGAAATAGCCTAGAACTAACTACGACAACGATTGAGGCAAGTGCACCTATCGAATAGTAGTATAGTTGTGGCAAGACCGGATTGTTGAACCCAAAGGAACCAAAAGTACTAATACTAACTTTCTTTTTATTATTTAGCCTAAGAATTAAAGGAATTTGTTATCTAATCTAAAATTAACTAACAACTAAGCTAAAGATGCAAAGACCAAGAGAATGAATTGGGGAAAATAACTTTGGGAAAAACCAATTGGTTAGAATAACAAATCAATGTTGACACACTCATAATAAAAAGTGAGCACGAAAGAATGTATGCTCTAATAGGCTCAAAATCTCACAAGAATTATGGGTTTTTGATATCAACGTTGTGAATTTCAAACTTCAAGGTAATAATTAGATTCAGGTAGACAACCTAACAAAATTTTAATTTTTAAAAATAGACTCATCATGCTTGATTCTCTAGTCTCCTAAAGTTTAAATCATCACTGCACAATTATCAATGACTTATTTTGAAACATATCAATAAAAATCATAAATCAAAAGAAAATTTGTTCTAATCATAATATGGGAAAATTACTTAAGAACAAGGTATAATTCAAGGCATAATTCAGGGATTTGAGAATAATGCAGAAAGTTAAGCAGTTTCTCGAAATAAATATTCATCCCCACACTTAAGATGTACATTGCCCTCAATGTACAAAGATATATATGAAATTTAAGAGATAGGGAGAGGTGAAACTTCCTGAATTTGGATGGCTTCCTTGAGTTGGGAGTGTCTTGGTGTGGTGGCCACCGACAATCTCTGTGCTAGATGAAGAAATTGAGAAGCTCGTAGAGAATTAGCAAGGAAATAATAATAATTATTCAAAATATACTAGATATATATTTAAAGACAAGAAAGATACAGAGAAATAGTGTAAAAATTGAAATAAAACTAAAAGAAAAGATGAATGGACTAAAAAGTCCTTATTGTTGGATGGTTCGCGAGGTGGGTGTGATTTCTAAGGCTGTGGTGTCCTGGCTATGGTCGTGGTCGTGGTGATTCCCTAGCAGCCTTAAGAACCTAAATTAAAGAAAACGAAAGAAAATAGATTAAACTAAGTAAAAGAAAACTAAAGAAAAGGAAAATAAAGGAGAAGGGAAAATAAAAAGAAAAGTTAGATGGACTCAAAGGTCCTTTTCCTGTCGAGTAAATGAAGCAGCCGGCATGAACTTATGTAGATCGGTCTCACAAAGGGGGACTGTGCTAGGATCCTTCCGCTTCTTCGACATGGATATTGTTAGAGCTAGAGCCATGAGAACAAAGAAAACTGAGATTGAAGAATGGAGAGGGGGTGTAAAGGAAGAAGAAGGGTGGGGAGTAGGTAAGAAGGGGGGGAGGTGGTTTAAATAGAAAAGTCAGGTCTGGTACATCCCCACGCCCGTGTACCGTGGGCATGTCGAGTCACACGGTCGTGTCGCATGGCTTTGTTATGCTTTGTTCGTTTCTTCCATGCCCATAGGCAGGTCGCCACGCCCGTGTTTGGTAAAACAGTGTCAGCCACGGCTGTAACACCCCTTACCCAGGTTCTACGCCGGAACTGTGCCCGAGGCGTTACCGTAATTAAAACCACTTGATCGCCACTTAGGCTCATCATGGCTACTCTCTCAAGTCACCTCAACAACCTCATTCTCGACTTACAAGCCTCACTCATACACACGAGAACTCCCGAGACTATCCCAGAACTTTTTCAAATCTTAAAATTTTCTCTTTTATACAGGGCTCACACGCCCGTGTAAGATGAGACACGCCCATGCCTTTAACCCGTGTATGAAAACCCAAGCATTCTGCCAATGTCCCATGGCTAGGGTACACGCCCGTGCTCTCCAATCGTGGTGAACACTGACTTCACTTACACGGCCTAAAGCCTAGACACACGCCCGTATGGCTAGCTCGTGGCCAAATCTAACTTAAAAATTCAACATGCAGGGGACACACGGCCAAGTCACACGCCCATGGGCTGACTGTGTGTCACGTATGGCCTAGATACACGTCCGTGTGTCTATCCACATGGACAAGAACAAAGCTATTTGCTAAGCCCTTCTCACCCTTATAGCATACAAAACATGCACTCATTCAACACATCCATAATCAACTCAAATGAACTCACAATCTCACATGGATAACTACATCTTTTCATATAATATAACAGCCAACAACTATGGCATTATACAAAATAGATTATCCAACTATGGGCTAACACATCCTAGCCATTTACAACAAAATTCGCTAACTTGTCTAGCCTCTATACATGCCATATACAAAACATTGAGTCTCATATACTAGAGTGTGCTGATAATGTGACGATCTTCCAATTGATCCTCGTATCTCGATTCAACACTTTTACTCTATAAGACAAGGGAAAAGAAAGGGAGTAAGCTTTGAGCTTAGTAAGTTTACACATAAACAATTAAGCATCATAGTATAAGCTAAACAACAATTAGCATTATACTAACATATAATGTACAACTATGCTTACTATTTCTATCCCTTACCACATTTCCAACACATTATGAGCCACATACTCATAACCATTGAAATGCACCCCTGCATTCAATATCAAATTTACACAATATACAACACAATATCATTTCTCGATAATTCATCCACACAGCTAATTAACTCCATAATACACCCACACAGCTAATTTCTTAGTGGTTTCGCACTTAGCCCACCACAATCAATTTATAAGGTAGTATCGCACTTAGCCTACCACAAAGGTAATCATAGTGGTTTCGCACATAGCCCACTAGACGATATACCTAATGATAGCATCGCACATAGCCAGCTCATCGTCAATATGCATTAGGATGGTATCGCACTTAGCCCACCATTTAGCATTCTCACTACACATTCACATATCTACTTACTTAACCATACATCCATTCACAAATTCTACCACATTCATCCCACATAGGTTCTCAATCATTCTCAATCATGCTACACACTAGCTAGCATTAACAAATTGTAAGTATGAATGCATTGTTTAAGCATAGACTTACCTCGATACTCAAAAGTATAGAAATATGCAATTTAGTCCACCATCTTGCTCTTGCCTCGGTTTAGATCCGGGCTTCGTCTTTCTTGATCTATAATGAATAAATTAGCTTATTCAATACACACATTGACTAAATTGACACTTATCTCATACTTTGGCAAAATTACTCTTTTGCCCCTAATCTTTCTCATAATTACACTTTTGCCCCAAGGCTCGTAAAGTGATTTTTATTCAACTTTCTAGCCTTTCATGCTTAGCCGAATCACTTACTCAACTAAAGCTATCATCAATTCTCACTAAATCACACATGTATGACTAAATTCAAGACTTTTACAAACTAGTCCCTACATGCATTTTCGTGGAAAATCACTTAGCAAAAGATGTTTCTACTACATCAAGCTTTCATATTCTTCCATAAAACACCAAAATACATGCATGTCATACATAGGAACATTTTTTGAACATCCATCATAGCTCATCAAATAGCTAAAAATAGCTTACTCATGCTACTAGGACTTCAAAAATACGAAGAATATAAAAAAAGGGGCTTGGATGCACTTACTAGCAAGCATGAAAAATTGAAGAGCCCTAGCAATGGCTTCTTGAAAATTTCGGCAGCCTTGGAGAAGATGATGAATGAATTTTGACATCTTTTCTCCCATTTTAATCATTTAATTGCCAAATAACCAAAATGCCCTTTTTGATAAACTTTCTATTTTAACTCATCTATGCCCAATTTTTTCCAAATATTAAAAATTGGGAAAAATACTATTTAAGGACCTCTAATATATATTCTAAAGCCATTTCACACAAATAGCTTCTAGAATCTCATATTTTGCAACTATTGCAATTTAGTCCTATTGAACAATTCAACCGCAATTTCACAAAATTACTTCATGAAACTTTCACACTGACATGCAAACATAGCATAAACCTCAAAAAACTCATACATAGACCTCGGATTTGTGGTCTCGCACCATTATTCTGACTAGACCCTAAACTGAGATGTTACAACGGTCGCATCGCACGACCGTGGTGTTCAATTTAGGGCCGTGGCTTGAAGATATTTTTCATCCTGTGTTGTACTATCTCTGCCATGTCAGTACGTACAGCCGTGTGTAAGGCCGTGTGGTGTGGAAATCTGCACTTGGTTAGTTTATAGTTAGGTGCTAAAAAGGAAAAATAAAAGTAAAAGAATAAAATGTAAAGTTTAATGGTGTTAGTGCTCGGGTTGCCTCCCGAGAAGCGCTTGTTTATAGTCTTAAGCTAGACTTACCTCTCATTCGCTTAATCAGGGTGGTTTAAAGAGTTGTACATCCTCTCTCATGTTATCAGTTCTACTATCATGGTGAAGTTCAAGTCGAGTAGCTTTTACTTTAAAGGTACCGAATGTAGGATTACTTACCTCGACTGTTCCGTATGGGAAAACCTTGAGTACCCTAAAAGAGATTTCTTTGTTTGTATTAGGGTCAGGAGGAGGTATTCGAGGGTCTGCTTTATCTAACAATACCTGATCTCCGATCTTAAATTCGTTTGTCCCACAGAATGGTGTTGGTTCTGCTTTGTATATTCCTAATTTCTCCTTGAAGTGTGTCTTCCACTCGTCTAGTTCATCGATCTGAAGCATTCGTTCCTCATGAGTTATTTCCTTGTTGGCATGGGGTCTAAGATTTGGCTCAGTTGTGTAGTTCTGTGGTGCTTCCTGAAAAGAAGGTTTAACCGAATGGTTATTAATAGAATTTATGTTCTCACCTTGATTACTCGATGTCCTAGCTGAGTCAAGAGCCTGGAAACTGATTGATTCGTTACCTACACAAAGTATGAGTTCACCTGCGCTGACATCGATTTTAGTTCTACCAGTTGCTAAAAAGGGCCTTCCTAAGGGGATACTATTGTCCTCATCCATGTCTAAAACGACAAAGTCTACTGGGAATACAAATTTATCAATTTTCACGAGAACATATTCAATTATACCCCTAGGAATTCTAACAGTTTTATCAACTAATTGAATGCTCATCCTAGTTTGTTTGGGTTTCTCTAGACCTAGTTGTTTAAACAATTTATAAGGCATAACATTGATGCTCGCCCCTAAATCAGCTAAAGCATTATCAATAGATAATCTACGAATTAAGCTGGGAAGTGTAAAACTCCCTGGATCTTTCAATTTCTGAGGTAGTTTATTTTGCAACATTTCTGAGCACACTGCGTTTAATTCGATATGCAATTCCTCGTCTAACTTCTGCTTGTTTGTTAAAAGCTCTTTTAAAAATTTTCTTGAATCTGGCATCTGCGAAAGAGCTTCAAGAAACGGTAAGTTAATATATAATTTCTTTAAAAGTTTAAGAAACTTACCGAATTTTTCCTCTGTGTCATCTTTCGTTATCGCATTGGGGTATGGTATACAAGGTTGGTATTCTTTAATTACCGGTTTTGGCTTTTCTTGGTTTACCTCGACCTTAACTTTTTCTACTAAATTCTCTTAGCTTAATTTGGGATCATCTAACCCTACACTATCCTGAGCTGTTATGGCTTGAAGTTGCTCCTTTGGGTTAGTTTCGGTGTTGCTTGGCAAGCTGCCTTGTGGTCGTTCTGATATGATCTTGGTAAGTTGTCCTAACTGGTTCTTGATCCCTTGAATTGATGCTTCTTGATTTTTGAGTGTTGTCTTGGTGTTTTGGAAATGGGTTTCTGACACCGCTATAAATTTTTTCAGCATCTCCTCTAGGTTCGGCTTCTTTTCCTGTAGGTAGGGCTGTTGTTGGAAGTTTGGAGGGGGTTGTTGTCTCTGATTTCCTTGACCACCCCATGAAAAATTGGGGTGGTTCCTCCAACCTGGATTATAAGTATTACTATAAGGGTTATTTTGAGATCTGAAATTATTACTCATATAGTTCATTTGTTCGCTTTCCATGCCATGTCCATAGGGTGGGTACTCAGGATTCGCCACCCCTCCACTTGTTTCGCACTGCATTACCGGATGTACCTGCAAGGAACCACATAAACCATCAACCTTTTTATTTAACGTTTCTACCTGATTTGATAGCAAGGATACTGCGTTGAGGTTGAAAACACTGGCTGCTTTTGTTGTCTTTGTCCTTGTGACTTGCCACTGATAGTTATTCAGTGACATCTCTTTAATGAATTCATAGGTAGCCTCAGGTGTTTTATTATTCAAGGTTCCGCTGGCGGCTGAATCGATCAATTGCCTAGTTGAGGGGTTTACCCCGTTGTAGAAAGTTTGGACCTGTAGCCACAAGGGTAATCCGTGGTGAGGGCACCTTCTCAATAGATCCTTGAATCTCTCCCATGCATCGTAAAGTGTCTCTAAATCCATCTGCACAAAAAAAGAGATATCATTCCTCAACTTGGCCATTCTAGTCGGCGAAAAATATTTTAACAAAAATTTTTCGGTCATTTGATCCCATGTAGTGATTGATCCTCGTGGAAGAGAATGCAACCACTGTTTGGATTTGTTTCTCAAAGAAAAGGGAAATAACCGAAGACGGTTGACATCATCAGAAATGCCATTTATTTTGAAGGTATCACAGAATTCTAGAAAATTCGCTAAGTGTGTGTTACGATCCTCATCCTGCAAACCATCAAACTGAACAAACTGTTGTATCATCTGTATAGTGTTAGGTTTCAGTTCAAAATTATTTGCAGCAATAGTAGGCCTAACAATACTTGACTCAGTTCCTGTTAAATTAGGTTTAGCATAATCATACATAGTTCGAGGAGCATTGTAACACCCCAAACCCGGCCCATGCGATATGACCGGATCTGACATGTCACATGAAGAAAGCATAAAACTTCGTATGATTCTTACTAAAATAGGTGTTACTTGGTTGTGTTTAAGTAAACAAGTTTTGTATATAAATATTTGATAAAATACAGCTATTTTGAAAGACCGTTTGATGAGTCGAAAATCGAGGTAGTGAGCTTTAAAACCATGACCTTTGAAAATGCCGTTGAAAATTTGAAAGAGAATCCGAGTTAAATTATTTGTGTATATATATATATATATTATGAAAACCATTTATTAATCAATATTAGAAAACCATTGTTTACTATTTTAGAAAAATCCCCATTTAAAACAATTTAAGAAAACATAATAAATACGTCCAAACATAAAGCAAATTAAAGTTTATCCCGGAGGCCTTATTACAACTTTAAAACCCGAAAAGGTAACGTAATAATACGGAATAGTAGTTTACTAATGTTTGCAAACATCATTTATGAAGTATGGCCTCCACCAAGTCATCCATGGCCCCAAGTCCTCGTCACAGAGCGTTACCTACAAGGATTAAGAAAAAAGGGGAGTGAGTTACAAGAACTCAGTGTATAATCCCCTTACCGTCATCCATTGGGCCTGAATCCATTTAGCAAAAACCTGAGCCTAAGCCCATAAAGCATAATCTTGGGCCGAAGCCCATTTACAAAATAGAACATGTATATATATATATATGCAATGTATGCAACCCAACCCATCCATCCAACACACCCTCGTACCAACCATCACACCTGTGGGGATCAAGTCAACCCACCCCGCCATCACACCAAAACGCAGGCAAATTGCTATTTATAAAATTTTATTATGGTCAAACCACCGATATCATGTGTAAACATTATAATAAACAGTTTATTGTGGCAATGCCACCAGGCTACACTTCTCTTCAACATTTTCCCAACCCATGCAATATATGAAAATGCAGCACACTTAATAAGATGTTCACATATAAATAGCAATCATTTAACAAGTAATCTATTACAATGTCTTGGCCCATTTAAGCAATAATAATCCGGCCCATTAAAGCATTCTAGCAAATCGGCCCATAAGGGCATTTTCGTAATTCGGTAATTTTACCCACTAAGGGTAATTCAGTAATCTCGCAACCCAGGGGTATTTTGGTAATTTACCCTTCAAGGTTATTTTGGTAATTTTGCAACTCAAATTTAACTACTAATTTGGGGCATAAAAATTGAAACTGTCCATCTGCGTCATACTGACAAAATTGACTATAACTCGAGTTAGGAAACTCGAAATTTCGATCCGTAAAGTTTCTTTGAAACTAGACTCACATATCTTCTTACTACAGTTTTCCAGAATTTTTTCCTTAGCCATTTAGTACAGTTTATTCATCAAAGTTTACCTTGTTTCACTGTTCAACTGTTCTGACCTCTCCTACCCTAAACTCAAACATCTCACTGTACAGTTTTCATATGTTGCTCCCACTTGTTTCTATTGAAAATAGGCTCACTAAGGAATCTATACATATAAATTATAACCCATGATTCACTTTTTACAATTTTAAACGATTTTCCCAAGACAGAACAGGGAACCACGAAGTCATTCAGAACCAGTCTCACTAAAATTAAAATATCACAAAATGTAAAATTTCTCTTCCTGCTCCGTTTCTTTCATATAAAATTAGACACAGTAAGCTTTAATTTTATATCTTATTCACTTTCTAATTCCCTTTCTGTTATTTTTCGTGATTTTTCAAAATCATGTCACTGCTGCTAACCAAACTATTTCATTGCAAAATATGGTTACTACTTCGAACATACGCACGCCCGAGTGGTCACGGATGCCGGTTTCTGGTTTTCTTCGGTATGTCGACCGAATCACAGAACATTTCATGCAAACATTCAAAGACGTGTGAGATTACACACCATTTCAAACATGTATTCGGAAAGGTACGGGATTACGCATCTGATTTGGATTTCCTAAAGAACTACTCTTCATTGCCTCCTAAAAATAAAATCGATTAAAAGTTAGCCTCGATTTCTTAAAGGTTCCAAAAGCCCAAAAGTACTCACTTACAAGAGTCACTTACCACAATCGCGATCCTTCCCTACTAGGCTCTAAAATCCGACCTTGCACCTTGGCTATTGCAACGAGTTCCTAAAGCAAATAAGTGATGTACCAAAGGGGTTAGCCTTCATCCAATATTCGGCCTTTCCACAAGAGTAGGAAGTTGAAATCATAACCACAAAATAGAATCACATGTGCGGCGCGAAACATCGAAATAAAGAGTAACATCTTTCCACCAATATTCGGCCTAATCACCCACTTACCAATCAACTTTCGAAACCAAGGCTAAGAGAATGATAGGTAGCAGCAAAGGATGGCTTGATTCGGCCCTTATCAAAAGAGAACAATAGGAGTTTAAAATAAAACAAGTGGTTAAGTTCGGCTTAGCCAATGGATGAGATTTTCGGCTTAGCCAAGTCAAGAGAAGAAAGAACAGACAACATGAAATAAGAAGAAAGAACCTTCACCTTGATAATAGGGGTGAACCGAAAGGAATAACACGATTTGGCACTAGTAGCAAGACAACAAAGAAGGTTCGGCTACATGTAATATTGATTTAAGAGGAAGGGAGAAAGGTTGGAGAAATAGTGAGGAAGGGAAAGAAGAGATGGACAAGAGGGTGTCAAAGTTTCGGCCAAAACAAGGAAAATGGTGTACAATATTGGCTTTAGAGTTTCGGCATACCAAGGGAAAAGAATTGGAAGAGAAACACCAAATATGCTAAAAAGAAAAATTAGGCCTTCTATGCACCAAATTTTACCAAATGCCTCAAGAAATTCGGCTCCCTAAGTCTCTATTTCAAAACCATGTACTACCTTACCAAAAAGATGTGTGTGTTGACCAAAAATTCTATCCTAGGCAACTCTTAATACTTGGCCAACATGTCCCCCTCCCTTATCCCTTTCTTTGATTTCCTTCCTTGTTTTTCCTTTATCTTCGTCCTTACTATATTCCTTAGCCTCCTTTCCCAAATTAAAAAGTCTTCCTTTCCTTATTAAAACCTTGACCGACACTTACCTTATAGTGTAAAAAAAATTTTAATCCAAAATATTTGCACTAGGTGGGATTCGAACCTCAGACCATTAGTACACTCCACACGCCACTTTTCCACCTTTACCATTAGGCTCCATGTGCTAACAAAATGCACACTTATTTCCTTAAGTCTTGATACCACTTACCTTCTCTCCTTAAAGTGCTTAAACACAAAAATTTTCCTACAACCTAACTTGAACCTGGAACTTCCTAGAAGCCTCGTAAATTTCCAAAATTACCTTCTTAATAAGTCCAACTCGAAATAATGCCGTTCTTTTGTTCTCAAAAATTTTAAACACTCCTACGCCCAAGGCCCATTGGGCCCAATTCTGCTAGACCCAAATTTGGGTCGTTACAAGCATGATGTTCGGCCAGCTCTGGAGGTAGCGGATTATTCTTAGCCATCTCTTCGGTGGTATTAGCTTCGACTTCTTGCTCTTCGTCTTTGTAATTTAAGCTTCACCTTATTTCTCTACTATTTCTGCGAACAGTACCTTCAATATCACAGTCGAAAATTAGGGGTCCTGTCGGGTTCCTTCTAGTCATAAACTAGAGGTACTTGCCAGAAGAAAACAAGAAAATTTAGAAAATTAAAAATAAATTGCAAAAATAAAATAAATATAATATGGCTAATGTATAAAAATTAAGCGTTCTTAATATTTCAGTTCCCCGGCAACGGTGCCAAAAACTTGATTGTGTCTATCAGAGTCTTAAAAATTTATATAAAGAATGATCGAGCCTAAAACTAACTGCGACAACGATTGAGGCAAGTGCACCTATCGAACAGTAGTATAGCTGTGGCAAGACCGGATTGTCGAACCCAAAGGAACCAAAAGTACTAATACTAACTTTGTTATCTAATCTAAAATTAACTAACAACTAAGCTAAAGATGCAAAGACAAAGAGAATGAATTGGGGAAAATAACTTTGGGAAAAACCAATTGATTAAGACAATACCCGAGGAAGAATCCACCTAGACTTCACTTGTTATCTAACTCTGAACTAGACGATTTATTCACTTGACTTGATCCGTAGGATTCCCTAATTTATATTAATACTTCTTTCGAGACTACTAACGTCTAACCCTAGGTTGATTAATTGAAATATCTTTCTAATTAAAACCCCTGGAATTGCATTAACTCGATCTATGGACTCCCATATTAGGTTTGACCCTAATCCGGTAGATTTTCGTCACCCTATTTCTAGGCGCGCGAGCAACTCCGTTTAACCATGCTAGATATACTCTTAGGCAGGGACTTTTTCTCCACCACCGAAGCACATCAATACTTGAATCAATATATCAAAAATACCAAAACAAGAATTAAGAACACATAGTTAAGAACAAATCAAGTATTTATCATATAGTGCAACAAACAATAACAAGATTCATCTTAGGTTTCATCCCCCTCAGGTATCTGAGGGTTTATTTCATAATGATAAAAGAATACATCTCAAAAGAAAAGATAAGACAAAACATATTAAAACCCTAAAACCCCCTAAAGGAATTGAAAGAGAGATCCTCCGTCTTGAGTATAACTCCGGCTTCTTGAGATGAATCAACTGGCTATTCTTCGAGTGAATCCCACAATTCTGGCCTCTCTGGCTCAGCTCCTTGGCCTAGCTGGACGCCTAACTGGACTCTCAACTGGACTCCCCCCTGAAGGTTGGCCTCTAGGGTGTTTATATAGGCTTTTGGAATGACTTTCTTTGCCTCTAAGTACCTTAATCTAATTGAAACTCTTCTTTCTCATGTCAGGGACACGCCCATGGCACACGCCCGTGTGAATCGTGGCCAGGCCATGTTCGAGACTATTAAGGAGGCACGGCCGTGTGGTCTTGGGCCCAGGCCGTGTTGATTTTGTGATATGGCTCATTTACTCCATTTTGGGCCCGTTTCTCGTTCTTTTCATCTCTGGTGCTCTCCTGAATATAAAACATGAAAACAAAGTATTAAGAGAACCAAATTACACAATTCAAGCTTAAATCATCCAAAAGTATGCTAAATGTGGGATTAAAATATGTTCATATTACGTTTTATCATATACGATATTTTCGGTCTTGCCATAGCTATACTACCAAATGATAGGTGCGCTTCCCTTATTCGTTGTCATAGTTAGTTTGGACACGATCAGATGTACAAAGAAAAGATTAGGAGAAGGTTGTTTTCGTACGATAATGCCAGGATGTACAAAGAAAAGATTAGGAGATGACATAACAAATGTTTACAACCTCGAGAATTCAGAGAAGGTTAAGAAGTGTTGTTGTTCGATTCAAGGCTAAGATTATTTCCTGGAAAACTCAAATGTTGATGGAAAGGACTATACACCATTCACAAAGTCGATCCATATGAAGTGGTGGAATTACAAGACAAAAAGGGAGGTACATTTAAAGTTAATGGTTACCGTCTCAAACACTTTTGGAATAATGATGTTGAGAGAGGTGAGACCGCGCTCGACTTAATGGACCGTTAATTTTTTTAATAAATGGCACAATTAGAAATTTTTTTCTTAAATTAGTACATTAAATTAATTTTATCTGGGGATATTGTAACTTAAGCAGAACCATTTGTGACCCCCCAACCTTTCTTGGGAACTTAATTTAATGTAACTTTTCAAATTTTTTTAAGTAGCCTAAATGAATTTTTAATTCTTGTTTTCAATTTTAGTATTATTTCTATTTTTATGTTCAATAAGGGAGTCAAGTTGGCCCAAGCACTAATCAGTCTATTTTTGGTTCAGTTTAAGAAATAATCGCAATTTGGGCTAGAGGCCCAAAAGAGCAGGAAAAAGACCCACTTTTGCCATCCATATGACCCCTAAAAACCTTAATTTGCTGCCACATCTCCTTCCCTCCATGCCTTGCTGCCCAAGCATCCCTTTTACTACTATATAAAACCCTCTCTTCCATCATATTTTTCATTCCACTCAAGCAATTAACCTTAACCCTAGCAACCAACTTTCTTTCTCCTTGCCGTCGGCATCAAGAAGTCCTCAAAGTTTATTTCCAAAATTTCCTAGTTGCTGTCCCTTTCTTTTTCCGCAACACTCCCTCTACCATGACATTCATTCATTGTAGTAATCATCTCTGTCACTGTCACTGCAGCACCGCACCCTAAAGTTACCCTTTTTATCGTCGCAGTACCTTCACCGTCGCAAACTTCTTGCCTTCTTATTTTTTGGGAAAAGTCACCATGCCTTGTAAAAGAACTAGATCTTCCAAAACTTCTACTGAATATCTGATTGTGATTCAAGATGAAGAAGCAAGGGAATGGTTTGATTCCATCTTCAAAAATCAGCCCATGATGCTGGAAAAAGGTTTTAATTTGGAGAGCAATGCCAAATGATTGTGCCTTTTTCAATTCGGAAAAAAATTGAGGCCTTAAATTGGAATCAATTTTGTGACTCATGATCATTACCCGAAGACGAGTTAGTATGAGAACTCTATGCCAACTTGATTATGTCAAACGCTCATGAAGTTCTTGTTCGCAAAAATAAAGAACCCCTTACTCATAAATCCATTAATGATTTGTTTAACCTACCTGATGTTAAAGAATATGAATACTCTATCATAATGAAAATATCAATTAGGATTT
Organism: Gossypium australe; assembly: GCA_005393395.2. Classification (NCBI taxonomy): domain Eukaryota; kingdom Viridiplantae; phylum Streptophyta; class Magnoliopsida; order Malvales; family Malvaceae; genus Gossypium; species Gossypium australe. The sequence goes on from SMMG02000027.1 coordinate 2,855,421, forward strand.
TCTTTAACAAGTACTTAATGTCACTACAAATCTGAGATCCTAATGGATTATAAGAAAATGGTAGTCATTCTTGCGAAATGGAGTATGTAAAACCAGTGGCTAATGTATGGTTCTACTTTGTTTGATATAGCTTTTTGCCTACTTTCCATCATTGATTACTTCAATTTGTTTGAGATCCCAAGTTAAATCAAATGCAAACATGAATGGCTGATATGTTTAAGGTTGCATAACAAGACATGATATTGAAAGGCTAGTAGAAAATGTTGAACAGTTGAACCAGGTCGAGATGAATGAGCCAGACAAACCAGAATTAAAATGAATCGTCAACCAAATCCAAGCCTAATGCTGAATCAGAAGAGGAACTGTGAAAAGCAGAATATGAAGATGAACCAAACAATCTTGAACTAGTAGAACCAAATATTACTGAACTAGTTGAGCCAAGTGTTAATACTGAGTTGACCATTCCAATGCCCACTTCTTCAAACACCATGAATAAGTCTGAATTCTCAACTATGATTGATATGTGGAAATTTATGCATAACCAACAACAAGCTTATTGGAACTACGAAAAAGTTAAAGATGATTCCATAAGGAATACTTTTAAAAATATCTCTAACAGTTTCATTCCTGAGTTCCCAGATCACATCTTTGAGTCATGGAAAGATGATGGCGTGAATACAAACGAGAACGAGAAGGCAAATGAGCAATACGAGGGGGATGATTCAGATTAAAAAAAGAGGGGGAATTTCTTTTTCTTTAGTATTACTTTTAAGACTTTTATTTATTTTATTTTAAGAATATTTTTTATGCATAATAGAGTTGAATAATTTTCAATTTATGAATAAACTAAGTCAATGCTCTTCCATTAATTTTTATTCTCTAGTAAAAAGCATAGTAGTGTGGCAATGTGAATGTACATGTCTAAGGATTGAATTTTTCAAGAAAGAATTGGTACTTAAGTAGTCTTCATGACTCAGCTTTTTTTTTTTTGAATTCTACCTGGTGTATAGTTTTCATGCACTACTTTGTTATAGTTTTCATTCACTACTTTGTTATTTTACAATGAGGATATTGCTTCTTTTTAAAGGGGGGTTAAGGGCCAATCTTGTATGATTTTTAAAATTTTTCAATCTTTACACATAAGTATGCTGAAATAAAGTGCTGCTTAAAAACAATTTTTTTTAATAAGTTAGCCCATATGAAAGTATAATTTATGATTTTATGTAAGTTCTTGTTATATGTTAGCTTAGTTATGATATGCTTTTCTTTTCATTAGTTTTATATAGTTTTTGCCATGAAAACTTATTCTCCTTAAAAATATATATGCATGAAGGTTTAAGTCTTTAGAATTGCCTTAATAACTTTCTTGAGGCGAAATCCTAAGAGGCATAAGAATCTAAATATGATTTAGGCGCATTTTCTTTGGATCGTTTGAGCCTTTCAAGCCTACCATAAGAATTCAACCCTTGAAACCTTAGTTTGAGCCATATAGCTTGTTTTATTATTATTTACCTACATAATAAGCTATCATATTATCATCTTTTAAAGTTTTACCCTATCTTGCACCACTCTTAACTATACTTGTTTTGGTGAGTAAAATTCGAGGGGAAATTCAGAAAGATGTACATGCTTTGGTTAAACAAACAAAATGAGAAATGAGAAAAAATCTCTACTCAAGTGTTGAGATAAATTGTCAAGCATAAGTGTCAAATTAAGTTTGGGGGTGTTAAAACCAATTAGTAGAAAGATTGTTCCCCAAAAAGATCCAAGACAAAGTTATGGTTAAGATAAATTAGCCTAAAAATCACTTCTCAACCTTGAGCCTAGCCCCATTACAAACTTATAAAAGGCCTATTGATTTTGATAATTATGTCGACTACATTGGTGGAGAGAAATTACTGAGCGTAACATATGAAGACCAATAGTTAAACCTAAGGTTTGTTTTGTTTAGTTAGATAAGGAAAATTTGTTGAATGGTGAATTTTATATATGACTTTGGAATGCATGCAAATTATGACTAATGATAGCATTTTTTTAACATAATATTTTGAAATAATATCTGCATGTGAGTGATTTATTAGCAAGAAGAGATTGTTAGCATAAATTTGTTGTTGCATGATTATGTGAAAAGTTGATTCTTTGTAAATATTTTGCAAGCTTGCCCTAATTTTTGCTTTGCACAAAACATTACTCGAGACAAGCAATGGATTAAGTTTCAGGATGTGTAAACTCTAAATTATATGGATTTTTTATATATGTTTATATCACTTTTTTACTTAGAATTTATGTTAATCCTGAGAAACAAAAATTAGCTTTGGGGTAATTAATTTGGAGGTCCTTGCTCTTGTGAAAAAAAATTAGAAATAAGCCCGCAACTAATACCCAAGAAACCGTCCAACCCCTTGCATGATTCATGCATAAAATCAAACATGAATCAAGCAACCACCAACCTCTTTCTCCATATTTCATAGACGGCCAAGAAAGGGAATATTTCAAGGGATCTCCATGCCATTTTTAGCAAACCCCTAGTCATTCCTCTACTATAAATACCACCCATCATTTCCCATTTCAATCACCCCTCGTTCATCTCTCAATTCACATTCCTCTCATCTTTTCTTCCCTCTCTTCCATGCATAAGCTGTCCATTTCTCCACCTGCTTTAGGTAGCATATCCCTTGAGGAAAACCATTCTTGGTCGGCCACCTTGAGGAGCCTTTTTTAAAGGAGCAATCACAAGAACCAAAGGAAGCCACCACAATTGATCTTCGGAGAATCACCGAAATCATCAAGAGTTTCTTCTTTCCTATTCTTTAATTTTGTTCTTAGTTATTCAACATGTTTGCAAATTGTTGTGATGTTTTTTCATTGACAATGATGATTTAATTTTATTTACCTAGAATAATTGCAATGATTGGATAAACTTCATTTAATTCATGTTTATATTGTTTTGTGCCTCAGTTGTTCATACATCCAATTAAAATCATTATGTATTTCATGCATTAAAATATGTTTGAATGCATTAGAATTAGTTAGTCAATTCTATTAAGATGATAACTAATGGACACGATAATTTGAAGGTGCATGCTTAATTTATATCCTAATCAAAATAAATTAGAGGTTTGTAATAGACTAAAAGAAGTTATTACCTTGCATAACTTTAGGTTTATGTGATTAAATTGTTTCAATCCAAATCCGTCCCTGTTACTTCACATAAATTCTAAGGAATCCTTAGTTAAAATATGACATTGGTTTATGCATATTTTTCTAAGTATAAGATTCAGTTGAACTTATATGAGATTCCAGTTAATAAAGATCGAGTTGCCATGGAATATTTTCCAAACATTGTTAAACATGATGAAAATGAATTGAATGAAGTGTTGTACTTGTTCTAGCTTATTCATGTTATTTTTTTTGAACTTGTGAAATTACTGCTAAACCATCACCTTGCATTTTATTGCATCTCATTTGTATTTAGGTTCATTTGCATCTAGTTAATTAATTTAATTATAACATCTATCACTTTAAAATTATTGTGTTTTCTTTACCAACTTGTAAATTCATAAATTTTCAATTATTTGTTTAATAAATACAACCCTAGTGGAGACAATAACTCCTTTACTTATTACATGATAATGACTGTGTACACTTGCACAAACCTACGCGTTACAGGCCACCACGGAATAGGAAAATAGTGGGTCCTAGAGAGTGGCAGATTCAGGTTTGTTAGTTTTGTGAGAGACGCCATCAGGGCGAGTGTCGGAAAAGAATGGGTGCTTGTTTGGTTTGTGCCTCGATGGGGCTCGGAATTAAGGGCTATCCTCACCGGAATGATCAGATGCAAGCACCGATTAGGAATTAGGGCCTAGTTAGGGTTTAAAATTAGAGTGGTCATAATCAAAACAAAAATGGGAATGGTAATCAGGGACAAAGAGCACTAGCTCAGGGTGTGAATCGAGTTGAGGCTAGACAACCTACTTTGATTTATGCAACTAGACACCAAGAAGAAAGAGATGCGGCTGACGTCATCAAAAGTGCCTTCACTAACTATTTGGTGCCTTATTTTGCATTAATTGATATATGATTTACCCATTCTTATATTGCTTGTGATATGGCTGTAAAACTGGGTAATGGGGTAGAGATAACTAAAAACACTGTTACTGTAGTCAACCTTTTAGGATCATCTGTACTTGTAAATAAAATATATTGGAGATGCCTTTTAGAAATTCAAGGGGAGATTTTTCCTATCGAGTTAATTGAATTTCCTTTCAACAAATTTCATATGATTCTGGGAATGGACTAGTTGGTGGAATACCAAATTCACATGGATTCTGCACTGAAAAGGGTAACTTTGATGTCTGAGTCTGGAAAGGAGGTTGTTATGGTTGGGGAACATTGAAATTATTTATCCAATATGACCTCTGCTATGGTAGCAGAGAAGATGGTCCAAACGGGGTGTGAAGCGTTTCTGGCTTACGTATAAGATGCTAGCACAGTTGATCCTTCTATAGATAATATCCGTAGAGTAAGGGAATTTCTTGTTGGTTTTCCCAAGGAATTGCCAGGGTTGCCTCCAGATCGAGAAGTGGAATTTGGTATAGAGTTGTTGCTAGGAACGACACCAGTGTCCATTGCTCCCTACCAGATGGCACCTAAAGAACTTAAGGAGTTGAAAGTTCAGTTGCAAGAACTATTGGATAGGGGTTTTATTAGACCTAGTGCTTCACCATGGGGCGTATCGGTGTTGTTCGTAGTGAAAAAATATGGTACACTTCAGTTATGCATCGATTACAGACAGCTAAGCAAGCTAACCATAAAGGATAAATATCTTCTACCAAAGATTGATAACCTATTCAATCAGTTCAAAGGTGCAACGATTTTTTTTCTACAATTTGCCTGAGATCCGAGTTTAACCAACTAAAAGTAAAAGAATCTAAGTAAATATCCTAGTGGTTAAAAGGAAATAAGGAAGAATGCTAATTAGATCAAGGTCCCAAGTTCGAATCCCTTCCCTTGCAAATAGCTAAAATTTTGCTAAAAGTTTTCCTTCTCCCTATTTATTGTCACCCTACCTAGTAGAACCTGGTATAAATGTCAATTTTATTTATTAATTTCATCCTTTATCCATTTTCTTTTCACCCTAGCTGCCCCTCCTATTCCTCTTCTTTTTATCTTCAATTTTTATTTTCTTTTCCCTTATGTGCTATGGCCCAAACCACCAATATCCACCATCCCTTTTTCCTTTCTTTTTCACCAGGTTCTTGCAGCATTCTCTTCTTTTTCTTGCTTCCATTTTTCTATATTTTTTCCAGCCTTAAACCTAAAATATTTAACCCCCAAGAATGATCTCCATTGCTGTCCAAGAAGTTCTGTTGCCTTCCCTTCCTTTTAGCTAGTGTAAGTGACACTTTTCTTTCGTTTTCTTGGTTAATCTTCCAATAAAATACCCAATTTTCCAGATCTTTTTGGGTTATTTTTAATGATTTTATGGGTAATTTTTTAGCCTTCAAAACTGATTTCAATTGGCTTTCAAATCAACTATGATTTGCCATTTTTTGTGGTGGTGTGCCACGCCTAGGGGCACGAAAAAGGGATGCTATTTTCTTTAATTTTTACCATCTATTTCAAGAAAATCATGGTATCATAAAATATTCCTAATCAGCCTCTAATCTTATGTGACTTAGGAAAATTCAATATTGATCGTTCGACAACTCGGATCTGACAATTCGGGAAGAGTAAATGTGGTTGGATGTGGGTTAAAGTGTAGTTTCGAGTTAATTGTTGGGTAAATTGTTAATTGATTGGATTAAGGTTTTTAGTAGTTGAATATATATGGGCTTTTCAGTATTTAATTGTGTTAGGTGCCGAATCAAACACCTCGAACCAACAGTGAAGCCTTTGGACGCTTGCGCGTATGTTTCTCGTTGAATCAGTGTGGGTAACTTAGTCGCTTTAGATCAGTAATTTTTATGGAAACGTCGATTCTATTAAATTCTTATGGGTATGTTCTAAGGTTTTTTTGACAACGACCTACCTCAATAAATTCATATTTATTTTATTTTAGGTTTGGTTTAATGTTTTAAGGAGAAATCGGGTGCTTCGTATGTAATGTTGTAGTAGTACGAAAATAAGGTGTGGGTCCTAACTTGTGAACTTGAATGTTTTAATAATATTTTAAATGATATAAATGTGGATTAAGCTTGTTGGTTGGGCTTAGTTAAATGACAAAGTGAATGTTTTAAAATGGCTAAATTAGGTACGCCACTAGCCTTAACTAAATGGCATGTTTGCAAAGTTTCATGGTTGACTTAATGGTTGATTAATTGGTACTGATATGAATTGTAATACTGTAACACCCTTCTCCTGGTCCGGTCATCTGACCCAAGTTATGGGATGCTACATCAACCAATGGAACTTAATCACATGCATATATGGTTTCGAGTAAGAGCAACGACTACTAAAATTAATATTTAAAGAAAAGTCCAGGGCTAATTTAAACATTTAAATGACAATAGAAATAGTTTTAACCATAATTAAGGTTTATTTTTAATAAATCTCGAAAAAGTATATTGGTACCGGTACCGAATGGGCAGTTATCAATATTTTTATCACGTATCGATGCTCGTATATGGGTATCAATACCAAAGTTGGATTTTGTCAAACCATGAAAATGTCCCAACTTCGAGGTATCGATATTTGGATCCCGAGTATCAATACATTTACCGCAAAAAATGAAAAATTTACAAGTTAAAATGTTATCCATGCTCAAAACAATGTTCTACTCAACACACAGTTATATTCTAATTTAACTAAACTTATTAGCATCCTTTAAACATTTATCATGCCACATCCATACATTTAAATAAGAATATCTAATATGCATTATCAACGTTAATCTCAAACATCAATTTAGTTGCGAACAAAGTCCAAAATAACATCCACATTCCATTAATCCAATACCAAGATAGAATTAATAAAATAATGCTAATAATCAAAACTAAAACTCTAACCCACATTGTATTTATTCAGTGAGTTTCAACAGAATCGCAAAAAACCACCTACTCAAAAATATTGCTTTGCTTAATTCACTTCCTTCGTCGCTCCGCTCACACCGAAAAAACTACTTATCTGCAAGATGTTAGTTTGGTGTGTAAGCTTAAGTAAGCTTAGTGAATACTGGAATAACCACAAAGAATACACAACATCAAAAGTTAAGCAATAGCATACTAAAACACATTCACAACCATATTTTCTACAGGGCAAACTAATATATTCATGCTTCATTAATTTATAAATCTAGCATATACTCTCACATGAAATTACATAAATCTAGCATATATATGTAATTATTTATCGATAATTTCACAACTTGAGAGTTTGAAACATAAAAGTAGGCTCTATCACCGCACATTGGATACACGGATCTCCATCACACCAATGACTCAAAGAGTCTAAAATATCCCATAAGTGTAGGATAAAGCTAAACACTCTCCAACTCACCAACATATCCTAATGAATGGAGCTTAGCTCGACATTTCCTTATCCATGGAATCTGTCCTGGGGCCTCAATAACCAAATCAAAAAACACAAGGGTGAGTATCAACTATATCCAACAGTTTCAAGAGATCACAATGCCAAAATATGCGCAAATACACGCATTTAATTATTATTTTGATGCACATAATCTCTGTTCATAATCATCAATTCATATCACAAATCTGTACATAATGTATGCTTATTGGATTCAATTTATTTGTGCTTCAAGTTCCACAAGTATGCTCATTGATCCATCACATATCCGACCACATATGTGTGCATTAAAATCAATTTATCACATACAAGTATTCACACACATTACCTGTTATAACAACAGCTCAATCTGCAACTCGACATTAATTAAACATAATTTCACAACAAAGAAACAATATAAGAAAGGCTTACACTCAGAACTTAGGATAGGGGTTTAGGTTATTCCTAAAGCTCTTTATTAACACTATGAATCGTGCATATCCGCAGCGACTCCAGACACTCACCAATTATGCTTCCACTTACAAGCCAAAAGCTCAAACAAGCTTTTCCTTGCCTTTAGACTTGCTTGTAGTGGCTCCCGATTGATTCGACACTTTACACACATGACAAACACATTCCAAAATCATCAAAAATAGCCTTGAACACAACCAAACAGCAAGGTAAACACAATTCAAACCTCTCTTTTTTCACTACCGTAAACTAGCTACTTTTGCCAAAATTGAAGTTTCGACGTCCTAATCTCATTTCTAGTATTTAATTTAAATTTCAAACCTCTTAAATATCATTTAATTTCATATATAAACCATTAGTTTCACCTAAATCCATAATCTTATTTTTTCAGAAAATTGAAGCTTTCGATAACATGAAAAAGGGGGAAAATTCTTGATTCTTAAAAATTCAGTTATGAACTATCAAATTGAAGTGAAATATCTTATAAATAAGTTAAAAAAGAATAAAAAATCACTTTGAAAACACAAGTTTACACAATATTTCGAGATCTACCACTTTTTAGTCCAAACATACTTTAAAAAATCAAATCCAGATATACTTGTTTAGAACTCAATTTGAATTAACAACATTCTTTATTTAACCATAAAATGTCAGAATATTACCTTGACTTAAAGAAAACAATGATCTAAAACTCTAATTTGGGATTTGAACTCAAGAAGAAAAATGACAGATTTATGGAAGAAAACACGTTTTTCATTTGAAATTGGGTTATTTTTTATGTTTGGAAGGTTAATAAATCTTTAATTTTAGGTTTTGGAAAACTTTTAAATGCTTTGGTGTTTTTGAGAAGAAGGGATAGACAGGGATATACTCCATGTAGAAGACTAATTTCAAAAATTGGGCAATCTGTCCTTTATGTCACTCCTAATTCTCCTTTTTTTCAAAAAGGTCCTAATTAAATTAAAATATATTTTTTTTTTCAAATCAAACCTCAAAATTAAATTTTGTTTTAAGCTAGTTAATAACATAAAAACCTGAATATGAAATTTTAATTTTTTTTAACTACTCACTTACAACCCTAATTTTTTATACTTGACTCAACCCTAATTTAATGAACCCAGTTCTACTAACCCAAAACTACTAGGCCGAGTTTTGGGATGTTACATGAATGGTTTGTTAATGTAATGTATGATTGGTTGTATGTATAGCATGTACTAATTTGGAAATAAATATTGAATGCTTGAAATATTGTTGGGTAAAATGCCATGAAAAGTATTGAATGAAAAACTGTTATACATGCACTGGGAATATTTTTCCTAAAGTGTTAACGAATGATGGTACGATAAAATGTCACCGTGTTAATGGTGAAATTAACGCTTGATAAGTGAACGTTATAATGAGGGCATATATATTATGCTACTGAATGAAAACGTATGAAATATGCATTTGATTGAAATTAGTATGACAAATTGCATGTGCATGGGGTGGGATATTATGGTTGACGGAGAAGTTCCGAGGAGTAACAACAACATATTAAGTCCGCATTTATGTCAGTGCACTACATCGGGAGTAAAGAGGAGAACGACCATTATATCACATTTTATGTTATATGGCAGTATTTTTGCATTACATTATATGGTGGGTTAACCACATCAAGCTTTGCTCGCAATGTTTGGAGTTTGGCAGACAAGTTTTGGGGAACTCGTGGTGTGTAGCGGATGGTATAGGTAGGATTTCATTATGCATTATGATGTGTCCCTGACATTTATGAATGATTTTACTTATGATATGTACGTGTTGCAAATGTAGTACTAGTGAATGATATTAGCATGTATGATTGAACATTCTTATTGATTTGACTCACACTAAGCTAGTTTTCTCACCCTATAGTTTCAACTTTCTCAGGTAACAAACGTGACTAGGATCAGACATGGTATACAGATATACGATAGAATTCAAACATTCTTTTTATTTTGTAATTTATTTAGTTTTTGGATTGTAAAGCTATTTGAACTGTGGTTGGGTTTTTTTTTTCTTGCTTGGGATTTTCATGCATGCATACTTGATATAAATTTGGTTTTTATAGGATTATTTGAAATTGGACAAATCATGATATCTAGTTTAAACAATTAATTAATTAATACCAAATTTTTCACTATGATAAAAGATAACAAAATTTCTCATCAAGGAATGTTGAGTTAACTATTTTGTTCAAACCACACTTGTGCTAATAACATGACCTAAGAATTGTAGATTTAATAAATGAATGTTTTCCACAAATAACAAAGATACACCGCAGTTTTTCCTAAAAGAGAGGGTACTTAAGGCTTTCAATGTACAATAGGGTAGCTGTATCACATAGGTGACCAATGTGATCTCCACAGTTCAACCATAATATCTAGGCTGGTTTTGGGAGGCTACAGAAACATGGATTTTGACACAACTTGAAACATAAATGAATTCAAGTCAGATAAAAAAATGAAAGAAAGCAATTAAAATAAATAACTAAGATAAATAAAATAGAACAATAAATCAAAGATTAGAATAATAAAGAAGAAAATTAAGAAAATAATAAGGAAGATAGATCGAAAAGATGGAACATGGCAGGTAAAAGTCCTAAGGAGCCTTGGAAACAAGAAAAATCCACAACCCTATTCAAATGGCTTTCATTTCCCCTCCAAGAAAGGAAAATTGGCAAGAAAACATTTGAAGATAATCCCTACAATCTGAAATGTAACATCCTGAATTTTTGGGCCTATGCGTTTAATAGGTAGGATATGTTTAATGTGTTAATTTAAGTGTTAAGGGTCCAAATTGGGCTCAGGCTTAGGTAGAGGCCTTGATTAAAATTATCTGTTTGGGCATTACACGGGTTTAAAAGGTAGTATCTATGTTTAAAATACCAAAGTGGGCTTGTGGCCCAATCTTAGGAGGTGACGCCACACAAGGGAGTAAGGGGCCCAAATTTAAGTTTCATGGAGCCCAATTCTCTTAATTTAAGTTAGCTAAATTTTGGGCATTAGGATTAGGTGGAGTGGATGGCAACAAGGCTAAAATTTAGGGGTTTTAATGTTTAAAATATGTGGATAATATGCTGATAAAGGAGGGAGGAGTTAGAGATAATTAAGTCTCTTTTAGATGAGCTAGTAGATTAAGATAAAGGAGAAAAGATAGGATTTATCTGCAAGGTTAGGTAAGTGCCGAAATTTCTATAAATAGGGGGAATATCTCTTCAATTTCGGCATTTGGGGTTTTTCTCTCATTCTTTTCTCTCCTTCTCTGAGTAAAAGCCGAAAACTCCTAAAGTTCCATCTTCTTCTTCATTCTAAAAGCCGAAAATTCCTAAAGTTCCATCTTCTTCTTCATTCTCTGCAAAAGCCGAAATCTCTAAGCCTATTCCCTCATCTTCACTTTGATTCAAAAGCCGAAACTACATCTATTCTTCTCCTTAATATTCATTGGCCGAATCTCCCTTAGACATCTTTTCAATTTTTAGTTCTTTCAAAAGCCGAAAGCGCGATAGATCATCTTTCCGGGATTTTTCCTAGAAGCTGAAACTCATAGATCTCTAATCTACTACGATTGCCGAATCTCTCAACAAGGATAGTCGAAATCTTCTATAGGAAGGAGTCAATCGCATAGATCTCTAAGTTATAGAATCGTGTTACATTCGGGATCTCAAGGTAAGAGGATTTGTTTATTCATATATATAAAATCAGGTAGAATACTAACTATGGCCGAATATAGGAGAGGCCTATTTTCACATCTTTCCGGCTTTTTGAAGCAAAGCGTAGATCGGTTTAGCAAGGGTATCTACATTAATCAGGTGTGTAATACTTCCCCACCATCTAGAACTGATTATTAATATATGTTCATAAGCTTATATGTTATGATAAAAGCCGAAATCTCGACTTAATGTGGGAAGCCCAAAAAGGGTAACGCAAATCGCCAGGTCAGTGAATAATCTGATTAAATGTTATAAGTAATTTGCTTGTATATGATTGCATGGGTTGGGTTGATGAAAGGAGGAAGTTATACGTTATATGTGTAGCGGTTTATACCGTGATCTGTTACATGTTGTAGCGGCTAATGCCGTGATCTGTTATAAGGGCTTCGGCCATAATATGTTGATGAGCAGCATGACTGCCATCTTGGCGTGTAGCGGTGTGGGTCGATTGTAGAAATCCCCAATGGTGTGAACGGTTGGTACGGGGGCGTGTAGCGGATGGAAACCTAGGCAAACGGGTTGGGCCTTGCATATTATTTGTTATTTAAATGAATGAAATTATTAATCTATTTTATGGGCCTAAGGCCCAAAATCTAGTGGTGCATGAGGGTTGCACACTGAGTCTCGCGACTCACCCTTTTAATTAACATTTCAGGTGATACCTAGTGCTTCGGACCGGGCTGGAGAGGAACGCAATGTGGCCATGCAGAAGAATATGAAGATTTGGCAAAAAGACTTCAGTTAATTATTTTATATTGTATTTTAATTAATGGATTTTAAACTTCGATGTAATAAGGCCATGGGCCACTAGTTTATATTTTGTTTTATTATGGGCTTTTATTACTTTTAGTTATTTAAATTTTTATTTTAATTGAACTAAGGCATATTTTATTTAAACTATCAACTATTTATTTTTCCAACTATTTATTTTTCCCGAATAAAAGGATAAACTTCAAAAAAATATTTTCTGAAAATACGATATGTTTTCCAAAATTTTCTTAGTGACATACCAGATCCGGTTGTAGTGTTTGGGTCGGGTTTAGGGTGTTACATGAAAAGATTGTTAAAACCTAAAAAGAAACTCAAGAAAATTTATTAAAAAGAACAACTCAAAGGGAATTTATTAACTTAAAAGAGAAGTTCTTAAATAATAATGAACTGATTTGTGCACAATAAAGATGTCTTTATATAGGCTAGCTAAGTACATCTAAATACAACTATAAAGTATACAAAAACTCTAATTACCCTAAACAAGAAGTAGTTTTAAACTAAACTTTCTTGTTGACATAAAACACCGAAATAACTTAAAATACTTAAAATTTATCCAAAATTCAGAGTAAATAAATAATAAAATAATAAAACTTAATAAATACAATATTGGGATTGCATATAATAAAATTTAAGCTTGAAAATTGAACCCAATATGATTTAAACTCGAATAAAAAGCCCGAAACTCGTAATTTCTGTAATAATCCTGTCCAGAAATTCTACTAGTGTAGTCTTCACTAAAACGGTCATAACTTGAGCTCCTGAACTCAAAATCGAGTGATTCAAAGTGAGTTTCAAAGCTAAGAGATATATCTTCAATCACTATTCAGACATCTAAGCTTATAAATTCCTGGATCCCATCCAAATATTCATCGCAAGTTGACTAATCTTTTAAGGTTGAAAACTGGCAGTTTGGTTGAATTTACTTTAATAAATTTCACCCAATCTGTGCATCTATCATTCCCCCATTCCTCAAAAAGATTCATCCTCACATGTTGTCTTTGATCGAATCTTAGTTTGATTTGTTTGGCCTTTGACCTTGTTATTGGGTCTTGAGGTAATGTAAGCCTATCACATCTATGGGCTTGAAGTTGAGTCTTGAGATTCGCATCAGTGTGTCTTTGTAATTGATTGTGATTTGAGCTAGAATTTAATATATGTACTTTCGGATTCTAACTCGTAGCTAAAGATGAGATCCGATGACACAGGAACACCGAGAGGGAAAGGAAATACGAGATCCGTTAAGAGTAACCCAATTGTTCGGTTTTTGTTTCTATAATTCAAATTACTTTATTTGTTGCATATTTATATTTTTTTACATGGTAAATTATGGAGGTAAGTTGTGAGTGATTAGTTGAATTGAATTGGTATGAATATGTTTGATTATCAAAATAGAGGACTAAATTGAATAGAATTGAAAATAGTGCAATTTGATGGAAGATGTAAAATTAACCTTGAATTGGGTTGCGTTATGTTATGTGAGAAATGATGTATTGAGCTATGGATTGAATTGATGAAATGTGAATTGAACAAAATATTTAATTTGATAAATTGTTACCCTATTAATTGTTCGGGCAGAGTCGGATATAGTTGGCATGCTATAGGATGGATTGAGTACAGGTTTCTTTGACTACAAGTCAATGAGTGCTAGGCACAACTTTTGCTTTGGTTCGACAGATGAGTGTTGGGTGTAATATATTCACTTTGGATTTTATGATGAGGCATTGGGTGCCAAATTTGGTATGTTGGTTTGATCTGTGTATTTTTTTGAGTATGAGCTAGGTTAATAGGGATTTAAAATGTAAAGTTGATAACAATATATGAATTGAATTACTATTATAAGAGATTATGCAAATCAGATTTACAATTCCAGAAGTTTGATATGAAAATGAGATGAATTAGTAGATTCGATTAGGAAATTTTGTAACACCCCAAACCTGGCCTAGACGTTACGACCGGATCTAGCATGTAACATGGATAAGTTGTTTAAAATCACGTTCTCGTCGAAAACTCCGTATTCTTTCTTGGAAAACTTCGAGCTGTGTCGTTGTAGTGGTTCATATTTTCTTTTATGGTGTTATCGTAAAAACGTTATTATTACCATTATTGAAAACCTTGTTTATAAAAGAAGTCAATTTCAATAGATTACGAAGATGTGGTATATTTGGAAACAATTATTGTTGTTTTAAGAAAACTACGTATTTATAAATCTAGTAGTTATTAAGGTAAATTTTAAAGAAATTATACCAATGGCCTTATTACAAAAATATTAACCCAAATCAATAATTAAACTAAAATAAAGCAGAACGTAAATTTGCTAAGTTTACAAGAATAATTCTCGGTGTATGGCCACCACAGAGCCCTCCACAGCTCCAAATCTACTAACGCTGGGGATCACCTGCAAGGTTGAAACAATGGGGTGAGTTACGAGAACTCAGTGTGTAATCCCCCAATCGGTTATTAACTGGGCCCGAGCCCATATGAAATCAAATTGGGCCGAAGCCCTATGCAGTAACAATCTAGGCCTTAGCCCTATACAGTATCAATCTGGGCCCACATCCCTAAAATCATAGAAATGCAAACAGAAAGTGCAGCCCCCCAACCTAATAGTCCATCCGCTACACTCCACCCGGACCAGCCCTACACTCCATGTGGGGATTTCTAAATAAACCCACCCATCCGCTACACTCCAAAAATGCAGTCGAACTGCCAGTATAAACGCAGCAAAGCTGCCAGTATCAGTATATGTGGCAGAGCCAGCAGTAACAGTATTGCAGCAGAGCTGCCAGTAACAGTATGTCTGGCGAAGCCACCAGTAACAGTACACTTCCTCCATTAATATAACCCAACCCCATGCATCATGTCATGGCATAATAATTTTTTGTATTCAATAATGTATCATCATGGCAAATTAATCACAGTATACACAAACATACCATATATGCCCCTAAGGGTATAACAGACATTTTCCCCAATGAGGGCGTTTCAGTAATTTACCCTCCATGGGGTATTTCGGTAATTTTGCATTAATGGCCTTTCCGAAGGCCTACTATCGCCTCGAGCGACATGAGACCCTTTTTGGTTCTCTACGGAGCTATTGGGCCTAAAATCCATTTTAAGCCCAAACAGGCCCACACGCTCGTATGGCCCAATTCACAATGTTTCAGTCTCGGATTTCCATAATTCACATCCGCACTTACCCTTTTACAACTTTCCATCAATTTCGCCCACATGGGCCGGATAGCCTATTGGGCCCGTTAAGCCCGTTTCGGCCCGGTTAGGCCGGTTACAGCCCCAGCTTCACGAGAGTGCTCGTGACACTCTCCACGGCTTACTATCATTACTCTAACTCCGATTTACCCCCACGAGCGATTGCACGCTCGAGTGAGTACAGGTGTCGGTTTTCGGCTTTTCGACTTTTGGCCGATTTCCAAACATCATATGCAATCATTCAAAGGATGTGAGATTACACACCTGATTTGGAACACGAAACACGATTCTCCCCGAGGCACCTAAAGATACATTCGGTTAACAGTTAGTCTCAGACCTTATTACAACTTCAACCAAGTACTGAGATTGACTAACAATCTACATCACTTACCAGCAATCCGCGACTTTTACTACAAAGGATAGGGGTTCGGTTATCCTTCTGATAAAGTACTTCGAGACCCTAGTAGAGATTGACGCATGAACAGATGTTAGCAACACCCTTCTGGCTTGAGTAACAATCAACCAAACAGTACAACTCCATCAACTATTTTTGGCCTTAAACTTACTTACCAACCCACTTCCGAAAGCCAAAGGCTAGAAGAATACTGAGAGTGAAAGCTATCACTCTACCAATTCGGCCCACACCACAAGAACCAAGAAGATTGGGGTAGAAAGGAATAGATCGATTCGGCCTTAGTCAAAAGAACAGGGTGAGTGATCAGTTTTGGGAGAGGGAATAAAAAAGAAACATGAAGGAAATAAAAGAAGAGGAAAACACTACCTTTCAACCACCAAAAAATCGAGTTGGCAAAGAAGCTTCGGGCACTACAAGAACCAAGTTTCGGTTATGAGATGAACTGAAATGAAGGACCCAAAATGAGAAGGAATGGGGTAAGCCAATTGAAACTAGAAGAAAAGGGGAATATAGATTTCGGCGGATGAGTAGAAAGAACAAGTGGAAAAGATGAGAGGTTGAACAAAAGTGCACGAGTGGTCAGATTCCCAAAAAGAGAGAAAAAGAAGAAATGAGAGAATGGTTTAGGTAAACAAGGAATTGCCCAAAGAAAGTGACCCAAAATGCTCAAAATGCAAAGGAGAAATTTCGACACTCTACCTTCAGAAAACCGAATATGCACCTCACACTCCCCTAGCCGAATTTTCACTCCCTCCACAAGCTCCCATATTCGGCCAACCGCCCCCTCTCACTTTAATCCCACGATTCCCTTCTTAACATCCTCCCTACCTTACTCCCCACCTTCCATTTGAAATATTTGACCAAGTCTTCCCTCTCTCCTGAAGAGTTTGGTCTCCACTTAGCTACCTCCCTTTCCTGAGCACAAAAATAAAACCCCCAAGTGCCATTTGTAGGATTCGAACCTCACTCCCCTTGCATGCATGTTGACGCCAACACCACTAGGCCATATGTTCATCTTGTGATAGCAAAAACACTTAATTAACCTTAAGTCCTGCTTCCCCTAGCTCACCCCACTAAAGTGCCCAAAAACCAAAATTTTACCGGGGTTCAGACTCGACCCCAGGCCTCCCTAGGGCCCCTAAACACTCTAAAACAACACACGAAACCAACATAACATGCACTTCCACAAATATTATAGACCCCTAGATTTTAGGATGTTATAGTTCTACACCCCTTAAAGAAATTTCGGCCTCGAAATTTACCTGGTCAAAAGAGGTGAGGGTATTGCTGTCGCATTGCCTCATCAGGCTCCCAAGTGGCTTCTTCCGAACCGTGATTCCGCCGCAACACTTTGACCAATGGAACTGATTTCCTCCTTAACACTTTAACATCCCGATCCAAAATTTGCACCGGTTCTTCTTCAAAAGACAGATCAGGTCTTATCTCAATTTCTTCCACCGGCACTATGTGAGATGGATCTGAACAATAGCGCCTCAGCATCGAAACATGGAATACATTATGTATCTGATTCAACTCCAGGGGTAACTCAAGCTGATAAGCGACCGGTCCCACATGCTTCACTATCCGATAAGGCCCAATAAATCTGGGGCTCAACTTGCCTTTCCGTCCAAATCTTAAAATCTTCTTCCAAGGTGAGACCTTCAAGAAGACATAATCCCCCACTGAAAATTCTATCTCCTTACGCTTCAGGTACGCATACGACTTCTTTCTATCAGAAGCTTCTTTTAACCGATCCCAAATCAACTTAACCTTTTCCTCAGTCTCTAAAATCAATTCCGGACCCAACAACCGTCGCTCACCTAATTCTGTCCAACAAGTATGGGTACGACATCTACGACCATACAACGCCTCGTAGGGTGCCATCTGAATGATGGATTGATAGCTGTTGTTGTACGCAAACTCCGCTAATGGTAAATAATCTTCCCAACTATCCCTAAAGTCAATCACGCAGCCCCTTAACATGTCTTCCAGAATTTGAATTACCCTCTCCGACTGACCATCAGTCTGTGGGTGGAACGCTGTGCTGAAGTCTAGCCTTGTACCCAAAACTTCATGTAGTGCCTTCCAGAATCGAGATGTAAATCTAGGGTCCCTGTTCGATATGATAGACACTGGTACCCCATGAAGCCTCACAATTTCTGCCACATACAACTTGGCCAGCTTTTGTAGCGAGAAGACAGTGCCAACCAGTATGAAGTGCGCAGATTTAGTCAATCGGTCAACGATTACCCATATTGAAACTTTCTTAGTAGGCGTCAGGGGTAGCCCACTAACAAAATCTGTAGTTATCCTTTCCCACTTCTAGAGTGGAATCTTCACCGGTTGCAACAATCCCCGAAGGCAGCTGATGTTCCGCCTTCACTTGCTGACATGTCAAACACTTGCTCACAAAGTCAGTAACTTCCTGTTTCAACCCTGGCCACCAGTACTGTTCACGCAGGTCTCGGTACATCTTGATTCCACCGGGATGCATAGCGTATGGGCTACTATGCGCCTCTCGCAAAATCATCTGTCTCAACTCAGAGTCCTTCGACATACAAATTCTTCCACGGAAACATAATACCCCTTCACTGTTCAGCCCAAAATCCACTGCCTCTCCACATTCCACTTGCTGAAGCCGAGAACCCAACAATTCATCCAACAATTGCTTCTCTTTAATCTGACCTACCCATGTCGGTTTCACCTGAATTTCCGCTAACAAGCTACCATCTTCATAAAGGCTGAGATGAGCAAACATTGCTCTCAAATCCGATACCACTTTACGACTTAATGCATCTGCCACCACATTGGCCTTACCCGGGTGATATTCGATCGAGCAGTCATAGTCTTTCAGCAACTCTATCCACCTCCGTTGCCTTAAATTTAGCTCCTTTTAGGTAAGAAGATATTTCAGACTCTTGTGGTCGGTGTAGATAACCGACTTTTCTCCATACAGGTAATGTCTCCATATTTTAAGTGCGAACACTACATCAGCTAGCTCCAAATCATGTGTGGGATAGTTCCCCTCATGCGGCCTTAATTGACGAGATATACGCTACCACCTTCCCTTCTTGCATTAGCACACAACCCAAACCTGTGTGCAATGCATCACAATAGACAACAAATTCCTTCCCAGCCTCAGGCTGAATCAACACTGATGCCTCAATCAGAATCTTCTTTAACTTTTCAAAGCTTTCCTGCTGTTTATCAGCCCAAACAAATGGCACTCCCTTACGCAGTAACTTAGTTAAGGGTGAAGCAATCAACAAAATCCCCTCAACAAACCTTCTGTAGTACCCAGCCAAACCCAGAAAACTTCGATTTCTGATACTGACTTTGGTGGCTTCCAATCCAACATGGCTTCAACCTTCCGAGGGTCAACCCTAATCCCCTCGGCAGACACAACATGCCCTAAAAAGGTCACTTCCTTCAGCCAAAACTCATACTTACTGAATTTGGCGTAAAGTTGCTTCTCTCTCAATATTTGCAACACAACCCGAAGATGCGAATCATGCTCCTTCTCAATTCTTGAGTACACCAAGATGTCGTCTATGAATACTACCACGAACCGATCTAGATAAGGTTGGAAGACCCGATTCATCATATCCATAAAAGCGGCTGGTGCATTTGTTAATCCGAACGGCATCACTGAAAACTCGTAATGCCCATAACGAGTTCAGAAAGCAGTCTTGTGAATATCTGCTTCCTTGACCCTTAGCTGATGGTACCTCGATCTCAAATCTATCTTCGAGAAAACTGAAGCTCCTCGCAGCTGATCGAACAAATCTTCGATCCTTTATAGCGGGTATTTGTTCTTAATAGTCAGCTTGTTCAACTGACGATAGTCAATACACATACGTATCGACCCATCCTTTTTTCTTCACGAACAATACCGGTGCTCCCCAAGGAGATACACTTGGTCGGATAAATCCACGATCCAACAACTCTTAGATCTAAACTTTTAGTTCTGCCAGCTCCTTCGGTGCCATCCTATAAGGGGCGATGGACACCGGAGCCGTTCCCGGAAGTAGTTCAATGCCAAATTCCACCTCACGAATCGGAGGCAACCCCAGAAGCTCTTCGGGAAATACGTCCGAGAACTCCTTCACGATTTTGACATCCCCAACAGATAATTCCTTAACATCTGATGTTCTAATGAAAGCTAGAAACGCCTCACACCCTTTTCGCATCATCTTTTCGGCCTTTAACGCTGAAATCACATGGGATAGATACTCTCTTCTTTTTCCTATCACAATCACTTCTTCATCCCCTGGAGTCTTTAAAACCATACGCTTAGCAGTGAAATCCAACTTTGCACGATGCTTAACTAACCAGTCCATGCCTAAAATAGGATCGAACTCACCGAACGACAGTTCCATCAAATCCGCCTAGAACATTGCTCCTTGAACTTCTAGAGGCACATCCCTAAACAACTTGTTCACTACCACAGATTGTCTTAGAGGGTTAATCACAGACATTTCTCTAACAGCAATCTCAGATTTTATACCCAAAGTCCCAGACACAGTACAGGAAACATATGAACAGGTAGACCTAATATCAATTAAAGCGGTAAAGGGCACATCAAATATAAGAAACGTACTGGTTATGACGTCCGGTGCGTCGCCATCCTCTCGATGTCTAGTCGCATAAACCAACCCCAGCTACCTTGCATCTGTATTTCCAGCACCTCTGCTTGATGCTCCACGACCTCGTCCGAACCCATTTCCCCCTCGAGCTGGGCCACGACCTCTCGGTGGCTGCTGACCACCTCTCTCTGGCTGAACATAAACCTGTCTCGTAGCTGGCGTTGGACCCAGTTTCTGCGTATAGTCCTTGATTCTGTAGTCTCTCGACCCACACCTGAAGTAAGCTCCAACTCTCTTCCAACATTCACCCGGATGAAATAACTCGCACACTACACAAGGCTGCGGTCTGCCAGTAGCAAACAGAACTCCAGTTTGGGCCGGCCCATTAAATCTAGGCCTCTTTTGAAATCTATCAGAAGAACCGGAAGGCCTAAAATCCCTCTTATTCCTGCCCCTATCCTTGTCATGATTCTGCCGTTCAGTGCGTTTCTCCTCCTCAGCAATCTTAGCTTTCTCCACCAATACAGCAAAATCTCTTTCCCGCTGTAGAGCTATCAGTACCCGCAGCTCATCCCACAAACCATCCCCAAACCGCACACAGCGCTCATAGTCGGTCGCGACTATACCCCGAGCGTACTGACTTAAACGCAGAAACTCCGCCTCGTACTCTGCCATAGATTTATTCCCTTGAACCAAGTTCAGAAATTCCTTCCTCTGGGCGTCCACATATCTAGCCCCGACATACTTCCCCTGGAAAGCCGCTTTAAAGAAATTCCAGGTGACACGATCCGCTTGAGTACCTTCCTTCACTGTGAGCCACCACTGGTATGCCTCATCCCGTAGGAGAGACACTGCTCCTTTCAATTTTTCCTCTTCTGTGCAGTCTAGGTCATCCATACCTCTTTCAACTGCCTCCAACCAGTATTCAGATACATTTGGGGCCACACCAAAAATGCCCCTAAAAACTTCAGCCCCGTTTGCTCGGAGTCGCTCAGGAATAGATTTCTGGGCTACCGATCCAGTACTTGCTTCAGAAACCAGTTCCAAAACTCGCAGCATAGCTTGGGACAAAGCATCATCCCCTCCAGTTCAGTCGTGAGATGCTATTTCGGTCACTGGTGTTGCAGGTGCTTCCATTTCAGGCATATGCCCTGATGCTTCGGATCGAGCCTCAGCACCTTGGCCCCTACCACGGCCACGTCTACCGCTTCCACGTCCTCTTGTACTCATGTTGCTGAATCAAGTTAATCTGATTAGAAATTTTATGAATCAGTCTATAATTAAATGTTTATTAACAAATGTTTTATCAGAAGCAGATATAAGAGTTATTCTCGCAGTTCGAATTTCCTAATGTCTCAGTCTCTATAGGTTTAGCTCCTATAGCTAACAATCTCAGTATACTACCACTAACTCTAGTAGTTTCTTACTAAAGTCATTCCATCCTATTATCAGAAAAATTCAGAAGACTTACGGATTTGGTGCCGGAGACTCGGGTGCCATACTTCCAAAATTACATATATTTTCTAAACCATATTTCAAACTAATTTTTGAAAAACGTTTTCGAACCCATTCCACAGCTGAGTTTTGCAACGAGGCTCTGATACCATAAAATGTAACACCCTAAACTCGGCCTAGACGTTACGACCGGATCTAGCATGTCACATGGATAAGTTGTTTAAAGTCGCGTTCTCATCGAAAACTCCGCATTCTTTCTTGGAAAACTTCAAGCTGTGTCGTTGTAGTGGTTCATATTTTCTTTTATGATGTTATCGCAAAAACGTTATTATTACCATTATTAAAAACCTTGTTTATAAAAGAAGTCAATTTCAATAGATTACGAAGATGTGGTATTTTTGGAAACAATTATTGTTGTTTTAAGAAAACTACGTATTTATAAATCTAGCAGTTATTAAGGTAAGCTTAAAAGAAATTATACCAATGGCTTTATTACAAAAATATTAACCCAAATCAATAATTAAACTAAAATAAAGCAGAACGTAAATTTACTAAGTTTACAAGAATAATTCCCGGTGTATAGCCACCACAGAGTCCTTCACAGCTCCAAATCTACTAACGCTGGGGATCACCTGCAAGGTTGAAACAACGGGGTGAGTTACGAGAACTCAGTGTGTAATCCCCCAATCAGTTATTAACTAGGCCTGAGCCCATACGAAATCAAATTTGGGCCGAAGCCCTGTGCACTAACAATCTGGGCCTTAGCTCTATACAGTATCAATTTGGCCCCACTGCCCCAAAATCATGGAAATGCAAACAGAAAGTGCAGCCCCCAACCTAATAGTCCTTCCACTACACTCCACCCGTACCAGCCCTACACTCCATGTGGGGAATTCTAAATTGACCCACCCATCCACTACACTCCAAAAATACAGTCGAGCTGCCAGTATAAACGCAGCAAAGCTACTAGTATCAGTATATGTGGTAGAGCCAGCAGTAATAGTATTGCAGCGGAACTGCCAGTAATAGTATGTGTGGCGAAGCCACCAGTAACAGTACACTTCCTCCATTAATATAACCCAACCCCATGCATCATGTCATGGCATAATAATTTTGTGTACGCAATAATGTATCATCATGGCAAATTAATCACATTATACACAAACATACCATATCTGCCTCTAAGGGTATAACAGTCATTTTCCCAATGAGGGCGTTTCAGTAATTTACCCTCTATAGGGTATTTTGGTAATTTTGCATTAACGGCCTTTCCGAAGGCCTACTATCACCTCGAGCGACACGGGACCCTTTCTAGGTCTTTACGGAGCTATTGGGCCTAAAATCCATTTTAAGCCCAAACAGGCCCACACGCTCGTGTGGCCCAATTTGCAATGTTTCAGTCTTGGATTTCCATAATTCACATCCACACTTACCTTTTTGCAAATTTCCATCAATTTCGCCCACATGGGCCGAATAACCTATTGGCCTTGTTAAGCCCGTTTCGGCCCAGTTAGGCCAGTTACAGCCCCAGCTTCGCGAGAGTGCTCGTGACACTCTCCACGACTTACCATCATTACTCTAACTCTGGTTTACCCCCACGAGCGATCACACGCTCGAGTGAGTACAGATGTCGGTTTCCGGCTTTTCGGCTTTTGGCCGATTTGAAAACATCATATGCAATCATTCAAAGGGGTGTGAGATTACACACCTGATTTGGAACACGAAACACGATTCTCCCTGAGGCACCTAATGATACATTCAGTTAACAGTTAGTCTCAGACCTTATTACAACTTCAACCAAGTACTGAGATTGACTAACAATCTACATCACTAACCAGCAATCCGCGACTTTTACTACAAAGGATAGGGGTTCGGTTATCCCTCTGATAAAGTACTTCGAGACCCTAGCAGTGATTGACGCATGAACAGATGTTAGCAACACCCTTCCGGCTTGAGTAACAATCAACCAAACAGTACAACTCCATCAACTATTTTTAGCCTTAAACTTACTTACCAACCCACTTTCGAAAGCCAAAGGCTAGAAGAATGCTGAGAGTGAAAGCTATCACTCCACCGATTCAGCCCACACCACAAGAACCAAGAAGATTGGGGTTGCAAGGAATAGATCGATTCGGCCTTAGTCAAAAGAACAGGGTGAGTGATTTGTTTTGGGAGAGGGAATAAAAGAGAAACAGGAAGGAAATAAAAGAAGAGGAAAACACTACCTTTCAACCACCGAAAAACCGAGTTGGCAAAGAAGCTCCGGCCACTATAAGAACCAAGTTTCGGTTATGAGATGAACTGAAATGAATGACCCAAAATGAGAAGGAACGTGGTAAGCCAATTGAAACTAGAAGAAAAGGGGAATATATATTTCGGCTGATGAGTAGAAAGAACAAGTGGAAAGGATGAGAGTTGAACAAAAGTGCACGAGTGGTCAGATTCCCAAAAATAGAGAAAAAGAAGAAAGGAGAGAATCGTTTCGGTAAACAAGGAATTGCCCAAAGAAAGTGACCCAAAATGCTCAAAATTCAAAGGATAAATTTCGGCACTCTACCTTCAGAAAACTGAATATGTACCTCACACTCCCCTAGCCGAATTTTCACTCCCCCCATATGCTCCCACATTCGGCCAACCACCCCCTCTCACCTCAATCCCACGATTCCCTCCTTAACAATCTCCCTACCTTACTCCCCACCTTCCATTTGAAATATTTGACCAAGTCTTCCCTCATTCCTGAGCACACGGCAAAACAGGGCATACATTCCGATTTGTACCACACGGCCAAGGACACGCCCGTGTGCCAGACTGTGTAGAAATTAGGGAGGTTACTGACTTGAGTCACATGGCCTGTCACACGCCCATGTGTCTGGCCTTGTACAACACTGACTTAATTTGAAAGACTACTCCAGGGGACACACCGTCGTGTACCAAAGCCATGTGTCACACACGATCAAGCCACACGCCCGTGTGCTTAGTAGTGTGGAGTGAAAATAGGCTTGGTTAAAGCCACATTTCTCACCCTTCTCAAGCATACCTAAAATACCATATTTCGTACCATTTCAATACATTAATAGGCAGCCAAAAACATACCAAATCATGCACAAATTGACCCTTAACAACATTATTCATTTCCATATACAAATCCAACTCAATCATACCAATTCAAAGCACCAAATTCACAAAAAAAAAAACATATGAATCAAACATCATTTTAATCCATATCAACTCATAACATTTCTCATCATATCAATTTCCCAAATCAACCATAAAACTTACCAAAATTAACCATTCATGAGCACATCAAAACTTACCAACTTTTGCATCATAAAGCATGGACTAAACTTATCCATTAACACATTCATTAACACATTCATTAACAAAATACACATTTAATAACACATTTCATTCAATTCAAACCACAAACACATAATTAGGGCATTTTGCACTTAAGCCCTTAAAATTCACATTTTTAACATTTTAGTCCCTATTTAATAAAATCAAAAAATACACAAAATTTCATTTTTCGCATGCTTGCCCGAATATTCATGTAGTTCATATAAGTCCACATACTTCATTTATTTCACATTTTAGTCCTTCATAATATTATTTCCACAATTTAGCCCAAATTACCCGAATTCATCAAAAATTCAAATACAAAACATATTAATCTAACAACATATATTTATTTCCTATCATCAAACACAAGATTCATCAAGCTTTCAATAATGACAAAACAAAAAATCTTCATCAAATTCAAAAATTGAAACATGGGCTTGTTAGATTACATAGCAACGATCACAAAAACATAAAAATTATCAAAAACCGAGCTAAAATCACATACTAATTTATCCTTCAAAGTGCCGAACCCTAAAGGCCTCCAATGGCTTCTTCAATTTGTGATTTTCTGTGGTGGTGGATGATTATGAACATTTTTTTCTTTTGTTTTTAATTGATATTAACTTAATAACCTATTTACCATTTTAACCTTAATTAAAAGTCACCAAATTTCATGTTATTAAGCCCATTTATGTCAAATTCCACTATCAATGGTCAAATAACATCATAAGGACCTTTGATTTAATAAACCATAGCAAATAGACACTCTTAACTTGT
This sequence comes from Gossypium australe, assembly GCA_005393395.2. Taxonomy (NCBI): domain Eukaryota; kingdom Viridiplantae; phylum Streptophyta; class Magnoliopsida; order Malvales; family Malvaceae; genus Gossypium; species Gossypium australe. Next base: position 2,881,675 of record SMMG02000027.1, read on the forward strand.
AGCATGTTACTTTTACATTTTACGCGATTTAGTCCTTTTATTAAATTAAACGCACAAACAGTAAAATTAAATCACGAAATTTTCACACATATTAATTCACACATTATAAGCATAGAAAATAATATTTAAATATTTTTACTCAGATTTGTGGTCACGAGACCATTGTTTCAACTAGGGTCTAAACTGGACTGTTACGTACCTCATTTATCCATTTATAACACCTTATAATAATGATTCAATATCAATCATTCAAGCATGCACAATACCTTAGCAAATTCATTCAAACCTATCATATACATACTATTCATTTACTAAGCATATTTTAAACATATTTCCTTATCACCACATAAGCATTATAACATACATACCTAAACAATCAAAAAGGATTTCCAAATACCAAGATCATTACCAAACTTATAGTTATATACATATTCACATAACATTTAAAATGCTAGATTCATTCAAGCAATATACAATCACATAACTCTCCTAGGTACATGCCAAATATTATATACCTCTCTTTCAAACCAACTAATCCATATCATGACATCATATTGCCTATATAATTGCATACTCAAAATGTCATTTCAAATACCAAATACACAGTTCAACCATTTACTAATACATATGTTTTCAGCAAGCATATTCTTTGCCATAATCACACTAACAAGGATTTCAAGTCATACCACTATATAATTAAACCAAAACAACTCCTAAGTACATGCCACACATAACCAAGCCTTAATATGGTCAAAAGACTACAGAATCAATGCCTTCCCAACGATCCGCCTGACACGTTCCGCAAGTTGACACTATAAGGAAAAAGGAAATAAGGGAGTAAGCATTACATTTTCTTAGTAAGTTTATAAGTATTAAAACCAAATAATTTACCTCCGGTTATAATTTTACACTACATGCTACTTAGCTTGGTAAAATTTACCTATCATGGAAAATCACATATCAAAAAGATGAGTTCAACATTTATCATACTATATATTAACTCAATCATATAACATTTCAATTCGCTTAATTCAACATTTCATTATCATTCATAAAATAAAAATCATTTAATCAATTCACTATCTTAATCATATCATACAATCTATTTACCCTTGATACATCCCATTTCAAATTAATGCCTACCATTATTTTTCATTTCATAGTTTGAATTCTCAATAAAATTCATATTAAATCAAATAAACTTTGTAATACCCAGTTTTAGGCGGGTTCTGAATTTGGGGAGTAACCAAAAGTAACCTGAGTGGAGTAGTGCTATCTGCCTAATTGTTGTTCTAGCGTATAGATCAGGCGCATAGTAGGTATCGGATTGTTAAGTGAGGATTGTTCTTAGAACGTATTAAGTTATAAAGAAGAAGAGATTTTGTAAGAGTGTTGGGGATTTCTGCCAAAGGTATTGTACACCTATTTTATTGCATTGTTATGTTAGTTATGTTCTAATGATGTAGTTAGAAAGGAGCAAAGGGACTAACCAAGAATATAAAAATAGTGGATTTCTATTTAGAACTATAAATCATTTATAAAGGTAGTTTTGAAAATGTGTGACACATGGTAGGTTCCAATAAGAGATTGGGTTCTATATATAGACATTTAGGTCAAAAAAGAGGGATTTTTTCATTTTCTTTCTTCAAGAAGTATTTCTGTCTAGATCCAAAAGGAACTCAAAGTATTTATTTCTCTCTCTTGAGCTAAAGTTGAAGATTTGGATATTTACCAGTGATTACACCATGTCAATGTAAGGCTTATGACTCTACATATTGTGTTGTGAAGAGTAAATTTGTTGGACTTTGTAACACCCCTAACCCGTATTCATCACCAGAATAGGGTTACAGAGCATTACTGTACAAATAGAACATTTAAACATACATTTCATACATATCATAAACATATTAATAACCATTCATTTACATACATATTGTCCCTAAATCGAGCCATCAAGGCCTTAAATATACCTTAGTAACAAATTGGGACTAAACTAAAATCATTTGGAAAGTATAAGAAAAAGTTGCAAAAACCTGGATACATGGGTCACACGGCTGTGTGCCTCACACGGCTGAGAGACACACCCGTGTCTTAAGCTGTGTAACAACCGAACTAGGGACACACGGTCATGTCCTAGCCCGTGTCCTCACCCATATAACTCTCTGAGTAGGGTCATACGGCAGTGTCACACGCTCATGTGCCAGACTATGTAACTCTTGAACCCACAGGGCAGTGTGCTAGGCCGTGTGCTAGACTATGTAAATCACTGACTTGTTTACAAAGGAACCTTCAAGAGACACATGGCCATGTCACCAGGCCATGTGTTACACACGGCTGAGTAACACGCCCGTGTCTCTAGCCATGTTGACCTAAAATGCACCAAAAACAAGCCATTCTCAACACCATAACATGCATAATCATTTGAACAATTGGTGCACTCTTACAAAGCATCAAAACATACCAAAAATATTCATATATAAGCCATTCCAAAAGTCTCATTTTAACTAACCAATATGCCATTCAAAGTCACTTCAAAAGAAAACATTAAAATTAACTTAAACATGTCAAATTTACCTACTTTCAAACATGAAGATCTAATTCAATACTTTTCAAAACATGCCATATCTTAGCCATGATATACCAATTTAAAACATACCATTAAGTCATTCACACCCATTATCAAAAGTGACCAAAAGTATCTTATAAAGCAAACATTGTAACCTATTATGCATACATGAAACCAAAGCACAAACACGTTTAACTACTAGTTACACATTCATCAAAAGATCATTTTAAAACATCCAACACATTCCAACCACAGTTTCAACTACCTACGTTTATACATGCCACTACCTTAGGAGATACAAAAATTATCAACTATAATGGATAGTTTGATCCGTTGGTTTGATCCGTCCCAAAATGTCAATAACGATGACCTACAAAACAATCCACAAGAACAGATTTACTTATAGAGCTTAGTAAGAACATATTATATCATTTAATCCAAATTAATTAAATATGATTCATTAACTATTTGATTCAAAGATACCAGAGCATAAACAGGGGCATAAAAGTGCATTTAGGGGTACTGAAGTATAAACAGGGGTACGTATGTGTAATTTAGGGGCACTGAGGTACAAACAATGTCACAAATGTGCAATTCAACAATATTATTCTAAAAACATAATAATTAAAGAATCATAATGTAAGTACAAGAATAGAAATTCGTATACATATTAAAACACTACGGACTTACCATGACGACTAAAGCGTAGAAACGAAGTCGACTAATCCGAGGCTTTAGCTTTTCACTGACCTAAACTCGTACGTGGTCTATCTTGATCTAAATAGACAAACTCAATCCATTTAATACTTTTATTATTCAATTCAGTCCACATTTGATATTTTTGCAAAATTATTATATTGCCCCTAACATTTTTATTTTTTCACAATTTAGTCCTTAAGCTCATAAATTAAAATCTAAGCTTTTTAATCCTCTTTTCAACCTAGCTGAATTCTCTAGGGACTTAAATCAATCTATACAAACCATCAATTAATAATTTTACCAAGAACATTTATCATTTTTACAAATAAGTCCTTAAATACAATTTTCATCAAAAATCACTTTACAAAACTTGTTTATTTATCAACAAGGACTCACAATCTACCATTAAACACCAAGAATCACATAAAAGTTGTAACGTCCCAAATTTTGGGCCTAGATGAATTGGGCTTTGGGCTTTCGGTCTCAGAAAATTTTTAAATAAGCTAGGAAATGACAATTGGCATGTAGGCTTTGAGGGTTAATAAATTTGGAGTGTCTAGGGGTGTTGGAGATGTCCTGGGATCAAGTGAGGGTATAGGAAAAATTTTGGTTTTAGCCCCAAGGGAACTGTGACTTCAGTTAGTAGGCCTTTTAAAAAAATGAAGAGGAAAAATGACAAAAAAGAGCTTGTGGTGTAGTGGCAAAGTGGAGCCACTTAGGGAGCAGGGAGGTGGCGTCATTAGCAGGCAAGGGAGTCCAAGGTTCGAGTAGTGGCATGGTATTTTATTGGGGATTTATTTTTTTTCCTTCTAGATGGTTAGTAGAGGCGGTGAAGTGGAACTCTTAGAGAAGTGATCAGAAGAGGATTTTGAGGAAGGGATTAAGGAGCTTATCGTGGAGAAAATTTAGGAGATGAGATAGGTGGAAGAGGTGGTGTCGAATTGGGAATAGGGGGATAGGAAATTCGACTATAGGCTATATATAGGCGTTGATTTGGGAATTCTAGGATAATGTCAAAATTTTTTTTTTTTCCTTTAGCCGAATTCCTTATTTTTTTTAGTTACCGAAACACTTTTTTCTCTCTAAGTACTCATAAGCCGAATTCCTTTCTTGCTTGCCGATCTTCCATTAGTTCTCAAATTCTCTTTTGATTCACCTTTGGTTTTAGCCGATTCCTCTTCTCTTCTTCTTCTTATTTGTGCCGAATAACCCTTTCACTATACTAACCTCAAAAGCCGAATACCTCTTGGGCTGATTGCTTTTTGGGTAAGTATTCTTCACTTTTGGTTTTGAAGGTTGGCCAAATGGTTGTAAGTAGTGTAAGGGTGACTTAAGATGGATATAAGTCACTTATGGTTCAGTTTTTAATAATTAAGATTGATGTAGATTTAGGAAGTACTCGTGATTAGTGATCGAGGAAAAGCTATTAAGGCTTGGTGTTTCAAGTAAGGTTAAGGTGAGACTTCGGCTTTTGGTAAATTATTCGATAAGTATATGTGATTAATCATTGAGTGACATCGTTTGTAGGATCGTGGCTAAGGAGATCGCAGCGCGTTTTGTTATCAGGTGCGTACATACACTATACACACACAATGGATTGGGAAATCCCGAAATCCAGAAAATTTGGCTTCGGTAGTCTTGCGAGTGTGTGAACACTCGTATAAGGGAAATGGAATCGATAATAGAGACCCTATGAGCGATCTCATGGACTTGGGTCGTGCTGTGGCCAACTGGGCCAGAATGGGCAAAAATGCGTCCGATGGGTCGTAAGCTCAAAATAGGCGAATTTGATGATTTGGTAATAAGTGATGAACTAGTCATGCTGGTTACATGGCTTGGAATTGATTTGGGCCTAATGAGCCATATGAATGTGATTTGGGCCTAATGGGCCATACGAATGAGATTGGGCCTAATGGGCCATATGAACGTATGTGAATTTGTTTGGGCTTTGTAAGGGGTCTTGGGCTTAGTATTTGGTAAATTGCTTAACCTTGCATAAAACTTTAATAATTAACTAATTGTGACAATGGACAAGTCATAAGGTTAAGGTGTGGGCAATGGGTATATGCATGTTTAGGATTAGATCTAGGGAGAGCTTGGTACTTAAGCGGTCTTAAGGACTCACCTCCTCTTCTCTGGAATCCTACCTGGTGCATAGTATCTGTTCACTTTAGCCAACGAGGACTTGATAACGGGCCAAGGTAAGTAATAGACCCGTAACAATGAGAAATGACCGAAATGCCCCTAAGGGAAAAAATGACTAAAATGCCCCTATGTGTTGAATGTAAGATTTATGGATGTTACATGTACATTTGTTACATTCATATGATATTCTGTTTAGGTTGCATATGGGTTGGGAAATTATGGAACGGAGGAAGTATATGAGGATCGCATGGTTGCTTGACGACCGTGGATCCACCGATGGCTTTTTAAGCACATTATATGATTAGCAGCTTTGCTGCAACGTTATGTAGTACCGCAACCAGGCTACCCTTGAAGTGTATCGGATGGGTGGGTCGATTTAGAAATCCCCACAGAAGTGTTTCGGTTGGAAGGAGACGATGTGCACCGGATGGATTATTTGGGGAGGGTTTGCACAACATTGCATGTATGATATTATTATGTTAATAATATGATATGTATGCTTATTGTTTGACGAGGGTCGTATACACTGAGTTTTCGAAAACTCACTCCTCTTTTATTTTTTTTTTCTCAGGTGATCCTCAGTAGGCGGTTCGACGGATGGAGGGACTCAGAGGTGGCCAACTAGCAAGACGATTAGACCTGTTTTTCGTAATATCTAAATTCTAGATTTTAAGTTATTTATTTTAAGTTATGTTATTTCAGATTGTAATAAGGCTTTCCCTCTAGTTATTATTCCATTTCTTCCACTATGCATTGAAATTTTGAAACGGAACCTGGATTTATTTCTTTTAAGCATATTTCAAGTTTTTAAAAATAATTGTGTTTTAAAGAACAAGCTTCCGTTGTCAAGGAAATTTTTTTTTACATAGTAACAAGGAAATGGTTTTTTGGATACACCTCGTTTTGAAAGCAAACTGGATTTTACTTAACTTTTCTCTAGAAGGGTTTTCAAAGAAAACAAGGTTTTCGCAAAAACACTTCAATGTGACACGCCGGATTCGAGCCTAACTTCTACGCCGAGTTTGGGGTGTTACAAAAGCATTCATGGCACAATCCTAAATCTTTAACAGTTTTACAAATTGATCCCCGGACTAGCTAGGTTAAGTTACAACGATCCTGAAAACATAAAACTTAGTAAAAACGAGCTCAAAAACCACTTACATGTAATGGGAGAGCTTGGCCAAATAAAAGAACCCTAGCTACAGATTTTTCTTCTTCTAATTTCGGTGAATAAATTTACTAAGGAAGATGATACAATTGTTTTTCATATTTTACATTAACTTAATTATTAAATTACCTATTTAACCTTACCTATTAACATTAAAATCACTTAATTTTTATGTCATAAAAGTCCACTAACATTTTGAATGGTATAATTGCCAATTAAATCCATTCACTTTAGAGTTTCATAGCTAATTGATACCTTTAACTAATAGAACTCTACTTTTTTACTTTTTACGATTTAGTCATTTTCACTTAATTAAGCATACAAACATCAAAATTTCTTAATGAAATTCTAATACGAACATTCTGACATCCCGTAAACATTAAAATAATAATAAAATAATAATTTACTTATTATATTTGTGGTCACGAAACCACTATTCTGATTTCACTAAAAATGGGCTGTTATAGACTTGGTAAATCAGTAAGATAAAGGATAAAAGGACCCTACTTAGGGATTTCCATTGTTAAAAATGATAGGAAAAGGGTTATATGAATACATCTTGATGAGATTCCTTGTTCTGTAGTAGTAGTAGTTGCTGGTTGTCCAATGGAAGTATGGATTTGGAGCTTTGAATTGCAGTAGGAGAGAATTAGGTGAGTCTTTATCTTGACTCTTGTTTGTATGATGATGGTACTTGTAGATCTGTAAGAGAGTGGCTGAAAGATGATGTTGTGATCCTTGAGGTTACAGTATGCTATGTATGTGACCTTGTGTATAGCTATTGATGTATGTCTATGGATGTGCTAATGTTTGTTGAGAATGATATGCATACTTGGTATAAATCTGAGGAGTTCAAGTAAGTTGGTGTAAAGTATGGTTGCACCTAGATGTCTAGATTATGTATATGCATCTTAGTTGTATACTATTTGAAATGTCCTTATGAAAATGGGTCTGAGCATGATGAATGTGTGTTTGTCTCCACAGAGTCGTCTAAAATGGTCCGTTGAGACTAAAAATGTAACACCCCTTACCCGTATTCTATGCCGAAACCGGGCCCGAGGCATTACCGGACATGATCCACTTGATCATGCCACTTTAATCCCAACTTGACAACTCTCTATAGTCACCACAACGACCTCATTAAGGACTCACGAGGCCTTAAACATACATATGAGGGATTTCGAAACCCTACTGAAAACCTTTACAATCTATTAACACTAACATGCAGGGGACACACGGCCTATTAACACACCCATATTGGTTGACGGTGTATCATACACGGCCTAGACACACGCCCGTGTGTCTATCCATGTGGACACTTAGAGGCTATCTTTCAAGCTAATTTCCACCCTGAAATCAAGATCATTCATAAACCCAATTCAATAACTCAAATAATACATGTTTTGTAATATAAACTTTTGTGGACAACTACATTTTTTCATATAAAACAAGGTGAGTCATCAACCAAGGCATTATACAAATAGTTTGTCCATCTAAAGTGCCAACACATCCTTGGCCAATACAACAAAATAAACTAACTTGTCTAGCCTCTATACATGCCATATACAAAAGCACTAAGTCTAAATATACTGAAGTAAGCTGATAGTGTGGGCGATCTTCCAAATTATCCGCGTATCTCAACCCAACTCTTTGGCTCTATAAGACAAGGGAAAAGAAAGGGTAGTAAGCTTTAAGCTTAGTAAGTTTACATATAGACAATTAACTTCATAGTATAAGCTAAAAAACAATTAGCATTATACTAAACAAAGACAATTCACATTCACAATCATGCTTACTCATTTTATCCCTTACCACATTTCCACCACATCACAAGCCTAATGCTTACATTCATTCATTTGCATACCTGCACTCAACACCACAATTTCTCATGATTCAACACATCATAATTCCTTACTAATTCAACCACAATGCCAAATCACTCGGTGGTTTCGTACTTAGCCCACCTTAAACCGTTAATAGGGTAGTATCGCACATAGCCTACCAAAAGGATAATTATAGTGGTATAGCACATAGCCCACCAAAGGATAATCATAGTGGTATCGCACATAGTCCACCAAATAATATAAACAACGATAGTATCATACACAGCCCATCGTATTTAAGTATTAAGGTGGTATCATACTTAGCCCACCATCAAGTGTTGTTATACACATTTACAAGACTAGTTCGTTATTCATACGAAATTACAACATAACTACTCAATAAACCATTTATACTATCACATTCCATTCACTTGAACCGTACAGGTTCTCAATAATGCTATACACTAGTCAACAACAACAATGTGTATATAAAAATGCACTGTTTACACATAAACTTACCTCGGTATTCAAAATGTATGAAGATGTGCAATTTAGTCCACGACTTTGTTCTTACCTCGGTTTCGATCCGAGCTTCATCTTTCTTGATCTATATTGATAAATCAACTCATTTAACACACATATTGACTAAATTGACTCATATCTCATACTTTGGAAAAATTACCATTTTGCCCCTAAACTTCCCCGTATTTACACTTTTGCCCCAAGACTCGTAAAATAATTTTCATTCAACTTTCTTGTATTTCATGCTTAGCTGATTCATTTTCTCAACTATAGTAACCTTCAATTCTCACTATTTCACTCATGTATGACCAATTTCATGACTTTTACAAGTTAGTCCTTACATGCATTTTTCATGAAATTCACTTAGAAAAAGATGTTTATTCTACAACAAACTCTCATAATCTTCCATGAAACATCAAATGCATGCATGTCATACATGGGTATATTTTTGAATATGAATCCTAGCTCAACATATAGCTAAAAATAGTTAACTCATGTTACGAGGACTTCAAAAATACGAAGAATATTAAAAACGGGGCTAGGATGCACTTACTAGCAAGCTTGAAAATTTGAAGAACCCTAGCTATGGCTTCTTGAAATTTTCGGCCAAAGGAAGAAGATGAACAGAAATTTTTGACTATTTCATCCTTTTTAATCATTTATTTGGCAAATGACCAAAATGCCCTTTTTACCAAACTTTCAAATTTTACCCACTCATGCCCATTTTTGTCCAAAAATTAGAAATTGGGCAAATTGCTATTTAATGACCTCTAATTAATAATCCAAAGCTATTTCATACAAAAAAGCTTCTAGAATCTCATATTTTACAACTTTTGCAATTTAGTCCTAATGGACAATTCAATCACAATTTCATAAAATCTCTTTATGAAACTTCCATACTATCATGCAAACATCTCATAAACCTAAAAACTCATATTTCTACTTTAGATTTGTGGTCTCGCACCACTATTCTGACTAGGCCCTAAATCGAGATGTTACAACTCTCCCCCTTTAGAGATTTTCACCCCCGAAAATCTTACTTGTAAAGAGGTTTGAATATTGCTCTCTCATGGCTTCTTCCTGTTCCCACGTAGCCTCTTCTATACCGTGTTTTTGCCATAACACTTTCACTAGGGCTATGTCCTTATTCCTCAATTGTTTCACTTCTCGAGCCAAGATTTTAATTGGTTCCTCCTCATAAGACATATCCGGTCGTATCTCAATTTCTGCTAAAGGAATCACATGCGAAGGATCAGAGCGATATCGCCTTAACATCGATACATGAAACACGTTATGTATTTTTAAGTCCACTGGCAAAGCCAACCGGTATGCTACTGACCCAATTCTATCGGTAATCTCATACGGCCCTATGAATCGTGGACTCAATTTCCCTTTACGACCAAATCTCAATATTTTCTTCCACGAAGACACTTTCAGAAATACCTTTTCGCCCACTTTAAACTCAATTTCTTTTCTTTTCAAATCCGCGTACGACTTTTGTTGGTCTGAAGCAGCTTTCAGACTATCCCGGATCACTTTCACTTTTTCCTCAGTCTCTTTAACCAGGTCGACCCCATGAATTTGCTTCTCATTAAGCTCGGTCCAATACAAAGGGGTTCGGCACTTGCGACCATATAAGGCTTCATATGGTGCCATCCGTATACTCGACTGATAACTGTTTTTGTAAGCAAATTCGACCAAAGGTAGGTACCTTTCCCAACTACCTTCGAATTCTAACACACAGCATCGGAGCATATCTTCGAGAACTTGAATTACTCTTTCAGATTGGCCATCAGTTTGCGGATGGAATGCAGTACTAAAATTTAACCTTGTACCCAAGGCCTCCTGCAACTTCTTCCAAAACCTCGAAGTAAACCTCGGATCTCTATCCAAGATAATAGATACAGGCACTCCATGTAACCTCGCCACCTCTGCAATATATAACTCGGCTAACTTAGCTAGTGAATAATCAACACGCATCGGTATAAAGTGAGCCGACTTCGTTAATCTATCAACGACAACCCACACAACATCTTTACTTTTCAGAGTCATAGGTAACCCCGTTATAAAATCCATGGTAATCCGATCCCACTTCCACTCAGGAACCACCACTGGCTGAAGCAATCCTGAAGGGACTTGATGCTCGGCTTTCACTTGTTGACAGATCAGACATCTCATCACAAACTCAGAGATATCTCTTTTCATACCCGGCCACCAATAAAATTTCCTCAGATCGTTGTACATTTTCGTACTGCCTGGGTGTACTGACAAATAACCACTATGTGCCTCATGTAAAACTTTTCAGATCAACTCATCATCTCTGGGTACATACATTCTGTCATGAAACATCAAACAACCATCTGAACCCACTCGAAAATCAGAATCATTTCCCGATTCATACTTAGCTCTCTTAGCTTGTATCTCACTATCATTCCTTTGAGCCTCACATATCTGTTGAACAAATAGTGGCTTAGCTCTCAACTCTGCCAATGTAGCACCATCATCAGACAATGCTAAACTCGTGTTCATAGCTCTTAAGGTATACAGGGATTTCCTACTCAGGGCATCCGCAACCACATTTGCTTTTCCCGCATGGTAATCGATGACTAACTCATAGTCTTTCAATAACTCAAGCCATCGTCGTTATCACAAATTCAAATCCTTTTGATCCATCAAATACTTCAAACTCTTATGATCAGTAAAGATTCGGCACCTCTCACCATATAAATAATGTCACCAAATCTTTAATGCGAAAACAATCGCAGCCAACTCCAAATCATGAGTCGGATAATTCTTCTCATACGATTTTAGCTGCCTCAAAGCGTAAGCGACTACCTTACCCTCTTGCATCAACACACAACCGAGACCATTAATTGACGCGTCACTGTAGACCATAACTCTTTTCCCAATTCTGGCTGAATCAAAACCGGTGCCTCAGTCAACAATATTTTCAATCTCTCAAAACTCCATTGACATTTCTTGGTCCATTCAAACTTCACATCCTTATGTAACAATTTCGTCATAGGGGTAGCAATCAGAGAAAACCCCTTAACGAAGCGTATGTAGTATCCTGCCAAACCCAAAAAGCTTCTAACTTTCGACACATTTCTCGGCGGCTTTCAATCCACAATAGTAGAGATCTTACTAGGGTCAACTCTAGTACCATCACCCAACACAGTATGTCCTAAGAATTTGACCTCTTACAGCCAAAACTCACTTTTACTAAGTTTAGCATACAACTGCTTATCTATTAAGGTCTGTAACACAATTCTCAGATGTTCTGCATGATCACTCTCATCCCGAGAATAAATCAATATGTCGTCAATAAATACAACCACAAACTTGTCCGAATACGGTGGAAAGACATGGTTCATCAAATCCATAAAAATTGTAGGAGCATTAGTTAAACCGAACGGCATGACCAGAAACTCATAGTGGCATACCTCGTCCAAAATGCAATTTTCAGCACATCGTGCTCCGTAACCCTCAACTGATAATAGCCAGACCTCAGGTCTATCTTGGAAAATATTGTGGCTCCCTTCAGTTGATCAAATAGATCATCTATCCTTGGGAAAGGATACTTATTTTTCACCGTCACCTTGTTGAGTTGTCTGTAATCTATGCACAATCTCATCGACCCATCTTTTTTCTTCACAAATAACACCGGAACACCCACGGTGAGTAGCTCGGCCTTGCAAAACCCTTATTCGTCAACTCTTACAACTGAACCTTCAGTTCCTTCAACTCTAATGATGTCATTCTATACGGAGCAATCGAAATAGGTGTCGTTCCCAGAATTAACTCAATTCCAAACTCGGCCTCTCTAACTGGAGGCAATTCGAGTAACTCTTCCAGGAATACATTCGGATACTCACATACCATCGGCACTGTTTTAATCTTTACCTCAGACTCTTGAGTATTCAATACAAAAGCGAGATAAGATTCACATCATTTTCTCAAGTATTTTTCAGCCACTAAGGAAGAAATCATCACCAGTAGATTATCTGACCCTCCTGATTCAACCCGAATAACATCTCTGTTTTCACATTTCAATTCAATAAATTTACAACCACTGTCCACTAAGACACTATGGGTAGTCAACCAATCCATACCAAGAATCAAGTCAAATTCATCAAACAGAAAACAACATAAGGTTTGCCGGAAAACAATGACTCCTAATTGTCAAAGGACAATTCCTACACACCTTGTCAACTAATACATGTTTACCTAACGGGTTTGACACATTTACCACAATTTCCATAGACTCAACGGTCATACCCAAAATAGATGCCAGTCTCATGCAAATATAAGAATGGGTAGACCCTAGATCAATCAAAGCAATAACAAAGGTGTCATGAAGAGAAAAAGTACCCGTTATTACATCTAGAGATGATGCCTCTTCGCGGGCGCCAATGGCATACGTCCTTGCAGGTGTCTAACCCTCCGGTCTCACAGCAAAGTATCGTGATGCACCTCTACCACTAGTCCCACCTCCCGGGTTCTTTGGTGGCCTACCCCTTGTAGATACATTGCTTGATCCTATCTCTTGCGTCCTTTCCTTGCCATCCCTCTCGGGACAATTTCGGATAAATGGTCGGAGGAACCACACTTATAACAATTCCAATTGTTTCCCCAACACTCTCTAGTGTGATGTCTACCACAACTTGGACACTCCGGTTTGGTCTTCGGATTGCCCACACTTTCCATCGAGGTGGCTTGAACTCTTGAACCCAAACGAGTGTTCCCTCAGTCTCGATGTGAATATCCAACTGATGCAGTTGTCCGAGGATTCGCTTCCTTGGATCTTTTCGATTGAGCTTGGTATGATTTGCCCATCGGTCGTTTTCTTGCATCTCGGGCCTCACTCACAGCCCTCCTCTTTTCCTAACTCAGTTCTTCGGCCTTATTTGCCCTATCAACAAACACTACAAACTCTTTTAACTCCAAAATACCAACTAGTAGTTTAATATCCTCATTTAGCCCATCTTCGAACCTTTTACACAAAATAACTTCCGTTGACACACATTCTTGCGTGTACTTGCTAAGCCTAATAAATTCGCGCTCATATTCCGCCACGGTCATTCTTCCTTGCTTTAACTCAAGGAATTCCTTCCGTTTTTGGTCAACAAATTGTTGACTTATATATTTCTTTCGGAACTCCTCCAAAAAGAAGTCCCACATCACCCTCTCCTTTGGAACCACTGATGTCAACTTTTTCCACCAATGGTATGCCGAATCTCTTAACAAAGACACGGCGCATTTTAAGCTCTCCTCAGGTGTACAGGAGAGTTCATCAAATACTCTCATTGAATTCTCAAGCCAGAACTCCGCCCTCTCAAGGTCATCATCTATATTAGCTCTAAACTTCTCAGCCCCTTGCTTCCAAATCTTATCTACCGGGGGCTTCGTTATTCTCACTAAATCTATACCTTAAGGAGCCATTGGAACTAGTTGAGGTATAAGAGGATATAGAGGAGGTTGAGCATTAGGGTTTGCTCGAACATACTCCGAGTACCAATTGATCATCATCTGGAGAAAGGCTTCCCAAGCCTCTTCTTCTTGACCCCTAGTCTCAGGTCCACTATGTACAGGCACGGTCCTTTGCGCGGGAGTCGGTGCATTACTAGCTGCGTCATCAGTAGCTAATTGATCGGGATCCATATGCTATATAAAACAAAGTTTAAAATCATTAGAAACCACCACACTATCATTATATGTTTATGGCATGTACAGCTAGACTCTTACACACGCTACGATAGTCCGAGAACCGACTAAACCATAGCTCTGATACCACTAAACGTAACACCCCTTACCCGTATTCTATGCCGAAACTGGGCCCGAGGCATTACCAGACTTGATCTACTTGATCACGCCACTTTAGTCCCAACTTGACAACTCTCTATAGTCACCACAATGACCTCATTAAGGACTCACGTGGCCTTAAACATACATATGAGGGATTTTGAAACCCTACTGGAAACCTTTACGATCTTAAAATTTTTCACCTAATCAAGAGCCACACGCCCATGTGAAATGGGACACGCCCGTGGGGTTAGGTTGTGTGGTCTCACACGTCCATGTTCCTACCCCATGTATAAAAACTTGGGTAATCTGTTTGTGTCACACGGCCTAGGCACACGCCCGTGTGGCTAGCCCGTGGTCTATTCTGACTTAAAGCACTAACGTGCAGGGGACACACGGCCTATTAACACACCCATGTGGGTTGACCGTGTATCACACACAGCCTAGACACACGTCCATGTGTCTATCTATGTGGACACTTAGAGGCGATTTTTCAAGCCAATTGCCACCCTGAAATCAAGATCATTCATAAACCCAATTCAATAACTCAAACAATACATATTTTGCAATATACACTTTCATGGACAACTACATCTTTTCATATAAAACAAGGTGAGTCATCAACCAAGGCATTATACAAATAGTTTGTCCATCTAAATTGCCAACCATCCTTGGCCAATACAACAAAATAAACTAACTTGTCTAGCCTCTATACATGCCATATACAAAAGCACTAAGTCCAAATATATCAAAGTAAGCTTATAGTGTGGGCGATCTTCCAAATTATCCGCGTATCTCGACTCGACACTTTAGCTATATAAGACACGGAAAAAGAAACTGTAGTAAGCTTTAAGCTCAGTAAGTTTACATATAGACAATTAACTTCATATTATAAGCTAAACAACAATTAGTATTATACTAAACAAAGACAATTCACATTCACAATCATGCTTACTCATTTTATCCCTTACCACATTTCCACCACATCACAAGCCTAATGCTTACATTCATTCATTTGCATACCTGCACTCAACACCACAATTTCTCATGATTCAACACATCATAATTCCTCACTAATCCAACCACAATGCCAAATCACTCGGTGGTTTCACACTTAGCCCACCTTAAACCGTTAGTAGGGTAGTATCGCACATAGCCTACCAAAAGGATAATTATAGTGGTATCGCACATAGCCCAACAAAGGATAATTATAGTGATATCGTACACAGCCCACCAAATAATATAAACAACGATAGTGTCGTACACAGCCCATCGTAGTTAAGTATTAAGGTGGTATCGCACTTAGCCCACCATCAAGTGTTGTTATACACATTTACAAGACTATTTCGTTATTCATACAAAACTACACCATAACTACTCAATAAACCATTTATACTATCACATTCCATTCACTTGAACCGTACAGGTTCTCAATCATGCTATACACTAGTCAACAACAACAATGTGTATATCAAAATGCATTGTTTACACATAAACTTACCTCGGTATTCAAAATGTATGAAGATGTGTAATTTAGTCCACGACTTTGTTCTTGCCTCCGTTTCGATCCGGGCTGCGTCTTTCTTGATCTATATTGATAAAGCAACTCATTTAATACACACATTGACTAAATTGACTCATATCTCATACTTTAGAAAAATTACCATTTTACCCCTAAACTTCCTCATATTTACACTTTTGCCCCAAGGCTCGTAAAATAATTTTCATTCAACTTTCTTGTATTTCATGCTTAGCTGATTCATTTTCTCAACTATAGCAACCTTCAATTCTCACTATTTCACTCATGTATGACCAATTTCATGACTTTCACAGTTTAGTCATTACATGCATTTTTCATGAAATTCACTTAATATGTTTATTCTACAACAAACTCTCATAATCTTCCATGAAACATAAAAATACATGCATATCATACATAGGTATATTTTTGAATATGAATCCTAGCTCAACATATAGCTAAAAATAGCTAACTCATGTTACGAGGACTTCAAAAATACGAAGAATATTAAAAACGGGGCTAAGATGCACTTACTAGCAAGCTTGAAAATTTTGAAGAACCCTAGCTATGGCTTCTTGAAATTTTCGGCCAAGGGAAGAAGATGAACATCAATTTTTGACTATTTCATCCTTTTTAATCATTTATTTGATAAATGACCAAAATATCTTTTTTACCAAACTTCTAAATTTTACCCACTCATGTCCATTTTTGTCCAAAAATTAAAAATTGGGCAAATTGATATTTAAGGACCTCTAATTAATAATCCAAAGCTATTTCATACAAAAAGCTTCTAGAATCTCATATTTTGTAACTTTTGCAATTTAGTCCTAATGGACAATTCAATTACAAATTCATAAAATCTCTTTATGAAACTTCCATACTATCATGAAAACATCTCATAAACCTTAAAAACTCATATTTTTACTTCGAATTTATGGTCTCACACCACTATTCAAACTAGGCCCTAAATCGAGATGTTAAAAAAAACACGATTTCCGATATAAATCTCTAAAAGAGAGTCCATGGCCATGGCACCATATCATTGAAGACCATAGTTGGACTATGGCATCATGTGGAAAAGAATTAAAGGAAGGTGATTACCCTTAGGGGGTTCTTTGCGTGACCCAGGACGATAAGGGGCAAACCTTACAAAATGTTAGTTTAGGCGAATCTTGATCGTGAACACTCTAGAAAAGAAGCCTTTGTGGCGATATATGAAGGGAATGTCTTTGTGGCACACTTTAAAGAATGGCCCTTGTGGTGACCATTTGAAGGAAATGCCTTTATGGCAGACCTTGAGAGAAGGAAATGGTATTCATCGTGAACTTTGAAGGAATGATAGTTGTAATGAACTTTGAAAGAAAATCCCCTGTGGCATATCATGTTACACCTTCGATGAGATACTCTAATGAGCTTGCTTCCTTTGTGTTGAGCTTCATATGAAATATTTTGGCATAACCTGTATGGTCTTAAGATAAGAATAGAGAAAATGGAATGCGCTAGAACATATGGTGAATTCAAAGTATGTGTTAAGTAAAATTAATGAACAAACCTGAGCAAAGGCTACTTTTTATCGTTTCATGAAAGGCATCTATCAGTGAACAGCAAGAAGAAAGGGTAGTTGAAGAAAGATAAGGTAATGAATGTGAATTCAAACTTTGTTTTGCAAAGGGCATTAAGTAAGGGAATCACGATTAAAATGTGTATGAAAGGAAGAAGTTCTGAAAGGATGAAGCCACTGATGAAACAATGTTAAGGAAAATTGACTATCATATAATAGTTAGAAGGAAGGATTATGTCCCGTTAATGGGAAACTGTTCCTAGTGACAAGCAACTAAGGTTTCAAGAAAACGAGCTAATGGTGATGGACTATTTGCTCGTTTATGAAAATCAACGACTAAAGTATAAATGATTATTACATGGAATGTGTTTTCTATTTCAAGTTGAATGTGAGGCTGTGCTTAGGGGAACGATGCCAGGACTACGCCTAAGGAGCAGCGTATCAGATTATTATGCATATAGAGCAAGCTTTGATGGCGTGGTCAAGTTTGTTTGGCACATAGAAACCCTTAAATTGGGATAACTATGTTAGACCAGGACATCATTTTAGTAATACTTGTAATCAAATTCCCTATGTGTTATAACCAAAATTCTTTAAAGTTTATACTTATGTACTATATTATGAAGTCTTGTAATTAAGTAGTTCAAATCGATTGTAATTTGTGTAAGTAGAGTTGAGTTACTTATGTATTAGAGTGGTAACATCCAATATTCGAATTCGGTTCATTGGATCGGGTTTGGGTGTTACAAATTTGGTATCAGAGCCTAATTTAGTTGGTTTTTGGACCATGGAAAGTGAAGAAGTCATGTATGCATAATACGCAGAACTTGGTAGAGTTCCTCAGGTATGTTAAAATTTATGTTAGCTAAATAATAATTGACTTGTTTATTGGTAAAGGTAATTTTGTAATGAGAAAGTATATAAAGTAGAGGTAAAGCTAAATTGAAAAGACAAAAGAAAGGTAAATGGTGGTTTTGATGCTAAAGATGAAATGTATATCTAAAGTGATGAAGAAATCAAAGAACGGGATTTGATAAAAGAAAATCCATTAAAAATGCAACAACTATCTCCTTCACATCGAAACAAGCAGAATTTTGACTACCGAAACATAAAAAGAAACTAAACTGGATAATAAAAAATCTTATTAGGGTTACAATGGCATCCTTATATAAGCTAAATTAGTGTTACTTGGTGCCCACACATCTCTAGATACACTTAAAGTCTAGTTAATACAAGAGATAAAAAAATCTACCAAATCATAGCTGCTTACATCAGCATCTTTCAACATGACATCATAACTTCCCGCGCAAGAATTCTTTGTTGTGTAGAAGATGTATCGTGACACAGCCTACCCTGTGTCGCAACATACACCATATTTCATCCCAAGATTTCGTTTTTGGCTTCGAAGTTCAATGTCGCAACACTACATGCCGGTGTTATGATAGGGTTATTGTCATTTGTGTTTTGGGGCCTCAAGTGGCAGCCTACACACTTAAGTAACCTACTAATCATTCTTGAGGCCCGAGTTACCCTCACGAGTCATCAAAACACTAAAGTACGTAAAAACGCTTATTTTGCAATAAAATGAATCTAAGCTAAGAAGTGCAAAAACACAATAAATATATTAAAATGCTTAGAAAACAAGCTCTTTAAGTGTCGAAAAGTATTTAAATTGTCAGTACAATTTGTGGCATGTCAAGCTCCCATAAATTTAGTGAACCTTTGGTTCAGCATTTGTATAAAGGCATCTTTCGCCTGAATCCCTAGCCTTTGCGAAACAGACAAACTTTGGGCTGCTCTTTGTTCGGAAGCAAGAATGTTAATTTCTACCTACCTTGTCAAATACAACTCGATTAGATTCAGCCAACATGATTTATCTATATAAGAAAGCAAAGTCAATTCAGATCAGAAGGCTTCACACTATCACAAGTTATTGTGGCATGTATTTCTAAGCTCGATAAGCGTTACATTTCAGTCCTAGACCAACTAAACCATAGCTTTGATACCACAAATGTAACACCCCTCACTAGAACCTATCGTCGAGTCCGAATAATAGGATGCCACATCTATTGCTAGAGCAACAATAGTCAAATACACAATATACAAATCATTCAAACATGCAATTTCAATGTTAATTACACTCATTTCATGCTAAACAATTAATTTCAGATCTTAATCGAGCTTACAAAAGCTCTTAAATTGACTCGATCACGATATAGAACCAAATTGTGAAGTTTTTAATATTTAGGGCCGACGTCGTGATGTCATCTTCCTCATGTTGTGACATCACCAAACAATTTTTCAAGTCACTAAATCAAGCTACTCGATGTTGCCATGTCACATACTATCAGTTGGCATTGTGACGAGGAAAAATGGTCATTAGGACAAGGACTTTGTTTTTGGTAAAAATGAACCATTTGGTCCCTATTTCAAACTTTCCCATCAAACCTACAGATAAACCGTAAAAGTAACATATTTTAATCCCACATTTAATATGCTTTTGGATGATTTATTCCTTGTTTTATATAAAAAGGTGCTTTTAATCCTTTCTTTTCATGTCTTATACCCAGGAAAGCACCCGAGGATGAAAAGAACACAAAACGGGCCTAAAAAGGAGCAAATGGGCCTTAGCACGAAATTGACACGGCCTAGCCCAAAGCACACACGGTCGTGCCTCGACGAACACCTAGAGCACGGCCTCAACTCCGTCACACACGGCCGTGCCTCAAGTTAGAAATCCGAACACGGTCAGGTCTCGATCCACACGAGCGTGTGCCATGGCCGTGCCTCTGTCGCTGGAAAGAGCAATTTCAGTCGGAAAAGGATACTTAGGGAGAAAGAATCGCACTCCAAGATCCTATAAATATCCCCCAAGTACCACCTTTGAAAAGGATCGAAAGCTAGGCCAAGGAGCCAAGCCGAGAAGGTCAAAGTTAGGGAATAACGCGAGGATAGCCAGTTGATCCATCCCAAGAAGCCGGAGTTATACTCAAGACGGCGGAATTCTCCTTCAATTCCTTCAGGGGGTTTTAGGGTTTTCTTATGTTTTGTTTTATCTTTTCTCTTGCGATGTTTTATTTATTCGTTATGAACTAAACCCCTCAGATACCTGAAGGGGATGAAACCTAGATGGATTTTGTTATTTGATTTTTAAGTTATATGATAAATTACTTAGTTTGTTCTTAATTATGTTGCTTAATCCAAATCTAATGTGCTTAGGTGGAGAAGGAATAGACCCTGCCTAAGAGGAGATCTAACATAATTAAGCGGAGTTGATCGAACGCCTAGAGATAGGGTTACGAGATTTTGCCGGATTAGGGTGAAACCTAATATAGGAGTCCATTGATCTATTTACTGCTATCCTAGGGGGTTATTATAAGCGAATGAGAGTTCCACTAATTAACCTAGGGTTAGACGTTATTCGCCTCGATAGAGGTTTAATATAGGTTAGGGAGTCTCACGGATCAAGCTAAGTAAAGAAATCATATAATTTAGGGTTAGATAATAAGTGAAGTCTAGGTGGATTCTTCCCGAAGGTATCATCGAAATCAACTGAGATTTTCTTCAAAGTTATTTTCCAGTTCGTCTTCTTGTCTTTATGTCCTTAGTTGTCGTCAATTTAGTTTAAAAGCAATCTTCACTCTAATTTTAAGGCTAAATAATAAAAAGAAAGTGAATATTAATACTTTTAGTTCCTTTGGGTTCGATAATCGGTCTTGCCTAAGCTATACTACTGTTCGATAGGTACACTTGCCTTTAATCGTTGTCAGAGTTAGTCTCCAGGTTTGATCATTCTTTTATAAATTTTTAAAGCTCTGATTTGCAGTGATTAAGTTTTTGGCACCGTTGCCGGGGAACTAAAATATTAAGAAAACTCTATTTTTATTACTTAGCCCTAATTTTTATTTTTTGCAATTTCTTTTTCTTTTCGTTTCTATTTTTGTTTTTCTATTTGTTGAAATTTTCTTTCTTTCTTTTCCAGCAGGTACCTCTAGTTTATGACTAAAAGGAACCCGAGAGGACCTTTGATATTCGACAACGAAATCGAAGCTACCGCTCGTAGGAATCGTCGGGAAACCAGGCAAGCCCTAGATTACACAGAAAGAGAGGAAGAAAACAAATCCAATCCTAATGAAGGGATGGACGAAAACAACCCACAACCACGCGATGTGGGGGAAAACAATGCTCCACGCACAATGTTCGATTATGCGAAACCGCATTTAACAGGAGCAGAATCTAGTATTGTTAGGCCTGCTATATCTGCTAACAATTTTGAATTAAAGCCTAACACAATACAAATGATTCAACAGTTTGTTCAATTTGATGGTTTGCAAGACGAAGATCCAAACACACACATAGCTAACTTTTTAGAGTTCTGTGATACCTTCAAAATAAATGGCGTTTCTGATGATGCCATACGTCTTCGGTTATTCCCTTTTTCATTGAGAAATAAAGCCAAACAGTGGTTAAACTCGTTACAACGAGGGTCAATCACTACATGGGATCAGATGACCGAAAAGTTTTTGATGAAATATTTTCCACCGGCCAAAACGGCCAAATTACGGAATGATATCTCTTCCTTTGTGCAGATGTTTACCCTTGTGGCTACAAGTCGAAACCTTTTATAACGGTGTAAACCCCTCAATGAGGCAACTGATAGATTTAGCCACCGGTGGAATGCTGAACAACAAGACTCCAGAAGCAGCCTACGAGTTCATTGAGGAGATGTCATTAAACAATTATCAGTGGCAAGCTTCAAGGACCAAACCGACAAAATCGGCAGGAGTTTTCAACGTCGATGCCATGACCATGCTATCAACGCAGCTAGAGATGATGAATAAAAAGCTTGATAATTTGTGTTCTTCACAGGCACATCCAGTCATGCAGTGCAACGCAAGTGGAACTGTGGCGAATCCTGAGTACCCACCCTACCAACCGAGAGCAGAAGATGAACAGATGAACTATATAGGTAATAATTTCCGATCTAATAATAATCCTTGTAGTAATACTTACAATCCAGGTTGGAGGAACCACCCAAATTTTTCGTGGGGTGGACAAGGAAACTAAGGAAATCAAAGGCAACAACCTCCTCAAAACTTCCGAAATCAGCCCTATCCACAAGAAAAGAAACCAACCCTCGAGGAACATCTCCAAGAAACTGATAGAGCAATCAAAAGCAACGAGAGCTGACTCAATGAAATTGCTAAGTCAGTCAAGGAAGTGACAATGCAGTCGAACAACTCGCAAAACTAATGTCAGAACGACCGCAAGGACGTCTACCAAGTAACACCGAGGTTAATCCTAAGGAGCAAATTCAAGCAATCACAGCTTAGGACAGTAATGGATTAGCTGAACTTGATCCAATACCAAAAAAAAAAGTAGACGAAGGTAAAATAGAGGTACCACAAGGGAAGCTAAAACTGGTAATTAAAGAGTATCAACCTCGCATACCTTATCCTGAAGCCATAAAAAGAGACGATTCAAAGGAACAGTTCGGTAAGTTTCTTAAACTTTCAAAGAAATTACATATTAACTTACCTCTTCTTGAAGCTCTTTTTCAGATGCCAGATTCGAGAAAATTTTTAAGACAGCTCTTGACCAACAAACACAAAATAGATGAAGAGCACCACGTGGAACTAAACGCAACATGCTCGGCGACGTTACAAAATAGACTACCACAGAAACTAAAAGATCTAGGGAGTTTTACAATTCCATATTTAATTAGTAGTCTACATATTGATAATGCGTTAGCTGATCTAGGGGTAAGCATAAACGTCATGCCTTATTCACTGTTTAAACGACTAGGTCTAGGGAAGCCCAAACAAACTAGGATGAGTATTCAATTAGCTGATAAAACTGTTAGAATTCCTAGAGGCATTATCGAAGATGTTCTTGTCAAAATTGATAAATTTGTTTTCCCAGTAGACTTTGTTGTCTTAGACAAGGATGAGGATAATTCAATCCCTTTAATTTTAGGAAGGCCTTTTCTAGCAACTGCCAGAACAAAAATTGATGTTGCTACAGGTGAGCTCATACTTCGTGTAGGAGATGAATCGATCAATCTTCAAGCTCTCGACTCGGCCAGGACAACAGACGATGAAGGTAAGAAAGCCATTTCAGTTGATAATCATATTATTCAATCTTCATCACAGGAAACATGACAAGGCCTAAACCCTGAGCCGGCTCATATCGACAAAGTAGAGTTGCATGAGGAACAAAGCATTAGGGTCTACAATTTAGAGAAGCAGAAGACAGAGATCAAAGAAGAGCTAGATTCACACGAAGTAAAACTCGAGGAACCACCAGAAGAGCTCATGGGGACATCGAATCACTTCAAAATAGGAGACCAAGTACTGTTAGACAAAACCGATCCCCAAATCACTACCACAGACCTGAAGGCAAAGGGAGAAATCCTTCTCAAGGTACATGATATCTTCTCACAAGGAATAGTCGAGGTAAGCAATCCAATATTCGGCACTTTCAACGTAAACGCTTCTCGACTTCAACTTTGTCAAGAGAATAAAACCGTAAGTACGAGGGAAGATATTCAAACCTTTAAACCTCCCTAAAATTTTCAAATAACGAGGAAAAGTCTAGCTTAAGACTATAAACAAGCGCTTCTCGGGAGGCAACCTGAATACTAGCACCATTTCTTTTTACATTTGTTTTTATTTGTTTTTTCCTCTTTCCTTTTTCTTTTCCTTTTTAAACTAACCAAAAATGCAGGTTTTTCAGGCCACACGGCCTTACACACGGCCGTGTCCGTGGCTGTGTGGACCACCTAAACCGCCACACTGACAGGGCAGAGGTCGTGCAGTTAGCCCAACCACCCTCTCCAACGTCACGGATCCAACAACCCTCCCCACGGGCACCGACAGATAGGGCACGGCCGTGCCCTAAACCGTGTGAGGCTACTGACTTTCACACCACGGACATAACACGCCCGTGCTGGCAACTGTGTGAAGCTAATGACTTATCGAACACGGGGGAGACACGCCTGTGCAGAACGACCGTGCCAAAAGAAAAACTTCACAAGCACGGGCATGGGAGGATCAAGCACGAGCATAGGGTGACAACACCCTCTATAACACGGCCGTGTGAGGTGGCCGTGTAAATCGACACACCCTGTGACCATGGCCGTGGGGGAGCACAAAATTTGAACTTCTATTTAAACCCCTCACCTCTTCCCCTTCCCTCCATCTAATTTCTTCTTTATTTTCTTTCCTTTTCACTTTCCTCCACCTCAAACTCTCCAAGACTCTAGATCCTTGAGCAAAACTGCAATTTTCACCATTTTTAGGTTATTAAAACCCACAAAATACACCTAATTCGTACACAATCATAATCATCCATTGTTTAAACAAAACTTAACCATTTCATATGCATCAACTTATATCACAATTAATACACAACCAAGCTTAGCTAAATGTATATAAACATCATACAAACCCATACTATTCATCAAATTCACAAATTAGTCCTCTAAAATAATATTTTCTCAATTTAGCCATATTTAGCTAAATTTAACAAAACTTCAAGAACAAAACATGTTCATCTAGCTCAAATCTTTTATTTAACACCAAAATTCATCAAAAAGCTTAACATATCAACAATGGCATCTCTCACAAACATCATCAATTATCAAAATTAATACATGGGTTTTGAAGCTCTCAAAGTAACGATTACAAAAATGTAAAAATTATCGAAAACCGACCGAAAACATACCTTGAATTGAGCCTAGTAGTAGCCGAATATTTGAAAGCTTTAACTCTTTCTTTTTCTTTGTATTTTCGGCCAAGGAAGAGAAATAAAAGATGAACACTCATCTTTTGGTTTCTTTAATCTAATTTTATTAATCAATTACTAAATTGCCCATCCATTAAACATATAAGACAAACATAAATAATGGTTATCATGACATTCCACCATCCACTGACTAAATAGTGGTTAAATTGCTATATAAGGATTCCACCTTTACCAAGCCATAACACATTAATACTTTAACAATTAGCAAGCAACTTTCACATTTAATGCAATTTAATCCTTTTTGTCAAATTAAACACACAGACAATCAAATTAGCTTACGAAAATTTAGCACATACTAATTCACATATCAACAGCACAGAATATAATATTAAAAATATTATTCGGACTCGGATTTATGGTCCCGGAACCACTGTTCCGACTAGGGTATAAACCGGACTGTTACAATTCTCTCCCCTTAGGGATTTTTGTCCCCGAAAATCTTACCGTTAAATAGAGTCAGATATTGTTGTCTCACTAAATCATCAGGCTCCCATGTAGCCTCTTCAATTTCGTGCCGATTCCATAATACTTTTACTAACGGAATTTTCTTGTTTCTCAACTTTTTCACTTCACGAGCTAAAATACGTATTGGTTCCTCTTCATAAGTCATATCAGACCGGATTTCAATTTCAGATGGGGCAATCATATGCGACGGATCGGATCGATATCTACGAAGCATCGAAATATGAAATACGTTGTGTATCTTTTCTAGCTCGGAGGGCAACCTTAATCTATATGCAACAGGCCCAACTTGTTCAATGATACCGTACGGCCCGATGAACCTCGGACTTAATTTACCTTTACATCCTAATTGAAGCACTTTCTTCCACGAAGATACCTTTAGAAATACTTTATCGCCGATTTCAAATTCTATATCTTTTCATTTCAAGTCCGCGTAAGACTTCTGACGATCAGATGCTGCTTTCAAACAGTCTTGGATCAATTTCACTTTCTATTCTGAATCTTTTATCAAATCAACCCATGTAACTTATTTTCGCTAAGCTCAGTCCAATATAAAGGTGTACGACATTTACGTCCGTACCAAGCTTCATATGGTGCCATTTTAATGCTTGACTGAAAAATATTATTATACGCAAATTCAATCAACGGCAGGTACTATTCCCACGAACCATTAAACTCAAGTATACAACATCTTAACATATCTTCTAAAATCTGAAAGATCCTCTCGGATTGGCCATCGGTTTGTGGATAAAAAGCTGTACTGAAATGTAATTTCGTGCCCAAAGCTTCTTGCAATTTCTTCCAGAATCGCGATGTTAATCTCTGATCCCTATCTAACACATTGGATAGAGGTATCCCGTGCAATCTCACAATTTCAGAAATATAGAGCTCGACTAATCTGTCAAGTAAATAATCAGATTTTACCGAAATAAATGGGCAGACTTCATCAATCGGTCAACTACGACCCAATTCACATCTTTCTTTCTCGGAGTCTGAGGTAAACCAAAAACAAAATCCATAATCACTCTATCCCATTTCCATTCGGGAATCAGAATTGGCTATAACAACCAAACAGAACTTGATGTTCAGCTTTCACTCGTTGAAAAACTAAACATTTTGAAACAAAGTCAGAAATATCCTGTTTCATACCAGACCACCAATTGCGTCGTTTCAGATCATGATACATCTTTGTACTACACAGATGAACAGATAAACAACTATTTTATACTTCATTCATAATCAACTGGATTAACTCAGGGTTTCTCGAAACACAAATACGATCTCAAAATCTCAAGCAATCATCAACAACCCAAAGCTCGGACTTAGAATTTGAATCACACTGAACTCGTTTCGCTAACATTTCATTATCAACTTTCTGAGCATCACATATCTGCTGTAAAAACAACAGTTTTGCTTTTAATTCAACTAACACTGAATTATCATCAAACAAATTTAACACCCCAAGTTGAAAAACTCAATCTTGCAAACCTTCTGTTGGTTAATTCTTGCAACAGTGACTTTAACTCTTTCAATTCCATTGGTGTCAATCTATACGGATCTATCAAAATAGGGGTCGTACCAAGCAACAGATCTATACCAAATTCAACTTCGCAAATCGAAGGCAATCCCAGCAATTCTTCAAGGAAAACATCAGAGAACTCACAGACTACTGGCACCGATTCAACTTTCTTTTCATATACTTTCAAATCAATCATATAAGTAAAATATGCCTTATAACCCTTTTAAATTTAATTCTGAGCTTTCAACACAAAATTATTCAACTCAATACGAACTATTTCACCATTCCGATGACTCAAATCAATAGTCTTTCTTTTATAATTCACTATAGCATCATGCAATGTCAACCAGTCCATTCTTAGAATTATTTCAAACTTAGTAGACTTTACAGGCAAAGTCTTACTGAATACTAAGTTCATGCATATATAGAAATAAGTAGAATCCAGGATCTATCAAAGCGATCATAGAAGTATCATAAAGTGTAAAAGTACTCGTTATAACATCCGGAGATGAAGCTTCCTCCCGAGCTCGGATAACATGCGCTCTGGCAGGCGCTCTAGCTTCGGATCTCACAACAATATCTTTAGTAGTTCTCTGACTACCACTGAAGTTTCTTACAATTTGAGGAGATCTACCTCTCGTTGAAACATTCTCAGATACCTGGTTCTGAACAATCTCTTGTTCAACAGACTCTGAGCAGTCTCGGATAAAATGATCTAATAATCCACATCTGAAACAAGCTCGGTCATTTAATCTGCAAATTCCCGAATGCCTTTTTCCACAATGTTTACATTCAGGTCGCTTGAAATCTGACATTTCCAATAATAGCCATTGAAGTTGCTTGAGCTTTAGAGCTTAACTGTGATCTAGCTCGATCTCTACTCGAATACCACACATTAGCTTTTGAACGGCTATGTTCATCTCGAAATTTCTTCGAGACAG
Source organism: Gossypium australe (assembly GCA_005393395.2). Classification (NCBI taxonomy): domain Eukaryota; kingdom Viridiplantae; phylum Streptophyta; class Magnoliopsida; order Malvales; family Malvaceae; genus Gossypium; species Gossypium australe. The sequence continues at coordinate 2,910,208 of SMMG02000027.1, forward strand.
ACTGAAATGATTTGCTCATAAAACTCTTTTTCATATTTCTGGCTTCAGACTCAGCTTTGCATGCTCGGGCAACTAGTACTACGAACTCTTGTATCTCCAGAGTACCAACTAGTAATTGGACATCTTCATTTAGGCCATCTTTGAATCTTTTACACATTATCGTTTTAGTTGAAACGTATTCCCGAGCATACTGACTTAATCTTACAAACTCTTGTTTGTATTCAATGACAGACATGTGGCCTTGTTTCAATTCCAAAAATTCTTTTCGTTTCTGATCAATGAATCTCTAAATAATGTATTTCTTTCTAAACTCAGACTAAAAGAAATCCCAGGTGATCTGTTCTTTAGGAACAACCAAAATCAAAGTTTTCCACCACCGATAGGCTGCATCTCGTAACAAAGAAACAACACACTTTATACATTCTTCAGGAGTCAGTGACATCTCATCAAATACTCGGATAGTGTTTTCTAACCAAAACTCGGCTTTCTCAGCATCATCATTATTAGTGGCCCGAAACTTTTCAACCCCATACTTACGAATCTTGTCAACCGGAGGCTTATTCTACAGATTCAGATTTGTAGTCGGAGGTATTTCGGATGTCTGAGGGAAATTAACCGGGGGCGGGGGTTACGAAACAGTCGGGTTATTCTTTACAAATTGAGTGAACCACTCACTCATCATTTGGAAGAAATCTTGTTTAGCTTCTCCCTCTTGACCGCTCATAGCCGGTCTTGAATCAGAGGACTCTGTCCCTTGAGCGGGAGCAAGCGCATTACTTTCTACGTCGTCAGCTACGGCTCTTTCGGGATCCATTACTATACAAAAATCACATTTTATACGTCAGGATTCATCACACTATCACAATTCAGATAATAAGGCATGTATAGCTAGACTCTGACACGCTACGTTAGTCTAAGAATCGACTAAACCGTAGCTCTGATACCAATCAAATGTAACACCCCTATCCCGTGTCTATCGCCAGATTAGAGTTAGGAGCGTTACCAGATAATTCAGAAAGCATTTACAATAATTTCATACAATCAATCATCATTCTCAAACATAATGTCCTATAAATGAGTCTTTGAGACCAATAACATGCTGGTAAATCGGGTCAGAACTAAACTGAAACACATACGAGATTTCATAAAAATTTAAAACTTTTCTAAACTACAGGGGAGACACGCCCGTGGAAGGAAACTGTGTGCCCTCTACGGCTGATAGACACCCCCGTGTGTCTTCCCCATGGTGATATACTGACTTGGTCCCCACATCCACCAAGCACTCCCGTGTGCCATGGCCGTGGTTAGCTACTGACTTGCACACCACGGCTAACTGACACCCCCGTGTTGAGGCCGTGTGCTACTAAACCACAACATGCTATACATCCACGGTCATGAGGCACGCCCGTGCGCCTCAACCGTGTGATGTTATAGGCTATTTCCAAGGCCAATATGCCACCCTAAAGGGTCGTATCTGCAAACAACATATATAACATCTTATTCCATTCGCATATAACCATCAAAATATACCAAATGACCATCCAAAACATGCACATCTGACAACTAAGGTAATCACAACAATACCTTTAATATACATTCAACCTATGCATTCAAAACCATTTCCAAACATACCAATTTGCATAACCAATTCTCAACTATGCTCAAACACTATTATTCTATATACTTACCATCTCACAACCATTTTTTATATCAACTAATCATACCCAAACCAATTTCACACATTACCTTCATTTAATCATATTACCAAAACATAGCTAGCCAAATCACATGGCTAAGTTTACAACATAAACATATACACATACCTAGCCTATACTATATACATTTTCAAAAGGGTACCAAAACGAGTTTAGTAGTGTGATGACGATCCTTGACGGTCCCGAGCCTTCAGTAGCTTGACAACCTATAAAACAGAGAAAACACATGCACAGAGTAAGCTTTCCAAAAGCTTAGTAAGTCATATACAAATAAACATGGCATAGAAGGCACTTATGCAAATAAATACATTAGCACATATCAATCATTTAACATAATATTGCATATATGCTTTGATTCATACACTATTAACCACCTTTGCTATCTTTGCAAATTCAAGAAGCATATAATTACGTAATTCATATAATCAAAACTTTACATATCATATCATCAATTCCGTATCCATAGCATCATAGTAAGATCACTTAGATGCTTACCTTGTATACACAATTAGTGTATAATCAACGTACTTGAACTGGTTTTACATACACATATTTATTCTTAACTCGGATTTGCAATTCGTATCACAGACTTGCCCGTTGAACCAATAGGAATCTAATAGGATGCTCAGAAAACTCGGAATAGTCGTACAAAGCCAACGTCCTAAACGAGGTCTTACATTGCACTCAGATATCGATACCTCAGTCCCAGACGGATTGTTACACGAATCAATATGATGTCGATGTCTTAGACATGGTCTTACATGAAAAGCTCATATCGTTGCCAACGTCCCAGATGTAGTCTTACATATAATCAAATAACGATGCCTACGTCCCAGACGAGGTCTTACATATAATCAGATAACGATGCCTACGTTCTAGACGAGGTCTTACATATAATCAGATAACGATGCCTACGTCCCAGACGAGGTCTTACATATAATCAGATAACGATGCCTACGTCCCAAACGAGGTCTTACATATAATCAGATAACGATGCCTACGTCCCAGACGAGGTCTTACATATAATCAGATAACGATGCCTACGTCCCAAACGAGGTCTTACATATAATCAGATAATGAAGCCACTGTCCCAGACAGGGTCTTACACGTAATCAAATCAATGCCAACGTCCCAGACGAGGTTTTACATGATAAAACAGAACAGATACCTTTGTACTCCTAAGTTTATATAAAACTTCTCCGACTTATCACTATGTCGACCTTATCCCAGAATTCATATACATAGCATCACCAATGCAGTCATTATCATTGATAGTCATGTAAATAACTTAATTCAATACAATTACATTTATTAGCAATATGACTTACCTCGGATTCGATCTATCGAAATGGAAATGACTACTCAATTACTTTCACTTTCCCGCGATTTAAATTCGTTTTCCTCGGTTCTTGATCTAAACATATTCAAAATTAACCCTTTTATTCACTAATTCATCCAATTCAATCCATACACACATATTTAGGGCTATTTACAAATTAACCCGGTATTACCGGAGTTAAACATACATAAATGAGTAAATTGGGACATAATCCCGTGGCACAATTTAAAATTTTTCAAATTTCATCTTTACGACCCTATTATGGTCCTACAAGACCCAAAATATGACTAGGAAATGATTTGGGACTAAAATAGAGACTTTGGAAACTTTTTCTTGAAAATAGGGGCACATGCCTGTGTGGTTTTGGACATGCCCGTGTGGCCTGCCCGTGGGGAAATCACATGGCCGTGGGCAGCCTGTGGGGAAATCACATGGCCGTGGACATCCCGTGGGCAGATTCTGACTTGCTACACGCGGCCGTGGGACTAACCCGTGGGCGATTCATTTTGATTCTGACTTTGCCACACAACCTGGGCACACGCCCATGTGTCTAGGCCGTGTGAAAACTGCAATTTTCACCATTTTCAGGTTGTTAAAACCCACAAAATACACCTCATAATCATCCATTGTTTAAACAAAACTTAACCACTTCATATGCATCAACTTATATCAAAATTAATACACAACCAAGCTTAGCTGAATGTATATAAACATCATACAAACCCATACTATTCATCAAATTCACAAATTAGTCCTCCAAAATAATATTTTCTCAATTTAGCCCTAGCTAAATTCAACAAAACTTCAAGAACAAAACATGTTCATCTAGCTCAAATCTTTTATTTAACACCAAAATTCATCAAAAAGCTTAACATATCAACAATGGCATCTCTCACAAACATCATCAATAATCAAAATTAATACATGGGTTTTGAAGCTCTCAAAGCAACGATTACAAAAACGTAAAAATTATCGAAAACCGACCGAAAACATACCTTGAATTGAGCCTAGTAGTAGCCGAATATTTGAAAGCTTTAACTCTTTCTTTTTCTTTGTATTTGGGCCAAGGAAGAAAAATAAAAGATGAACACTCATCTTTTGGTTTCTTTAATCTAATTTTATTAATCAATTACTAAATTGCCCATCCATTAAACATATAAGACAAACATAAATAATGGTTATCATGACATTCCACCATCCACTAACTAAATAGTGGTTAAATTGCTATATAAGGATTCCACCTTTACCAAGCCATAACACATTAATACTTTAACAATTAGCAAGCAACTTTCACATTTAATGCAATTTAATCCTTTTTGTCAAATTAAACACACAAACAATCAAATTAGCTTACGAAAATTTAGCACATACTAATTCACATATCAACGGCACATAATATAATATTAAAAATATTATTCGGACTCAGATTTGTGGTCCCGAAACCACTGTTCTGACTAGGGTATAAACCGGACTGTTACACCATCCAAATCATCCAACCAAATTCCAACCTTATCTAAGCCAATTCATGTTCAAACATGCTATTTCACTTCATTTTATAACCTTATGAGCCTTAATCATATCTATGGCATATAAGTGCTAAGAATAATCATCAACTTTCACATTTAGGTCACATTTTAAAAGCAAGCATCAAGTTACCAATGTCCAAACATATGTTCATTTCATTCAACTATTAACCAAATTACCATTTCTACTTCATTCATGCCATTTCATATGTTATGCCATTGATTACAATTCATCACATCATTTAGCATAAGCACACATATATGTCTATCACATGTATGATTCAAATCACCAAATTAACATGATAGATGAAAGTTAAAACCAACTTGTCATAAGTAAACACATTTACATACTAAGATGTACCACAAGATACCTTATATATATTCCACAATATTTGACTCAAAATGACCAAATAGCTACCGAATTGGGGATGAGATAGTGTAAGCTTTAAAATGATACGACTTGACGTGTTCTACAAGGTGGCAATCTACAAGAAAATGGGAAAACAAACGGGAAAAGCATATATAATGCTTAGTAAGCTCATATGGTAACTAAAGCTTACCTTAATCATTTAAGCATAAACAATTATTCTATTCGGCTACCAAATTAACTTTCCTTGGCACATTAACACATATTTGTACATGCAACATCACCACAAATCAAATATGTTAGTTATGTTCTTGAATCGTAAATACTATCAACATGTAAAACAAAATCATATAGCAATTTGTATGTCAAATTTCATCAACACCATTTCATTTTCAATTATGATTTAAATTCCATATCCAATCAATTGAACACCGCTCGATGGAACTATAGTAAAATGAACTCAGATAAATGGGAATGTAATGCTCGCACAAGCTAACAATATTTCAAGGTTGCTTACACAAGCTAACATTATATCGAGGTTACCTGTTCAGTCTAAACTTATGATACATATAACTTGAGGATCTAAAACAAATGCTAGATCTCATAATAATCTTTAAAAACCATGATTAATCGCACGTATAACCCTATTGGCATGCCATACGTATCCTAACATTTTACTAAGTCCACTCGGGCATCATTTCCATATAAATGACATTATCATTTCTTGTACACCATTTGATTTTTCATATGAGACATATATTCAGTCAACAATCTCATTTACATCTTGTTCTATTTTCACATAACTGATAATCTCATGAATTTACAATTCAATCCAATTTGAACTATAAGTGCCAAATTCACTAATTCATTTCAATCTAACACATAAATGAAATAGAACACAATTTAACATAACATAAAAATAAAGTAATAAGTTCCATATGAACTTACCTGGTCAAAACAGCAAACAACTAGACCTCCAAGGACTAATTAACAATTTTGGTTTTTCTTCGATTATCACCGGTTTGATTCAATTCTTGATCTATACAATTATTTCATTCAATCCATCAATACCAAATATTTATACACTATGCATGTAATGAATGAACTTATGAAACTTTAATTTTTTGATACCTTTAAAATTTTATATTTTATTCAATTTAGTCCTTAAAACCGAAATAGGCATAACTTTCAATTTTGAGCTTCAATTTGAAAACTAAACACAATTAAATTCATTAAAGACCCTATACTATCTATTATTACCAAATTCCATGTCAATTTTACATTTTACTCACTTTAGTCATTTTGTACAAAATTAACAATTAAACATTACAATCTAGTCCTTTTTCACATCTAAGCTTAAAATATATTAATTTAACACCAATTTCTTCAACAAATCAACAATGCAAACTTTCAAAAACTTTAACATTTTTTCAAATTGGTACATGGACTAGCTAAATCAAGCTCTCATGATCTCAAAAATAGAAAAATTACATGAAAAGAACTTGAAAGCACATACCAAATAGTTGTCGAATGTACAAAACTTTCTAAGGTTTTCTTCTTTATGTTTCTAGGTTGGTACGGTTTGGAAGATGAGAAAGTCACTAACTTAGCTTTATATATCATGGTTAAATCCTTAATTAACCTAACTAAATGATAATTAGCTTAATCTAATTTTAATCAACCTTAGTGGAGTCTTACCTCATCATCCACTAATCTATATTAGAAAAGGGTTTAATTCCCCTTTTGAACCTTTGACTAATTACAATTTAAGTCCCTATACCTTTAGCCAATTAAAAACTTATAGCGATAAGACTTTTACAATTTAGTCCCTATACCCTAATTAAGCAATTAATAGACAAAATTGAAGAATTAAACTTTAATATTCTATTTTACCATCTCTACAAATATTTATATTTAATATTTGAGGATCTGGTTTACGAAAATGGGGTTTCGAAACCCCTTTTTTTCTGTACTATGAAAAATCAAACTGTTACAAATTTGACTTGCTAATTACTTTTGGTTATTAGTGTTACGTCGATGTATTTTAATAGTGTTAGTTAGGTACCTAATAAAAGTATCAATTTGGCTTATAGTTTCCAAGTTTAGATACCAATTAGATTCAAAACAAAAGTTGTCGAGTTCAGATACATTCATAAATATTAATCCTAGTTCAAAATTATTCATTTTGCAAATGTTTTATTTTATTTCCTCACATTTTTCAACTCTACAAAGCAATGAGTGGAAAGAAAATTACCGTTTTTTCTTTCCATGTTTCCATCTTTCCCACCAAACATTCCTGTGGAAAGAAAAATTATATTTTTTTTTATCCTTCTATATTTTTCATTTTTTTATCTTTCCAATTTTTTTTCACTTTACCAAACAAGGTCTTAACACTGAAATTGTTAAGTTCATTTTATTGAAAATACTTTTTAAATAATTTATCTTTTTAAAAATAAAAATTCAAATTATCATATTTATTTTTTATCTAAAATTACTTAAAATAATATAAAATATATATTAATTAGACTAAAATTAAGAAATGAAAGTTTTTAGAAAAATAAATATTTACTTTTATCAAAAAATAATTATATTCAATACTTATTTTTACTAATTTACCAAATAATTTCCTAATTTAAATTAAGTACTTATAACTTCAATAAAAATACTTAAAACCTAATTTTCATGCACTTATCTTTCAGCTTATTAAACAAAACCTTAACTACCTCAATAATTAAAAAATCAATATAAACAAAGTTTAGAAACTGAAATTTAAACGATAATAATTATTTATTAAAATAAATCAAATCAATTAGTTGAATTTTAATAGCCTAAATCGTTCTAAATTAGTTCTAAAATTAAGTTCTCATTTTATAAAGAGTAATTGTGGAGAGGTGGAGAAAGGATTTATGTGAAGAATCAAGCTTATGGTGAAAAGTTGGGATAGATGTTGTTTTTTGGAAAGTCTCCCTCACTCTAATGATCGGGGGCATTATAGTTATATATGAGCCGTTGTTTTAGGTTTGAACATGTGCCATGGGCATTAGGAACATGACAAGCCTTCTTAATAGCACGACGATGTCTGTTTGCTAGGTCGGTGATGTGGTTTTACATGATAAAAGTACAAAACATATGTGAAATGGGTGACAACTATCCCATTAAGCGAAGCTCACTCATTGGTAAGTGATTAAGTTTGATGTAACCTTTTCGAATGGCGAAATAGAGTGTTACACTTCATATTCAAATCTAATTTTATATTTAAATTTCAATAGAATACATTTATATAAGCTTCTAAAAGAAGGGTAAAGTAGGAAAAAAGTGTCGGTGAAGAAGATTATAAAATTATAGTATCAATATGGTAGAAATTTTTCGATTGGATAAAACTATTGTTGTGAATGAAAGTATTAACAAATTTCCTCGTAACATGTGAATGAAAGTATTATCAAAATGGCATTAGTCAGCCTAGGCCCTGATCAAAACATATTAGTCAATTTCACTATTGGGGTTATGTAATTAGTTTATTTTTTATTTTTATTTTTTGGAGTCCCGTAAGACAAAGTAAAGCAGTAAAAATGAGCAAATTATACACTAACCAAATGTAAAACTATATGTGTTTTAAAGCAAATCAATGATACTTGACTCGGTTTCCCTGGCTTTGGCTGTAAAATCCTTTAATCAAAAAATGATACGACCATTAATCAAAATATTTGGTGCACAAATCAATGATGCTTGAATCAGTTTCTCATGCAAACTAACAAAACCAACAACAATTATACTACCACAATCTCACATTTACAGTATTTTAATGACCGTACGACCATTAATCAAAAAATGGAAGCTAAAATGAAGAGGAAAAAAACCCAACAATTGTTTTTCCTTTTGGAAATTGCGTTCTGACCTTGCTTAGAATTCACTATTTTTTGCTACGGACTGGCTTGAGTGATTCAGCACCAACTAATCTGCTTCCGTCCCAAAACAACAACTCACCCCTGAAAAGCCACCATTTTCATGTTCAACTAATAACAATTTCTGTAAAATAATTACTTCAAATTATTTCAAGAAAATCTATTTCATAACTTTAATGATAAAAACTAATTGGGTCTTCAATTTGAACATACTAATGACATTTTAAAAGTAAAGGGACTAAATTATATCAAATTAATGTAAAAGTTAAATCTCAAATTTTAATATAATAGAAGGACTAAAATAAGAATTAAACCAGAAATACTTACGGATGCAACATAAACCTTTGTTCCATGCTCGGCCCTATAGACACTTGGCCAACGCCACCCGTAATCTGAAATTAGTAAATGAAAGGCAAAATTTTATAACACTATAAGCAATCACAATCAAAATCAATAATCAGTAAGAAGCGGATGCCTGAATAAAAAACAAATTAAAGGATTATATTTTGTTGTTAGTCTCGTAATATATATAAATTGTTGGTTTTATTTTTATACTTTGTCTGAAATGATTAATTTTAGTCCATATACATTTTATTTTTAAAATTTTAGTATTAACTCAAATGGGTGGTAGTTAATTAATTTTACTATTAGTCTTATAACATTTGTAAAATTGTAGATTTAATCTATGTTTTTCAATTTGGTCGTTCTTAGTCCTTATATATTTTGAGTTTTGAAATTTTAGTCTTAACTTGTCTTGTTACTAGTAACATGTGAAAATGATAAGGTAAAATGACATTACACACGAGATATTATGTTTTTCACATAAAATTTTGGAAATAGCAGAACATAAGTTAATGAATCTAATAGCAACAATTTCGTCAAGATTTAAATTTCAAATATAATTTAAAAAGAAAAGGAACTAAAAATAATCAAAGAGAGTAAAGCAAATGAAAGGCATAATAAACGCCAAGAACTTACTAATGTCTCGCCTAGGTATTTGTTGCATTGCTTGCAAAGCACATTCACCGCAGGGGAAGGATAGAAAGCGTTTGCAGGCCAGCCTGGAGGTTGCCGAATTGACAGCTTACAGTGAGAAAAAGGCATTGCTGGGAGTTGACCACGCACATTCACTCTTTTTTATCAATCAAAACACAAAGATTTCAATTACAATAATTGCACAGCTTGATTACACAAATGAAATGCATGTATTTTTGGATACATATATCTTACGGTTCGCGGCACAGGATTCGCGACGTCCCTGGTGTCTGAAATTTTGATTCAAAGTAAAATGGTGAGCGAGTTTATCAAAGCAATGTTTAAATCTAGTAACATCACATTGTGTTTAATGGAAATGATAATATTGTGGAGGGAAGATATATATATATATAGTGATATGAATAGAAATTTAATTTGATAAGTCTTAATTTACATTCGAATTAATTTAATTTGATTATATAAAGATTAACAATTTAAATTAAAGAGCTATTGATATTAGGATCTAAAACAACCAAACCTAAAATAAATTAAATATAAAATAATTCAAAAACAAATTCAACCCATCAATTTAGTTGGTCATGTACATGTACATATCTTTCGACAATTAATATTTTATATGGTATATCCTTCTTTAAAGACGTCATGGAATCGAAGCATAAAGACCCATACAAACAAAAAGAGAAAGAAAAGATGCAAATTCAATTCAATTTAATTTAATTATAAAAAAAAAGTTAATAAACTAAACTAGAGCAACACAAATCCAAAATAAATTAAATGTAAATTTGACTTACGACATCAAAACTTTAATTGGTCATATACATGTACATAGCTTATCGCTATCAATTTTTTTATATGGCATACCCTTAAGGACCCGTAGAAGCAAAAAGAAAAGAAAAAGATGCAATTAACTACAGGTGGGTTTGGATGAGCGATTGAGTACGGTGCGGTGCGTTTAGCTTACTTTTTGTCTCACGCTACAGTATTACTACAATATCTAATCTCACCGCTACTGCTGTTTTTACACTAACTGCAGGTAAACGCACCGCCCATCCAAACCCACCCTTCCTCGAAAAATAAAGAACAACAAGGAATCCTATAAAGAACACAGCCAAGAACCGAAACCTGGGTAGTAAAACAAAAACCTTGATATATAAAACACTTGAGAAACTTGCAAACAAAATGAAGATAATATAACAGAGAGAGGGTTATTACAACTATGACGTCAAGGAAGTTGTTCGACGACAGGACGTGGTTTTCGCAATGACGGCACAAGAAGACACGGGAGTCAGAGTTCAGATCGTATCTAATGGCGTCTGAACCGCTGGATGACGCCATTACAGTCTTGGGGCTGAGCTGAGTCCAAGAAAACACACACCCAATGTTAGATTAAGAATTTCAGAGGGATACGGAAATGGAAAAAAAAAAAAAAGGGGGGGGGGAATGGGTTCTTGATCGTCAGTTGTTTACCAGTTACGAGCTTCTGAAAACTGGGTTTAACGGAGGGATGTTGTTGAGGGAAGCAAATTGAAAATGGTTTAATGTGGTTTTATCATATATAAACAGATAAAGGTCCCTTTTCAGTTACAAGGACCTCGCGGGAAAAATTCACCCTTAAAAAACAACTGGAAAATCTTCGAGCCTATGCCATTATTCAGAATTATAATGGAATTCGGGATAAATGTATAAATGTGTTTATATATATAATATTATATTTTCAATATATAATAATTATTTAATTATATTTTATATTAATTTATATATGTGTTTGATGATTAAATTGATAGAATTCAGTGTAAACTACATAGATAATCACCCAACTATAAAATTTATCATTTTAGATACTCAAAATAAAACGTTTACAATTTAAGTACCTATGTTACATAGTTCGATCATTTTGGCCACTCTCGTTAAAATCTTAAATGACAAACTAACATGATAATTAAAAAATCAGTATAATAATAAGTTCAACCCTCAACTTTTATATATTATTTCAATTTTGTCATAATTTTAAATTTATTATTATAATTTTTTTGGAAATATTTATGTATTTTTATATATTTCTTTGATTTTTTTTAGAATTATGATCAAATTGAGATTATTTGTAAATTTTTAGGGTTAATTTTTTAAAATTGTAACTAAATTGATATAATATGTAAAAATTGAAGGCTAAATTTTTCATTACCCTAATTTTTAACTATCATGTTAGCTTGCCGTTTGTGTTTAAATTGCAATAGTTTACTCTAGAATTTATAAATGTGTAGAGTTAAATTTATTGAGTTGTTTAAAATTAAGATGAAATTGATAGAATGTGTCTGTTAGGACTGAGGATTAAATGTATTATTATACCGTTTATAAAAAGGTCATGTCATCATTTTTATTAACCATTTAACAGAGAATGACCAAAACAAAAATGATCTAAAACATCAGTGATGAAATTGAAAATTTTTATACTTTAATGATCAAAACAAAAACACACTAATAAAGTTTATACAATAAAATTATACGTATATTGTTTATAGGAACACAAGGGAAGATAACTATGAAGTTCACAATGATATCTATTAAAATTTAAGTAAATTATACAAATAATCATCTAATTATAATACATTTTCGTTAGATACTCAAAATAAAAAAAAATTATAATTTAAGCACTCATGTTATATAGTTCAATCATTTTGGCTACTCTCGTTAAAATCACAAATGACAAGTTGACGTGATAGTTAAAAAAATCAATATAATAAAAAAATTTAGCCATCAACTTTTACATATTATATCAATTTAGTCATAATTAAATGGTGGATCTCGAAGTCCCAAGACTTAATTCAACATCCCGCCAATAGTCCTCGACTCAGTAATGTTTGTATAGTCCTTTTTCATTTTAATACATGACATGTACCTAAGTTTTGAGTAAGTTTAGTATAATATGTGATCATGCTGATATTTAAAGCTAAAAATGGTTAAATTTGATATTGCCAAATGATTGGTTTTGTGTAATAGAGATTGATATAATAGTTGAAATGAATTAAATGTCGTAAAAATTGTGGCATATATGTGTATTTGTATCAAATGGTTAAGTAATATGTTGATTGAAGTTAATTGTTGATTTGGTTGAAGGTTCAATTGAGGCTTAAATGGATTTTTGGTAAATAAGTGGTCACATCGTGACGAGAAATTGATAGTGAGTTATGTCGTAATCTGGAATTCTTGAAGTCATGATGTCAACCTGATATTTTAAAAATTTTACAATGTGGTATTTATATTTGTCCTTGAGTCGCCTAAAGAGCTTTCGTAAGCTCGTATAAGGCTTATATACGATTGTTTAACACATTGTAATGATGTTTTAATATTAATAATATGTATTAACTATCAATTTACAATGTAATCGATCGTAGTTACTCTGACAACGAATGTGACATCTCATAACTTAGACCCGATGATTAGGTCAAGTATGAGGTGTTACAGGGTTAATTTAATCTCTCCTTATTTCTTGTTGTAATTACCTTTTTTTTGTTGTTGGTTTATGTTTTGGCTAAAATGTCAAAAGGAAAATTTGCACAATACTTTTTTTTTTTTTGAAGAATTACAAGGAGGGTAAAGTCCTAACAATAATGTGACTCGAACCTAGGCCATCTAGGATGGTAAACAGCCTGATCATCAAGCCAACACACGCAGTTCGCACAACACTAATTTGTAGTTGGCAAGTTTTAACGAATTAATTCTTACTTGTAAGATGGAACGAAAAATACGAAATTGGATTATAAATAAGCGGTACTTAATGATTGTTGCCCTTCATGGAATAAGAAGCTAACAACATGAGAGAGTCCATTCTAGTTCAAAGACTAAAGGTAATGAAGTGAAAAGACCTACTGTTTTTGTGGACTTAGCTGTTGACATCATATGATGATTTAGATAAAATGACTATTTGAAATAAATGATATGTTGAGTATTTGACATGAAGATAAGGAAACTCATCGTTTATCTTAAGTTGGTTATTTGAACAAATAATGAGTTGAATATTTGTTCGAGTTAATAATCATTAAGTGACTTGATTATACCTGTTAAGTGATGGTAATAGTGAGTTGTGAGAATCAGATTTAGCTATAGCTGCAACTTGAGTGAGAAAGGATTGGGCATAAATTATTATTTTTATGGAGTTACTCTTAGTGAATTGATTATTTGATCAAATTTTCATAAATGTAGGTTAAATTTAAATTGCATTAATAATTTTTGTGTGTAAAATTTTCAAATTATTGTTTCATTTGTTGTGACCATAAATCTTACTACAAAATAACCTGACGTTATTTATTATTATTATTTTTATTATTTTTTTTTTTGCATACTGGAATGGAGAAAAATTATTAATTTGATTTTGTTTGATATAAAAGTAATGAATATAGAAAAATTATAAATAGCAGCAAATAACATGTTCCTGTTTTTTCTTTTTATTTGATAATTAAGGTTTCTAAAACTTAATTGTCATCATCGATATTAAGAATCCAAGAAGTCACACAAAAACATTAATTCGAAAACAGAACTAGCCTAGTTTCCTGGAAGGCATATAGACTGAAGATGCAGTTTCAGGGTGATGATGAGGGTGTCCCTTTAGGTTTGTGCTCCGGCGGATGAATGGTATCAAAATCCACATGCACAAAAGCTCGTTCCACTTCGGGAAGTTGCTCAAGTTTGTCTTCAAGAGTCTGTCCAATATTATGAGATTGGGGAAGGGTCATGTCTTGAGGCAATACTATGTGAACCTCCACGAAGTACTGAGAACCAAAGGTGTAGGCTCTAACTGTCTCGATGTGTCTAATCTCTTCGTGGTGGTTCCAAATTAAGTAAGTCAGCTTCGCTAAATACTCCGGTGGTGCTGTCTTCCCGATTAGGGCCCATACGTTGTCCATCACCGTGTTTGCCCAATTCCCCATTGTGTACAACGCTATCTGCAACGTATTCACAACGCACATATAGTCTTCCATTGTGTTAAAACTTGTAAATAACAGATTCAAACTTACAAGAATGGCACCAAGAGGATCGATCCACCAGTAGAATTTGATGGCTAAAACGGCAGTTCCTAGACCAATTGAGTTAGTGATAACGTCGAAGAAATGATCTTGAGCGTATGCCCTGACGATTTCGTTTTGGAATCTACGACAATATAACATGAGCACCAATTTTACTAGTGTCACTGATACCATAATCCCAATCATCCATTTTTCTTTCACGGGATCCCTTTCAGGTTGTGCCTGCAATTCGCAATCAGCAATCATATTGATCGGAAAAGTTCAGGGTTTACACTTCAGCTGTCTCTTAGATCAACAACCTTTCTCGTTTCTTGTGGATATTAAATAGTAATTGCAAAGTTTACAATTACAAACCTTGATAATCAGTTCTCGACCTGATTCAAACAATATTTGCAACCCCAGTGTAGTCATTACGGATGCAAAAACAACAATTCCCTGCGCACCTCATACAAATCAATTTAATATGTATATATACATAGAGAGAGAATAAATTTTCTTTTTCTTTTCAATTTGTCCAATCAGCATGACAGACCCTACACCATGCTGCTGTGTAGATCTCAGATGGCATGACTCATGAAGTTGACTTTAAATATATGTATATTCTTTACTATGACAATATTTAGCCCAAAATAAATTCTAATTAAAGGTTTTTTTTTTTTCTCTCTCTAGAGAAACAAAGACTTACAACAGGTTGCATCCTGTTTTTGCCAATGGGATAGCGATACTGATTTGGTTTTCTCATAGCATAAGCAGTAAACCACAGAATAAAGCCTGACAAGAGATCCAACAAAGAGTCCAAAGTTGATGCTATCACTGCCAATGATCTACTCATAACAGATGCATATACTTTTGCCAAGAAAAGCACCAAATTTGCGACATTTGATGCATATATTGCCACCCTCTCACTCCTTGCTACCTGCTTCATTTCCTCCTGCAGGAACAATCACATATATACACATACATTAAAACTAACGTTACCTTTCACTTCAAACACCTTATTTCACCAAATCAAAATGAAAGAAAAAAGAAAAGAAAAAAAACCTCTGACAAACTCCCAGGTAAAATGCCCAATTCGTTAAATGCATCCACTTCATTGAACCCTTTGAGAAGCTCTTCCTGTCTCTTGTAATATTGTGAAAGTTTTCTATGTGTCCCTGCAAAGGTAAAACAATTGCAACCTATTAAGTATTAAGCTAAAACCATGGAAAAAGCAGCCCAAAAATCTGTCATAAAACGAGACTGGAATTGCTTACTTAAGGCCTTGATAAAATACCCAAGGCTAAAATAGGAAGACTCCTTGCGTCTCTCTGGAAGGTGAAACTTATCCATGTTGAGTCGCCAAGATTGTTCACTCGCCATAGTTACATGATTCTCTCCATTTGAAGCCGGTGACAGAAGCTCAGCTCGGTAGTCCGACGAATCTGTTCGAAGGTTGTTGGCATATTTTACTCCATTCGCCATGTTTTACTCCAACAACTGCTTTATTGGAAGAGAAGGACCAAGTATCACTCTTCTTATAGGGACAAAATTTGCATACAGCTGTAGAGATTTCGATGCAAAATCAACTGCTCCACTTACCCAAAAGCACAAATGGGCTGAGCATATAAATGAATCAAGGAAAGCGTGGAGAATGTTGTTTTGATCCCTTTCCTAGTAGCAAACACAATGCTTTAGTTATTATTTTTTTCTTTAATGATATTAAATTGTGTATAAATATGATGTCATTGCCAAGTATCACTAACTCATAGCTTATGGGAGCCGCTGAGAATTTTATGTGTTAAATATAAGACATTTCAAGTATGAAAAGAATCCTACTTTGGGAATATAGTTTCTTTCCCATACCTACATTTCAGCTTGCTTAAAACATATTTAAAAATCTTTTAAAATTTATTATATTTGGTCATGCCTTGTTGTCCAAGTGAGTGACAGGTCAAATTGTACTATTACAATTTACAAGAACAGACGAATTCGTTCAAGTGGGTGTTTTATATACAATTGATACGTAGAAATATCAAAGATTGAATAAAAACTGAACCAGATAGCTCCAATAAAATTTAGCATTGAATTTTAGAAAACGTTAGATATAAAATACTATTGCTACTTATATTATTTAAATTTTGATGTGAATATCAAATTTAAATATATGTTCATAATTTAAATTTATATGGAAAATATAAATAAAAAAATTAAAGAGGCCGTGGTGTGTTATAATGATGATAAATTATGGTTTTAATAAGCTATTCTAATCTATGGTAATATACAACATGTAAATTTTAGAAATAGTCACTTTTATTTGTTTCGGATTATATTTGAGTCATTAATGTTTGAAATATTACGTTTTAGTCATTTACATTATCATTAATGATGATAAATTATAGTTTTAATAAGCTATTCTAATCTATGGTAATATACAACAGGTAAATTTTAGAAATAGTCACTTTTGTTTGTTTCGGATTACATTTGAGTCATTAATGTTTGAAATATTACGTTTTAGTCATTTACATTATCATTTTGTTACGAAGTGGTCACTTTATCGTTAAACTTTGTTACCTCCTTAACGGCATACATGGTAGTCCAAATGGGTTTTAAATGTCAACTTGAATGTCCAATTGTTAGGATAAAAATAAGTCTTTAATTAAATAAATTTAATTTGAACTGCCACATAGGACTGTCATTATGGAGGTAATGGAGCTTAACGGTAAAGGGACCACTTCGTAAAAAAATGATAATATAAATGACCAAAACATAACATTTCAAAGATAAGTGACTAAACTGTAATCTAAGATAAACAAAAATAACTATTTTTATAGTTTATCCTATACAGAATGGCATTAGCTAATTCAGCAGCGTGCTGCTGTGCTGCGTATTAATTCCAATGTGCTAGTCCGGCACACCAAATAAAACGGTGTCCAAAATGAGCTAAGATATGGTGGACACCGTATGAGCTTTGCTTGCACCTATACCATTCAACAGCTCTGACCCATGTGAATTAGGATCTCACCAAATATTTTCTTGATATATTAATCAAATCACACACAGACCATCAATTTATGATCTAATGACCGATCAATCAATTATCTCTGAAATTTAACCAATCTTTACTTCATATTTTAGGATACTTTACAATTCATCTTTATGAAATACAATTTTACCCATAAAACTAATTTTGTGGCACAAATACTACTCAATAACTAAGTATAAACATCACCAATAAAAATAATAAGATTAAAGTTTTCAAAACTCGAGTTTTAACTATATAAATTATATATGAATGAATTAATTTATTAAAATTTAACATAATTGATTTTGGAAAACTAATTATAAACATCTACATGTACTAATCCAGAATGACTGGAACAACCATTTCCTTTTCTTTTCTTTTCTTTTTCAGAAGGTACTCTATAACCAGAATTTATTGTAAATGTACATGAAAAACATTTGCACAATTAAAGAAAGACCAAAAGCAAAAGGAAAAGAAAAATACAGAACGTGGGCCTTGGCTAATGTAGCATTTTGTTTCGTACATCTAAAAGGAGAAATAAAGTTAAAAAAGTGGAAACTAAATGAAGAAATAGTTGATGAATCTCTCCATTTTCAAGAATGGGTTGTTCGTGGTCGTTCCTAATCCGTCCATCTCTACTCATTTCTCGATAGTGAAGTGACCATAGCACTGTTTTTTCATATCTCTCTCTGAAAGATTGCCTATCCTTCCACTGCCGCATGAAATCATCGACCTAATTTTTTAACATTTCACAGTTGTTTATGTTTCAATTAGAAAAGGGAGAGGGGGTGGGGGTTAATTTTCTAATCAAATAAATTTACTGACAATTAGCTTTCGATTCCTTGAAACGTACCGTCTTGCTAGAGAGTTGCTCAAGGGCTTTCACATCGTTATTTCTTGCTAGTTCGTTGACATTCCTTATCAGCGAAACATATTCGTTGTAGTTGGCATTCTAAATAAATAAAACAAATAGACTTTGTATCAGTGGGTGCAGAATTATCCAATTGTTTCTTTAATTTATGTAAAACGTATAATCAAAATTTGAAACTTAAAAAATTAAAAGAGTGAGAAGAAAATGCTAAACCTAAAATAATACAATTATTTATTTTTTTTCATTATTCAATTGAGTTAGCATAACACTAACTTAGTTAAGTATTTAATACATACTAGAAATTCTATAATACATGTATAAAAATTATGTATTTAAAACACAGATAATCAATAATAAAACATTGTTTGAAATTAATTAATAATAACATATTAAATATGTACCGTATTAAAATAAAAAAATAAATTAAATTGTGAGTAAAATTAAATTTAAACATGTGGACGCATCATATTAAGAATACTAAATTCACTATAATTATTATATCATGGTGTTATCACCAATCTTAAGCTAGTGTCGAGTTAACTCATAACACTAACTCAATCAACAAGTTATTTATACATGCAATTGATGGAAATAATAAAAAATGCATAGTACAATTAAAATGTAAATATTATATTAAAATAAAATTTTGGTTTAATGATAAAATTATTATTTATTGAGTTTAAATTCCCCACATACAAATTTTGTATTAGCTTTTTTTTTTTATTTAAAAAGACTAAAGTACTCTTGAATAATATAATATATTTTAATTATTAAAAGTATTTTCATAATTTTTTAATTAAATTGATATTTAATTGACTCATAACACCCATTTAATTCAAACTTAAATAATAATATAGATGATAGGAATGTATTATATGATAATTAAATATATATATAATAAATGGCATGTAAAAGAAAATAATATATAAATATAAAATAAAAAGCGTACCGCTTCATCTTCTTCCTTTTGGATAGCAAGAACGAAGTCACATAAGCCAGACTTTCTGTTGATTAGGCGTTGGAATTTTTCGGATACCACGTTTTCCTCTTTTTTCAATGCTTTAAGTTCATTCTCTAAGCACTTAATTTCCTCCATCACTTCACAAAGTTCCGGTTTCAGTTCATCCGGTATCTTATTTAAAAGCTGCAATTGAGATGCCATCATTACATTAATTATACCGAATCAGTACTGAGTTTGTTCCCGATGGATGGAAAAAAAAAAAAAAAAGAGTAGATAAATATACTCTAATTTGATCCTCTATGGCCTTTTTGGAACTTAAAGGGTTCCAAATGTTCCCTTTGGCAGCAGCATCAGCCTTGGCTTTATCATGTCTGTCCTCTATCTCTTCGATTTCTTTCAGTATCTGCTCAAACTTCTTTCTATTCTTGCTCTGGCTATACCAAAAATACTGTTGATGGAGATGGCCACGTTAATGGGTTATAGCTACCTACTATTCAAACCACTATATATATTTATATAACTTACAGCACGGCCAATCTCATTACGTAAGCTTGACATTAAAAACTGAGGTTGATGGGCACTAGGGGTTTTCTTTGATAGTTGCTCTTCTTTGGCCAAATTGTTGCTTCCGTGTGTCACCAATGTACGTGGAGACTGAACAACAAATAACAAAAAGTTATATATATATATATATATATATATATATAAATAGTGGAGGTTAAAGATTTAATGAATAGATAGTGGTTCCTGTTTGGTACATGAATGGCAGGTTGTTTTGAAGAGGAAGAGGCAGTGACATTGAGCTTATCCATAGCAGCCTGCAGAAAACCCACCAACATTGTCTTCCATTCAACGCCGGCTCCAAGTACAGCACTGCGATATCTTTTCCTTTCTAGTTCTGAATAGATGTTTTCTCCACGTGACTGTTCACAATATAATTCAAAACAATATAAAAAATCATTGTTATGGGGTTCATCATTACTATCCTTTTACTCGATTGGGACTGACCCGATCCCCTTTACTCCAATAATGATAACTTGCATAATTCGTTTACATGAGCTCGCACGTAGTGGATTCGCATTATCATGCAAGCGAACCGACAACTAAAGAATACGTGTTAATCTTAAAATGGAATACGTGTTAGCATACATGAAAGCTCACCTAAGATGTCACATCTACGAACCATATCATATAAATAAAAAAATTAACATCATTAACCAACACATAAAAATACTCAACAATAATAAAAACAGTTGGTAATCATTTGGAGCATATATGTATATTTCGAAGACATACCATGATTTCCTTCATTTTATCATCTACGACAAGCTTCTTTTCTTGATCCAATTGTTCACACTGTTGCCTAGACCATTCGAGCTTTGAATCCTTTTCTGGGTCTTTGTAGGGCCAAAATTTGACAAAATAGAATTGATGGACCTTCCTAGACTCTCCTTCTCCATTGAACTTGGTGCCTTCATCTTCATCTGCTGCAGGAGTTGACATCCAATTGCCTTCCATGGGTTCTTTAGACATTCTTAATGCTTTAGGTTAAAAGATAAGATGCAAAAATACAAGTGTTAATATTTCTAAACAGTACTTTGGAAAACGACTGCAATAGCATAAAATGGAAAAATAATTTAAAGTCTAACTTTACCTGAAAGAGGGTTTCCCTATCGAAGAAATGAAACTTCTGAGACAAAAGGTTTGACTATAAAAACTAAAGTCTGCTTGAAGGAAGCTGTCTTGCATCCCACGCTTAGCTGTCTTGCACCCCACACAAAGCCAGTCAACCCTTCAGATTTATATATAATAAGGAGAAGATTAGACCAAGTTTTAAAAATTAATAAGCAATTGCACATGAAGATGAAGCCACGTAAACAAATAAATAAAGATACATAGGAGTAGGAGCTAGCATATAATGGGAACCAGACAAGAAGATCAGAATGATATATTTAATGAAATATTATATCGACTATCATTATTCCTTCGAAGAATTTCAATGTATGAAAACTTGAAGCCTGAATGTTATGCGGGAAATGCTCTTTTTGTTACAAGTATAATTGAAAGAGAATTAGCAACTAGCCACATGCCTTAACCATTAACAAATATAGTCAACTCTGTACAACCTACATATCGACCCTCCGATCCCTCATAATACAAAAGCATTACCACCATGCTTTAGTCCCTTCCCATAAATTTGTTGATGTTAGGTGTCGGTAAGTAATTCAAACGTAGGGTGAATAATTTCTACCAAGAAAAAACCCTTTAAATTTTCCAATAAATATATGCACCAATTAACTATAAACTTGTTTTTTTTTATTTTTTTTATTTTAGGTCGTTTTGAATATTCAAGACAACAAAGAATCAGGTAAGTGAGTTTTTTTTAGTAACTCAAATTCTCTCAAAATGATACCTCACTCACTAATTGTGAGAGCTTGGGAATGTTTTGTTCAAACGAATTTGCATCTTAAAAGTTGAGTGTTTGTCAACTAATTACAAAGAAAGAGTACAAGAAAGTAGAAGAATTAATTACTACTCAAGTCCACTTGAGTTGTTTTAAATTGTTGATAAGACAGAATAAAGCTCCTGTTTATCTTCAGTAGTGAGTTTTACCTTAGTTTTGGTGCATTCTCACCATTATCATCTCTTTAAAAGTAGTTAGATTTAGATAATTGGATCAATCAATCCAACGTACTAACTCAAACATGAAAATTTATTTAAAATAACATGGAAATAAAATATTAATTAAATTAGTTGAAATTGTCTTTAACTTGTATGATGTTGTGGTTAAAATTTTTATCACATTCGTTTTATATAAATTCAAACCATGTAGCTCATCCTTATTCCGAATGTTATATAAAAAAAAATAAAACAATTAAAATCAATGATCAAGTGTTGTGAGTTGCGCAAGGGAGCTCGCAATCATGACACTTTTGATTGGTCCATCTTGTTCGCGAGGGGCCACATGACCTAACAGAATTGGCCCGTTGCTTGGAGAGATTGAAAGCTCATCTACAAAGCATGGAAAATATGAGACATAATCTTCAAAGATATGCAATCTTAGAGGATTTGTAATCTTAGAAGATTTGATTCTATAAATTTCAGAGATTTAATTTTGTAGATAGCTTTTAATCTTAGCCCTTGATATACTTTAATCTTTACCATTGAATTTGGGGAAGCTCAACTATAAATAGAGGTCTCTCCCCCTCATTGTAATCACTTCATTCTTGAGTAATAGAATCCTTTGAGAGCATTCATTCAAACTCTTGTGCTTTTGCTTTTTTGTGGCTTTTCTCTTCTTTCGAGTTCTTTTATTAAGTTGCTTCTTGTAACACCCCTAACCCGTTTCCATTGTCGGATCAAAGTTACGGAGCATTACTGTACAAAACAGAATATTTAATATTGAAACAGAATCAACATACAATTTATATATTAACATTTGATAACATAATTAAATTATAGCATAATTACTTTTTCGACCTAAAATCGAATCTAAGAGGCCTTAAAAAAGTTTGGAAACAATCAGGGGCTTATTCGAAACAAATCAAAAATTTCAAGCTAAACTTGAGAATTTTCAAAATAGGGCGGCCGTGTGGGCATTCGAACTATGGGACGCATGGCCGTGTCCCAGCCCATATGTCAAGCGTGTAACTCACTGACTTGGGTCACACAGCCGTGTCACAAGACGTGTGCCAGACCATGTGAAACCTGCATCTAAATTAATATGACACACTGGCGCATAAGTTGACTATGTGTGGCACACGGCTGTGTGACAACTCGTGTCCCAGGCCGTGTGCTGTAAAAACTGCCCTTTAACAAACCATTTCAAATTCAATTACTTGCATACTAATGCACACCATATCTAATCTATTTTCACATGGTTAAAAGTACATTCAAAGCATCAAAAACATGCCAAATTCTCATGAAACCAATGACTAACCAATATGTCATCAATAGACTCTCCAATTCACACTCCAAAACCATTCATGAACTAAATTACAATATCATATCTCAATCATATATCATGAATACCAAAAGGCCATTTCTTTTCAAATTATACCATCAAAACTTACCACTTTAGATAGGTAAAATTAAAATGACCATAACCATAAAAGTTTAAACATATACAAGTCAAATCAAACTATATATATACTACTAGACACAAGAAGAGCCAAAATACACCATGTGATCAAACTAGATAAGCACCTATTATATGCCAAAGCACATATATCATTTAATCACTTCAATGAACCAAACACATATCAATCAACCATTTCTTTCCTAATTTCAAAAGACCATGCACAATCAATAACGAAAGATATTAAAACATACCAAAGCTTGACACAACCCAAAGCATACCAATTTAACATACAACCCTATACATGCCATTTATAACCATAGGTTAAAACATTCAAAAACCATCAAAATGATCTATGGATAGTGTGATCATACTCTGACAATGTTCCCAACAGATCGAGCTTTCCGATGACCTACAAAGAAATGAAATAACTAACATAAGCATTAAGCTTAGTAAGCTCGTATAAAATGAACTTAGTCTTACCAAACATACAAAATTTAAACCATTCAAACATGAATTCATTTACATGCCAATTGCACATCTTTCATTTCTATACCATTTCTATACACACACCATTCTATACCATTTCTATACACACATATATTATTCCATTAATCTTGATTACCCGATGTGCCTAATGAAATAACATCGAATAGTTAGAAAATACTCATATATCCATTTTACTCTCTGAACCCACCACAACCATAACTAATTAACATGTTTAAAGACTCATGAAACATATAATTACAACAATGCATTTATATTCATCACCAAACTATACTAGTCAAACATTCATCTCATATTCCTACTTGTGATACATATCTCACCTGAAACTTGTTACCTAAATTGCGAACAGTTAAAGGATGAGATACCGACCTTTTCGTTGATATCTTTTTCGACCTTTTCATTTATATCCTTTTCAACCTTCTTCAATGGATCGTTTATGCATCATCAACATGGATCAATCTATTATTGGCACCCGGTGCTTGACGGATAATCCGTAACAAAGTTTTGCGCCCAATGCTAATCGGATAAACCGACGATAGGTGTGCCCTTCACTAGTTGGATAAACTGACAATGTTTTGCGTCCAACGCTAGTTGGATAAATTGACAATATCAAATGTGTGCCAGCACTAGTCGAATAAACCGACAATGTTTTACGCCCAGCGCTAGTCGGGTAAACCGACAATATCAAATGTGTACCTAGTACTAGTCGGATAAACCGACAATAATTTACGCCCAGCGCTAGTCGGATAAACCGACAAATACATACGTAATTACATCATTCCACAATTCTTCAATTCATAATTTAAATCCTTTACATTAATCTTCTATATTAAATTTCTATAATCCACTCCATAACCATGTTCATATATATTTTTCCATAACATTACATTTAAAATATTAATCATTTAATACATATAATCGACTATCAAATTAACTAATAATCAAACTAACTAACTAAATAAAGTTCGAGTTTAAGGACTACGAACTTACATGAACTCAAAAAGGACTTTTGACATGAATCGACTACTATTCCGCTACTTTGGCTTTTCCGCAATTTGTGTTTGTTCGAGTTGTTTCTTGGTCTAGATAAATATCTTTATTCAATTAATCTCATTCCAACATTTAAAATAATTAATTCAAGCCTATAACTCTTATATTTAAGAATTTACTAAATTACCACCAATGTTTTGTCCTTTTTGCAATTTAGTCCTAAATCCTGAAATTCATGAATTAACCACATTTAATCAAAATATCAGCTAGCCCAATTTTATACGATTTATAACCAACCCATATCCATTATCAATTCCCAATATTTACATGAAGTTTTACTATTTTAACAAATTAATCCTTAAATATTAAAATCATTAAAAATTACTTAACAAAATAAGCATGTCTAACAATCAAGCTTCCAACAAAACCAATTAGCATCGAAGACATTCAAAATCATCAATAGTAAATTTCTAAATGTTTGATAGTTTCATAAATTAATCCTCAATTTAGCTAAATATCAAAACAACCAGCAGAAAAACATAAAATTCATGAAAAACAAGTCAAAAAATACTTACATACAAAGAAAAATAGAAAAAACCAAAGCTCCTTCCATCCTACAATAGTGTTCGCCTCAGGAAATAAAAGAAAGAAGATGATGAATGCTTTTGGTTGTTTTATTTTATTACTTTAACTTTTGTTTAATTAATAAACATATATTAAATTATAATTTTTTCTTTTCTTTTCAATTCCTGCAACAGTGTTCGCCATAATTCATTATTATGCTCTAATTGCAACATAAAACCCCCAAAATTAATTATCTAATTTATTTAGTTAAGAGAAATCTATAATATGTAACTTTTTACCTTTTACTTTAATTAAATAAACATATTTTAAATTTTAAAATCAAAAGCCAACCGCACTTACCAAATAAATATGGCTTAATTGCCACAAAAACTCTAATAACTTTAATAATTTACCAACTAACACCTTTTAACTAATAAAACTCACTTTTGTAACATTTACGATTTAGTTCTTTTTAATTAATTAACTATTTAAATGATAAAATTTCTTAACCAAACTATAATATGACCTTAATAACACTTCATAAATATTTAATAAAATATTTATGGGCTCGGTTTATAGAAACGAGGACCCGATACCTCCTTTTATAAAACTACTTGACTTTAAGATTTACCACTTGACTTTAGGATCTCGTTCAAATAATATAAATTATCAAATAAAATATATTATAATACTATATTTGGCTCATAATTATTAAATAATAATATTTACGAACCCATTCGTCTGATTTGTGTTGGTGCCTTAAAGGAATTCTGCGAGAATCCTCAATTTCGGGAGTTAGGTTGACTTAGGCGTATTTGAAATGAAGAAATTGCCTAAAGTTGCACGGATTGCGAGACTAAAGATTTAGCCCTGTAACAGTTGGTACTCAAGCTAAGGTTTCAAAGGCACTATTGAAAGACGTCGAAAGACGTTGTTGAGCAAGTTGAGCCAATGGAGACCCACGGGAGGGTCAAAAAAGCAAGTCGATCGAGGGACATGTTGTTGGCTTTAGAAGGGCGAGTGGTCACTCTTATAGAGTTCATAGAGGATGTGAAAGAGACGTTCGAGGAAGTCGAGGAAGGACAATGATGGAATGGAACCAATGAAGGAGCAAGTTATGGACTATGTGTTGGAGTCTCTCGGTTCCATTGAGAACAAGTTGACGAGAAGGAATGATGCCCTCGAGGCTTTGATGATGGCCTCGAAAGAGGAGATTGTAGAGCTCAAGGGTGAACTCACAATCTACAAGGCTACTTTAGGTAATGGGGTGTTTTTTACAGCACATAAGCCCAATGTGGATGTTCCAAAGTCGAAAGAATTCAAAGGGACAAGGTCCGTGAGAGATGTGGACAACTTCTTGTGGGGAATGAAGCAATACTTTCGTACCAAAGGCATCATGGACGATGCTACTAAGGTAAATACTATTGCTATGTATTTCACTAATGTTTCTTTGTTATGGTGGCATCATAGGTCCATAGATGTAACACATGGTGGAACTGAAATTGGGACTTAGAAGGAGTTTCAAAAAGAGTTCAAAGCATAGTTTTGCCTGGACTATGCCAAGGATGAGGCTCGGGCAAAGTTACACCAAGTTACGTAACAAGGCACAGTTAGGGAGTATGTGTGGAAGTTCAATGAACTCATGCTTTAGATTTTTTATATAAGCGAGAAGGAGGCATTCTTTTCCTTCATGGATGGATTGAATCCATGAGCAAAGCAAGAGTTGCAACGCCGAGGAGTTCAAAAGCTTACTAAAGCCATGACCATAGCAGAATCTTTAACCAAGCTTGGTCTAAAGAAAGACAAGCTTGAGTCTTCCAAGCCCAAATTCAAATTGAGGGGCAATGGTAGAGG
The DNA here is from genome assembly GCA_005393395.2 of Gossypium australe. Classification (NCBI taxonomy): domain Eukaryota; kingdom Viridiplantae; phylum Streptophyta; class Magnoliopsida; order Malvales; family Malvaceae; genus Gossypium; species Gossypium australe. The sequence continues at coordinate 2,937,897 of SMMG02000027.1, forward strand.
AGAAAAGATAAGCCAACAATGAATAATGATGGTAAGACTCAAAATTTTCAAAAAGCAAAGTCTGAAAAGCCGTGAGAAAAGAAAAAGATTAGACCTTTATCCTGCTTCTATTGTGATGGTCCGCATATGGTAAGGGACTATTCGAAAAAGGAAGCACCTTCTACCATCGAGGGGGCCGATGGGGTAAACAAGGAGACTAAGAATCTTAGCTCAATATTGGGTGGTGTCGAAGATAAGTTGGGTGGAGGGCTAATGTTTGTAAACATCACTGTGCTTGGCAGAAGATTGAATGCCCTTATTGATACAGGTGTGTCAAATTTGTTTTTGTTTAAAGAGACTACTCATGATCTTGGGCTCAAGGTTGAAAAATAATCGGGTTGGATCAAGACGATCAATTTGAAAAGTGTTAAAATAAAAGGTGTGGCAAAAAGAGTGGAAATCCAACTTGGCAATTGGATCTATATGGTCACCATTAAGGTAATATCACTCGATGACTTTGACTTTGTGCTTGGACTAAGTTTTCTTAACCAGATTAATGCGGGTATTTTTCCTTTTGGCAATTACATAGTAATCTCGAATTCGAACCATCAATGTATGGTGTGAATGAAAAGGAAATGAGGTATGGAGGGAAAAACACTATCTATAATCCAATTTGCTAAAGGAGTATGTATAGATGAATGCTCTTGTTTAACCACCTTAAAGGTTAAGGAAGTCATTAAACCTGTTGGTGAGATTCCGATGGAAGTGGGACAGTTACTACTGTTGGAAAAAAATTGATTTGAAAATTATTTTCTTGCACAATGAAAAATTAAAATTTTAAAAATTGACTCAATTTGTGATATTTATAGCAATAAACCTTATATCGTTCGAGCGTGGGCTCAAACCAATTGAATCAAAACACATAGCTAGAAAAAAATTTCTTTTCATTCTGAGGTGAAAACAAAAATTCTGTCTTCTTTAATAGAAACTAGTAGAATTGTTATTTTGGAAAGATATATTTAATAGTTGAGAATAAATTCTCTCTACTTTTCAGCAGATTAACAATATCTCAAAGTTGTGCTAATAGTTCTATCGATGTCATCTATTTATAAGAAAAGAAGGTAGAAACCTTGTTTAATTGTAGAAATTTATTTCAACTAGAAAAACAGCTTCCTACTTAGAGTAGGAGTAGGGTGGATGGCATCACCTAGTATTTCTACTAGTGTTGCCGCCCCTTCATATTCTATAAAGGGATTTTGGGTATCTCTCACATCGGGTCTAATTACGAGAACTTCTCGAACTTTTCGACCCAGTACTTTGTAATTTGATTCAACCCGATTCTATTTTTCTATTTCCCAAAATAAACTTAAATTTTTTATATTAAATAATTTTCTCATCCCAATTTTATCCCTAGTAAAATTATAACGATTTTACCTTGATAAAATTTCTTAAAAATATATTTAATATTTCACAACTTGTCATTATGATCGAATAGTTTATTTTCATTTTCAGATTTTAAAATAGTTTAAAAACATAAACTCATTCTCTTGATTATTTTTCACTAATTCATCTACATTTGCAAATGAATCATTTCTCATTTTCAATTCCATTTCTATTTTCATTTCCATTTTGACAAAATCACATTCATTTCCAAATGATTCCATTTCTTTACTTCAGAGAAAACTATAATCATTCCTGAATGTTTCTCATTTCTCAATTTCTATTCATTCCGTTTATTTCGATTCAAACACGCAATTCCTTTCTGGTTTCAATGAGCTAGCAGAGGGGTCGATTGTACATATGCAATTGAGGCTCAAACGATTTGTAATTAAGTTCCAGATTTTTTGCCTATTAATTATAAACTCATTTAGTCACGAAGTCATTCTACTATAGTATCGTGACTAAGCTCTCCCCAACGACATACCGTTACGAATGTAACTCAATTAGTGCTCCTCCAATGACCTTGTCATAAGTGTGTTACCCTCATAGGATATTGTTAATCTCTTTGGGATAATATCCGTTCTCCCAATATGATCATATTTTATCTCATGGTAACCATTACATCTTTTTTCATGAAAAGTAAATTACTATAAAATAGTAATCAAGTCATTCACCACAAAGATAAACGACCCGTGGTCACATTTACTTTTCATCAACCAGGTAACTGTTGGATAAAATCTAGTTTGACAATGGTTTTCTTGCACAACGAAAAATTAAAATTTTGAAAATCGACTCGATTTGTGATATTTATAGCAATAAATCTTAGACTAAAACCGTACATGTATTTTTGGATAAGTAGCTCCTTGATATTTTTTGGCTTCCGACCAAGCAATCTTTTTTTGTTATTCTCGTATCACGAACTGCTTCGAGTATGGGTTTTAACCAACTGAATCAAAACATAGAACTAGAAAAGATTTTCTTTTCTTTTGGGGTGAAAACAAAAATTCTCTATTCTTTAATAGAAATTGGTAACCAATTTGTCTATGTTTTGATTCAATTGGTTTGAGCCCATACTTGAATCAATTCGTAGTACAAGAATAGCGGAGAAGATTGTTTAGTTGAATGCTAGAAAAAGTTAAGGATCCGCTTATCCAAAAATACAGGTATAATTTCAGTTCAAGGTTTATTGCTATAAATATCACAAACTAGGTCAATTTTCAAAATTATAATTTTCTACTATGCAAGAAATCCATTTTCAAACCGTATTTTTTCCAACAATTGGTATCAGAGCCAGGTTATGTTATATTTATTATGTAAATCGAGACAGAAGTTCCCTCTCTTCTTCATGTATGATGATATTTGATAAGATATGACATTCTTGCAATTATTTGCATGTTTAGGGGAATGTATGTGAATGAATGTTGTAATAGGCCCAATTTGCCCGGGCCCATTAATCAATTATTAACTAAAACCAAAAAACAGTAATAAAACTCAAACTTAACAATCCATTAACCAAAAATAATAACAGTCCAGCCTTTTATACAAACCCAATAAATTAAACTAGCCCAAGTATATTATTAAACCCCTAAACCCAAAATCAAAGCCCAAATCACTACCCAAAGTTTGCAGGCTCGAATGGCCCAAGATTTTCAACATGTTCCAGAAACCCTAGAGGGTTCTGGAATCAGCCAGTGCCGCAACACTTCCCAGCTTCCACACGTGCATCGCCCCACGCCAGTCGAACGCTTAGGCCACCCCTCCTCCACAGCTATACCTGCAACAACCCATGAAGCAAACAGAATTACAACAAAGCAATAGCAGAGAAAATATTTTTTATTTTTTTGGTATTTTATTCTACATTTCCTACTTTGCTATAAAAGAAGCCAATTGTGTACTGTAAAGAAGGTCCCATTTTTTTATGATACGAACGTACATATACCAAATATAAAAGAAAATCAGTTGTTAAAAGGTGATTTGAGATCTTATTTTTCTGGGAAATTTAGTGCATATTTCTTTGATTGTCATTTGTGGCATATAAAAAAAAAAATTTATGAAAGAAGAAGAGGGGTTTGCTTATCTATCATTCGGTGTCGATTTAGCCAAGCCTCGGTCCAAACGATCGACGGATCCTTGTGGATCGGGTTAAAATCGCGATGGTGGTGGGGGTGCACTGCGCGCCGATGAAATCCACTGGTCGACTGAGAGGGCGAAGAGTTCTAAAATTTTGGGGAAAAAGGTTTTGAAACCTGTTTTAAAGGATTTGTTTCAGCGATTTTGGGGAAATGACAGATTGCCATTCATTTTTTTAGGTTTTAACAGCAAGTAAAACGGCGTCGTTCGGGTCTTTGGTGTTCAGGTGCTGAAACGGCACCGTTTGGTGCTTAGCCCGCATGCCTGACCCGATCCAAAGGAAGGATCCACGCCTTTTTAAATTTTGGGATATTTGCGCGTTTGATCCTTCCTTTTTCGCGCAGCTATTCGATTAAGCCCTTTCATTTCTTTTCATTTTTTTTAAAATTTTTCCCAATAATTTGACGCAGTTTTAATCTAGTTCCTATTTAAACGTTGCGTTTAACAACTTGGGAAAATTGCGCTTTTAATCCCCTTTAATCTACTCGCCTTGTGTTTTAGTTCTTTTTCGATTTCTTTTTTTTTAATTTATTGCTTTTAGCTCTCTAATTTTGTTCTGTTCTCAATACAGTCCCTTAATTAATTAATTTAATTATTTGTTTATTGATTTTTTCTAATTATTCTTTTTTTTAAATTAATATTAAATATTACATATTTTAAATTGTTCTAGATGTTATTTATTTCTCTTTATGTGTTATTTCATTAAATTTTATATATATATATATATATATATATACACGTATAATTTATATTAAATTATTCTCATGTATATATTATTGATTTCGTATTATTTTATGTATGTATTTTCTTTTAAACCTATTTATGTATGTATGTATATTTTTAAATTTATTTATTTCTATAATTATTTCCTCTTAAATCCATGTTTTATTATATTTTTTCATTTATTTCAAAAACCTTTATATATTATTATTTTCATATATGAATTATTTATATTAGGTTTTATTTCATATACATAGTTTTTGGTAGATTAACATATATTATTTTGTACATTATTTACTCAAGACTTCTTCTTTTATAATAGTAATTCGAATAATCATTCATATATTATTGTTTTTTTATTTTATACATGTAGATTATTTCAAATTCTAGCATATGTTATTCATTTGTAATTTCTCATGTGTTTTTAAATTGTTTTGTACCATATTCTGATTTCCCTATTGCTTTGAATATTATGTATGTTTTTTTGGTTTTCATATTGTTTCATATATTATTATTTCATATTGTCAATTACTATTTGGTGTTGCTTTCTTAATTTTATTTATCTATGTTTGAAAGCTTGTTATAGTTTTTTATTTTGGTTTGTTTCTTTAGTTATATTTTTAATTTTCATTATTTTGATCGTTAATGTTTAGATATGAGCTTATTGTTACTTTGTCCATGTTAATTCTTTTTTTTTCTATTTTTATACTATTTTCATTCATTAGTAGAGTTTGTTATCCACGTATATTGACTCATGTCTATAATTTCGCCTTTCATTCGCAATTGTCACATTGTAATTTTCAACTTATTGAACCAAAAATTAATTATTCCATTTTATTTCAAGTCAAATTAATATATTTTGAGCCGATTTTACAATCACCTATTTGAAAATCTTTTGAAATAAGACAATATTTAGTGTTTGGAAACTCGAGAAATTGTGCCCTAACGTGCTGGGTTACATTTTTTTTTCGTTTGAACAAATAACTAAATAACATTTTAATTGCTTGTTTTGAAAATCAAAGATAATCTCGGTACAGAGGCATAAATATGTCATATCCTAACGCGTTGGATGTGATGTTTTATTTCCTTAGAAAGAGTGAATCTTGAGATTCAATTCAAATTGATCAGCCTTTTCCAAAAAAGATTACATTTTAAAATTTTTAGATTTTCAACATAAGGACATTAGTTAATCAATTTGGTACCAGTTTTGGGCATACGATGGTGCTAATCCTTCCTCGTGTGTAATTGACTCCCGAACTTGTTTTCTCTAATTCGTAGACCAAAATTATTTTTTACAAGGTGATCCAATCCCACCTGAACAAAAAAGGTTGGTGGCGACTCCATATTTTTAAAGTCAATCCCGTTTTCCAAACAAAAAAAATGGTTTCGGCAAATGTATATAATCATTTTATTGTTATGGATGATAAAGTAATTTTTCCAAATTTGTGATTACTAGAAATTTATTTGTAATTTAATTTATTTTTTGAGCATGTATATTTTAGACCATGGATTATAATCTCCACGTAAGATTTTAATTTTATTCGCATCTAATTTTTCCTGACAAAACCTGAAAAATCGAGACGATGAAAACCCAACCCAGCTAAGTGATGGTGGTTCGACGACGATGGCCAACGATGGTTCAACGACAATGGTCAATGGTTGTAACATCCTAGATTTAGGGGTTCTGCATTCTGCTCTCTTTCTTGCGTTTGGCTAGTTATGCTTGTTGTTTTGGTGTGTTTGGGGGTTTTGGGAAGGCTCGGGTTCAAGCCAAAGCCTTGGTAAAATTTTGGTTTTTGGGCATAAGGGGGAGAGATAGGGGAAGCAGGCTTTAAGAATATTTATTTGTGTTTGTTGACACAAAAAGGAGTGTGGTGTGGTGGTAAAGTGATGCCACTTAAGGAGCAATGGAGTGGCGTCACAAGGGAGCAGGAGGGGGAAGGAGTTCGAGTCCTATCTGTTGCAAGTGGAACTTTATTTTTCTGCCCAAAGGGGTGAAGTGGTGGCATTCGGCTGGGATTCTTCTAGGAGGAATTTGAATGAGTCAAATCATTAGAAGTGGATAGACAAGAGAGCTTGGATAAGTTTGAATTGGTTAAGCCAATTCAAATTGGTGATGGGGAGTGAAACTAGGAGCAAATTAAGGGATTTGAAGTGGGGTGGAGGTGTTGGCCGAATGTGGGGGTCTTGGAGGGGAGAATTTCGGTCATGAAAGGGGTCTAGTGTAGGAGTGTTTCGGTTTTGAGCTAGTGTAGGAAGTGTGCCGTTTTCTTTTGGTTTCTTTGGGCATTGTGGTTTTCAACTTTCGGTCATAAGGGAAGGGGTGTGCCGTTTTTGCCATTTGGGGAAAGAGGAGTAAAAACCGAAACACTTTTGAGAAGCTTTCCTTTCTCTTCCAATTTAGTTTTCATTCACTTCTTTCTACCAAAATCGCAGCACATTTTCTTCTTCTTTTTGGTATTAGCCGAACCTCTCTTGCATCTCCTGCAGTTTGTTTCTTCACCATAACTGAAACCTTTCTCCTTTATTTCTCTACATTCTTCACTGAACTGCTATTTCTTTCACTTTTCTTTTCGTCCCTTTGTTCTTCTCTGGAGCCGAAACCTTGTTGACATTTGCTGCTTGTGCCGAATTTTCTTGAACTCTATTCGGCTTCTCTCTGTTGAAGGTAAAGAACTCTTCCTTTATTCTTATTATCTCCTTACTTCTTCTAGGGAAACCGACCACTTATTCGTTGATCATAGGCCGAATTGGTTGCTCTTCCGAAGTTGGTGACTCCATCTTTTGTAACCGTTTCTTTCATCATTTGTTGTTTAGCCGAACCCCAAGAACCAAAGTGCTAGTTGTCTACCGAAGGTCCCTCTTCAATCGATTTTGGTCTGTGCAAGGTAATGGAAAATTCTGTCGCTTTTCTCTTTATCTTTCGGTTCTATATGGTAATAGCTGAAGTGGCTATTTTTGGTTTCTTAATGAAGTTTGTGGCTAATCTCTTCTGTCTCTCTCTCATCATGGCGTGGTTGCTTTGGATTAAAATCGATAGCCGAATCTCTTCAGCAGGCTATAGGGTTCCTTTTAGTCCATAGTCGACACTGGTGTGGTAGGACTTCGTGTTAACCAAGGTAAGGAGTTTCCATAAGTCCTATTCGAGTCGTCTCTTTCGCTCTATTCTACTTTAACTCAATCCTTTTGCTAGGCAATCATCGATCTCTCTGAAAGTTCTAAACTGATCAAAGATTCTCTTCATGGATGCGAGTGCTAGCCAAACTAAGGAGGGGAGAGGACCCGTAGTCTCTGCCCCTAAGTTTAAACGACGTGCTGTGTCGGCGGTTCGAGACTTTCCGTCGGGTTGTAGTAGAGAGCCGACGTCTGTTTGGGATAGACAAATCGCGGTTATTCCTTCTAGTGAGAGTGTTGATAATCTAGAGTGTTTAGTTCTTCGTGTAATCAGGTGCGTAATGCTCACACTTACCTTTATTATTTTGCGTTATTAATTGTGTTGGCTAAAAGCTGGAACGACTGTGTGAACAGTTGAGATACCCTTGTGGGTAAGGTTGGAGACACCGGGTAAGCACCTCTATGATTCTACTTTCGAATGTGTATATGTATGATTTGATTACCTGTTGTACATTGGAAATATGTTTGCATTCATCTCAGTATGATAACATGTTGCATGGGCTTTGGGATATGATATTAAAAGGGGAAATGTGATTCAGTGACTGTCACAGTGGTTTGGTACCACTGTGGGTTGGCCCCATATATTTTCATCAGTGACTATGTCACAGTGGTTTGGTACCACAGTGGTTTGGCACCACATATATATATTAATTAGTGACTGTCACAGTGGTTTGGTACCACAGTGGGTTGGCCCCACATATATTTATCAGTGACTGTCACAGTGGTTTGGTACCACAGTGGGTTGGCCCCACATATACATTTATCAGTGACTCTGTCATAGTGGTTTGGTACCACAGTGGCTTGGTGCCACAGGTGTTTGGCTGATTCAGGTGATGTAGAGGATGGAAAACTAGGTTGGGCTGGGTTGCATTGCATAAACTCTTTGATATGCCATGTTGTTAGGGCTTAGGCCCAAATTGCGTTCGTAAGGGGAGTTACACACTGAGTCCTAGTGACTCACCCCTCTACTTAATTTTGCAGGTAAACCCTAGTGCGAGGATTTGGGAGCCGAGGAGGACTCTGCGGTGGCCATGCAGTACCTCTTTCGTAATTTAGTTTTCCTTCTTTAAATTACTTTTAATTCGAAAATCTGTTATGTAATAAGTCCTCCAGGATTTTATGATTTGGTTTTTGATTTATCACGATTATTATATTTTATGAAACGTTAAATTGGGAGTTTTCTAAACAAAATGTAAACACACATTTTTTTTTCAAATAATAACACGCGAATAACAAACAAATAAGTTATTAAACTCGAAAGTTTTCTTAGAACTGCAAACACTGTTTTCAAAATGTCACGTTTACGAAATTCCCTAATTTCGATTTTCGTATCACAAAACTAGTTTTTGGCTATTAGTACTATTAACAAAAATTTGCAAGAAAAGCTTAGAACTGAATTTGCTTTCAAATTGAAAACAAAACGCGAAGTTTTAAAATTTTCAAAGTATCTTTTAGACAACCTTTCCCTGTGACATACCAGATCCGGCCGTAACGTATAGGTCGGGTTTGGGGTGTTACAATTATGGTATCAGAGCCTAGGTTGCAAAACTCGATTGTGGAATGGGTTCAAAAACGTTTTCCAAAATTGGGTTGAGATATGGTTTAGAAAAATACATGTTTTTTGGAAGTATGGCACCCGAGTCTCCGGCACCAAATACGTACGGTAAGTCTTCTGACTATTGGTTGATTTGCATGAAGAGATTATATTGTGTTGTGATTGTTAGTGCTAAGAAATTCAACTATAGAAATTGAGACCTTTAGGTATATATGTTTTGCGAAAAACTACTTCTAATTCTATTTTCATAAGACTATCCGGTAATAAACAGTGGTAGAAATGCTAATTCATAAAATTTTAATTAGATTAAGTCGAATTCGTAATCATGAGGCTAGAGGACGTGGACGTGGTATGCGCGGCCATGGTAGAGGCCGGGGTGTTGAGGCTAGACCCTCGAAATCGGGACATGGGCCGGAAGGCGAAGTGCTAGCATCACCAGTAGCGGAAGTGGGATCTCAGAACCGATCTGGAGGGGACGATGCTTTGTCCCAAGCTATGCTGCATGTTCTGGAGCGGGTTGCTGGAGCAAGCAAGGGATCAGTAGCTCGGAAATCTATTCTTGAGCGACTTCGAGCAAATGGGGTCGAGATATTTAAAGGTATTTCTGGTGTGGCTCCAAATGTGGCAGAATACTGGCTGGAAGCGGTAGAACGAGTCATGGACGATCTTGACTGTATCGCAAAAGAAAAGTTGAAAGAAGTAGTGTCCCTCCTTCGAGATGAGGCATACCGATGGTGGCTCACGGTAAGGAATGGTACATCAGCGGACTGTATTACCTGGGATTTCTTTAAGTCAGCGTTCCAGGGAAAGTATGTTGGGGCAAGTTATGTGGACAGTCAAAGGAAGGCATTTTTAAATTTGGTCCAGGGGAATAAGTCGGTGGCTGAGTATGAGGCGGAGTTCCTGCGTCTAAGTCACTATACTCGGGGTATTGTCGCAACTGATTACGAGCGTTGTGTTCGGTTTGAGGATGGTCTGAGGGATGAGTTGCAGGTACTGATAGCTCCGCAAAGGGAAAGAGAGTTTGCCACTCTGGTTGAGAAGGTAAAAATAGCCGAAGAGGTGAAGCAGTCGGAGAGGCAGAATCGGGATAAGGATAGGGGTAGGAATAAGAGGAACTTTGGGTCGTCAGGATCTGCTGGGGGTTTCCAAAAGAGGCCTAGGTTTGATGGACCGAGTCGAGTTGCGAAGCCTGTTGCTGTTGGTCGGTCTCAACAGTGTGCTCGATGTGGGAAATTTCATTCGGGGGAGTATTGGGTAGGTAATAGAGGATGCTTCAAGTTTGGATCTATGGATCATCGGATAAGGGACTGTCCACAAGAGCCAGACAGAGTGCGGTCAGTAGGTCAGGGCTATGCACAATTCGGAAGAGGTGGGCAGCAGCCACCGAGAGGTCGTGGTTCGGTTAGGGGTGGAAATGGATTTGGTCGAGGCCGTGGAGCACTGGGCAGAGGTGTTGGGGGCACAGAAGCAAGACAATCTGGATTGGTTTATGCAACTAGACATCGAGAGGACGGCGATGCACCAGACGTCATAACCGGTATGTTCCTTATTTTTGGTGTGCCCTTTACAACTTTGATAGATATTGGGTCTACACATTCATATGTTGCTAGTATTGTGTCTGGAACTTTGAGTATAGAATCTGAGGTTGCTCCTAGAGAAATGATAGGACAATCTATAGTGGTGAACAAACTCTTTAGGAATGTGCCTTTAGAAGTGCAAGGGATTGTTTTCCCACCTGATTTGATGGAATTGTCCTTCAGTGAGTTCGACTTGATTTTAGGCATGGACTGGTTAGTTAAGTATTGGGAAAACTTGGATTGTGCTGCTAAGCGCATGATATTGAGGACTCCGGAGGATAAGGAGGTGTGGTGATAGGTGAAAAAAAGAATTATCTGTCCAATATGGTGTCTGCATTAAAGGCTGAGAGGATGGTTCGAAAAGGGTGTGAGGCGTTCTTAGCTTTCATCAGTGCTTTGGAAGCCAAAGAATTGTTTGTAAAAGATGTGAGAACGGTGAAAGGGTTCTCGGACGTCTTTCCAGAAGAGCTTCCAGGGTTACCTCTGGATCGGGAGGTGAAGTTCGGCATTGATCTACTTCCGAGAACAGCTCCGGTGTCTGTTACCCCATATAGAATGGCATCGAATGAGTTGGCAGAATTGAAAGCTCAGATTCAAGAATTGCTGGACCGGGGTTTTATCCGGCCAAGTGTGTCTCCGTGGGGAGCGCCAGTGTTGTTCGTTAAGAAGAAGGACAGGTCGATGCGGATGTGCATTGGTTACAAGCAATTGAACAAGTTGACGATTAAGAACAAATACCCGTTGCCAAGGATTGACGACCTGTTCGATTAGCTGCGAGGCGCTTCGGTCTTCTCGAAGATAGACTTGAGGTTGGGGTATCACTAGTTAAAAGTCAAGGAGGCGGATATTCACAAAACTACTTTTCGAACTCGTTATGGTCACTACGAGTTCTTGGTGATGCCGTTTGGGTTGACAAATGCACCAGCTGCATTTATGGATATGATAAATCGGGTATTCCAACCCTACTTGGATCGGTTTGTCGTGGTGTTCATAGACGATATCTTGGTTTATTCAAGGACGAAAGAGGAGCATGATTCGCATCTTTGGATAGTTCTGCAGATTTTGAGAGAGAAGTAACTGTATGCCAAATTCAGCAAGTGTGAATTTTGGTTGAGGAAAGTTACCTTTTTGGGGCATGTTGTGTCTACCGAGGGGATTAGGGTTGATCCCCGAAAGATTGAAGCTGTTTTGGATTGGAAACCACCAAAGTCAGTAGCAGAAGTTTGAAGTTTCCTTGGGCTAACTGGGTATTACAGAAGGTTCGTTGAGGGATTTTCGCTGATTGCAGTGCCATTAACCAAGTTGTTACGTAAAGGGATACCATTTGTTTGGGTTGATAGGCAGCAGGAAAGCTTTGAGAAGTTGAAGAAGATTTTGACGGAGGCACCGGTGTTGATTCAGCCTGAGGCTGGAAAGGAGTTTGTAGTCTATTGTGATGCATCGCACACAGGGCTAGGATGTGTGTTGATGAAGAAGGGAAGGTTGTAGCGTATGCGTCTCAGCAATTAAGACCACATGAAGTGAATTATCCCACTCATGATCTGGAGTTAGCTGCAGTAGTGTTCGCCTTGAAGATTTGGAGACACTACTTGTATGGAGAAAAGTCAATTATCTACACCGATCATAAGAGCCTGAAATATTTTCTTACCCAGAAGGAGTTGAATTTAAGGCAGCGGGGGTGGATTGAATTGTTGAAAGATTATGACTGCTCGATTGAGTATCACCCGGGTAAAGCTAATCTGGTGGCGGATACGTTGAGCCGTAAGGTGATATCGGAGTTGAAGGCAATGTTTGCTCATCTCAGTTTGTATGAAGATGGGAGTTTGTTAGCCGAACTACAAGTGAAGCCTTCACGGGTAAGTCAGATCAAGGATAAGCAGTTGTCAGACGAATTGTTAAGTTCTCGACTTCAACAAGTGGAAGGTGGTGAGACAGAAGATTTTGGCCTGAATAGTGATGGAATATTGTGCTTTCGTGGAAAGGTTTGTATGCCAAAGGATTTTGAGTTGAGACAAAAGATTCTGCGGGAGGCGCATAGTAGCCTATACGCTATGCATCCCGGTGGGAGTAAGATGTATCGAGATTTGCGTGAACATTTTTGGTGGCCAGGTCTGAAGCAAGAAGTTACTGAGTTTGTGGGTAAATGCTTGATGTGTCAACAAGTGAAGGCAGAGCATCAGTTACCTTCGGGGTTACTACAGCCGGTGAAGATTCCACTCTGGAAGTGGGAGAGGATAACGATGGATTTCGTTAGTGGGCTACCTCTTAAGCCTACTAGGAAAGATTCAGTGTGGGTGATTGTCAATCGGTTGACAAAGCCCGCTCACTTCATCCCGTCCGTGTCGATTATTCGTTGCAGAAGTTAGCTAAGCTGTATGTAGCAGAGATTGTAAGGTTACATGGGGTACCAATGTCTATCATATCAGACAGAGACCCTAGGTTTACATCGCGATTCTAGAAGGTGTTACACCAAGCGTTGGGTACAAGACTGGATTTCAGCATGGCGTTTCATCTACAGACTGATGGTTAGTCATAGAGGGTAATTCAGATTCTGAAAGACATGTTGAGAGGCTGTGTTATCAACTTCAGGGGTAGTTGGGAGGATTTTCTACCGTTGGCAAAATTTGCGTACAATAATAGTTATCAATCCAGTATTCAGATGGCACCCTACGAAGCGTTGTATGGTCGTAAGTGTCGTACTCCTACCTACTGGACAGAATTGGGTGAGTGACAGTTGTTGGGTCCGGAATTGGTCTCAGAGACGGAGGAAAAGGTTAAGTTGATTCGGGCTCAGTTGAAGGAAGCTTCCGACAGGCAGAAATCGTATGCAGATATGAAGCGTAAGGAAATAGAATTCTCAGTGGATGATCAGGTCTTTTTGAAAGTTTCACCTTGGAAGAAGGTTTTAAGATTTGGACGGAAAGGTAAGTTGAGCCCCAGATTCATCGGGCCTTATCGAGTGTTGAAACGTGTTGGACAAGTAGTGTATAAGCTTGAGTTACCTCCGGAGTTGAATCGGATACATGAATGTATTCCATGTCTCGATGTTACGACGTTATCGTTCGGATCCATCTCACATATGCCGGTGGAAGAAATTGAAGTAAGATCCGATCTGTCTTTTGAAGAAGAACTAGTGCAGATATTAGATTGAGATGTCAATGTGTTGAGAAGGAAGTCGGTTCCTCTAGTCAAGGTTTTATGGCATAATCAAGGTGTAGAGGAAGCCACGTGGGAGCCAGAAGATGTGATGCGACAACATTACCCTCACCTCTTTTGAGCAGATAAATTTCGAGACCGAAACTTCTTTAAGGGGGTAGAACTGTAACATCCTAGATTTAGGGTTTCTACATTCTACTCTATTTATTGTGTTTGGCTAGTTATGCTTGTTGTTTTGGTGTGTTTGGGGGTTTTGGAAAGGCTCAGGTTCAAGCCAAAGCCTTGGTAAAATTTTGGGTTTTGGGCATAAGGGGGAGAGCTAGGGGAAACAGGCTTTAAGAATATTTATTTGTGTTTGTTAACACAAGAAGAAGTGTGGTGTGGTGGCAAAGTGACGCCACTTAAGGAGCAAGAGAGTGGCGTCACAAGGGAGCAAGAGGGGGTAGGAGTTCGAGTCCTATCTGCTGCACAGTAGAACTTTATTTTTGTGCCCAAGGGGGTGAAGTGGTGGCATTCGACTGGGATTCTTCTAGGAGGAGTTTGAATGAATCAAATCATTGGAAATGAATGGACAAGAGAGCTTGGAGAAGTTTGAATTGGTCAAGCCAATTCAAATTGGTGATGTGGAGTGAAACTAGGAGCAAATTAAGGGATTTGAAGTGGGGTGGAGGTGTTGACCGAATGTGGGGGTCTTGGAGGGGAGAATTTCGGTCATGAAAGGGGTCTAGTGTGGGAGTGTTTCGGTGTTGAGCTAGTGTAGGAGGTGTGCCGCTTTTTTTTTGTTCCTTTGGGCATTGTGGTTTTCAACTTTCGGTCATAAGGGAAGGGGGTGTGCTGTTTTTTCCATTTGGGGAAAGAGGAGTAAAAACCGAAACCCTTTTGAGAAGCTTTCCTTTCTCTTTCAATTTAGTTTTCATTCACTTCTTTCTATCAAAACCGCAGCACATTTTCTTCTTCTTTTTGGTATTAGCCGAACCTCTCTTGTATCTCCTGCAATTTGTTTCTTCACCATAACCGAAACCTTTCTCCTTCATTTCTCTACATTCTTCACTGAACCGAAACTCTCTTTCTCTTCTACACTGCTTCTATTTCTTTCACTTTTCTTTTCGTGCCTTTGTTCTTCTTTGGAGCCGAAACCTTGTTGACATTTGCTACTTGTGCCAAATTTTCTTGGACTCCATTCGGCTTCTCTCTGTTGAAGGTAAAGAACTCTTCCTTTATTCTTATTATCTCCTTACTTCTTCTAGGGAAACCGACCACTTATTCGTTGATCATAGACCGAATTGGTTGCTCTTCCGAAGTTGGTGACTCCATCTTTTGTAACCGTTTCTTTCATCATTTGTTGTTTAGCCGAACCCCAAGAACCAAAGTGCTAGTTGTCTGCCGAAGGTCCTTTTTCAATCGGTTTTGGTCTGTGCAAGGTAATGGAAAATTGTGTCGCTTTTCTCTTTATCTTTTGGTTCTATATGGTAATAGCCGAAGTGGCTATTTTTGGTTTCTTAATGAAGTCTGCGACTAATCTCTTCTGTCTCTCTCTCATCATGTCGTGGTTGCTTCGGATTAAAATCGATAGCCGAATCTCTTCAGCCGGCTATAGGGTTCCTTTTAGTCCATAGTCGACTCTGGTGTGGTGCGACTTCGTGTTAACCAAGGTAAGGAGTTTATCTAAGTCCTACTCGAGTAGTCTCTTTTGCTTTATTCTACCTTAACTCAATCCCTTTGTTATACAATCATCGATCTCTCTGAAAGTTCTAAACTGATAAAAGATTCTCTTCATGGATGCGAGTGCTAGCCAAACTAAGGAGGGGAGTGGACTCGTAGTCTCTGCCCCTAAGTTTAAATGACGTGCTGTGTCGGCGGTTCGAGACTTTCCGCTGGATTGTGGTAGAGAGCCGACGTCTGCTTGGGATAGACAAATCGCGGTTATTCCTGCTAGTGAGAGTGTCGACGATCTAGAGTGTTTAGTTATTCATGTAACCAGGTGTGTAATGCTTACACTTACCTTTATTATTTTGAGTTATTAACTGTGTTGGCTGAAAGCCAGAACGACTGTGTGAACAGTTGAGATACCCTTGTGGGTAAGGTTGGAGACACTGGGTAAGTACCTCTATGATTCTACTTTCGAATGTGTATATGTATGATTTGATTACCCGTTGTACATTGGAAATATGTTTGCATTCATCTCAGTATGATAACATGTTGCATGGGCTTTGGGATATGATATTAAAAGGGGAAGTGTGATTCAGTGACTGTCACAGTGGTTTGGTACCACTGTGAGTTGGCCCCACATATTTTCATCAGTGACTATGTCACAGTGGTTTGGTACCACAGTGGTTTGGCACCACATATATATATTAATTAGTGACTGTCACAGTGGTTTGGTACCACAGTGGGTTGGCCCCACATATACATTTATCAGTGACTCTGTCACAGTGGTTTGGTACCACAGCGGTTTGGTACCACAGTGGCTTGGTGCCACAGGTGTTTGGCTGATTCAGGTGATGTAGTTGATGGAAAACTAGGTTGGGCCGGGTTGCATTGCATAAACTCTTTGATATGCCATGTTGTTAGGGCTTAGGCCCAAATTACGTTCGTAAGGGGAGTTACACACTGAGTCCTAGCGACTCACCCCTCTACTTAATTTTGCAGGTAAACCCTAGTGCGAGGATTTGGGAGCCGAGGAGGACTCTGTGGTGGCCATGCAGTACCTCTTTCGTAGTTTCGTTTTCCTTCTTTAAATTACTTTTAATTTGGGAATTTGTTATGTAATAAGGCCTCCGGGATTTTATGATTTGGTTTTTGATTTATCGCGATTATTATATTTTATGAAACATTAAATTGGGAGTTTTCTAAACAAAATGTAAACAAACATTTTTTTTTTCAAATAATAACACGCGAATAACAAACAAATAAGTTACTGAACTCGAAAGTTTTCTTAGAACTACAAACATTGTTTTCAAAATGTCACGTTTAGGAAATTCCCTAATTTCGATTTTTGTATCACAAAACCAGTTTTCAACTGTTAGCACTATTAACAAAAATTTGCAAGAGATGCTTAGAACTGAATTTGCTTTCAAATTGAAAACAAAACACGAAGTTTTAAAATTTTCAAAAGTATCTTTTAGACAACCTTTCCCTGTGACATACCAGATCCGACCGTAACGTATAGGCCGAGTTTGGGGTGTTACAATGATGGCCCGATAGTGGTCGATGGTGGCGTTGACACAAAAATAGCGACAGAAGACAGTGATGATAGAAACATGAATCAGTACCACAGTAGAAGATCGTGGTGACAAAATTGAAGCCCCAAAGTATGTTTGGTAAATTTTGTAATTCTATAGTTTTATTATTTTTCTAGGATAGAATCATAGAAACTTTGACTGGTTAGAGTCATTTAAATTTTATGTTTTTATATTTATGAGATAAGCATAATGGTATTTATATGACTAAGTCTATAAATTCTTGCATATATGACATAATCATGCCATATAGATTAGGAAATAATGCCACATGTACTTGTCATGCATATATTGATCATTCATGATTGAAATCGAAAAGTAAAAACCTTTCACATTTTTTAAATTTTGAGTGCGAGAAGGTCCCTAAACAAGACCTATGACCTCCAACAATGGTCTCTTGTAATGGAATGAAATGGACTTGCCCCAAGGTAAATGTTGTTATGTGGATCTCACTGAGGAGATTTCTTAAAAGTAAGTAGAATTTTCTTATGGTCATATGATAATTGAACCGACCTTTGTGGTAGGTATTATCATGCGATATATCAAGAAATTTTGTCTTCAAAGAGGATTCATTTGTGGTGCATGATGAAATAGGTGTTGAGTTGATGGTTATACACTCAATACCATCTAGTTGAGTAACCCCCCAAGAGTTATGCTTAAGTCACAATTAACGTCAAACATTACATGATTATTAGTACGTGTGAATGCCTAAAGAATTAGGTTCATATACTAATTAGATGGAAACTCATATTCTTACTAATTGATCATGGTCACCCCAAGGTGGCTTGATTCAATGGGTGTAGGTGTAACAGCCTAATTACGACCCTAATCGGAACGGTGGTTTCGAGACCACGAATCCGGGTTAGAAAAATATTTTTATTATTAATTTGATATCTATGTTATGTGCTTGAGTATGTCTTAAAATATGGTAGGTTAATTCGTTTGTTTGGATGCTTAATTTTAGTCAAGGGACTTAATTACAAAGGTGGTAAAAATAGCCTTTATCTAAATTGAGTGATTAAATTAATTTGTTTCCTTTAATATGTGGACTTAATTCATAAATTCTCCATTTGAGTGGTTAGTGGAAGACAACATGCAACCATTAAGTGTTTTAATATTAATTATATGTAATATAATAATAATAACACTTATAATATATTAAAGAAGTATATTTTAATAAAACAAAAAGGAAAAGCAAATGCATGTTCATCTTTTTAACTAGTTGGCCGAAACTAAGGAAGAAAAAGAAGGGGAAGAAGTTTCAAGGGGTTTCGGCAAGGGTTAGGCTTAACTGGGTAAGTTTAAGCTTTGAAATTTTGATAATTTTTGCATTTTTGTGATTGTTATTCATTCTACTTTCAAACCCATTTGTTAATTTTGTGCAATAGTCATGTATATGAAATATACGATGGAAGATAAGTTAAATTTCATGATGATTTCTTTTGTATTAAATTAAGATTGGAGCTAGATGAACATCTTTTGTTTTGAGTTTTGAGGAAAGTAGCTAATTAGGGAATTATTTGTGAAAATATTATTTTGAATGGTCAAATTGAAAAATTTGTTGAATATATGGACTTATAAAGTCCTTATGAAGATTCGGCCTTAGGGGAAAACAATCATTTTTTTTATATTTGATGAGTTTGGCATTAGGGACTAAATCGTATATATTGTAAAAGTTAAGGGTAAATTCATAAATTTGCTAAATTATGTGTTTATGGATCAAATTGAATGGAAAAGTTTATAAGTGAGCTTAATTGAAATTGTTTAGATCAAAATTCAAAGGAAAAAGGGGTGGATAAAGGAAAAGCTAAGTTGAACGATTAATCGAGAAGACTTAGCCGTTGTTATCCGAGGTAAGGTTTAAGTAATTTTATTAAGCTTATGCTTCTTGTAATTATGTGTGTTAAAGTTAAAATAGGTATGTACGAAATGTCATATTGCCGAATGTGAGGAAAAATTTGATGTTAATTCCTACTTGGATTAGTGCATATTGTTTGGCACTCTGGTTCGAAATGCTTGGATAAATATTTGTAGAGGAAATGTTAAGGTTGTTTATAGTTGGAGGAGTATTAAATTATGGCATGGTGATATGCAATTATAATATGATTTCATGTTTTGTAATTTGGCCGAATATAATGTTTCAAGTGGAGATATGGATTTATTTAATTGTATTTACAGGTTGGTGGTTAATTTAAAATTTGGAAATTTATGTAGTGATATAAAATATATATATATATTATATGATTGTTAAACGGCATTGAGTATACAAATACAGACCCAGGCACTAAGTGTGCGATACCGGTCACAAGGCACTAAGTGTGCGGAATTAACGAGTAGCCGGGGAGCTTAAATTGTCGACTTTTGGAGGTAAGTTTTAAGCAATTGGATTAATTTTAATTATCCCTATATTACAATGTACAAGTTTGAGTGACATAAATAATTTTATTTTCAATTGCCGAATAAGGCATAGGAATTATTATAGGTGATAGTCGGAGGTGAATTAGTAAATACATGTGCATATGTATAGCCATTAAACAATTGAGTTGGTCAAATATACGAAATTGTGGAAAGGGATATATATATATATATATATATTCTTGATGATGCCAATTGTAATATGGTGATGGAATATACAATTATGTGTTTAATCGTGTGGCGCCGAACATAATGGTAAATTATAAGAAGAAGAATTTGGTTTGAATATGCATATTTAGGTTTGATCATATTTATAAAATGTGAATATTTATATATGTTATGTGTAAGAGGAGAAAATTTTATAACTAGCACTATGTGTGCGAATAAGTTAGTAACGGCTCTATGTGAGCGATACGTTACGAGAAAAGTTGCGTAACGGCTCTATGTGAGCGATACGTTACGAGAAATGTTGAGTAACGGCTCTATGTGAGCGATACGTTACGAGAAATGTTAAGTAACGGCTCTATGTGAGCGATACATTACTAGAATATTTGGTATATGAAAATGTACGAGTATATTATGACAGGTCATGCATGAACGGTTAATGTTAGGAGAGGTAAGTAAACTTGAGGTATGTATTATACCTATTAATTTGAGATTTTTGGTAGCTGGAAATGTAAGTAAAGGATTTGGTAAGTATATGATATGTGTGTTAGTTAAATATTATGTGTTGATGGTATACGGTAGGTAGGATAAGCATGTGATGTGGGTATGAATTCAACTTTTAAATTGGTTGGGATATTCGGTATGGATGTTATCAATAAACTAGGTTTCGAAATTTTCAAACAAACATATGTATATATATATATATATATGAGTGTGAATTGCTTAAATCTTACTAAGCTCGGGAAGCTTACTTCGATTGTGGTTGCTTATGTATTGTAGATTTCTTTTGGATACTCATCTCTTGCTCGAGGATCATAGTTGAAGCTCGTCACACTATCGACAAAGTTTTGGTATTTCTTTCGTGTAATAACTTAAGGTCTATGGCATGTATAAGCTAGCCTATGTTTTGGTAAATTTTAATAATGTATATAAGTAATAGCCATGCGAAAATGGCTTGTCTATCTTGTTAATCTTAGAATTTATATTTTGGCCTGATGAATATGTTTGGTTGTGGTTTTGGTTGATTTTGGTTTTAATATGTATAAGTATGGTTAAGGTATGGAGTTTCAATGAAATGGAGTAAGGATGGTATAAACTAGTTAATCATACATTGCAATAAAATAGTTTTTGGTTAATAGCAGTAACGTGATTTTGAAAAATCACCAAAAATAGGAGAAATGAAATTAGAGAGTGAATAAGATATATAATTAAATCTTATTGTGTCTATTTTTATATGAAAGAAACATAGTAGGCAAAGAAATTTTATGTTATGGGATATTTAAATTTTAGTGAGACTGGTTCTGAATGACTTCGTGATTCACTGTTCTATCTTGGAAAAATTGTTATAAATTGTACAAAAATAATCATGGAGCATAGTTTATATTCTTAGAATCCTTAATGAGTCTATTTTTGATTGGAATAAACAAGAACATTATTGGAATTCTTTACAATGAGATAACTGAGTTTTTGTAAGGATAGATCAGAACCATTAAACAGTGAAATAGGGGAAACTTTAATGAATAAACTGTACTAATTGGCCATATGAAAAATTCTGGAAAAATTATGGTAAGAAGATACATGAGTCTAGTTTCAAGAAAAATTTACGGATCTAAATTTTGAGTCCCGTAACTCGAGTTATGGTCAATTTATTTAACATGATGCAGTTGGACAGTTTAAATTTTTATGCCCCGAATTAGTAGTCAAGTCTAGTGATGCCTCATACTCGACTCCGGCAACGGTCTCGGGTAAGGGGTGTTACATTTGATTGGTATCAGAGCTACGGTTTAGTCGATTCTCAGACTAATGTAGCTCGTGTGAGTCTAGCTATACATGCCATAATGTAGAATGTGATAGTGTGATGACTTCTGACAGTGAAATGTGTTTATTTCTTATATAGTAATGGATCCCGATCCTGAGCGAGCTGTAGCTGATGACGTTGAGAGTGTGGCGCCTGTTCCCAGGCAGGGGACCTTGCCAGAGTGATCTCGACCGGTTACGAGTAATCCTGATGAGGGGGCGAGAAATGTCTTCTATAATATGATGAACGATTGGTTTAGTCATTACATACGAACCAATCCGGCTGTTCAACCACCCCAAAATCCGAATGTACCCCCTGTAGTACCGATGGTACCTCCAATTGCAAATCCTGAAAGAATAGTTAAACCTCCTGTTGATCGCACTAGGAAGCACGGAGCTTAGGAATTTAGAGCTGAGGATGACGATGATGCAGAGAGAGCCGAATTTTGGCTCGATAATACTGTTTGTGTCTTCGACGAACTGTCCTGCACACCCGATGAGTGTCTGAAGTGTGCCATATCATTGTTACGAGATTCTACCTACTACTGGTGGAATACTCTCGTGTTAGTTGTCCCGAAGGAGAGGGTTACTTGGGACTTCTTTCAGACGGAACTCTGAGAATGTGCATCGACTATCGACAGCTCAATAAGGTGACCATAAAGAACAAATACCCGTTGCCACGCATCGATGATTTATTCAATCAGCTTAAGGGAGCCTCGGTGTTCTCGAAAATTAATCTGAGGTCAGAATATTATCAGCTGCGAGTTAGGGAAAAATACATACCGAAGACTGCTTTTCGAACGAGATATGGTCACTATTAGTTCTTGGTGATGCCGTTTGGGCTCACTAATGCTCCTGCTGTTCTCATGGACTTAATGAATCGAGTATTCAGACCGTATCTAGATCAGTTTGTAGTTGTGTTTGTAGATGATATACCGATCTATTCCTGAGATGAAACTGAACATGCTGAACATTTGAGATTAGTGCTACAGATTTTGCGTGAAAAACAATTATACGCGAAATTCAGCAAATGTGAGTTTTGGTTGAATGAAGTTAGCTTCTTGGGGCATGTTATTTCAGCATCGGGCATTTGAGTTGACCCGAGTAAAGTTTCGGCCATACTTGATTGGAAACCCCCGCGGAATATTTCTGAGATTTGTAGCTTTTTGGGACTTGCCGGATATTATAGATGTTTCATGAAAGGGTTTTTTATGATAGCAGCTCCGATGACAAAACTGTTGCAAAAAGATGTTAAATTCGAGTGGTCAAAAAGGTGTCAGAAGAGTTTCGGTCAGCTGAAAACTTTGTTGACGAAAGCTCCGGTACTTGTTCAGCCAGAGTCGGGTAAAGAATTTGTTATTTTCAGCGATGCATCCTTAAATGGGCTTGGTTGTGTGTTGATGCAGGAGGGTAAAGTTGTAGCTTACGCTTCGAGACAGTTGAAATCGCACGAGAGGAATTCTCCGACGCACGACCTCGAGTTGGCCGCTATAGTCTTTGCTTTGAAAATATGGCGTCACTATCTTTTCGGTGAGAGATGTGACATCTATTTGGATCATAAGAGTCTAAAGTACTTAATGACTCAAAAAGATATGAACTTGAAACAGCGACGATGGTTGGAATTGTTGAAGGATTACGACCTTGTGATTGATTATCACTCGGGAAAAGCTAACGTGGGTGCAGATGCACTTAGCCGAAAATCACTATTTGCTTTACGAACAATGAATGCGGATATAGCTATGACTGAGGATGGTGCGATCATTGCTGAGTTGAGAGTAAGACCATTATTTGAATAGCAGATTCGAGAAGCACAAGAATTCAATGATGATCTAAGAACAAAGAAAAGTCATTGTGGCTCGTGTGTGGATTCAGACTTTCAGGTAGATACTGAAGCATGCTTACGGTTCAAGAATCGGATCTGTGTACCTAAGAACCCTGAATTAATTAGAAAGATTTGTGATGAAGCTCATAGTAGTAGATGGTCGATTCATTCGGGTAGCACGAAAATGTATAATGATCTAAAACAGCACTATTGGTGGAACGGTATGAAACGAGACATCTCAGACTATGTGTCAAAGTGTTTAGTATGCCAACAAGTGAAAGCTGAGCATCAAGTGCCATCGGGACTACTTCAGTCGATCATGATACCAGAATGGAAGTGGGATCGTGTTACGATGGACTTTATATCGGGTTTGCCTTTAACATCAAGTAAGAAATATTCAATCTGGGTTATTATTGATAGATTGACGAAATCGGCTCATTTCATCCCAGTACGTACGGATTTCTCACTCGATAAATTAGCTGAGTTGTGCCTATCACAGATAGTACGGCTACACGAAGTACCTGTTTCTATTGTTTCGGATAGAGATCCGGGGTTCACATCGCGGTTTTAGAAGAAACTGCAGGATGCTTTAGGTACTACGTTGCACTTCAATATGGCTTTTCACCCTCAGTCGGATGGTCAATCCGAGCGTGTTATTCAGATACTCGAGGATATGTTGAGATGTTGCGTTCTTGAGTTCGAGGGTACGTGGGAACGATACTTACCGTTGATTGAATTTGCTTATAATAACAGCTTTCAATCAAGTATCAAAATGGCACCATACGAAGCTTTGTACGGTCGAAAATGTCGTACACCCTTATATTGGACCGAGCTGAGTGAATGCAAGATACACGGGGTTGATTTGATCAGAGAGACGGAGCAGAAAATTAAAGTAATTTGAGAAAATTTGAAAGCCGCATACGCGGATTTGAAACGAAAAGATATAGAGTTTCAAGTGGGTGATCGAGTATTCTTGAAAGTATCGTCTTGGAAAAAGATACTCTGTTTTGGTCGTAAAGGAAAACTGAGTCCGAGGTTTATTGGGCCGTACAAAGTTATTGAGCGTATCGGGCCGATTGCATACAGATTGAGATTGCCGTATGAATTAGATAAGATTCATAATGTCTTCCATATTTCGATGCTTCGTAAATATCGATCTGATCCTTCACATGTGATTTGCCCGACAGAAGTTGAGATTCAGCCCGATATGACTTATGAGGAAGAACCGATTCGCATCTTAGCTCGTGAAGTGAAAGAGTTGCGAAATAAGAAAATTTCGTTGGTTAAAGTTATGTGGCATAAGCACGGGGTTGAGGAAGCGACCTGGGAAACCGAAGAATCAATGAAAGAACGTTACCCACATTTATTCGCTGGTAAGAATTTTTGGGGACGAAAATTTCTTAAGGGGGGAGAGTTGTAACAGGCTAATTACGACCCTAATCAGAATGGTGGTTTTGGGACCACGAATCCGGGTTAGAAAAATATTTTTATTATTAATTTGATATCTATGTTATGTGCTTGAGTATATCTTAAAATATGGTAGGTTAATTCGTTTGTTTGGATGCTTAATTTTAGTCAAGGGACTTAATTACAAAGGTGGTAAAAATAGCCTTTATCTAAATTGAGTGATTAAATTAATTTGTTTCCTTTAATATGTGGACTTAATTTATAAATTCTCCATTTGAGTGGTTAGTGGAAGACAACATGCAGCCATTAAGTGTTTTAATATTAATTATATGTAATATAATAATAATAACACTTATAATATATTAAAGAAGTATATTTTAATAAAACAAAAAGGAAAAGCAAATGCATGTTCATCTTTTTAACTGGTTGGCCGAAACTAAGGAAGAAAAAGAAGGGGAAGAAGTTTCAAGGGGTTTCGGCAAGGGTTAGGCTTAATTTGGTAAGTTTAAGCTTTGAAATTTTGATAATTTTTGCATTTTTGTGATTATTATTCATTCTACTTTCAAACCCATTTGTTAATTTTGTGCAATAGTCATGTATATGAAATATACGATGGAAGATAAGTTAAATTTCATAATGATTTCTTTTGCATTAAATTAAGATTGGAGCTAGATGAACATCTTTTGTTTTGAGTTTTGAGGAAAGTAGCTAATTAGGGAATTATTTGTGAAAATATTATTTTGAATGGTCAAATTGAAAAATTTGTTGAATATATGGACTTATAAAGTCCTTATGAAGATTTAGCCTTAGGGGAAAACAATCAATTTTTTTATATTTGATGAGTTTGGCGTTAGGGACTAAATCGTATATATTGTAAAAGTTAAGGGTAAATTCATAAATTTGCTAAATTATGTGTTTATGAATCAAATTGAATGGAAAAGTTTATAGGTGAGCTTAATTGAAATTGTTTAGATCAAAATTCAAAGGAAAAAGGGGTGGATAAAGGAAAAGCTAAGTTGAACGATTAATCGAGAAGACTTAGCTGTTGTTATCCGAGGTAAGGTTTAAGTAATTTTATTAAGCTTATGCTTCTTGTAATTATGTGTGTTAATGTTAAAATAGGTATGTACGAAATGTCATATTGCCGAATGTGAGGAAAAATTTGATGTTAATTCCTACTTGGATTAATGCATATTATTTGGCACTCTGGTTCGAAATGCTTGGATAAATATTTGTAGAGGAAATGTTAAGGTTGTTTATAGTTGGAGGAGTATTAAATTATGGCATGGTGATATGCAATTATAATATGATTTCATGTTTTGTAATTTGGCCGAATATAAGGTTTCAAGTGGAGATATGGATTTATTTAATTTGTATTTACAGGTTGGTGGTTAATTTAAAATTTGGAAATTTATGTAGTGATATAAAATATATATATATTATATGATTGTTAAACGGCATTGAGTATACAAATACATACCCGGGCACTAAGTGTGCGATACCGGTCACAAGGCACTAAGTGTGCGGAATTAACGAGTAGCCGGGGAGCTTAAATTGTCGACTTTTGGAGGTAAGTTTTAAGCAATTGGATTAATTTGAATTATCCCTATATTACAATGTACATGTTTGAGTGACATAAATAATTTTATTTTCAATTGCCGAATAAGGCATAGGAATTATTATAGGTGATAGTCGGAGGTGAATTAGTAAATACATGTGCATATGTATAGCCATTAAACAATTGAGTCGGTCAAATATACGAAATTGTGGAAAGGGATATATATATATATATATATATATATATATATCTTGATGATGCCAATTGTAATATGGTGATGGAATATACAATTATGTGTTTAATCGTGTGGCGCCGAACATAATGGTAAATTATAAGAAGAAGAATTTGGTTTGAATATGCATATTTAGGTTTGATCATATTTATAAAATGTGACTATTTATATATGTTATGTGTAAGAGGAGAAAATTTTATAACTAGCACTATGTGTGCGAATAAGTTAGTAACGGCTCTATGTGAGCGATACGTTATGAGAAAAGTTGCGTAACGGCTCTATGTGAGCGATACGTTACGAGAAATGTTGAGTAACGGCTCTATGTGAGCGATACGTTACGAGAAATGTTAAGTAACGGCTCTATGTGAGCGATACGTTACTAGAATATTTGGTATACGAAAATGTACGAGTATATTATGACAGGTCATGCATGAACGGTTAATGTTAGGAAAGGTAAGTAAACTTGAGGTATGTATTATACCTATTAATTGGAGATTTTTGGTAGCTGGAAATGTAAGTAAAGGATTTGGTAAGTATATGATATGTGTGTTAGTTAATTATTATGTGATGATGGTATACGGTAGGTAGTATAAGGATGTGATGTGGGTATGAATTCAACTTTTAAATTGGTTGGGATATTCGGTATGGATATTATCAATAAACTAGGTTTCGAAATTTTCAAACAAACATATATATATATATATATATATATATATATGAGTGTGAATTGCTTAAATCTTACTAAGCTCGGGAAGCTTACTTCAATTGTGGTTGCTTATGTATTGTAGATTTCTTTTGGATGCTCATCTCTTGCTCGAGGATCATAGTTGAAGCTCGTCACACTATCGACAAAGTTTTGGTATTTCTTTCGTGTAATAACTTAAGGTCTATGGCATGTATAAGCTAGCCTACGTTTTGGTAAATTTTAATAATGTATATAAGTAATAGCCATGCGAAAATGGCTTGTCTATCTTGTTAATCTTAGAATTTATATTTTGGCCTGATGAATATGTTTGGTTGTGGTTTTGGTTGATTTTGGTTTTAATATGTATAAGTATGGTTAAGGTATGGAGTTTCAATGAAATGGAGTAAGGATGGTATAAACTAGTTAATCATACATTGCAATGAAATAGATTTTGAAAAATCACCAAAAATAGGAGAAATGGAATTAGAGAGTGAATAAGATATATAATTAGATATTATTGTGTCTATTTTTATATGAAAGAAACATCGTAGGCAAAGAAATGTTATGTTATGAGATATTTAAATTTTAGTGAGACTGGTTCTGAATGACTTCGTGATTCACTGTTTTGTCTTGGAAAAATTGTTATAAATTGTAAAACAATAATCATGGAGCATAGTTTATATTATTAAAATCCTTAACGAGTCTATTTTTGATTGGAATAAACAAGAACATTATTGGAATTCTTTACAATGAGATAACTGAGTTTTTTGTAAGGATAGATCAGAACCATCAAACAGTGAAATAGGGGAAACTTTAATGAATAAACTGTACTAATTGGCCATATGAAAAATTCTGGAAAATTATGGTAAGAAGATACATGAGTCTAGTTTCAAGGAAAATTTACGAATCTAAATTTCGAGTCCCCTAACTCGAGTTATGGTCAATTTAGTTAACATGATGCAGTTGGACAGTTTAAATTTTTATGCCCCGAATTAGTAGTCAAGTCTAGTGATGCCTCATACTCGACTCCGGCAACGGTCTCGGGTAGGGGGTGTTACAGTAGGAATTATCATGGCAACGACTTACAAGTATTTTCAAAGTTTAATGTAAGATGCATGCATCATCTTAATGCATATCATAATGTTGCAAAACATTTTTAAACATTTTTTGAACACAAAAATATTAATATATGAATGTTTTATTTTCAGTTTGAAAATGACACCAACTCTTTTATTGAACATACTCAATGAAAACAAATTGAAGGAAAATAACTAAAAGGAATGGCAAAGGAACCTCATAATTGTCCTGAGCTGTGAGAAACTTAAAACAATTCTTCATAATAAGTGTCCATCGACCACTTAACCTTAGGTTAGAAAATGTTGGGAGGAGTCTGATGAGATAGTTTGTTGTTATATGCTAGCAAGTGTAAGCAACACGTTATATAAGCAACTGGAGAGCGGTAAGGCTACCAAAGCGATTTTGAATAAGCTAGAAGACATGTTCGAAGCCCAAGCTATCTTGGCTCGACAGTCTGCTATAACCAACTTGATGAAAGCCCAACAAAAACCCTGTATTCCGGTCAAAGATATGATTACTCTTATGGGATATTTTGCCGAGGCCACGGTTTATGCGGCCAATTTGGAATAGAACACTCAAATTGATATGGTGCTCAAGAGTTTGTCCAAGGATTTTGGTGGCTTTTTGGCCGCATATAACCTTGGCAACAAAAAACCTGATGCTTACACAACTCATGAAAAAGTTACAATCCTAATTAGTTGATGTTGAATAACGGTCAACCTGTCTGAAAAGCTTAAGCAAACATAGTTGTTGTTTCTTTCTCAAAAGGGAAGGTAAACACGTTAAGAAAGGCAAGACTAAGGTCTCAAGGCCACCACAATTGGAAAGAAAGAGAACTAGGAAGCCTAAAGACTTATCTAAGTCTAAATGATTCTTCTACAGTAAGAAAGGACACTTCAAGGAAAATTGCAGACAGTGGAAGGAATACCTAGCCACCAAAGAAAAATGTATGGAACTCTTTATGATGGAATTTTTTTAGTGGAAGATTCGATAGACCACTGGGTCATTGAGTTGGGAGCCAGTAATCATGTTTTTTTTTCTCTACAGATGTTTGAAGAGAAGAAAGATCTTAGAGATAATAGCTTATTGTTACGGACCAAGAACAGGACAAGTATGGCAACTAAAGTAGTGGGAGATGTACATCTTTATTTTGATAATTTTAGGAAAATCATTTTAAGAGACGTTTTTCATGTACCAAATTTGAAAAGAAACTTAATTTATGTTGTATGTTTATATAAAGACGTCTTGACCGTGACTTTTAATAATGTAATTGCAATATTTAGAAATGGCAATCTTCTCTGTAATGGATGGATGTCAAATAGTCTTTATGTTATCAAACCAAATATATACACACTACTTGAGACTGAAATATCGTATAAAAGACTTAAAATTTCTCACTCTAATGAGTCATACCTTTGACATTTAAGACTTGGTTATATTAACCGAAAAAAATCACTAGACTTGTGAAAGACGACATTTGAAGTTCGCTTAAAGAATTTGATCTTCCACAATGTGAATCTTTCTTAGAAGGTAAGAGAATAAGTGATCTTTTAATGCAAAAGGAACGAGGGTCGGAAAACCCCTAAAACTTGTGCACACTAATGTATGTGGCCCCATGAGTGTTAGTGCAAGAGGTGGTTACTATTATTATGTAAAATTTATTGATGACTATTTCAGACATGGGTATGTATACCTAATGCACCGCAGAGTGAAACATTTGATAAATTCAAAGAGTTTCTTGTGAAAGTGGAGAAACTACTAGGTTTACCCATAAAGCCACTTCGGTTAGATCGAGGTGTGCATGTTTGTAGGATATCTGAAGGGAACAATGGGTGGTTTATTTTATAACCCGTAAGAGCAAACTGTTATAGTGTCAACTCATGCTACTTTCCTTAAAGAAAGTTACATGAATGACTTCAAATCTCAGCGTAAAAGGTACTCAAGGAACTTTCAGGAAATATACAAAACCTTAATGAAATGATTCCAAAACCAACTCCTAATAGTAGACCTGCAAATGATTAGAAGCATAAGGTGTTTCGTCACAGTGGGAGGGTTTTTCGTAGGCCTGAGTTCTTCCAATTTGGCGATAATGTTTTTAACATTGAGTCTGCCGAATAGGAAGATAATGACCCACTCACGTATGAAGAAGTAATGCAGAGTGATTATTCCAAACTCTAAGAAATAACTATGAAAATTGAGATGGATTCTATAGATTCCAACTCAGTATGGGAACTTGTAGACTTACCGATTGGGATAAAACCTAAAGGATGTAAGTGGATCTACAAGGGGAAAAGAAATGCTAATGGAAAAGTGAAAACTTATAAGTCTAGACTTGTATTAAAAGGTTATGTTTAGAAAGAAGATATCGATTAAATAAAGCATAAACAAAAAGAAAATAAACATATCATCTTCCTTAGCTCATCTTTCCACCGAATTTAGAAACCAAAGAAACACCATTTTTGAGCTTAAGGTTCGACTAGCACTAGATTCATGCATGTAAGTGATTTTTCTATCTATTTCTTGTAAATTTTATATTTTTGAGATTGTTGTAGCTTAATCTAGCTAATCTGGTGATTATTTCGTAAAACTGTTAAAGATTGTATGACTTACCATTAATGAATCTTAAGTGTTCATGAGGTTAAATGATGAAATTGTAAACTTGGTTGTTAAATCTGACTATTTTGTAAAGGAATTTTGGTTAGTTTTGGGTTTAAGAACTAATATGAAAATTTGTAAAGTTTAGCATGAAAATCCTATAAAATTTTAGTATGTGTGGGCTAATTATGGATTAGGTTACATTCGGTTTTATATATTGAGGTTTAAATGTGAAGATTTTAATAGTTTTGATTTTAAGGATTAAATTGAACGAAGTGTAAAAGTTTAAGACAATTTGTAAAATAAAATTTACATGTCAAATGCATAAAAATGAGTATAATAATGTAACTGAATTTCATAAATTGAATTTAACTATTATATAGATCAAGGATTGAACTGTACGGAGAAAATCCGGGAAAAAAATTGCATAATAGTCCCTACGAATCAATTCTTTAGCCGAATAAAATAGGTAAGTTCATAGAATAGATATATGTATATATTTATGATTTGTGTTGTTATGGAATTTGTTAATTTAATTGTGGTTAAATCGTTAATGCTAGATATAAATTATTAAATTCTGACAATTAAGTACAAAGTAAGTTATTTGAAAATTTACGAGCATATATGAAATATGAGTTATATGATTTCGGAAAGAATATAATTGATTTACAACATGTGTATGAATATTTTGGAATTGCCTCTAATTTACAAATGTTATGAAATATGTTAAATGCCAATTTGAACATAGTTAATGATTATGATACAATTGACATGCCAATAGGGTTAGAATGCATGTTTGTACGGGATTGCACTTTGGTGCCTATGTTTGCACTTCGGTGCCTTTATTTACACTTTAGTGTTTCTAATTGCACTTTAGTGCCTTTATTTAGCATTTCGATGCTCTCTGGTGTGGTGTAGTTACCCAAGTATCTAAGTTATTTTACTAAAGTTCATCGGGCTATTAAAACTTGTGGATGCTCCTTATAGGATTTGTTAAGATATGTGATTAACTATCAAAAGAATTATGCTATTGAATGGATATACAAGAATGTTTTCGGTATTGATTCAATGGAATGAATATACGAATGATTTTGATTAAACTATTGAAGAATATGAATTATATGATGATTTATTTCTGTGCAAGTCTCACATGTTCTTGCAAATTGAATAACTAGTCGTTATAAACTAAGTTTTTTAATTTCAATTGTTTGTATGAGGTAAGTTGGTTTAGATTTTAATTAGAACTTACTAATTTATATAAACTTACTTTGTTTATTCACTATTTCTGTAGTTAATGTTTTGCAAAATTGGACAAACATATCAACATCAAGGCTCACACTATCAATCCTTTGTCTCGGTAGATTTTGACTCGTTTAATTCAGTTTTGTGGCATGTATATAGGGTATTTTGGGTTGTTGGATTTGAAGTCGTAGGATGGAAATTGTAATATATTTTAATGGTTAATTTGTAATAGGATAAATATAATGTTTACTATGATATGTTAATATGGTAAATTGATAAAAGCATCTTGAAAATGGTATGTTGATCTTAGATTTTGAAATGGTTGGAAATGGTTGAACTTGTATGAAATGTTTGGTTTATATGCTACTTGATGTTTGTAGTTAATGCAAGTTGTGATATAAAGATGTACATAGATGTTAAGTTTGGATAGGTACCAAAATGATGGTGTGTGTGTGTGATTAGTGTGAGTTTACTTTGATTAAGATAGGAAAGTTTTAGCTTGATAGAAAGGCATGGCTTAGATTACACTTATGATACAATGCACATTGGTGAATATATATTCTATGTGGATGGTTTGATTGTACATTTGAATGTAGTTTGTGATGGTGCCTTATGACATATTGGTTAGAACTAGGTAAATGACATGTTTCTATATGAATTTAGTATGTTTTGAATAGGTGGAATGAATGACTTTGGTATGCTTGGGATTTAAGTAAATTATTGATATATATATATATATATATATATATATATATCATATATTTCAAGGTCCCTTATGGCATACATAGTCTACCACACGGCTGTATGTCTCACATGGGTATGTGACAAGGCCATGTGCTCTGTTTAATTTTTGTGATTTTAGGTACACACGGCATCAACCTATTACACGACCTGGTGACATGGTCGTGTGACCCTATTATACATGGCATCAGTCCGTTACACAGTTTGGGGACATGACTTTATGCTATTGCACCACACGGCCTTAGCTGTAATAGCCCAAATTTCAGTGGTGTCAGAAATAGTGATTCGAGACCACTAAATCTGAAAAATGAACTCGTAGACCATATTATTTAATATTTACAAATCAAATGTAGCTTTTAAAATATTTTTAAAATAGTAAATTATGTTTTATAAAGATTTATTTGGTCAAGAAATCGAGAAAAAGAGGTATCGAGATCTCGATGTTATAAACCGAGTCATAAGTATTTTTATGAATATTTACAGAATGTCAATAAGTTAGTATTAAAATTTCGTTAGAAAATTTTGACGTTTGGGTGGTTAATTAAATAAAAAGGACTAAATTGAAAAAGGTGTAAAAGTTGCTAGAAGGATTAAATAGATTAATTGTCAAATGAGGAAGGACCTAAAGTGAAAATAAGCCAAAGGAGATATTTTGGGCGGCAATAGCTGAGAAAAATCAGGAAATGGGTGAAATAAGGGCAAAATTGAAAAATTACCAAAATTAGTTAAATAAAAATGGGACCAAATTGGAATATCTAGAATTCTCTTCATTTCTCTTCATGTTCTTCAGCTCAAAAACAGCCATGGGAGAGAGTTTCAAGCTGGTTTTCATACTCAAGCTTCATGTAAGTTTAATTCTTGCTTTCTCCTTGAAATTTCTATGTTTTTAGACTTTTACAATTGGGTCCAACTTACTATGTCATTAGTTTTTGATTCTATGGCTAATTTTTAAAGTTGATGTGGATTAGTTCTCGAAGAATATGATGGATAAATATTTAATTGAAGCTTTAATTTTGTTATATGATGATTTTATCAAGTAAAATTGATGAAAATTAGTTTTAGGACCTAATTGTGAAAAAGTTGAAATTAAGGTCTAGTGTTAAAATTCTGATTTTCAAAGGTTATGAAGTAGTTTAAAATGATAGAGAAAAGTATTAAATGAGAAAATTAGCTCAATTGAGGGGTTAATTGAGTAAGGATTGAATTGTATGAAATGTGGAATTTGAGACAAAATAGAAATCAACATGTTATACTAAAGCAGTTTTGGACAGCAGCAGTTGTCTAACTTTGAAAAATTATAAAAATGGTATAAATTGAATTTGAAGTTGAGTGAGATATAGAATTAAAGCTTGTTGAGTCTATTTTCATATAAAAGAAACAGAGCAAGCAAAGGAAGTCTACATTTTGAGATATTTAAATTTTGGTAAGACTGGTTTAGAATAACTTCGTGAGCCCCTGTTCTTACTTTAGAAATTCACTAAAAATTGTACAAAAATAATTATGAGTTATAATTTATATGTCTGTATTCCTTAGTGAGCCTATTTTCATTAGAAATAATCGGAAACACTATATGATAATTGTACTATGAGATAATTGATTTTTAGTGAAGAGAGGTCAGAGCAGTAGGACTGTGTAACAGGGGAGAACTTAACTAATAAACTGTACTAATTGGCCACACCAAAAATTCTGGAAATATTATGGCAAGAAGATATGTGAGTATAGTTTCAAATAAAATTTACGGATCTTAATTTGGAGTTCTGTAGCTCAAGATAAAAATAATTTAGTGACTATGACACGGATGGACAGCTTGAATATTCACATAAGTAAATAGTGAAACTTATAGATAATGTTACTTACAAGTGTGTTGTTTATACTAAGGATGTGGATGGAGAGGAGGAGGAGGAAAAATAATAAATGAATGACTTGTGTATAAATTGATCACATGATCGATTATAATTGATAAACGTTGAGGTAGAAATGATATAATGTTTTATTTCAAATATTTATTATGAAACTAATATTATCGTTATGGTATAAAAATTGAATTGTAAGTTCATGTAACTTGAATTATATTCTTAAATTCTTGAAATGTATGTTATTGATATGAATATAATTTGAATGTTCATTGTATGAAAGTTGACGAAACATTGATATATTTGATAAAAAGGGGAAGATATCCCAGTTGAATGAAAGGAAAATTCGATGGATCTCTGAAAAGGAATTGACGGTAAAAAGGGTCTAGCTCGGAAGGGTGATCCTATCCCGATATAGCCCTCCCGAAGAATATGTGTGAAAAGGATCTAGCCCGGACGGGTGATCCTGATATAGCCCTCCCGAAGAATATGTGGAAAATGGATTTAGCCCGGACGGGTAATCCGAATTAGGGTCTGAATTTAGCCTGGACTGGTAATTCAGATCCAAGCTCATTAGAGTCATTGTCGTTGCAGGGGATTTAGCCTGGACTGGTAATCCCGACAATACTCTATAAGTTTATATTACAGGGGATTTAGCCTGGACTGGTAATCCCGCTGTAAGGATGAGGTTCGCGGGAGTGTGCTCTCTTACAGGGGATTTAGCCTGGACTGGTAATCTCGCTGTAAGGATGAGGTTCTCGGGAGTGTGCTCTCTGAAATGGAAATGTGCGCACATGAACATGAATTGATGGACCTGGATTTGTACACTAAAGTGTACCTCTGAAAATCCATCGAAAATTCCAAGAAATTCAACGGGATAAATATGGAAAAATATCAAGGGAATGGAAATCATGGTATATATTATGTGATATAAGGAAATACGAGTTGATGAGACATGAACGTAGAACTTGGTTGACGAATGAGTTCATTTGTGATTATATATTTGTACATCCTTGAGTCTATTATCTGTATGAATTGGTATTCCAAATGAGTTAATGAGAAGAGTTCTAATATGAAATAATCTTAATTCTAAATGAAATATTATGAAAACGTATTTGAAATACATTGGTATGTCTTGTATATGTTATTTGAGTTCATAATGTGCAAAGTAATGTATGTGGAAATATGAGATGATGATACCTGTACATGGAATTTATTGGTGGATACGTACATCCAAATTTATATGATAGATTGTAGTGAACATTGAAATTGGGCTCAATAAGTGATTTGTCACTTTAAATTGTGATTGGCAGGAAGGGCTAGTGAATTGCATGTTTATGAATTGTTACTTGTATTTGTCGAAATACGAGGAAATGATGGTAATTGATACATGGAAATATGAGACTATGATATATATAAAAACATGACATATGTTTGATAAATGTGTTCATTCATAATTATGGAATGGTGCACCTCAAGTGCACTATATGTGTAAAGAAACTTTTATAGTCAATTTCGGTATTTGAGCGATAAATGGCTTAAATTGTCTATGAGTATTCCGTACTTCTCGGTAATGCCTCATACTTTATTCCAGCAATGGATACGGGTAGGGGGTGTTACATTAGCCTTGCCATACGGCCATGTGACCCTTGTTTTATGTTTTTACCCTACTTTTATTTATGTTATGTTTCGAAATAGTCCCTGTTTGTTTCTGAATTTATTTTCGAGATTCGTAGGCTTGATTTAAGTTTCGTTTTTGTATGAATAAAATGTTTATTGAATGAAAGTCTATTGATGATTGTTTTGAAATAAATTTTGTATAGAAATAGCCTTTGCGTGTTCTGATAATTGTTGTAGCATCTCGTAACCCTAATTTGGTAATGGAGACGGATAAGGGGTGTTACAACACATGATTACTTGTCATAGATGTTGATAATTTTTTAAAAAAAAATTGGGCTTTGAATGATGTTGATAATATGAATATGCAAGCCCAACTTTGAAGACCAATCCATTTGAAGCAACTATCTTGAAAATTGGATTGGATCAGATCAAGAAATTAGATCCCTCGGATAATGGGCATTAGATTGGGATAGCATTAAAGACATATCTTCAAACAGTTGACTTTTATATTGATCTTATTAGTATATATTATTTTGCTATTTTAACTATTTGTTAATAGGCGATTAGATTGTAATTAATCTCTTAGTATGTTAGTAAGTCTCGGACTGCTATATATTTGATAGACTTTTATAAGTTTTTGCATTGAATAATGAGAGCACTTAATTGTTCATTGAGGAACGTATTTTGAGAGTACGTTTGAGAGAGTAAACAAGTTGTGTTTACAACCTTAGTTCTCATGGGAAGAAGTTAAAGGTGAGTGATGTAGGTCTTTAAAGACAAATATGAGGTTGCTATATCAGGAGTGTGATAGAACTTGAATCACTTGTTGTATGGGAGATTAAAGATAATGAATTTACTCATTGAACTACTCATTTATTTACTTTGCTTTCTGTTTATTCATTGCAAAGGAAATTGAAGTGGTCGTTTATGTCAAGCACTTCAACAACACTTTGTTTACTAAGCAATTAGCAACTATTCGATTCAACAGTAACAATAGTGACATCTAGTTCAATCTCAATATTCTTATTGTTAGCCTCTCTCACAAGCATCGGCTTGTTTCGAAGAGCCCGTATTTTTGCTTGAGCACTTGTGACAAAGGGGATATGTCTATAAAAGCCTATCACTCATTTTTTGGCATGATATTTAATAAGGGTACTTGCCCCTACCACACCATGTATTAAGGGAAGAACCATCTGTATTAAGCTTGAACCACTTCACAGGTGGAGCTTTCCATGAAACTAAAATAATAGTAGGAATTAATAAACTTTTCAATAGTTTAAAAATGGCATAAAATTCCCCGCTTTCGATTGCTTTGTCCAGGTGTAAATTTGTCCTTTCAAAACACCTTAGCATTCTTAGTAAGCCATATTTTTCACATGAAGGGAAAAAAATAAAACTCTCCAAAGGGATTTAATGCTCACTGAACTTGACATTGGATCTAATGCAATCCAACCAATCCCTATACATTTGAGTAGGGTTGGCCCCATTCAGGTTAAGAGACTTCCACCTTTGTTGGCTAACAGGACAATCCCTCAAGAGGCATTCAGTTGTTTTCTTGTGGTTATTGCAAAGTGGGCACAATTTTGGTGTCCAAAACCTCTACTATTCAACAGGTTTTGAGTTGAAATAATACGATGAATGCCAAAGCAAAAGGTTGAGTTTAAGTGACACCTTTTTCAGTTAAAAAGAATATACCTTTTTCAGTACCTATTGCTCTTGACATATTTATCTAGGGCCCTTGCCCACAATTCTATTATGCCACTACATACTCTTGTGCAATTCAAAGCATTGTTTTTAGACACCAATAAAATAGTGACACGTCATAAAATTTTAAAGATAATAAAGTATTATTATACACTTATCTATATCTAATATATTCTCCAACTTAATTTAACTTTCATTAAATTACTTAAAATAATTAATTTTTTTTCTTTTACAAATTTTAGTCTTTCTATTTTTTTTTCATAAGTTAATATTTTTTTTGCAACCAATTTTTTTAAAAAATTAGTAATTTTTTTGCACTTTTTTCCATGTCATTAACACATAATTTTGGTGATTATTTTACCCTGAACCCAAAATCTCGAACCTTGAACTCAAACCTAAACATTGAGATTTGAGATTTAGGGTTTATATGTTCAAAGTTTAGGTTTAAAGTTTTACGGTTTATTGTTTGGGGTTCAGAGTTTGTGTCTAAAGGTTTAAGTGTTTGTGGTTATGAGTTTAGGATTTAAGGTCCGGGTTCATGGTTTTAAGTGTTCATGGTTTTGGGTTTGAGTTTATGGTTTAGGGTTTAATGTTTAGAGTTTGAGATTCTATATTTATGGTTTTGGGTTTATGATTTAGGTTTTGGGCTTCTAGGTTTTTGGTTTAAGTTTAATATTTTATATTTATGGTTTAGGGTTATTAGTTTGATTTTAGAGCTTAGTGTTTAAAGTTTGAGATTTTATGTTTAGAGTTTAGAGTTTAATGCTTAGGGTTTAGGATTTATTGTTATGGATTTGAGTTTATGTTTTGGGATTTTAGGTTTTAGGGTTTATGGTTTCATGTTTGTGGTTTAGGATTTGTGGTTATAAGTTTAGGGTTTTAGTGTATATGATTATTAATTTTAAGGTTTTAGTGTATATGATTATTAATTTTAAGGTTTGTGTTTTGAGTTTTAGTGTTTAGGGTTATGTGTTCAAGTTTATGGTTTAAATTTAGGGTTATGTATTTGAGTTTAAGGTTTAATATAATGTATTTGAGTTTAGGGTTTGGACTTTTAGGTTTGGGGTTTATGGTTTGAGATTTTTAATTTAATATTCATGGTTATATGTTTGAGTTTAGGGTTTGGGGTTCAAGATTTAAACTTCATAGTAAAATAATTACCAAAATTATGTGTGAATGACACATAAAAAATTGCACAAAAATTACTATTTTTTTTAAAATATTGGTTTCACAAAAAGAAAAAATATTAACTTATTGAAAAAAAAAACGAAAGGATTAAAATTCGCAAAAGAAGAAAAGATGTTTGTTTATAATTTAAAAAATTAATTATTTTAATTAATTTAATTAAATTTAAATTAAGTTAGAGAAGATATTAGATATAGATGAGTGTATAATAATACTTTATTATCTTTAAAATTTTATGACGGGCCATTATTTTATTGATGCCTAAAAATTATACTTTTTATGATCATCCTAATATAATTTATTCCCTACCTATATATTATATTAAAGGATGGTCTACAGACCAACCTTTTACTGACATGAGACACACAATCATTTTGCTTTTTTATTTTTTTTGCATTTTATAAAATTATTAATTTTTAATTTTGGTCTCTCTAATATGTTTAAATTTGACATTTAATCCTTAGGTTTTAATTTCTAACATAATTTGCTGTATGTATTTTTATAATATATTTATTAGTTCAAATAGTTAATAGTGCTAACTTTTTAATTAAAATGTTATATGGTTAAATATAAGTTGAAAAATAATTTATAAATCTAAAAAATTGAGGGATTAAATTTTTGAAAATAAAAAGTAGAAAAACTAAATTTCAAATGTACAAGATGTATAGAGACTTAGAGTAATGTTGATTAAATTATATCAAATTGGCCGGGTATTGGTTCAAGAGAGACATTAAACCAGTTGACCCGCGAATCAATATGAATTGATTGAATCAAGCTAAAAATCGACTGAATCGATTTTTTTATAATTTTATAATGATTTATTTAATTGAACCGTATAATCAATGGCTTGATTGGTTTGATTATCGATCTGATTATAAAAACCTTGCTTGGGGTATATTTTAATTTTTAATTTTTTACTCTATAATTAGACATATACAAATAATCAACCCAGCACGAAACATAGGGAGGATATAGTAAAAAGGTTGAGACTAGCCTGTGTGTATTTAAGAAATTGACGGGCTTAATAGGGCCCTTCGTGGTAGGTTTGGATTTGAAATAAATATAGTCCATTATGATAAAGCTAGATTTGTAGTTTCATTTACTCACAAAGGACATGGAGGTAATTGGATACAGCTCAAGCAAATTAGGGTTTCTCAAATTCTCCTCTATTATAAATAGCATCCCTCTCAAGTCATCCATATAACTGAGGCAGTCGCCTCCTCTTGCATATTTTTCTTTAAAACGTCTTTTAATCCATTCTTGTTTTAATATCTTATTTTTATGATGGATTTGAAATATGTTAGTGATTGATATTCTCGAATCGATTGCCTGTGATGTTAATAAATTTGTCCGTACCATCTGAGAATACGCTCTGATGCATTCATTCTAATTCTATTTTCTGAGGCAACTTTCCATCTGATATTATTTTCTATCTATTTTTTGTAATTATTGTTTTTATGATCTTTTTGTTCTGTGATTGCGAAAATTGTATCAAGAAATAGTGAGTAGCGCCGTCTCCTTGATTTAATCGTGTTTTCTTTTGAAAAAAATTAAATGAAAATTAGATGAATAAAAGTGCAAAGAAGGCAATAAATTAGAGTCACTGTTGCGCTTTAATTGAGGTAGCGACTTCAGCGCTGTACGTTGCCGATACTGATTTGGGGCTGAGATTCTGGCATTCTACTGTTGTTTATCCTCGAGTTTTATGCATTCAGATGCCCCTAAATCTTTATTTTCAATTTTTTAAAATAAACAAAGAATGAAGATGGAAGTGATGATTATTTCCCCAGATGATCGAAGCTGAACAAACTGTGCGAATTTTTTTCTCCAATTAGTTGGAGATCCAAGCCAGAACTCTGATCCGTCTTCATTTATTCCCCAAAATAATTTTTATAGCATTCAGTCTCTTTTGGTTTTATGTTTCGAAAAATTTATTATTTTGTAATTGATTAAGTTCTCTCTAGATAATCGGTGCTGAACATGCAGTTTGATATAATTCTCATTTTTTAATGACAGCTCAAACCTCGATTGAATCTCTTCTATATTTTATTCGATTTCCATGATGTTATAATCAAGGCTACAAGGTTTTTCCAGTTAAAGTTTGTGTAACGAATTATGCTATTGACTTGGGATGTACAGTAGAATTAAATGGGAACGGATGTGGATAAATTTTACATGATGAAATTGAAATCAAATTTGAATGAGCATTACACTTGTGATTTTCTGGATTTAGTTCATAATTGTGAGCGAAATTAGTTCACATTACAAGTAAGATGGTAATTTACAATTTTTGTTTCACATAGTAAATTACATTTGTCTCGTTTTGAATCTCTTATTTCGACCCTACGGTTTTTGAATTAGATTAATTCATTTGAAATTTTATCATTTTGATACCTTTGGGTCCTGGGATTCCAAAATGTTATGGTGGGCTCTTAGTTTGATTAGATCTTAGATATATCCTCGATTTTGATTTTAAGTGTTTTTGAATTGGGAGCCCAACTCTGAAGTAGATTTTTTCTTCATAAAAAAGTTCATTTCATACATTGGCTTTTACAAG
This sequence comes from Gossypium australe, assembly GCA_005393395.2. Lineage (NCBI taxonomy): Eukaryota > Viridiplantae > Streptophyta > Magnoliopsida > Malvales > Malvaceae > Gossypium > Gossypium australe. The sequence continues at coordinate 2,979,525 of SMMG02000027.1, forward strand.
TGAAGACAAATAAGAAACACAATCTCTCCTAGAACTATATAGAGAAAAGCTGGTAAGCTGATTCTGGTTGGTTGCTTCCTTTTAGTGTGTTTGTTTTTGGGCATTTTCCTATCAGAGTTGAAGCACCGTACAATGGTTATCTTAGTGGAAAATATGTTGTAGATGACTACTCCGGAATGTTCTCAAAGAACCTTACGATTATCAACTAAATGTTGAAGAAGTCGTGCTGATGGTATCTACTTTGACAGCGATATTTTCAATGTTAAGTAAAATGTTGGTTGGAAGCTATCTTGTAAGGTTCATAATTTTGTAATTGTCTTGTCATTATGGCTGATGAGCTTGAACTAGTATCAATCTGGTGGGTTTCCTTTTGACCCACATAGTTCTATGAAACCCGATAAAGTTTTGCCTAACCCTGGCAATCAAATTGGTGAGCTGATTGGTGGTGGAAAATTCTAGACAGGGCTTGTTGGGGAGTAATCATAAAATTGGGTGGCATCAAAATTTGGAATGAAAAAACAAAACAGGGTCTTTGTTAAGCTGAGTCAGCCGTGGGTCAGGAATTTTGGTAGATACGGATATCGACTTTTGGAAGCAGACAAGGATTAGACTGGAAACTGACCTCGATGAAGACTCCAACTACACAATCCAGCGGGCAACATTGATGAGGGCACATCAATCGTCCTCACAAAAGAATGGGGAAGAAACGTGGTCTACTTCTGAATTAGATGCTAAGACATCTCATAGTCACGAAACAGCGGAAAAGGTTGGATATCCATAGCTGTTTTCTCTAATTTCAGAAGACTGACTCTGGACTACGAATGGATCATATTAGAGGACAATTTATTATTGAGGCAGATATTTTTAATTCGATTGGTGTGTGGGTCAGATTCTTTGAGATGCCAATTGAGTACTATTTTGTCATCATTTCATTACAAATCGGGCGAAGCATTGGGGGTTATCCTTGGAGCGGATTGTTACACAATGTCTGAAGCAAGAGTAAGATTGCGGAATGTGATTTTTTTTCTAAACAAATGCAAATACTCTACCCATTATCGCTAGTGGAATTGTTAAAGATAAAATGGGATTGATAAACTTTGCTTTGGATGTGGCAAAATAGGATAAAAGAAATGATGCATGCTGAAAAAAAGTTATTATCCAAAGTGAAGAGCCAAACCTAGTGAGGTAGGAGATAGGAGTTGTAAGATCACAGATAGGTGTGCAAGCAAGCTCTAGTGTTGACCTTGCCAAAATTAGGAAATAAAATCTGCCTATTTTACCACTTTTAAAAGTTACCCAAGTAGAGTTTCTTTCGAGCCAACTTTTTTTTAGTGACATCGAAAAATGGCGGTTTTAGAATCCAATTATCGATACTTGAGTTTGTGAATATTATTATTTAATATTTAAAGTTAGTATAAAGTTTGATTAAAGTTTGCAGATAGGTGTGCAAGCAAGCTCTAGTGTTCGACTTTGCCAAAATTAGGAAAGATAAAATTTGCCTATTTTACCACTTTTAAAAGTTACCCAAATAGAGTTTCTTTCGAGCCAACTTTTTTTTAGTGACATCGAAAAATGGCGGTTTTAGAATCCAATTATCGATACTTGAGTCTGTGAATATTATTATTTAACATTTAAAGTTAGTATAAAGTTTAATTAAAGTTTGGTCTTTTAATTTTATCAATTGGATAGTTAATTAAGGTACAAAGATTAAATTGTAAAAGTGGTCAAAATTAAACACTATAAAATTTTAATTAATTGAAGGATTTGAACAATTTGATCCTTCCTAATTTGTCAAACGGTGGTGGATGACATTTAACATCCACTAAGTTTGTTAATTAGGCTTAAGTTTAATTATAATTGTGTTAATTAATTTAATTATAATTAATTAAAGGTTAAGTAAAGTATATAAGTTAAATTATAGTAAAGTATATAAGTTAAATTATGTTATTATCTTTTTTTCTCTTTTTTTATTCACCATTTGAAATAAAAGAAACCTAGAGAAGCCATTTTTGTGCATTCAAGCTTTCAATTTTCAAATTGTAAGTTCAATTTAGTCATTTTCTTATAATTTTTATGTTTTTGAGATCTCGGGAGCTTGATTTAGCTGACCTGTATATTAATTTGTAAAATTATTAAAGTTTTTTAAAGTTTTTATTGATGAATGCTTGAAGAAATTGGTGTTAATTTCTTAGATTCTAAGCTTAGATATGAAAAATGATTAGTTTGTAAAGTTTAATTGTTAGTTTTTAAATATAGGGACTAAAGTGTAAATATTTCAAAATTGGTATGAAATTTATACAATTATGGATAGTAGAGAACCTTAGAAAGATATAATTGAGATCGATTTCAAAATCAATGCTCAAATTTGAAAGTTATGGTAATTTCGGCTTTACAGACTAAATTGCATAAAATGAAAAACTTTAGGGAATGTTCAAAAAGTGAAATTGAATCGTCATATGCACATAATAGGATGTTATAAGGTATTTGAAAATGATAAATTGAAATGAATTATCATATAGATTAGGATTTGAATCAATCGGTGGATAATCGAGGAAAATATAAAATTGCAAATTAGTCCTCAATGTCTTGTTTGTTGTTGTTTTTCCAGGTAAGCTCATATTGAACTTACTATGTTATTTATGTTATATTTGAATTATATTATAATGTCTATTAGTTTAGGTTAATTGTAATTTCATAATGTTGGCATCTAAAGGACTAAATTGTAAAGTATGGAAAATATAGTTATTACGTAAATATACGATGTATTGAATGGATGCGAAAACGTTATATTATTTAATGATATGTATATAATTGATGTTATAAGATTTGAAATGATACAGAAACTGTAATAGTGCCCGTGTAAACTTAGTAAATGATTAGGATACGAATGACATGCCATTAGGGTTCAAAAGGAAATAGGGTTTTTAATGAGAGATTTATTTAACGATGGTTTTAGATCCAGCATGTGTGCAGATTCTTTGAAGCTTGTGTGGGCAGCATCGAACATAGTAACTTGTGTAAGAAACCTTGGTTTGAAGCTTGTGTGAGTAGCCAAAATATGTCAGCTTGTGTGAGCAAATTAGTCCTGTGTATTTGGATTCAATTTACTATAGTTCTCTGGGTGAAAAGAGAAATGAAAATATACTAATGGTATTATAATGGTTGAAATGAATGTATGTGATTGGAGTTACACATGTTTGAAATTTGAATATGATTTAAATTGCATACGTTGTAAGATGGAATGTGATATCTATATGATTGTGATATAAGTTCATGTTATACAGATGAACTAACCTATTTGATGTATTTGTTGATTTGCATATAAATGTATAAGATGCCAAAGGGATTTCATGCTTAATTCCAATGTATTTAATTGCCTAATTGTTGGTATGTCAAGGTATTTGTTGATTTGCATATAAATGTATAAGATGCCAAAGGGATATCATGCTTAATTCCAATGTATTTTAATTTCCTAATTGTTGGTATGTTAAGTTAAGTAAATTTCATATGGACTTACTAAGCATTCATTATGCTTACTCGTTGCTTTTCCTTCTCCCTATAAATTGTTGATTTGCTGAACCTATCGATTGGATCAACTCGAAGACCACACTATAATACTATAGAGTCGATTGTCTTTTGATAATTTTAGTTTGGTTATGTGGCACGTGCATGGGTGTTACTAAGTGTGTTAACTTTGAATTTGATAGTTGATTAAACTTGGTAAATGTTTTAATTATGGAATGTTAATGATCAAATATGTAATTGTATGCTTGGTAACTTGCATGATGTTGTGTATAGCATTTTATATAGCATAATGGAGCTTGATATGGCACTGTTAAAAGTTGGTTTGGATGTCTTCGAAGCATGATTGTAAATGTGAAGTTTGAATATATCGAATTGATATGAAATGGTGCCAAATTGAGGCATATTGGCTCGATTGGTTTTAAAAATGGTTAAATGGATATTATGGAATGCTTTTTGGTTGGTTTTGTGCAGGTACAAAGGTGCAATTATGCACCAAATGGGTTAATGGTGTAGTTGGCTTGAAATAAATACTAAAAGGCCTAATTTGTACAAAAAATAGACTCCTAGTCCCGGCAACCACATTTTTCTTGTCGCAACGTTGGCCGACAGTATGTGACGTTGTGACGTCGAGTGGTCTAATATCGTGACGTGATAAACTGTTTGGCGACGTCACGACGTGGAGAAGGTAACATCATGATGCCAACCTTGAATTTTTAAAATTTTACAATTTGGTCCTATTTTGTGCTCGGGTCTACAAAAGAGATTTTGTAACCTCAATTTAGGCTTGAATTTATTTGTATAACATAATGTAAATGTGTTTAAGACATGATGAAATGTTTGACTGATTTATTTATGGTGTATTTAATGGTAGTTGCTTTGACAATGACTATAGCATCCTATAACTCAGACCCGATGATCAGGTCGGGTAAGGGGTGTTACATTTAGTGGTACCAGAGCTACAATTTAGTCGATTTTAGGATTGAAACGTAATGTGTACGAGTCTAGAAATACATGCCACAATAACTTGTGATAGTGTGATGTCTTCTTATCCGATTTGTCTCTGTTTTTCTAACCATATCGACTGAAACAAATTGTGCAGTATCTGATGAAGTAGATGGTAATGTTCCAACTTCTGATCAAGGAGCCAGCCATTGTGTTCCAATTCCACAAATGCTTAGACATGAGGCGAGAGATGCCTTTTTTCAGATGATGAACCATTGGTTTACGCATTTTTTGGGAGCTAACCCTCCAGCTCTGCAACCTTAGGTATAACCTTCACCACCAATTGTGCCTCCTATGGCACCCTATTGTCATCCAAATTGAAATATAATAACTATTCACCGGCCTCCAATTAATAAGATTTGAAAGTGTGGGGTTGAAGAGTTTTACGGTAAAATTGATGATCTGGCCAAAGCTGAATACTGGTTGGAAAATACTTATCAAGTTCTCGATGAAATGGTATGCTTTCTCGAAGATAGTTTAAGATGCGTCGTATCACTACTTGAAAAAGAAGCTTATCAGTAGTGGACTACTCTAACAGTGGTTGTACTGAAAGATTGAGTGAATTGGGACTTTTCCAATTTGAATTTAGAAAGAAATATATCAGTCACCCTTACCAAACTTCCCCGTGTCATCGTACACGCCCCTGTGCTCCACCCAGCCTAGCACACGGCCGACCACACACTTGTGTGGTGCACACAGCCTGACACAAAACCAGTCATATGCTCATGTGACACAGAATAGTTTTGAAAACAACCTCTATTTTCAAGTTTTTTTTTTGAGTTCTAAATGTGTTTCCGGGTTAAAATCACATACTTGAAGACAATTTTGACAACAACACCCCCACGAGGTTTCTGGCACCTAAAACGTCAATAAAAACTCACCATTTAGCATTGATACTTACTCAAAACAAACCATTAAATTGGCATCATCCGCTATCAACAATTCTTCACAAAACGTATCATACTTTACATGAAGACACTAGTCGCTTACCCTTGATAGATATAGCGGCCTAAAATACCAAATTCACTGGAGGAACGTTGAACACCTCACGTTTTTCTCCTATCAGAAAAACCAAAACTAAAAATTAACGAAATTTGTAACGCATCAAAATGCAAACTAAATACCCAGAACTAAAATCCTTGCCTCAGGAATTAATGATACTTACATCGGATTTACTTATGCTCAATTCCAATGATACTCTGCAAGAATCGTGCGAATGATGGAAGAATAAACCAGAAAGTGGTAGAACAGAAATAAAATACAATAAAGCAAATGAAAGAACAAAAAGCAAGAAGGCAGTGAAAGAAAAACGTGAAAAAGGAGAAAACCCCCAAAACTAGAAAATAAAGTTTCAGTAGAGAAAAATGAGAGAGAGAAAGGGAATGGGATAGTGACGGTTGTGAGGAGAGGATTTTAGAGCTATTTTTGGGATAAATTTCAAAAAAATAAAATAAAACCACCCACTAACCCCACTAAGTCCTATCCTTATCCATATTAGATTATTAAGAATTTAAAGAAAAAAAAATCCACATTTATGCATAATAAGATTCAAACACAAGACCTAAGGGCAAGCTAACACATTACCACTGAACCAGCAGGCTCATTCTTAACATCAATTGAGAAAAAAAATATTTATGCCAGATGATTAAAGAAAGGGGTTTCAACAAAATTACTAAAACTTTAAGGGAAGGGATTTGAACACAAGACCTCAAGCACACATCTAGAACACTTATCCATTAAAATAGATCAATTTACTTGACATAATTTCACAATCTTAACTCAGAAATCAAAACGTGACCATTCTAGATTTTGCTAACCCAATTTCTTTTAACCCAGTTTTCGGGATGGGAGATTGAAATTGTTTAATGCTAGTATATGAATGATTTTGAACTTACAAAAAAATGAGATGTTAAAGGGTTATAAATGATTTTGAAGTTGCTAAATGAATTGGAATTGTATAATTGAATGGTAAGCACGATGTACAAGTTAGTTATGTATGGTTTAGTTAAATTTATGGACATATATGTTCTTAGTTCAAAAAAGGTATAGGTACAAATGAATTGGAACTTAAAAGAAGTAGTTTGGTGTAACTAATTAAGTGTATGTTTTGAATAAGCTTAGTTGATATTTATATGATTTGTACCATATTAAAGATTGATTTTTCTTTTATATTCATGTACTTGATTTGCTAAGTTTAGGCATAGTTTGTGGTTGATTTAATGGTTAAAGCCATCATATATGTATTAAAATATTGTTTTAGAAGCTTGAAATAGGTACCAAATGAGATTTTGACCAAAGAATAGGGGCCACGTCTCGACGACGAACTTCCCACATCGCAACTTCAGTTGATAGTCAGTGATGTCGCGATGTTGATATGCTTGAAGTGGCAACGTGACTTATTGTGTTGGCAACATCACAATGTGAAAATTTTGAAGTTGTGTCGTCCACCTAGAATTTTTAAAACTTTACAATTTTGTTCTATTTCATGCTCAGGTTAAAAAAAGACCTTTCATAAGCTAGTATAAGACCCATGAATGATTGTATAACATAGGTTGAAGGTAACTGATACATAATTACATGTTAATGATTAAATGTTGCTTAATTGATTGTAGTATAAGACAACAAATGTAGTATTCTGTAGCTCAGACTTGAAGATCATATCAGGCGAGGGGTCTTATATATCAATTAGTGGTTCAAGTGTTCACAACATTCAAGCTCTCGAGTCTCAACTACATCTATTAATCATTTGTAATTCCTTTCTTTTGAACCAGTTTTTGGGCATGCCCTAAATCTCTTAGTGAATTCCCATGCCTTCAGTACATTTTCTGTGGTTTTGGTATGTTTTTCATGGTATGGATAATTTGGAAATCTTTGAATACTTTCATATTGGTTAAAATGAAAAATATGATTGAATTGGTTTGGTTGCATGTTGTGTGTGTTTAGGTACTTTTAGAGGTCCTATTGCATGACTTGGGTTCCTTAATTTCTACAATTTTGGGTGAGTGACTCGAGACATGACCTCAAGAACAAAAACTTGTATTTCTTGCTTTATGTCTCAAGACATGGTTTGACTGTCTCGACACATAGGGTGCTAAGTCTCAAGACATAGAGACATGGAAACCTTGTCTCGATACATAAAACATCAATTTTAAATTAGTGAAAAATCAGTTTAAAGCATGGCACACAGGGGTCAAGATCGCGGGACATGGTTATACTAGTTTGAGACTTCAAACTTTTAAGCTATAAATCGTGAAACATTGGAGGCATGTCTCGAGATATGACTTTACTGACTCGAGACATTGCTTTACATTTTTCTAGTTTGACCCAAGATTCATAACTTGGCTTTGTGCTTGACTATATTTGACGTAATAATTAATATATGTGCACCTATTTGAATGCATTCGTGTTCATTTAACACTTATAACATCCTTTAATTGTAATTGCAACGCTTGTAATATTTTTAGCTTCAGTGATTGCTTTAAATGTTTTTCTGAGTTGCTTCAGTAACTCTTGCATCTGGTTTACTTTCAGGTTGGGTGAATGGTGTTAGAGTCATGCCCCTCTGCAATCTTACACTATGATCAACATTGGTTGTTGATAATCTTTGGTTGGAACATTGTTGCCCTTTAATGATGTATGTGATTATTAATGTAATCTGTTAGAAATACTAGACTATGTCTATGAGTTATTCTAGGATTATCTCATTTTTAATTATTTTCTTCTATAAAATTATTATTGTTCATGATTTATTCAAAGCAGGATATTGTTAGAACTATAATGTTGTTACATAAGTGCTCCTCTAACACCCCTTTTCCGACCCGATCGCCGGGTCCGAGTTACAAGATGCTACAGTTGTTGTCGAAGAAGCTACCATCAAATGCGCCAAAAATAAATCACTCAAACATTCCATCATGTTTTAAACACATTCACAGTATGTTATATAATTAAATTCGAGCATAATAAAGTTTATGAAAGCTGTTTAATATACCCGAGCACAAAATAAGAACAACTGTAAAGTTTTGAAAATTCAAGGTCAATATCGTGACGTCACTTTCTCTACGTCGTGATGTCACCAAATAGTTGGTCATGTCACGACGACAGGCCACTCGACATCGTGATGTCACATAATGTTGACCGAGGTTGTGACGAGGAAAATAAGGTCAATAGGACAAAGAATCTATTTTTTGTACAAATTCGGCCTATTGGTACCTATTTCAAGCCCACTACACCATTAACCCATTTGGTGCATAGTTGCATCTTTGTTCTTGCACAAAACCAACCAAAATACATTGAATAACATTCATTTAACCATTTTGAAAACCAATAAATCCAATATGCCTCAATTTGGCACCATTTCATACCAATTCAATCTATTCAAACTTCACCTTTACAATGATGCTTTTAAGACATCCAAACCAACAATTAACTATGCCATATCAAGCTCAATTATGCTATATAGAAAGCAATACACAACATCATGCAATTTACCAAGAATAAAACTACATATTTGAACATTAGCATTCCATAATTAAAACATTTACCAAGTTCAATCAACTATCAAATTCAAAGTTAACACACTTAGTAACACCTATGCAAATGCCACATAACCAAACTAAAATGATCAAAAGAGTATTGACTCTATGGTAGGATAGTGTGGTCTTCGAGTTGTTCCAATCTATAGGTTCTACAAATCAACAATTTACAGGGAGAAGGAAAAACAATGGGTAAGCATAAAGAATGCTTAGTAAGACAATATGAAATTTACTTAACTTACCTTAACATACCAACAATTAGGCAATTAAAAAAACATTGGAATTAGCATGGAATCCATTTGGCATCTTATACATTCATATGCAAATCAACAAATACATCAAATAGGTTAGTTCATTTGTATAACATAGAATTATATCACAATCATATATATATATCACATTCCATCTTATAACATATGCAATTTAAATCATATTCAAATTTCAAACATGTGTAACTCCAATCACATACGTTCATTTCAACCATTGTAATTCCCTTAGTACATTTTATTTCTGTTTTCGCCTGGAGAACTATAGTAAATTGATTTCAAATACATAGGACTGATTTGCTCACACAAAATCACATATTCATTCTACTCACACAAGCTTCAGACCAGGGTTGTTCACACAAGCTTCAGACCAAAGTTGTTTACACAAGCTTTAGAGAATCCGCAGCACATGTTAGATCTCAAGCCATCGTTAAATAAATATTTTATCAAACACCCTATTTCCTTTTTGAATCCTACTGGCATACCATTTCTATCCTAATCGTTTACTAAGTTCACATGGGCACTATTACCGTTTCCATATCATTTCAAACATTGTAACATCATCATATATATATCATTCAATAATATAAAAATCTCACATTCATTCAATACATCATATCGATACGTACTAACCATATTTTCCATACTTTACGATTTAGTCTTTAAATGCCAACATTATGAAATTACAATTAACCTAAACTAATATACATTATAATATAATTCAAATATAACATAAATAACATAATAAGTTCTATATGAAATTACCTGACAAAACAACAACAAGCAAGACGTCGAGAACTAATCCCCAATTTTGATTTTTCCTCAATTATCCTCCAATTGATTCAAATCCTGATCTGTATGATAATTCATTTCAAGTTATCATTTTCAAATCCCTTATAACATCCTATTTTATGCATATGATAGTTCAATTTCACTTTTCAAATGTTTCCTAAAATTTTTCATTTTATTCAATTTATCCCCTAAAACTGAAATTACCATAACTTTCAAATTTAAGCCTCGATTTCAAAATCGATCTCAATTACATCCTTCTAAGGTTCTCTACTATCCATAATTGCATAAATTTCATAGCAATTTTAAAATATTTACACTTTAGTTCCTATATTCAAAAACTAACAACTGAACTTTACAAACTAGTCCTTTTTTATATCTAAGCTTAAAATCTAACAACTTAACACCAATTTCTTCAAGAGTTCATTAATGGCAAGTTTTAGAAACTTTAACAGTTTTACAAATTAGTACAAAGGATAGCTAAAAATGATAAAAGTTCATGGTAAATTTATGAAATGATGGTTTGTATGGATTGATTTAGGTCCCTAGAGAATTAGGTTAGCATGAGAAAATGATTAAAATGTTTAAATTTCAATTTATGAGCTTAAAGACTAAATTGTGAAAAGTTAAAATGTTAGGTGTAAAATTGTAATTTTGTAAAAATATGAAATGTGGACTAAATTGAATCCTAGAGATGTTAAATGAATTAAATTTCTCTATTTAGATCAAGATAGACCACGTATGGATCTAGATCAGGGAAAAGCTAAAATATCGAATTAGTTGATCTTATTTTTACGCGCTAGTCATCGAGGTAAGTTCGTATGTACGGATTATTATATTTATGTTGTTTAATTATAGGTTAATGTTTATTTAAAATGCTAGTGAACAATGCATATCCAAAATCATGCTATGACAGTTAATGAGTCTTGATTGAGCCTTAGGAATTCATAGGATGCAAATGACATGTCATTAAGGATTTCATGTTTCGGGTGCTGGTCTTGAATGTCTTATTGATGGCTGAGGTCCTGCATTTGTTATGGATACTCCACAGCTCGTGTGAGCAACATCGTGTAGCTTACATTTCGACCCACAGCTCGTGTGAGTAGGCCCATTTCGCAGCTAATTTGAGTAACTATGTAAAGGAAAGGTTATGGTTATATGTTTAAGCACACTTCGTGTGAGCTTTCCCGAGTATCCGTTGATATTCTAAATGGTTCAACGGGAATGAAAAGGAAAGGATATGGTAAGTTTCCAAATGGAATAATGTATATGCTCATGAAAAGATGAATGGATCCAATGAAGTATGTTCATGTGGAAATGGTTTACCTTATGTTTAATTCAAGTGAATTATGTTTAAATGCACTAACTTGTGTATTGATAATGATGCTTAGGCTTGTGCCAAGATTGTGGTTGGATTACTATATACTTATACTAAATGTTATATAATTGAAATGGTTGCATTATTTGCTTACATAGTTTTCTTTCCTATGTTTTATAAATTACCAGAAGCTCGATCGATTTGGAAGCTCGACGAAGATCTATCACACTATCCAACATAAATATCGATAGATTTTGAATGTTTTGGCCAAGGTTATAATGGCATGTATAACTGGAATTGTATTGGTATTTAGTTGAATGTTAGTTGATGATTTTGGCATGTATAAGGTTTTTGGATTTGATTCCTTTTGATGCTTGCCAAATTATGTCATTGTTATGCATGAATGGTATGGCTCAAACGGTATGTTTGTGATGAAGTGCTAATGGTCATATTTGTGGCATGAATTGTTAGAAGTTGAATTATGTTTGATGATGGAAATCTGATCAAATAAATGCATGTTTAGGTAAGTTTACATGTTTGCATTTGAGGTGCCTTGATTGGCATATTTTTTGATTTCTTTGGGGCCATTGAATTGGTCATTATATGTATGTTTTGGTAAGGTTTTGATGCTTTGGTAATGTGCACTAAAGGTCATTAGGTGGATGCATGAGTTGGTGTTGGAAATGGCTTGATTTTGGGCAAATTCATGTCCACACAGCCCGAGACACGGGCATGTGACTTAGCTGTGTGTGACACACGGCCTTGCGACACGGCCGTGGATCCCTTGTAGGTTTATTTCATGCAAGTCAGGTAGGTACACAGCCTAACACACGGCCTGACACACGGGCGTGTGGGGCTATTTCGAGAGTTACACAACTTGGCATACGAGCATGTGACACGGCCGTGTGATCCTACTTAGAGAGTTAAACGGGTTGGGACACAGTCGTGTGTCCCTAATTTAATTGTTACACGGCCTGAAACACAGGCGTGTGTCTTAGCCATGTGAGGCATACGACCGTGTGACCCCTACAGTCAAATTTTTCTAACTTTTTCTTGAACTTTCCAAATGTTTCCAATTAAGTCCCGAATTGTTTATAGTGTATTTCTAGGGCCTTAAGGGCTCGATTTAGGGACGATATACATGTAAATGAATTATTTATGTTATGTATATATTAATGTATGAAATGTATGTTTTAATGATCTATTTTTGTGATAATGCTCTATAACCCTATTCTGGCGACGGATACAGGTTAGGGGTGTTACAATTGCCATGATGTTTTGGATGCTTTCATGAAATTATTGCTCTTAGGATTTGTCTATACTGATCTTGGTATATTGATTGCTTGTTCGGACATATTTGCGATGTTTTGAACTGCCATTATAGTTGTTTTGATGATTGTTTGATGAGGTAATAGATACATGTTGAGTAGAGATAAATTAGAATGGACTAAACGCTTAAATATGTTGTGTTTTTTTATGTCTGGAGCAGATGTATCGAGATGCGGGTTTTATTATCGATACCTCATGGTATTTCGAGTGTACAAGAAGTCAGTAACACAATTTTTTATCAATACCATATCACAAGTATTGATACTCAGGGTAAAAACGTTGATTTTTTTTAAATGTACCGATAAATTCTTGAGTTTTAATTTTAAGCGAGAAACAGAATGCTAACTTGGTATCGGTTTTCTAGGTGGTATCGATACCATTTATAAGAATTATCGATACCCTAGATTCTATTTGGTGACATTTTTTTTGTTTTTTTAATAATACTGTACTCTTATATTTACCAACATTTTTGCTAACTTATATGTTTGCATTTTCATTACAAAATATATTTTTTCTTAGTTTCCAATTTTTTTTTATCATTTTCATTCTAGACAATAAACAACTTCAATTTTTTATTAAGATATTTATGACAACATTGAGTTTTTATTCCAATAAACTCAATCTTAGTATAAGTTACAAATACAAAATGAAAATAAAAGAAAAGAAAAAAAATTGTCTATATTATCAACTATGCCGAAAGAAAATTTGTGCAATGATCTAATAATATTTGTAACAACAAAATCAACAACAATAAAAATTATAATGACCATAAATTATGTAACACCCTAAACCCGGCCTAGACGTTATGGCCGTATCTGGCAATGTCACACGATAGTATTTTTGAAACCTCGTTGTTACGATTAAAACATTCCATGTTATTATCTTTAGTAAACCTTTGTTAGAACTTAGGGAGTCGTCTTTATTCATTTAAAACATTTGTTTTGAAACATCCCTCGTTGCGGAAGCTTTAATAAAACAGTCTAGGTGATCATGCGTTTAGAAATTATTTTAACTTTTTGAAAACTGAATTTCCTACGACCAGCAGGTATAAATCCATAAAGTAAAACAAATAAATAAAAACTCAAATTTAAAAGCAAAGTCTCAGAGGGTCCTTAAATTACAACCCAAATAATCAATAATAATCAAATCGTAAATCGTAAATTGAAAATCATGAATTCCAAAAATTACTGTGGTCACCGTTGAGTCCTCCGTCGCACCGATCCGTCTAAGTCTGGGGATTACCTGTGCACATTAAACAAAAAGGGTGAGTTTACGTAAACTCAGTGTGTAATCTTGCAGAAACAAACAAACAATCAATATTCACAGTGCATAGTTGAACAGTCTTGGGCCTAAGCCCTTTTCAGTATAAGTGACAGTTTGGGCCTTAGCCCATCTCAGTATAGTGTCAAAAATGGAGTAGGGCCTTAGCCCATCATAATATCAGTAGCAGTAACAGTTATGCAGAAGCAAAATCCTACCCAACCAACCTCTACACACCATCTCCATCCAACCCTACACTCCATGTGGGGATATAATCAACCCTCCTATCCCTACACTCCAAGTAGTATCGAATGCAGCACAATACAGTAGTTTGCTACTGAGCTGCCAGTAAATTAGGCTTAAAGCCTTTCAGTACACTTCATTCGAATAACAGCCCTCGACCCAATGCAATGCAATAGACAATGGATGACATGCGATTACGCAATTTCAGTACATATATTCAGTTCAGATATTAACATGCCCAGTACATATATCATTCAGTCAATTTCACACATTTAGGGGCCTAAGTAGCGCTTACCGACCCGACAGTAGGTTCACAGTCGACTTGGGCGACTTGTGCAACCTTAAAAACATTTCGGTAAAAATGGGCTCACACGCCTATGTGACTGCCCGTGTGGCCCACTCGGCCCAAATTGACCTTGGCCATGTAATCCATTTTTAAAGTAACCCATGCTAGCTCAATACTCATAATTGTTTTCTCTATTTACTTATATGTTCATTCAAAGCTGTCTACTTGAGTCATTATCACTAAATTATTTATATCTTGAGCTACTGAATTCCAAATTACGATCTGCTTGATGTTTTTGAAACTAGACTCAAATACCTTTCTACATAAAATTTTTAGAATTTATACTTTATAAAATAAGTACATTAAAATCTTTAAAGTTATCCCTATTCTACTGTTTGACAGCTTCATCCTTTTATAAAAAAGTTATCCTCCTCAGTACTTTTACATCTCAATCCAGAATTTGAACAGGCTCCTCCTCAAAGGTCAAGTCTGGCCTAACCTCAATCTCCTCAACAGAAACGATGTGAGTAGGACCAGAGCGGTAGCGCCTCAACATCGAGACGTGGAATATGTCATGGATACGATCCAACTCTGGAGGTAGCTCCAACTGATAAGCGATTGGTCCCACTCGCTTCAAAATATAGTAAGGTCTAATAAACCTAGGGCTCAACTTGCTCTTACGACCAAACCTTAGTACCTTCTTCAATGGAGAGACCTTAAGGAATACAAAGTCCCTCACCGAATACTCAATCTCACGTCGCTTCAAGTCCGAATAGGATTTCTGTCTGTCAGAAGCCGCTTCCAGTCGATCCCAAATCAGTCTAACGTTATCCTCTGTCTCAGAAACCAACTCAGGACCCAGAACACCTCGCTCGCCCAACTCAGTCCAACAAAAAGGAGTGCGACACTTACGACCATATAGTGCCTCGTAAGGTGCCATCTGGATGCTAGACTGGAAATTGTTATTATAGGTGAACTCCACTAGTGGTAGATAATCCTCCAAACTGCCTCGGAAATCAATATCACAGCTCTTGAATCTGAGCCTTAAGCTGCACAAGATCTTTCGGTGCCATTCGATAGGGAGCGATAGACATTGGAGCTGTACCTAGAAGTAGCTCAATCCCAAATTCCAAATCGCAATTTGGAGGTAACCCCGGTAGCTCCTCAGGAAAGACGTCCGGAAAATCCTTTACCATTCTGATATCCTTAACTGTAGAATCCCTAGAATCCAAAACACTTACGTAGGCCAAGAATGCCTTACATCCCTTACGAACCATCTTCTCTGCCACCAGTGCAGAGATCACATTAGATAAGTAATTCCAGCATTCTCCAATCATGGCTACCTTCTTATCCTCCTCAGTCCTGAGTACGACCTTCTTGTTCACACAGTCCAAGCTAACATGATGCTTGACTAACTAGTCCATCCTTAGAATTAGGTCGAACTCCCCAAATGAAAGCTTCATAAAATCAGCCAGGAAGATTGCCCCTTGTAACTCTAAAGGAACGTCCCTATACAGTTTGCTAACTCTAACAGATTGCCCTAACAGGCTCATTACTGTAACCTCATTCGTATTGCTCTTAACTGAAATCCCCAAGTTTCCAGATATGTTGCTAGCTATGTATGCGTGAGTAGAGCTTATATCTATCAAGGAAATATACAGTACATCAAGAATAAAGAACGTACCCATGATGATGTCCGGAGCATCTCCATCCTCTCAGTGATAAGCATCATAAACTAGAGCCAGCTGTGTCGCCTCAGCCTGCCCAGCACCTCTGCCCAGTGCTCTCTGCCCATGACCCATACCATTACCACCTCTGGCCTGTCCACAGCCTCTTAGTGGCTGCTATACTACCTTTTGTGGTTGTGCCATACTAGTATCTGGAGCTTGCATCTGATCGGCCCTCAGCGGACACTTCCTAATACGGTGCTCCAATGAAGCATACAGCAAGCACGCCTTAGTCCTTCTCCAACACTCACCCCGATGGCATCTACCACAATCAGTACATGTTTGCAGTCTAGTAATAGTAATGGGGGCCCCAGCTCTAACCGGCCCATCAGCTCTGGCCTTTTTCTTAGGCCTCTGTGTAGAACTTGAGGGCTCCCAATCCCTCTTGTTTCTACCACTCTCTCTATCGCTGTTTTGGCGCTCAGTGCACTTAACCTCCTCGGCGATCTTTGCCTTCTCGGCCAAGGCAGAAAAATCTCGCTCCTTCTGCGAAGCTATCAGAACCTTCAAGTTATCCCTGAGGCCATCCTTAAAGCAAACACATCGCTCATACTCCGATGCCACCATACCTCGCGCATAGCGGCTCAGTATCAGAAACTCGGCCTCATACTCGGCCATTGATCGATCTCCCTGTGCCAGATTTAGAAACTTCCTCCTACAGGCGTCCACATAATTGGCTTTCACATACTTTCCCTGGAAGGCGATCTTAAAGAACTCCCAGGTCAAACGTTCGGGCTGAGTGCCCTCCTTAACAGTAAGCCACCACTGATAAGCCTCATCCCGCAGCAGTGAGACTGCACCCTTTAATTTCTACTCAGGGGTGCAACCTAAATAATCCATAATCCTCTCCGTGGCCTCAATCCAGTACTCAGCCACATTAGGGGCAACTCTAGTGACAGTCCTGAAGAGCTCAACTCCATTGGACTGGAGTCGTTCCGTAAACAAGCCTCGGCCCCCAGATCTAGTATTGGGCCCAGCGACCTTCTCCAAAATCCTTAGCATAGCCTGTAACACCCCAAACCCGGTCAACACGCCACGACCGAATCTGGCATGTCACAGAAGAAAACGTTTTGAAGAAAATTGAGTTACCGATTAAATTCTGTGGGAAAAACTCTTTGTTACTTTATGCTTGTAGAAAACAGGTGCATGATTAGTTAAAAACTGATAGTTTACTTTGAAATCCCGGAAATAAATCTTTAAAACTTAGTTGCCGATCCATAGATATAAAAAAAACTTTTTATAATTTTAAAAGAAACCCAAATGATTAATTTAAAAACCGTTTCTATTTGAATTTGGAAACTTAAGTTTGGAAATCGTTTGAGTTGTCGAAAACAATTAAGTTGTCATTAATTATCAAGTGATTTATAATACCCGATGGTAAGGTTTTGAAAACTGTTGCGTTTTGTAGTTTAGAAAACCTTGCGCTCATTTTATTAAATTAATCAAGTAATTCACTTAACCATGTTCAGAATATCAAATCCAAAACATATTAATAATTCAAAACATAATTTAAAAGGCCTTATTACAAATCCAAATAAATATGAAAACCGAATTTAAATAAAATAAGGTATCCAAACCAAAGTCCGTGTAAAACCGAATTTCTATTGCATGACCACCTCGAGTCCATCCGGCTCCGCATTCGCGATCTATGAATCACCTGAAAAGATAAGGGAGAAGGTGAGTCACCAAGACTCAATGCATAATCCCTCTCCCGGTTAATGCAACATGCTTACACAAATCATAACCAAGCAATATATATATAATGCACCCAAACCTAGCCATCCATAACTCCATTTCTACCCCGTGTGATACCAAACCACTGGTGGTGCCAAACCACTGGTGACCCAAAGTCATGATATCCAATAATGTGGTGCCAAACCACTGGTGACCCAAAGTCACGAATAATCAAGTTGTGGGGCCAACCCACGTGTGATACCAAATCACTGGCGACAATCCCGTTATATCAAATATGGGGCCAACCCACTGTGGTACTAAGCCACTGGGACGAGTCGCTATGAGGTGCCAAACCTCTGGTGACCCAAAGTCACGAAATATCAATAATCCAAGTGTGGGGCCAACCCACGTGTGATACCAAATCACTGGCGACGATCCCGATATGTCAACTGTGGGGCCAACCCACTGTGGTGCTAAGCCACTGGGACGAGTCGCTATGAGGTGCCAAACCTCTGGTGACCCAAAGTCACAAAATAATCTGTGGTACCAAACCACTGGAGGTGCCAAACCTCTGGTGTCCCAAAGACACGGATATCAATCTTCCCCCTCCTCTCATATCACCCATATCAATGCATCACATGTACAAATCATGCCATCATGCCTTATTATGAACATATAGCAAATATATCATAGTTCATGGTATTAAATAGCATATAGAAAAATCATATCAAAACGGACTTACCCGAATCCTTGCTCATACCCATCAAGGTATCATATCAAGATCTCACAGTTTTCGGCTTTAATAATGAATAAGTTATTAATATAAAACCAAGTTATAAAGTGTGTAAGTTACACATCTGTTACTAACGCAAATTCTAAGTCTCGAAGACCCGATCTACTGCACTAGATCTCCTTGTCCTTAATGCTCTTCGAATACTAGTCACCACCCAAAGTATGCGAGATCGAACCTTTCCCAACTTCGATCGCTAAAGAATAGGGGCTTAAAAAGACTACTTCCACAATCCCGAAGAACCTTCTTAAAACCGATTGAAGAACAACCAAAAGAGATCAAGGCTTGATTGAGATTCGGCCAAAATAAACTAGAAGAAAGAAAGAATATTCGGCTATGGTGGATTAAAGGCAACAAATAGAATTCGGCTAGAGTGGAAAAAGAGAAAGGAAAAGAAAAATGAAATGGAAGAGGGAAATTCGGCAAAGAAAAGTGGAGAGGATTTCGGCACAAGAGTTTGAGAGAAGAAAAGAAAAAAATGAAAGGGAGGAGATGGGTACTTTCGGTTTTGAGCAAAAGTGGAAAAGAAAAAGAAAGAGAGAGAGAGTTGAGAGAGTAAAGTTTTGGTTTCAAAGAAGAAAAAGAGGGAAAGCAAATGGAATTTTGGCTCAAAGACTAAGAGAGTAAATCGACAAATACCATTTGGGTTTCGGGTTTGCTTCAACCGAAAGCACTAGGGAGAAATCGGCAATGCTAAGGGAGATTTCGGCTTGTCACAAAACAAAGAATAACACCTTCAAAACTAGCCGAAAATGTCACCTAGCTACAAAGAAGTTTCGGCACTTTTTCCCCTACACAAAACAAAAATTCGGCAACCACACAAAATTTCTTCTTGCCAACAATTCAAACTAATTTGAATTAAACACACTCCTAAATTTTCTCCTTATTTCCTCCTAATCATATTCAAAATTAAGCCAACCCCCCCTAGCCCACTAAACCGTCTACATTCATGGTCAAATGGCCATAGAAAAATTTCCAAAACATCACTCCATTCTTCAAGCCTTTTGTCTCCTTATCATACCATAACTCCTTGATACCATACCATAAATAAGCACTTGCCTTATTCCTTAATCTACTAACCATAAAAAAAAAACAAAGTCTATCCTACCATAACTAAAATTTGACCAACACACGCCATACAAAAACAAAAATAAAAGTCACCTTATTGCCATCCATGGGATTCGAATCTAAGCCCTCATTCAATAACTCATGCGCCAACTCCACTTTACTACTAGCTCATTTATGCTAACATTAAACACTTAAATTAACTTAAGTATCAGGGTCACTTGATCCACTTTACTAAATTCTCCATACTAAAAATTATTCTAAATCCAATTTAATTCCAAACCTTCACAAGACTATATTAGGCACATAATAAAATCATACCCAAACTAACACAAGCAACAAGATGATACTCAAATTTTTCCTAAAGCCCAATTAAACCCGAGACTTCATAGAAACCTCATAACCTTCCAATTCCACTTAACTATAAGTCCAATTTGCAAAAAAACCATTCTCATATTCTTGAAGATTTTAAACACTCCTAAGCCCAAGGCCCAATCGGCCCAATCCTACTAGGCCCAATTTCGGGATGTTACAATTCTACCCTCCTAAAAAAAAATTTCGTCCTCGAAATTTCCAACCAACTACTAACACACTACTCAAATCACACCACTATGCTTTCGCTGCGCACTCTGCCCATAAAAACCACAATGTACTTTTTAACATAATCTTGAATCCTTTTTCACACAACCAAACATCTAACCACAATAGCAAACCGTTATCTACCACTTATACCAAAAATTTCCCTACATTCAATTATCACTTCCAACCAAAACATACCTGACTTGAGGGTGAGGAAACAATCCCGAGCCTTATGCTCCTTAGACTCGCATCTCAAGCATGTTCCAAACCTCCTCCAGCATTCTCTCGGATGACGCCTCTTGCAAAAATCACAAACCAGATAGTTTGGTCGTGCTTTGACATGCTTTACAGAACGAGATTGTGTCCCTAGAGAATCGTGATCTCTTTTCTTCATACAACCCACAGACCCAACTCGAAGTGCTTCCGATTCCTTTAACCTCCTCCAATACTTCCTTAACTATCTGAGTCAGCTCATCAATCCCAACTCGATCATGAGACCCCGTCTCAGCCACTAGCGATGCTAACGCCTCCTTTTCAGAAATATGGCTCGATGCCGAAGATCTAGCCCTAGCACCTCGGCCTTTACCACGTCCACGATGACCACGTTCCTAGAACTCATGTCTACTTCGTGCCTTATCCGTTTTTACAAAAGTTTTATGCATTAGAGTCTTTTCACTTTCTTTAAAGCACAGTTTTATGAATAATTCTTATTAAAGAGTTTTGTTTTCGCGATTCCATAGAGTCCTATAAATTTCAGTCTCTAAGGTAGTGTACTATCACTAGACATTCAAAATTTATAACATCCAAAAATCACAACCAAAGGCTAGGGGTACTTACCTGGGCGGATTGGTGCCGGTGACTCGGTGCCATGCCTTTCAAACTATATAATTTCAAACAAAACATTTAAAATCATACTTTAAAACATTTTGGGCCTCAGGCCCACAGCCGAGCCTTTGAACTTGGCTTTGATACCAATTTGTAACACCCCAAACCCGGTCAACACGCCACGACCGAATATGGCATGTCACAGAGGAAAACGTTTTGAAGAAAATCGAGTTACCGATTAAATTCTGTGGGAAAAACTCTTTGTTACTTTATGCTTGTAGAAAACAGGTGCATGATTAGTTAAAAACTGATAGTTTACTTTGAAATCCCGGAAATAAATCTTTAAAACTTAGTTGCCGATCCATAGATATAAAAAATTTTTTTTATAATTTTAAAAGAAACCCAAATGATTAATTTGAAAACCGTTTCTATTTGAATTTGGAAACTTAAGTTTGGAAACCGTTTGAGTTGTCGAAAACAATTAAGTTGTCATTTATTATCAAGTGATTTATAATACCCGATGGTAAGGTTTTGAAAACCGTTGCGTTTTGTAGTTTAGAAAACCTTACGCTCATTTTATTAAATTAATCAAGTAATTCACTTAACCATGTTCAGAATATCAAATCCAAAACATATCAATAATTCAAAACATAATTTAAAAGGCCTTATTAAAAATCCAAATAAATATGAAAACCAAATTTAAATAAAATAATGTACCCAAACCAAAGTCCGTGTAAAACCGAATTTCTATTGCATGTGTAAGAGTATGCCCAAAGATCAATCATGAGATGGTTGTAATAACATACTTAATTTACCATGTTTATTAATATAAAGCGTTGTCATTATTATTTCAGTTTTTCTTTTTGTGTGTATAGATAAACTGTTTTATAATAATGTCCTGAGAATAATATGATTATTCTTAAAAGATCCTTAGTCGAGTATTATTGTTGACTAGGACAATAATAATGCATTAAGACTAACATGTAGTTGATTGATGATAAAGAGTTGTCATTGATATGGAGTGTCAAAATCAATGCATGAATATGTGTGTTAGAGAACAACATATTGGATTGACCCGCTATGAGTATGTTTCTTGGATTATTATTTAATTGTGACAACATTACTCATAGTGATTAATATGTATATGATCCTCAGACTTGAGATCATTATTATCCCAGCATCGTGAGTTGTATATTTTGATACAGTCAAACGTACACCGTAACAGGTTGTTCTATAAAGGCTGATGTTGGATATACCACAATCTATGTAGAGGGATATGGTTGATCAATAAAGGATAAGTCCCTCCTACATAATAGGAGTAATATCTTAGGCCACTTGATTGAGTGAGACTAGAAATGCATGGCCATGCTCAAATAAGTTGATATGAGATGTCATACTAATTTGTATATCATAGTCTACTCAAGATATCAAGAAACATGGGATGGATTATGCAAGTGTGACTATCCCATGACTTGTATCCGTTCCAGAGATAAAGGACTTAAGGATTAATGCATGAAAGGTTAATCACGAAAGGTTATGTCGAATCATGACTTCTTGTAACTTAGGTAGCAATGATGCATTGCTAGATGCCACTCATTGTCTGTGACAATAGAATCGTTCTAGTATTACTGCTAACGTTGCAAGAACCTACAGGGTCACACCCTATGGTTGAAATGAACGGAATAAAATATAGTTGGTATTGTGCTTGGTTGTCACATAAATTAAATTAATTAAAGAATTAATTTAATTGGGCAATCAAATATTGAACATATTATATGTACAAGGATGTTGTACACATAATGATAACATAATTTTATTAATATATGAATTTGATTCATATATAAATTTAAATAAATATAGTTTACCGGAATCCTTATTATAATTAATGTAATTATAATTTTCAGATATAATTAATGTAATTATAATTTTCGGTTAAAAACTTTATTGTATTTATTTAATCTTGTAATACATTCAAGACATACCAATTATAAAAGGCCCAATTAAGAGGATACCTATTATAAAAGGCCCAATGAGAAAGGCACCCATTATAAAAGGTATTAAAAGGAGACAAAACCAAAAAAAAAAAAATGAAAACCCTAAGTGATTGCTTGTTAGGTCTAGCAGCCGTCAAGCAAATAAGCCTCCAAAACAGTTTTGGAGATTTCTTCCGTTCATAGTCAAACCGGGTGGATTACGTAGAGGCCGACATCGGAAAAGGTTGAGGCTTGATTCGACAGTAGATCAAAACTCTTGTTGCCAAGACGTCGCTGTCTACTCAGATTGAAGTTTTGGTAATTTCGAAACCTTTATTTCACCCCGATTCGTTCCTCACACATGGATCCATGATTTGGATCGCCGGATCTAATTTTATTCTGCTGCGCCATGGGGTACCGGCGTTCCAACAGCATGACCACCTCGAGTCCATCCGGCTCCGCATCCGCGATCTATGAATCACCTGAAAAGATAAGGGAGAAGGTGAGTCACCAAGACTCAATGCATAATCCCTCTCCCGGTTAATGCAACATGCTTACACAAATCATAACCAAGCAATATATATATAATGCACCCAAACCTAGCCATCCATAACTCCATTTCTACCCCGTGTGGTACCAAACCACTGGTGGTGCCAAACCACTGGTGACCCAAAGTCACGATATCCAATAATGTGGTGCCAAACCACTGGTGACCCAAAGTCACGAATAATCAAGTTGTGGGGCCAACCCACGTGTGATACCAAATCACTGGCGACAATCCCGTTATATCAAATGTGGGGCCAACCCACTGTGGTACTAAGCCATTGGGACGAGTCACTATGAGGTGCCAAACCTCTGGTGACCCAAAGTCACGAAATATCAATAATCCAAGTGTGGGGCCAACCCACGTGTGATACCAAATCACTGGCGACGATCCCGATATGTCAACTGTGGGGCCAACCCACTGTGGTGCTAAGCCACTGGGACGAGTCGCTATGAGGTGCCAAACCTCTGGTGACCCAAAGTCACAAAATAATCTGTAGTACCAAACCACTGGAGGTGCCAAACCTCTGGTGTCCCAAAGACACGGATATCAATCTTCCCCCTCCTCTCATATCACCCATATCAATGCATCACATGTACAAATCATGCCATCATGCCTTATGAACATATAGCAAATATATCATAGTTCATGGTATTAAATAGCATATAGCAAAATCATATCGAAACGGATTTACCCGAATCCTTGCTCATACCCATCAAGGTATCATATCAAGATCTTACAGTTTTCGGCTTTAATAATGAATAAGTTATTAATATAAAACCAAGTTATAAAGTGTGTAAGTTACACACCTGTTACTAACGCAAATTCTAAGTCTCGAAGACCCGATCTACTGCACTAGATCTCCTTGTCCTTAATGCTCTTCGAATACTAGTCACCACCCAAAGCATGCGAGATCGAACCTTTCCCAACTTCGATCGCTAAAGAATAGGGGCTTAAATCGACTGCTTCCACAATCCCGAAGAACCTTCTTAAAACCGATTGAAGAACAACCAAAAGAGATCAAGGCTTGATTGAGATTCGGCCAAAATAAACTAGAAGAAAGAAAGAATATTCGGCTATGGTGGATTAAAGGTAACAAATAGAATTCGGCTAGAGTGGAAAAAGAGAAAGGAAAAGAAAAATGAAATGGAAGAGGGAAATTCGGCAAAGAAAAGCGGAGAGGATTTCGGCACAAGAGTTTGAGAGAAGAAAAGAAAAAAATGAAAGGGAGGAGATGGGTACTTTCGATTTTGAGCAAAAATGGAAAAGAAAAAGAAAGAGAGAGAGAGTTGAGAGAGTAAAGTTTTGGTTTCAAAGAAGAAAAAGAGGGAAAGCAAATGGAATTTTGGCTCAAAGACTAAAAGAGTAAATCGACAAATACCATTTGGGTTTCGGGTTTGCTTCAATCGAAAGCACTAGGGAGAAATCGGCAATGCTAAGGGAGATTTCGGCTTGACACAAAACAAAGAATAACACCTTCAAAACTAGCCGAAAATGTCGCCTAGCTACAAAGAAGTTTCGGCACTTTTTCCCCCTACACAAAACAAAAATTCGGCAACCACACAAAATTTCTTCTTGCCAACAATTCAAACTAATTTGAATTAAACACACTCCTAAATTTTCTCCTTATTTCCTCCTAATCATATTCAAAATTAAGCCAACCCCCCTAGCCCACTAAACCGTCTACATTCATGGTCAAATGGCCATAGAAAAATTTCCAAAACATCACTCCATTCTTCAAGCCTTTTGTCTCCTTATCATACCATAACTCCTTGATACCATACCATAAATAAGCACTTGCCTTATTCCTTAATCTACTAACCATAAAAAAAAACAAAGTCTATCCTACCATAACTAAAATTTGACCAACACATGCCATACAAAAAATAAAATAAAAGTCACCCTATTGCCATCCATGGGATTCGAACCTAAGCCCTCATTCAATAACTCATGCGCCAACTCCACTTTACTACTAGCTCATTTATGCTAACATTAAACACTTAAATTAACTTAAGTATCAGGGTCACTTGATCCACTTCACTAAATTCTCCATACTAAAAATTATTCTAAATCCAATTTAATTCCAAACCTTCACAAGACTATATTAGGCACATAATAAAATCATACCCAAACTAACACAAGCAACAAGATGATACTCAAATTTTTCCTAAAGCCCAATTAAACCCGAGACTTCATAGAAACCTCATAACCTTCCAATTCCACTTAACTATAAGTCCAATTTGCAAAAACACCATTCTCATATTCTTGAAGATTTTAAACACTCCTAAGCCCAAGGCCCAATCGGCCCAATCCTACTAGGCCCAATTTCGGGATGTTACATAGCCTGGGACAATGCGTTGTCCCCAGCCATGCGATCTTGAGACCCAATCTTAGTAGCAAGCGACACTGGCTTCTCACTCGTATCTAAATTCGGCATGCTACCTAGTGAAGAGGACTCAACTCGAGCTCCTCTATTGCCTCTCCCTCGGCCTCTAGTACCCCGTCCGCGAATACTTCGTGCGCTCATTGTCTAATCACGTTTATCTGTATTAACAATTTTATGAATCACTTACAGTTCCAGTGTTTATTAACAAATGTTTTATGTAAAGCAGTATCGATTATTCAGAGTTCGTTTTTGTAAATCGTAGTTTCACTACATTTTTTAGTTTCTCTACAATTTTTAGTATACACTAACTAAAGTGTTTTCAGTACAATTTAATACCTATTGTAGTTTTAGAATGTACTATCCATAACATTTTCAGTTTAAAACAAATCACAATTCAGAATACTTACAGGATTAACGTCGGAGACTTGGTGTACCACTTACTGAGGAAAAACATTTCAAATCATTTGAAAATCAATCAATTTTTTGAAAGCCTATATTTTTTATAAAACCCATAATCCACAGTCGAGTTTTGTAACCTTCTCTGATACTACTAAATGTAACACTCTAAACCTGTCCTAGACGTTATGGCGTATCTGGCAATATCACACGATAGTGTTTTTGAAACCTCGTTGTTACGATGAAAACATTCCATGTAATTATCTTTAGTAAACCTTTGTTAGAACTTAGTGAGTCGTCTTTATTCATTTAAAACATTTTTTTTGAAACATTCCTCTTTGCGAAAGCTTTAATAAAACAGTCTAGGTGATCATGCGTTTAGAAATTACTTTAACTTTTTGAAAACTGAATTTCCTACGACCAGCATGTATAAATCCATAAAGTAAAATAAATAAATAAAAACCCAAATTTAAAAGAAAAGTCCCAGAGGGTCCTTAAATTACAACCCAAATAATCAATAATAATCAAATCATAAATTGTAAATTGAAAACCATGAAGTCCAAAAATTACCGTGGTCACCGCTGAGTCCTCCGTCGCACCGATCCATCTAAAGCTGGGGATTACTTGTGCACATTAAACAAAAAGGGTGAGTTTATGTAAACTTAGTGTGTAATCCTACAGAAACAAACAAACAATCTGTATTCACAGTGCACAGTTGAACAATCTTGGGCCTAAGCCCTTTTTCAGTATCAGTGATAGTTTGGGCTTTAGCCCAGCTCAGTACAGTGTCAAAAATGCAGTAGAGCCTTAGCCCGTCACAGTGTTAATAGCAGTAACAGTTATGTAGTAGCAAAATCCTACCCAACCAGCCCCTACGCACCATCTCCGTCCAACCTTACACTCCATGTGGGGATATAATCAACCCACCCATCCCTACACTCCAAGTAGTACCGAATGCGGCATAATACAGTAGTTTGCAGCTGAGTTGCTAGTAAATTAGGCTTAAAGCCTTTCAGTACACTTCCTCTAAATAACAGCCCCCAATACAATTTTTCGCATCATTTTCTCTTATTTCTCGACAGCAAGCAATTTCGGCTTTTCGTCGAATCTCGTTTTCTGCGTTTCGGGTACACACCTGGTTTTGTTTTTGATACGTAAGCATCCTAAACCTGTAGAACCTAAAAAATCGACCAACATATCTCCAGATTAATCACTTAATTCATTTTTAATCAACCAATTTCAGAAGAAACTCGACTAAAAACCTAGTAAAACCCTTACCACGATTGAGTAACCACAACTTCGCACAATCACAGCGTCGATTCAAAACCACTAGCCCCTTGATTATCTCCTAAACACCAAAAAGGAATCCCCCTTTTAGAGATTAACCAAGAACGATTAACAATAGAAAAAACCGTTACTTGTCGAACAAGCGCAACCAGCGATGAACAATCGAATCAATTGGAAAAAAAGAAAGAAACGGAAGGGGAAAAAATAATGGAAATTTCGACAGTAACTAGGGGAAAGAATCGGCAAAGGAGGGAAAAAAGAAAAAGAAGAAAACGTCAGAAAAAGTTTGGGGAATTGGAGAGAAAACCGAAACTCTATATTTTTTTGCAACAAAAAGATAATCAGATTATTTTCGGATAACCTCTCCCCAATTATCTCCTAAAATCACTCCCTATTAACCCACTAAAACACAACTACTCCGAGTTTTGCCTCAACACAATTCTTAGCCAAAATTAGAGCTAAAATACTTTCTTCACGCCATCACAGAGAATTGAACACAGGACCTCCAACACTCCACTTAACCACCAGACCAGCAGGCCCATTCTGATATAAACTTACCAACAATTAAACTTAAGCTTTTTTGCACAAGGTTAAGGCTTTATATATAAAAATACCAAAATTTGCCTAAGTAAGGCTTGAACATGGGACCTTACACACACACCCAAAACACATAACCATTGAAACATATAGACGTTGTGTGTCACACATATACGAAATCAAAAATTAAAATTTTGGGGCGTTACAAATTAATTTAAACGAAAATAAGCACAATAAAATAAGAAAGAAAAAATAAAAAGAAATAACAAAGAGATTAATCCAACATTTTTTATCCTAGTAAAATTGAATTCAAGAAAAAAAAATTAACACAATGAAACCATTTCTCAATAAATTCAAGCAAGGCAAGGTTTTGGTTAATCTAAATAGAAGATTATACAAGGTAAAAAAATTACATAAGAAAATGAAGATTGAGATGAATAGTCGCCTAGAGGATTGCCATTTTCCAAGCATGTAGAGTGATACCCATGTCTCGAGCTATGAATTTCACTATTGTGAATGATGCTACATATTGCATAAGTCGTACACCCAATGCACCAGCTTTCGATTCCTTATCTATTCAAAGTGTACGAGTCACGCATACATAGTCTGCCATCCAAAAGTGAATAAATCCATAAACGAACTTAGGATCTACCTTCTTGGGTCCTATTCGATGTATTTTCAGTCTAGTCATTCACATCTATGTCTCTATCTTCTAAGAGTCATCCGTTCTGATGCCCAAGATAAAGCATCTCCCCAATTGGACTTGATAGAAGACATATTAACCTTTCAATCAGTTTTTCATTTTCAATTAGACTAAGGACATGTTTAGGTTCATCTACTAATATAAGTTGTCTTTCTATATTACAATCAAACCACGTAATACCTGTAACAGCCCGTTTTTGGTCAAATCAGAACAGTGGTTTTGGGACCACAAATTTGAGGTCAAAATATTTATTTTATTATTATTTTAATGTTTACAGCATTATTGAATGATTGTGTGAAAATTTCGCTAAGAAATTTTATCATTTAAATGGTCAATTTGAGAAAAAGGACTAAATCGCGTAAAGTGCAAAATTGATGTTCTATTAGCTAAAAGTGCCTAATAGCTATGGAACTTAAAAGAGGAGGTCCTTATGTTGTAATTAGGCCATCCTTTGAGTAAGTGGTCATTTATGGACACATTATTTGGTGTTTTAAAGATTAATTATTAAGGTTAAAATAGTAAAATAATTAATAAACATAATAATAATAAGTGAAACAAAACAAATTCCTTTAGTCATCTTCTTCTAGCCGAAACTAAGAGGATAAAATCACCATTTTTGAACAACAAACATTCGGCCAAGCTCTTTTATTGCATGTAAGTATTTTTTGCTCAGTTTTTAGTGATTTTTATGTTTTTATGATCGGTGCATCAAGTACTAGCTAGCCTAGGGACTATTTTGCAAAACTGTTAAGATTTTGAAAGTTACCATTGATGGATATGTATGATTTTTGATGATTGATAATGGATTTTGAATGGTTGTTAGTTGTTAAATAAGTTTTGTTAAGTGATTTTGAGTAAAATACAAAATAGTGATTAAATTAAGAAATGTGTAAACTTAGTGGTTAAAATATGAAATGAATGAAAATTATGGGCTTCTAGGGGCATTAAGGTAATCCTTCTAGAATGGGTTTATTTGGAATTTCACTAATTTGTGATTTTATGCAAAAGGACTAAATTGTGAAAAATGTGAAATATGTGGGGTAAAAGTATAAATGTGTTTTAAAGTATATTTTGGACTAAATTGAATGAATATATGATTGGATAAGTTAATTTTGAATATATTTAGATCAAGAAAAGCGGAATTCAAATCTAGATCGGGGAAAACGAAAGTTATTGACTAATCGACTAGATTCGCTGTTTTAATATCCGAGGTAAGTTCGTATGTTATAAATTTATTTTAAATGTATTTTATTTGCTTCGATATAGCATGAATTGTGATTACGTGAATACATACGAATTCGGAAATGATTCGATGAAGATTAGTCAGTTGGAAACCCGATTGAACCTTAGGAATAGTTTAAGATGCTAGTGACATGTCATTAGGTATACTTTGAGTTGGCTTCGGGCCATGATTTAGCACTATGTGTGTGAGATAAACTGATTTGGCTTCAGGCCATGCATATCGACTAATTTGGCTTCGGGCCATGATATCAGAATTTTGGATAAGTTACCTTGATTTGGCTGCGGGCCATAGTATAGGTACTTATAGAGTGAAACCTTGAGTATTCGACTTCTATTCTGAATGGTTCAACGGGTAAAAGAAGAAAGTGGTTGAATATGAGATTGGTACGAGATAGTACAGGTACTTACGGAAATGAATTGAGTATTGAAAACTATGAAATTGATGAGCTTCTTGGTAATTTATGTAAATGATCATATGATAGCTTGAGATTTAATGGACTTGTTGTACATTGTTTATGTGAATGTTTAATGAATGATTATAGTTACTCACTGTTAACATACGAGCTTACTATGCTATATAGCTTACTTTGTTATTTTTCCATGTTTTATAGTGATTTCAAAGCTGGCTCGGATTCGGGGATCGTCAGAGACTTCACCACACTATCCACTAACTCTTTGGTACTTTGAAACTATGTTTTAAGTATATGGCATGTATAGGTATTTAAGTTATGTTGGTTATGTTTTGGTAATGATGTTGGCCAAATGAATTGGCATTTGTCTATATTTTGAGTTGTAAATATAGCCATGAGAGTTGGCTTAATTTAGTGAATTTGGTTATGTGCTTATATATGCATATTTGTTAATAGTTAAGTTCATGGATAGATATGATAATGACTTACATTAGGAGAATTGTGGTCATTGTTGCTAATTGGTATTATGAATGTCAAATTGATGATTTGAGAAAGTTGGTATGCTTGTGAAATTAGACCTAATAATGCCTCTTTGATAATGGTCATTTTGATGATTGAGTACACAAGAATTAGTATGAATTTAGTTAGTATATTGTGATACTTATGTGCCTTGAGTTGGTTTGTATTGAAATGGTAAGATTTAGGCTTGGTTTGGATGTTTTGGATTGCATATTGTGCTTGAATTGGTGCCATATGGGTTGTTTAGGTACATGAGATTTTGGGTGGCAAATTGGCTTGGTAAATAGCCTATTTTTGTCAACATGGGCAGAGACACAGGCGTATGTCTCAGCTGTGTGTGACACACGGTCATGGTACATGGCCGTGTGTCCCCTGGTATTGAAATTGAATTAAAGTCAGTATGCTCCACACGGTCTCACACACGGGCGTGTGCTCGGTCGTGTGGTACAAGTTAGTATAGCCCCCTAATTGGTACACGGCCTAGCACACAGGCGTGTGACTTGGCTGTGTTGCATAAGTCAGTATACCCTACAAGTTTGGCACGGCTTAACACACGACCTGACACACGGGCGTTTGTGGCCACTTTGAAGGGCACACGGGCTAGACACCTGGGCGCGTGGTTGGCCATGTGACCTAAGTCAGTATGTACCCCCTGTTTTCACACGACTTGTGACACGAGAGTGTCTGGTGCCACATGAGCCTGTGTCCCCTGATTTGAAGAAAAATTTACTAAGTATTAAAAATTTCCTAAGTTATCAGTTTAGTCCTGAACCACTCCTAAAGCATGTTTAAGGCCTCGTAGACTTTTAATAGGGACAAATTGATTGAGAATGAATGATGAATGATTGAATTGAGAAAATGTATGTTAAATAGTTGTTTAATTGTTTTGTAAGTCCGGTAATGCTCCGTAACCCTATTCCGGTGATGAATACGGGTGAGGGGTGTTACATTTATTGGTATCAAAGTTACGATTTAGTCGATTCTAGGACAAACGTAACGCGTATGAGAGTCTTGCTATACATGCCATATATAAACTTTGATAGTGTGATGACTCTGACATTTGAAAATGTGTTTTTTTTATAGCAAATGGATCCCAATCGAGTGATAACTGATGAGGTTGAGAGTAATGCGCCTGCTCCCACGCAAGGGACAGGGCTTTCTGAATCTAGACCCGTAACGAGTAGCCAGGGAGGAGAGGCTAAAGAAGCCTTCTTCTGAATGATGAACGAGTGGTTCACTCAATGCATTCGTACTAATCCGGCTGCTCAACAACCTCTACCCCCACCTGTTCCCCAAACTGTACCAGTAGCTCCTTAAGGATTTGAGCTTTTAAGATTGAACAAGCCTCTAGTTGATAAGATTCGTAAACATGGGGTAGAAGAGTTCAGAGCAAATGTTGATGATAACCCTGAGAGAGCCGAGTTTTGGCTTGAAAATACTATCCGAGTGTTTGATGAACTTTCGTGTACGCCAGCTATAACGCGTAGGTTTGTGCAAGTGGACACAGTCGTTATCAAGTAATAAGTAAGTATCGAGTTATTGTCTCCACAGGGATTGTATTTGTGCTAAGTCACTTAATTTGTAAAATTATATTAGCAATTTGGTAAATAAAAACACAATATAGTTGAGAAGTGGTGATTAAAATATATTAAACTAAATGCAATGATCCCTAATGCAAATTATCCTAAATATGAAAACTATATGAATGAAATAGATTTTAGCAAAATTAAACACAATTTCCAACAATTATAACATAAATAAACTAGGAAAATTACTTTAATTAAACTCAATTTATTATTAACATGCTTAATAATATTCGGAAAAACATTCCATGGCAACTCGATCTTTCATGAGTTTGGAAACCACATTAGGTCCTTTCGGAATCCTTTACTTAGTAAATACGCATTTTAATGATCCTTATTTACTAAGGGTTTCTTAGCATTCGTGTGAGGTAACAGGGATGTGTCAGGTTTGAAATAGTTTAATCACACAAATCTAAAAACTATGCAGATAATAGAGCTTGGTCAGAGTTGTTGTGCAACCTACAATTTAATCGGGTCAGGATTTAAATTGAGCATGCACATTTCAATTATGTGTCCATTAGCCGTCGTCTGGTTAAGATCGCTCAGCTAATTCAGGTGCATTTCAATCACGTATAAACGAATATAAACTTGATTTTAATTGAAAACATGATTGATTGAGGCACAAACATTATAAGCATGAATCAAATAAATATTATTTAATCAAAGCAATCATCCTAGCTTAAATAAAATTAAGCTAACATTGTTGTAAACAAGAACAAAGAACACATAGCAAACATCTTTAGATTAAATTAAAGAAAAGAAAGATTAAACCCAATTCAGAGTGGCTATCACCCAAGGCTCTGACTGACGAGGCTCCTTCGTTCCTTTGCTGATAGCTCTCCAAGGTGGCCGACCAAGGGTTCTTTAAGAGACTTAATTGCTAAAATCTCTATGAAGAGATGATGCTAGGCGTGGGAATGGAAAAGGCTAAGAGAATTTGGAGAGAAGAGAGAATGATGAATGATAAGAATGAATGAGGAATGATTGAGGGATGATTGAGGGATGATGAATGAGGGAATGAAAGGGTCTTATTTATAGGTGAGGAGAGAGGGATAGTTTGCTAAAAATAATGGATGTTAACCTCTTCAAATCTCCTTGAATTGTGGTCGGCCATGCTTTGTGGCTTTTGACTTGATTTTTGCTTGATTCTTAAGCAATTTTGGATGCCACACAACTCAGGACTGAGACTCGGTCAATCGTAAATCCTCAGGAAAATCTCTAATTTCTTTAACACTGCAAGGACCTTGTGTAATTAAACTAAAGAATGGTTTAAATGGACAGCCATGTGTAGCCGAATATTGGGTTGACTTGGTCTCCAATTTGGACGGTTTTGTAATCCAGCAAAGCTATCAGACCTGTCCAAAATAAATCAACAAGTTAGAGGACCAAAGAATAAAATTTATCCAATTTAATTAATTAATTAAAACCCAAATTATTAATGAAATATTTTAAAATGAATTATTAAATATAATTTTATATTTTATTATTTAATTTAATCATGCATGGCCCACTTTATCTCTTAAAATATAATATATTTAAATTAATATAAAATAAGCCATTTATTGCATGAAAACTATATAATAAAGCATAAAATCACATTTTAATAAATTCTATGTCCTAATTTCATATTCTCACACATTTCATTAATTTATTAAACAATTACTTAGTTTTAACAACAGATTTAAGTGAAAAAGGTGATAAATTACATAGGAAAAATCCTATATATTTTTCCGTTTACATACCCCCAAACTTAAATCATTGCTCATCCCGAGTAATGTTTATGCACATCAAAAGGTCTTGTTAAGGCAAAATTGCTAATTGTGTAAGCAGCATCAATCTTTGTCCCATAATCATGCATTAATAACTTCATGCTTATCGATCTTCTTTATTAACAAGTAATTCATATGCAAATATTCCTTAAGATTATACTAAGCTTCAAAATATGCCAACATGAATCATAGTTTGCATGTATGTCACAGCCATAGATAACATTCTTCATTCAACATAATTTCCTATCAATCAAGCAAACAATCACAAGGTTTATTTATGATCTTCATATGTTGAATTTAGGACTTCCTCGCCACTAATGCAGGTGACATAATCATCAAATTAATATGTCTTTTATAAGGTTGTAATGGGGCTTGGTTAAAGGTAGGGATTTTAAGAGATGGGACATTTCGGTTTTAAAAAATCTTAACCTTTAACTTTGTCTTGGTTTTCTCGTAATACAACCTTTTTCTTTAAGTGAACCTTTGGAACACCCCCAAACTTATTTTGAACTCAATCTCATACATTTTTCCTTTTTTTTGGAGACCGAGCAAACCTTTTCTTCGCTCTCTTTTATTTTTTAGCATAAGCACATACATCTTTATGAAAATTTCCTCAAATGTTGATTCCCAAGACAACTTTAGTTAAGATAGGGGCAAAAAATTAGGATAACTTTAAAAAGATGGTAAATGGCTTATAATGTAGGTTCATTGCAAAAAGCAGGCCTTTAAGCTCAAAATTACAATTTCAAGGGTCTAATATCATAGGGTTGGCTGAAAAAGGCTCAAACGGTCCAAACAAATAGTGCCTATATCATTTTAGATTTTTATGTTCCCTAGGATTTCGCCGCAAGAATGTTACTAAGTCAATTCTAAAGATATAAACCTTCATGCATGTCTAATCTCAAAAGAAACTAAGTTTTCATGGCAAACATTACTAAGGCTAAGATCATACAAGCATTCCATTCTTCATGATAACATACTTTCACTTACATAAAATCATCATTCATACTTGCATACAAACTATCTCAGTAACAAAAAATATCTCTAAACATTCATTTATTAAAACATACTTATGAAAGAAATGATTGAAACATACTTGAAAAATTTAAATGTATGAGCACTGTATTTGCCTTACCCCCTTTAAAAAGAAGCAATGTCCTCATTGCAAGAACAAAGTAATGAATGAAAACTGAGCATCAGGTAGGGTTGTAAAGAAAGAGATGTGAGTCATTAAGACTGCTTAAATACCAAGTCTTCCCTAATAAGCCAATCCTAGACATGTTCATTCCCATTACCACATTACTTAGTCTTATTCTTTCTAAAGAAAGTGTTAAGTTTGTTTATGCTTGCTATGTTTTATTCTGCAGAAATTAAATCCTAATTACAAAAGAAATAAATTCCTAAGGACCTAAAAATATTAAATAAATAACAAGACAAGAATCCCCCCTTTTATTTTTCTGATTCATTCCCCTTGTCTTCTTTAGCTCCATCTCCGCTTGCATAGTCAGTATCTTCCGTCCATGTCTCAAAGATAGCAATTGGGAACTCAGGAACAAAAGTATTAGAGATATTCTTAAAACTATTTCAAATTGAGTCATCTCTAATTTTTGCATATTTCCAGTAAGTTTGTTGTTGATTGTGCATGAACTTGCACATATCCATCAAAATTGACAACTCTAACTTCTTTGAAGTACTTGCAGAAGTCGGTATGGGAGTTGTATATTCAAGTTCAACACTTAGCTTGACTAGTTCTTCTTCTGGCTCAACCCTTGGTTTACGAATGTTCGATTCCTTATCAGATTCTTCCTCTTCAGTGTCTGTAATAGAATTAGCTTCAGTTTTAGTTCCATCTGTTAACTCCTCGGTATCCGGCTCAGTTGGCTCTTCTTGCTCGCCTTGGTTCAACTCATGCACCCTCTCTACTAAATCTTTTAGGATCATAATTTGTAATGCATCCTTGAACATATCGCCCCTTCAGATTTGCTTGTGTTTTAACACGAGACTTTAAGCAAAGTAAAGTGATTAATTATAGGAAATAAGCACTTCATGCCTTCTTTTTAGCACAATCATGAATCTCCTTGAGGATAATTTTCCCAACATTAATGGACTTTTCTGTCAAAATTGCATATAACAAAAGCATCAGTTCCATCGAGGTGGTGGAACTATGTGAGATAGGCATCAAACTGTAGCGAACGAAATAAAACCATGTCTTTGCTACTGGTTCTAAGTATTCTCTTCGACAAGAAAGACTCCCATACTTTCTTATAATCCATTGGGATCTCGGATTTGTCACAACATCAAGCACTTGTTGAAGAAAATCCCAATTGATAGTGTTCATCATAGGGTAATACTCATCTTCTTCAACATCAGGTAAATTAAACAAATCATTGATGGACTTAGAAGTAAGAGGTACCTTTTTCTTTCGAATGATGACTTCAATAGTATCTTGCATAGTCAAACTAGCATAGAATTCTTGAACTAGTTCATTATAGGGAAATGAACGAGCATCAAAAAATCGTTCCCACTTGAGAGCATTGATTTTATTTCTAATCGGTATATGAACAACCATCAAATCATTATTCTTCAAGTCAAAACCTTTTTCCGGCATCATAGGTTGATGCTTGAAGATTGAATCAAATCTCTCTTTCACTTCTTCATCGATCAAAATCAGGTTTTTAGGAGTAGTCTTTGAAGATCTGGTTCTTTTGCGAGACATGGTATCTTTTCCCGAAAATTCGGCAAAGTTTCTGCACAAGAGAGAAAAGAGAAATCGAAAAAGTGGGCAGAACTTGCTATAGCAAAAATCTTGCGACGGAAATAGGGAATTTTGGCAAAAAGGGAAGAGAACTAGGGTTTCTTTCGGGATTTGAGGTTGACAACACAAAAGAGAGATTTAGGGATTTGGAGGGTGTAAGCAAATTGCTTTGAGGGATATAGAAATTAGTAGAATGGAAAGGGGTTTATATAGGGAAAAATTAGGGCAACATGTAGCAAAAATTTAGCTACATTAGGGTTACTTGGGCGGCAAGCAATGGGTGTGATGGCAAGGCATGAACTTTTCCCTCCTTTTTGCTGTCTTGGGCCTCAAACTCAGATTGTATCTTACTAAAAAACTTATTAGTACTTGGGCCAAATTTGACCCTCTTTATTAACATAAAAATTTAAAATTTAAACAGAACAAATGAAACTTAAAAATTTTAAATCTTAATTAGAAAATTTCTTCTTAACAAATTACATTAAATTAATTCCCAGGAAAGGTTGGAGGGGTCATAGCGGTCTCGCTTAAGTTCCAATTTCCTTAGACATAATTAATTAAATGTAATAAGTTAAGAAAATAAGTTCTAATTATTTATTTATTTACAAAATGAGTTCATGAAAAATTAAGGGTCTGTTAATTTGAACGAGGATTCAACTCGCTCAACTTCACCATCCCAGTAGTGTTTGAGACATTGACTATTAACTTTAAATGTACCTCTATAATTGTTGTATAATTCAA
This sequence comes from Gossypium australe, assembly GCA_005393395.2. Taxonomy (NCBI): domain Eukaryota; kingdom Viridiplantae; phylum Streptophyta; class Magnoliopsida; order Malvales; family Malvaceae; genus Gossypium; species Gossypium australe. Next base: position 3,017,580 of record SMMG02000027.1, read on the forward strand.
TAGCTCCATAAGGATAAACTCGATAGATGGTATAAGGTCCTTTCCATCGGGATTTAAGCTTTCGAGGAAATAACTTCAACCTTGAATTAAACAACAAAACCTTCTAACCTTCTTTAAACTAGCGAGGTTGTATGTGACTATCATGCCATCTCTTTGATCTTTCTTTACACAATTTGGCATTCTTATAGGAAAACAACCTCAACTCTTCCAACTCATCAAGTTGTAATATCCTTCTTACACCAGCTTGCTTAAGATCAAAGTTCAACTGCTTCAAAGCCCAATGAGCTTTATTCTCCAACTCTAATGGTAAATAACATCCCTTTCCAAAGACTAATCGATAAGGAGTCATTCCTAACGGTGTCTTAAATGTTGTTCGATAGGCCCATTATGCATCATTGAGCCTTCGAGACCAATCTTTTCTGCTAAGGCGTACTACCTTTTCAAGAATACCTTTGATTTCACGATTCACTCTTTCAACTTGCCCATTAGACTAGGGGTGATAGGTAGTAGCAATCTTATGCTTTACATCATATTTGTCAAACAACCACTTAAGCCATTTGTTCACAAAGTGAGAACCTTCATCACTAATAATAGCTCTTGGTGTCCCAAATCGTGTAAACACATGCTTATGTAGGAATCGCATGACTACCTTAACATCATTTGTAGGGTATGCTTCGACTTCAACCCACTTGGATACATAGTCCACAACAACTAAGATGTATTTGTTCCCATATGAAGAAGGAAACGGGCATAAGAAGTCAATGCCCCATACGTCGAACAATTCAATCTCCAAAATGTTTGTCAAGGGCATCTCATTCCTCCTTGATATATCTCTGGTCCTTTGGCATTTATCACAGTTCTTCACATAAGCATAAGCATCTTTAAATAGTGTAGTCCAAAAGAAACCTGCTTGCAAAATCTTTGCTGCAGTACGTGAACCACCAAAGTGTCCCCCACTTGGAGATGAATGGCAATGATAGAAGATCTCAGCAATCTCGCTTTCAGCCACACACTTTTGGATTATATTATCTGCACATTGTTTAAACAAAAACGGATCCTCCCAAAGATAATACCGACTATCATGAAGGACCTTTTTCCTTTGTTGGTATGTCATTTCTCGAGGAATTATTCCATATGCAAGATAATTGGCAAAATCAGCAAACCAGGGTATTTCATGAATTCAATTTACCTCAAATTAGTGTTCATCTGGGAAATTCTCGTTGATAGGCACACATGACTGAGTTACCTCATCTTGCTCCAACCTTGAAAAATGATTAGCTATTTGATTTTCTACACCTTTTCTATCTTAGATCTCAAGGTCAAATTCTTGAAGTAAAAGTATCCAACGAATTAGCGTTGGTTTTGCATCTTTCTTCGTGAGCAAGTATTTATTGGTCGCATGGTCAGTAAATACTGTAACTTTGGTACCTATAAAATATGAGCGGAATTTGTCAAAAGCAAAAACTATAGTGAAGAGTTCCTTTTTGGTTACCGTATAATTGAGTTTGGCTCCCGTCAAAATTATACTTGCATAGTAAATAAGGTGAAATACTTTGTTTCTTCTTTGACCTGTCACAACTCTAACGACATAGTCACTTGCATCGCACATCAACTCAAAAGGTGAGTTCCAATCAGGTGTAATGATTATTGGGGCTGAGATTAATTGCTTCTTTAGATATTCAAAAGCTTCCAAACATGTTTTGTTGAAATCAAACATTCTATCTTTCTCTAACAACAAACACAACGATTTTGAAATTTTCAAGAAATCTTTGATAAACCTTCGGTAAAAACCAGCATGGCCTAAAAAACTTCTAACTACTTTCACATTCATTGGGGCCGGTAATCTTAAAATTACGTCCACCTTTGCTTTATCAGCTCCAATTACTTTTTTTGAGATATTATGACCTAAGACACTCCCTTCCTTGACCATAAAATGGCATTTTTCCTAATTAAAGACAAGATTCGTCTTTTCGCATCTCTTCAGTACCTTAGCCAAATTACTAAAACAGATATCATAAGTGTTACCGAAAACAGAAAAATCATCTATGAAAACCTCAACAAAATTTTCAACCATATCAGTAAATATTGTCATCATGCATCGTTGAAAAGTTGCAGGAGCATTACATAAACCAAAAAGCATTCACCTAAAAGCAAACGTACCGTATGGATAAGTAAAGGTTGTTTTATGTTGGTCCTCCAGGGCTACAACTGTTTGGTTATATCCCGAATAACCATCTAAAAAATAATAGAATTCATTACCTGCCATTCGAGCTAACATCCAATCCATAAAAGGCAACGAAAAATGGTCATTCTGAGTGGATTTGTTCAACTTTCTGTAATCAATACAGATTCTCCAACCGGTAACAGTTCTCTTTGGAATTAACTCGTTACACTCATTTTCAACAATCGTGATTCCACCTTTCTTCGGCACACATTGTACCGGACTTACCCACAAACTATCTGAAATAGGATAGATGGTTCCTGCATCTAACCATTTGATTACTTCCTTTCTCACAACTTCTTTCATAATAGGATTGAGCCTCGTTTTCCCATCAATTCGAGCTCTTTCACCTTCTTCTAAAATGATTTTATGCATGCAAAAAGAAGGGCTTATACCTCGAATATCAGCTATGGTCCAACCAGTTGCTTTCTTAAATTTCTTTAGAACAACAATTAGTTGCTCCTCTTGATCTTTCGTCAGTTCCGCTGAAATAATCACAGGCAAAGTAGAACAGTCACCTAAATAAATGTATTTCAAATGGGAAGGAAGTACCTTTAGTTCGAGTTTAGGTGGTGCTTCAATTGATAACTTGGGTTGCACAAATTATCTGACTTCCAACTCCAACGGTTCAAATCGTGTGGATTGAATAAAATTTCTCAGATTGGCTTCCATTAAAGCCATGTTTTCTTCACCTTCTTCAGCTTCCTAAGAGTCAAGGTCTGAGGCTTTCTCCAATGGATCTTCTTCAAAATTGCTTTCCATAGAAACCAAGGTTTCTATCTTTTCCATAACTAAACACTCTTTTGCAGGATCGAGAAATTTCATCACTTTAAGAATGTTAAAAGTTACCTGGTCGTCTTGAAGTCACATGGTGAGTTCACCTTTCTGCACATCAACTAACGTTCTTCCCGTGGCTAAGAAAGCTCTCCCAAGGATGATCGACACTTCCTTGTCTACTTCAAAATCTAAGACAATGAAATCAGTAGGAAAAATAAATTTATCGATTCTTACCAAAACATCTCGATCTTTCCTTCGGGATATGCTAAAGATCGATCCGCTAGTTGAAGCGTCACAGTTGTAGGTCTTACTTCACCTATCCCTAACATCTTGAAAATAGACTTAGGCATCAAGTCGATACTCGCTCCTAAGTCACACAAAGCTTTACCATAGAAGATTCACCAATGTTACAGGGTATAGTAAAGCTTCGTGAGTCTTTCAATTTCGGTGGCAGTTTTTTCTGCAAGAACGCACTGCACTCCTTTGTTAAGGCAACAATCTCATACTCACTCAGTTGTTTCTTCTTGAACAATATATCCTTCATAAACTTCACATAATTCAGCATCTGTTCTAAAGCCTCCACCAATGAAATATTGATGTGTGACTGCTTCAGAACATCCAAAAACTTCTTGAATTGCACCTCATGTTTCTGCTTGTGCTGCTGCAATCTTTGCGGATATGGAGGTGATGGAACTTTCGGTTGAACATGACAACTTTTCTGAGTAGGTAAATTTGCATCCAAAGAAGATGTTAAAATATCTTAATTCACTAAGTCAGGGTTTACCTCGTCAGACTTTCCAGATTTTAATTCCTTTGGTGTAGGAATTTCAACAGCTAGTTGATTCTTCTCAACGGGCTTCTAGAATTTTTCCACTTCGCAACGCCACTGCCTTGATATGTTCTTTACCCAAATTTCTTGGATTCTCAGTATCGCTCGGCAAGGTTCCTTGTGGTCTATTACAAAGCTCCGTAGCTAACTGAAAAATTTGGTTTTCCAAATTTTTCAGTGTTGCTGCTTGGCTTTGGATCAAAGCGTCATTCTTTTCCATGTACGCAACAAGTTCTCCAAATTGTTTGATGCCTCAGCTTGAGGTGGGTTTGGAGCTTGCTGATTAAACCTTTGAGATTGGTTGGGTCTTTGCTGCAATAAGTTGTTGTTCGGTCCATTTCCTTGGTTGCTCCAAGAAAAGTTAGGATGATTACGCCATGAAGGATTGTAGAAGTTGGACTGAGTCCTTGTCCACTCCTATTTGGATGTTGGTTCCCCACATAGTACACTGACTCGGGATTTGATGGAAAATTCTCAAAAGAATGACCATCCCCACAATACACACAAGAAACTACTTCAAACGGACTTGGTGGCTGAGCTGCAAAATTGTTAGCACTATTAGCAGTAAACTGTTTTAACATAGAAGAAATAGACGATACCTGAGCTGATAATGAAGTGGGGGCATCAACTTCATGAACTCTGACTACACGTCTTCCTGAAGCTGTTCGATTTGTTGGCCATTGATAGTTATTACTCGCGATCCTCTCAATGATCTCACAAGCACTTATTATAAGACTTAGACAAAATTGCACCATTTGCGAAAGCATCTACCATCAATCTTGTATGTGCATTGAGACCATTATAGAATGTCTCCAACTGGATACAATGAGAAATCTCATAATGAGGAATCTTACGAAGTAACTCCTTGAATCGCTCCCAAGCCTCATATAAAGACTCGTCATCCAATTGTTGGAAAGTTGTGATCTCGTTCCTCAACTTAGCGGTTTTGCTAGGTGGGAAATACTTTCCATGTAGATATGGCGCTTGGTTGCAATGAATTGAGCCATGCTCGTGCTCGATCTCGTGACGAGTACGGAAACAACTTCAACCTCAGTGCGTCTTCAATCACACCGGCTATCTTGAATGAATCTTCTGTGGAGATGTGGATCTTCTGCGGGCATACCACTGAATTGGCCCCACGTTTGTAGCATTTGAAACATCACTGGTTTCAATTCAAATTGGGTTGCCTCAATATCTGGCCTTTTAATTCCTAGATTTAACTCACTAAAAAGTCGCACAGCATATTGTCTGATGCATCGATCCCTATCATTAGCAATGAGGATGGGATTTCGTACACGATCGGCTTCATTACCTTGGTCTTAATTTTGATTTCCAAGGTCCATCTCGACTTGTCTTTGAGATGTTCGTTCACATCTTCTTTTTCTGAAAGTTCGCTCAATTTCAGGGTCTACAGGGAGTAAATCGATAATTCGATCTATGCTCATACACACCCGAAAATTTAAAAGAATAAGTTAGTAATGTTAGAATTAAATCAAATTGAAAATAAATAATTTCACAGAAAAAAATGACTATGGCAACAGTTGAGAATCCCCGGCAACGGCGCCAAAAACTTGTAACGCGTAGGTTTGTACAAGTGTACACAGTCGTTACCAAGTAATAAGTAAGTATCGAGTTATCATCTCCACAGGGATTGTATTTATGCTAAGTCAATTTGTAAAATTATATTAACAATTTTGTAAATAAAAACACAATATAGTTGAGAAGTGGTGATTAAAATATATTAAACTAAATGTAATGATCCCTAATGTAAATTATCCTAAGTATGAAAACTATATGAATGAAATAGATTTTCACAAAATTAAACACAATTTCCAACAATTATAACATAAATAAACTAGGACAATTATTTTAATTAAACTCAATTTATTATTAACATGCTTAATAATATTCGGAAAAACATTCCATAGCAACTCAATCTTTCATGAGTTTGGAAACCACATTAGGTCCTTTCGGAATCCTTTACTTAGTAAATACGCATTTTACTGATCCTTATTTACTAAGGGTTTCTTAGCATTCGTGTGAGGTAAGAGAGACATGTTAGGTTTGAAACAGTTTAATCACACAAATCTAAAAACTTTGCAGATAACAGAGCTTGGTTAGAGTTGTTGTGCAATCTACAATTTAATCGGGTCAGGATCTAAATTGAGCATGCATAAACATTATAAGCATGAATCAAATAAATATTATTTAATCAAAGCAATCATCCTAGCTTAAATAAAATTAAGCTAACATTGTTGTAAACAAGAATAAAGAACACATAGCAAACATCTTTGATTAAATTAAAGAAAAGAAAGATTAAACCCAATTCAAAGTGGCTATCACCCAAGACTCTGACTAACGAGGCTCATTCATTCCTTTGCTTTGCTTCTTTGCTGATGACTCTCCAAGCTGGCTGACTAAGGGTTCTTTAAGAGGCTTAATTGCTAAAATCTCTATGAAGAGATGATGCTAGGCATGGGAATTGAAAAGGCTAAGAGAATTTGGAGAGAAGAGAGAATGATGAATGATGAGAATGAATGAGGAATGATTGAGGGATGATGAATGAGGGAATGAGAAGGTCTTATTTATAGGTGAGGAGAGGGGGATAGTTTGCTAAAAGTAATGGATGTTAACCTCTTCAAATCTCCTCAAGTTGTGGCCGGCCATACTTAGTGGCTTTTGACTTGATTTTTGCTTTATTTTTAAGCAATTTTGGATGCCACACAACTTAGGACTGAGACTCGGTCAATCGTAAATCGTCGGGCAAATCTCTAATTTCTTTAACACTGCAAGGACATTGTGTAATTAAACCAAAGAATGGTTTAAATGGACAACGATGTGTAGCCGAATATTGGGTTGACTTGGTCTCCAATTTGGACAGTTTTGTAATCCAGCAAAGCTATCAGACCTGTCCAGAATAAATCAACAAGTTAGAGGACCAAAGAATAAAATTTATCCAATTTAATTAATTAATTAAAACCCAAATTATTAATGAAATATTTTAAAATGAATTATTAAATATAATTTTATATTTTATTATTTAATTTAATCATGCATGGCCCACTTTATATCTTAAAAAATATAATATATTCAAATTAATATAAAATAAGCCATTTATTGCATGAAAACTATATAATATAGCATAAAATCACATTTTAATAAATTCTATGTCCTAATTTCATATTTTCACATATTTCATTAATTTATTAAATAATTATTTAGTTTTAACAATATATTTAAGTAAAAATGTGATAAATTAAATAGGAAAAATTCTATTTAATTTGGTATTGAATTAGTACCGGGAACAACACCGATACTGATAGCTCCGTACATAATGGCTTTAACAGAATTAAAAGAGTTGAAAGCTCAGTTGCAAGAGTTAACATATAGAGGTTTTGTACGATCGAGTTTTTCTCCCTAGGGTGCGCCCGTATTGTTTGTAAAAAAGAAAGACAGCACGATGAGAATGAGTATCGATTCCAGACAACTGAATAAAGTGACTATAAAGAACAAATACCCTCTACCACGGATTGATGAATTTATTTAATCAGTTGAAAGCTGCAACAGTGTTTTCGAAGATTGACTTGAGATCGGGTTATTATCAGTTGCTTGTAAAAGACTCAGATGTGCCAAACACGACGTTTAGAACGAGGTACGGACATTATGTATTCCTTGTTATGCCTTTCGGATTAAGTAATGCTCCTGCAGTTTTTATGGACTTGATGAACCAGATATTCAGATCGTATTTAGACAGATTCGTTGTTGTATTCATTGATGATATTTTGATCTATTCACGATATGAGTCTAAGCATGCTCAGCGTTTGAGGATTGTGTTGCAGAACTTGAGAGATAAGTTTGACTGAAAATTGTTATTGTAGGCAAATTCTACTAATGGTAAGTACTTTTCCCAGCTGCCTTGAAACTCCAAAACACAACATCGAAGCATGTCTTCAAGTATCTGTATTACCCTCTCCAACTGCCCGTCGTTTGCGGACGGAAAGTTGTACTAAAACTCAACTTTGTGCCCAAGGCTTCATACAACTTTTTCCAAAATCGTGATGTAAACCTCAGATCTCTATCTGAAATAATCAACAAAGGTACTCCGTGTAATCTCACAATTTTTGAAACATATAAATCAGCCAACTTATCAAACGAATAGTCAATGCATACCGGTATAAAATAGGCTGGCTTTGTAAGTCTATCAACCACAACCCATATGGCATCTTTCTTTTTCGGTGTCAAAGGCAAACCCATCACAAAGTCCATAGCAATACAGTCTCATTTCCACTCAAGAACCATAATAGGCTGAAGTAAGCCCGAGGGTACTTGGTGTTTAGATTTCACATGCTGATAAATCAAGCATTTTGATACAAACTCAAAAATATCTTTCTTCATACTTGGCCACCAATACCATTTCTTCAAGTCATTATACATTTTTGTGCTGCCTGGATGTACAGATAAGCATCCGCTATGTGCCTCATGTAAAATTTTCCAAACAAGCTCATCATCTCTCGGTATATAGACTCTGTCTCGCAACGTTAAACATCCTTCGAAATTAATCCGAAAGTCTGACTCAACACCTGACTCACACTGAACTCTTTTGGCTTGCAAATCACTGTCTGGCTCTTAACTCAGTTAGAATAGAGCCATCTCCTTCAAGGCCAACCGTATATTCATAGCCCTCAATGCAAACAAGGATTTCCTGCTCAAAGCATCGGCAACCACGTTCGCCTTTCCTGAATGGTAGTCAATCACTAACTCGTAATCCTTTATCAACTCTAACCATTTTCGTTGCCTTAGATTCAATTCCTTTTGAGTCATCAAGTATTTCAAACTTTTATAATTAGTGAATACCCGACATTTTTCACCATACAAATGGTGTCTCCATATCTTCAATGCAAACACAATGGCAGCTAACTCTAAATCATGTGTCGAGTAGTTCTTCTCGTGCGGCTTTAACTGTCTAGAGGCATATGCTATCACCTTGTCCTTTTGCATAAGTACACAGCCCAATCCACTCAACGATGCATCATTAAAAACCACAAATTTTTTTCCTAGTTCGGGTTGTACTAGAATTAGAGCCTCGGTCAACAATGCCTTCAATTTCTAAAAACTCTATTGGCACATTTCTGTCAACTCAAACTTTACATCTTTTTGCAATAGTTTTGTCATCGTAGTAGCTATCATGGAAAATCCTTTAACAAACCGTCTATAATAACCAGCTAGGCCCAGAAAACTTCTAACCTCGGATACGTTCTTTGGCGGCTTCCAATCCACAATTGCTGAGATCTTACTCGGGTCAACTCTAATTCCATCTCCCAAGATAATGTGCCCCAAAAATTTGACTTTTTCAAGCCAAAATTCACTTTTGCTAAACTTGGCATATAACTGATTATCTCGTAAAATTTGTAAAACCGTCCTCAAGTGCTCAACGTGCTCGTTCTCATCACGAGAGTAAATCAGTATATCATCAATAAAGAGCACAACAAATTTATCCAAATACGGCCAAAAGATGCGGTTCATCAAATCCATAAACACAGCAGGGGCATTTGTTAAACCAAAAAGGCGGTTTTCAACAAAAAGGCATGACTAAAAATTCGTAGTGACCATACCTTGTCTGAAATGCGGTTTTCGACACATCTGAGTCTTTGACTCTCAACTAGTTATAACAAGACCTTAAGTCTATCTTGGAAAACACTGTGGCTCCCTTCAACTGGTCAAACAAATCATCAATTCTTGGCAATGGGTACTTGTTCTTCACGGTTACCTTATTAAGCTGCCGATAATCTATACATAACCTCATGGAACCATCTTTCTTTTTCACAAATAAAATGAGAGCACCCCACGGAGAATAACTCGGTCTTACAAAGCCTTTGTCCGTCAACTCTTGTAACTGTGCCTTCAATTCTTTCAACTCAATTGGAGCCATCCTGTATGAAGCAATTGAAATAGGGTAGTACCAGGGGCTAATTCAATGCCAAATTCAATCTCTCTAACCGGAGGCAACCCTGGCAATTCTTCTAGAAATAAATCTAGGTACTCACACACTATGGGCACTAATTCAATTCTTAACTCAGACTCTTTGGCATTCATCACAAAAGCAAGATAAGCTTCATATCCCTTTCTTACATATTTCTGAGCAGACATATGAGAAATCACTACAGGCAATCTGTCTTGTTCATCTGATTCAACACGAAGAATATCCCCATTTTCACATTTTAACTCAATAAATTTCCTTCCACAATTCACTATCACATCATGAGTAGTTAACCATTCCATACCAAGAATTACATCAAATTCATCAAAGGGAAATAGTATGAGATTTGCCAAAAAAAATGACCTTTAATTATTAAAAGGCAACCTTTGCATACTTTATCAACTAACACACATTTGCCTAGGGGGTTTGACACCTTTATCACAAATTCTATAGACTCTACAGGCATTTCATACTAGGTACTAATTTCATGCAAACATATGAGTAGGTAGATCCCGGATCAATTAAAGCAACAACATGAGTATCATAAAGAGAAAATGTACCAGTAATCACATCAAGGGAGGACACCTCTTCGCGAGCACGAATGGCGTAAGTCCTCGCAGGCGCTCTACCCTCAGATCTTGCAGTCTGCTCTCTAAGTGTAATCTTACTACTCGTTCCATTTCTCGGATTTCTCTGTGATCTTCCTCAAGCAGCACTTCCCGATCTTGCACTTTGAGATTTCTCTTTCTCACCCATCTCGGGGCAATCTCTAATAAAATGATCTGGGGATCCACACTTGAAACAAGCCTTCTTATTTGCTCAGCACTCACCGGGTTGACGTCTGCCACACTGTGGAAATTCCGGTCTACTTGGTCGAGCGTTACCAACACTAGCAACCGAAGTGATCTGAGCTTTAGACCCTGAGTACTGTTTACCTTTACCCTTGCTTGAAAACCCAGCTGAAGTGGCTGATCGAGTAGTGAAATCTCTTGATTTCTTGGATGAGGATTAAAATGACTTGCCCAATTGTCTCTTCTTCGAGTCATGAGACTCAATTTCCACCTTTCTTTTCTCTTTGGCCAACTCATCGGCTTTGCAAGCTCTATCTACTAATACAACAAATTCCTTTAGTTCTAAGACACCAACATACAATTGAATATCCTCATTTAACTCGTGCTCAAACCTTTTACACATAATGGCTTCAGTGAATACACACTCTCGAGCGTATTTACTGAGCCTTACGAACTCACACTCATACTCAGTTACTGTCACTCGACCTTGCTTTAACTCAAGGAATTCCTTTCTCTTCTGATCAATAAATATTCGGCTAATGTACTTCTTCCAAAACTCTTCTTGGAAAAACTCCCAATTAATCTTCTCCCTTGGTACAACCAACACAAGGGTGTTCCACCACTGGTAAGCCAAATCTCTCAAGAGAGATACCACACATTTCATACACTCTTCGGGTGTACAGGACAATTCATCAAATGCCCTAATGGTATTTTCAAGCCAAAATTTTGCTCTTTCTAGATCATCATCTTTATTAGCTCGAAATTCATCAGCTCCTTATTTCTAGATTCTATCAACCGGAGGTTTTTCCCTTCTTACCACTTCTACAACTTAGAGAGCTATAGAGGTAGGCTAAGGAATAGGTGGGGGTAGAGGGGTTTGCACGTTCGGGTTCATTTGAACGAACTCCGTATACCAGGCATTCATCATGTGGAGAAAGGCTTCCCTAGCCTCTTATCCTCCTCTTTGACTTACAGTCGCTGGCCTATTCTAATTTTGAGTTGGCACCATCCCTTGGGCAGGGATCGGTGCGTTATTTTCTACATCGTCCGCCATAGCTCTGTCGGGATCCATTTACTATATGAAAACATAATTTAAATCGTCATGAGTCGTCACACTATCATTATATGAATACTCATACATATGACATGTATAGCTAAACTCGTGCATACGCTATGTTAGTCCAAGAATTGACTAAACCGTAGCTCTGACACCACTAAATGTAACACCCTTACCCATATTCAACACCAAAACCAAGTAAGAGGCATTACCGGACTTAACTTACTCAAACATACAACATCGGGCCATAAAATTTTATTTCAACTTAAAACTATTCATTCGACATCATAACGTCCCTTTTATAGGTCTACAAGAGCTTAAACATACTTACGGAGTGGTTCGGGACTGAACCGGAATGTAACATCCCGAAATTGGGCCTAGTAGGATTGGGCCCATTGGGCCTTGGGCATAGGAGTGTTTAAAATTTTTGAGAACAAGAGAACGACATTATTCCAAGTTGGACTTATTAAAAAGATGATTTTAGAAAGTTACGGGGTTCTATGAAGTTTCGAGTTCAAGTTGGGCCTTAGTAAAATTTTGTGTTTAAGCCTATTAAGGAGAGATAGTAAGTGGCATCAAGGCTTATGGAAATAAAAGAGTAATTTGCTAGCATAAATGAGCATATGGCAAGGAGGTTATGGCATCAAGTGAAGTACCTTGAGGGAAGAGGTTCAAATCCCATTGTGTGCAAATTTTGACTATTAATTTTGTACTCTTTCCCTAAATTTCGGCCAAGCTTTAAATAAGGCAAATTGGACTTATTAAATTATGGAAAGGTGGCTAAAGTTATGGTAAGGAGGAAAATAAGGGATTTTAGGTAAGGTGGACTTATTAAATTATGGAAAGGTGGCTAAAGTTATGGTAAGGAGGAAAATAAGGGAGCATGTTGGATTTTCTTTAAAGTTTTGGGTTGGTAAATTTTGGCTTATTTGCAAAGGTATGGACGGTTTTGGTGAAGGAGAGGGTAGCTGAATTTGCTTTAATCATTTGGTAGGATTTTTGGTGCTTAAGAGGCCTAATTTTCTTTTGGCATCCTTTTGTGTTCTTTTCTCCAACTTCTCCTCTCATTGCCAAAACTTCAAGTCAATACCGAACCTCTCAATCCACAATCACTCCTTCATAAATTCTTTCTCATTTGGGTAGACACTCTTTTCTTCGATTAAATCGTGTTCTAAGTGGGTGGCCGTGTATCATCCGTAGCCATAAGTCAATCAGTGGAAATCGAATCCCATGTTAACAAGGTAAGGAGTTCTTTATGGATTATTTGATATTGTGCATTATTCGATTGGTTACTAAATGGATTAATAGTTTGGACTAATCGGTCACGATAGGAATCAAATCGCCCGATCATCTATCCCTCGTAATAAGTGACTTGGATTTTTGGTGTCGAGAAGAGCATCGCGTTACAGATTCCGAATAAGGTATGTAATCTCATACCCTTCCGTATACATATCTGAAATGGTGTGTAATCTCACACTTCTCTGAAAGTTTGTATGAAATATGCTGCTAATCGATAGAAATACCGAAGAAAACTAAAAACCGGCATCCGTGATCACTCGGGCGTGCGTATGATCGTAATGGTAATCGTATTTCGTAATAAAATAGTTTCAGTTAGAAGCAGTGACGTGTTTTTGAAAAATCACGAAAAATAGCAGAAAGGGAATTAGAAAGTGAATAAGATATCAAATTAAAGCTTTATGCATCTATTTTAATATGGAAGAAACGAAGAAGAAAAAGAAATTTTATATTCTGAGATATCTTAATTTTAGTGAGACTGGTTCTGAATGACTTTGTGGTTCCCTAATCTGTCTTGAAAAAATCATATAAAATTGTAAAAAGTTAATTATGGGTTATAATTTATATGTATTGATTCCTTAGTGAGCCTATTTTCATTAGAAACAAGTGGGATCAATATATGAAAACCGTACAGTGAGATATTTGAAATTAAGGTAAGAGAGGTCAGAATCGTTGGACAGTGAAACAAGGGAAACTTTAAGGAATAAACTGTACTAAATGGCTAAGCCAAAAATTTTGGAAAACTTACAGTAAGAAGATATATGAGTCTAGTTCGAAGAAAAATTTACGGATCTAGATTTCGAGTTTTCTAACTGGAGTTATGGTCAATTTAGTCAGTATGACGCAGATGGACAGTTTAAATTTGTATGTCCCAAATTACTAGTTAAGTTTTAGTTACGAGATTACCGAATTACCCTTAGAAGTTAAATTACCGAATTACCCTTGGTGGGTAAAACTACCGAATTACCCTTAGAGGGTAAATTACCGAAATATCCTTGGGTTGCGAAATTACTAAGATACCCTTGGAGGGTAAATTACCGAAATACGCCTGGGTTGCGAAATTACTAAAATACCCTTGGAGGGTAAATTACCGAAATACCCGTGGGTTTTGAAATTACTAAAATGCCCTTGGAGGGTAAATTATCGAAATACCCCTGAGTTGCGAAATTACTAAAATACCCTTGGAGGGTAAATTATCGAAATACCCTTGGGTTGCGAAATTACTAAAATACCCTTGGAGGGTAAATTACCGAAATACCCTTGGGTTACGAAATTACTAAAATACCCTTAGAGGGTAAATTACCAAAATACCCCTAGGTTACGAAATTACTAAAATACCCTTGGAGGGTAAATTACCGAAATACCCTTGGATTGCGAAATTACGAAAAATACCCTCAATGGGTCATTTTTATCAAAATGCCCCTAATGGGCCGAATTGTGAAATGTCCCTATGGATCGAATTACGAAATTGCCTTAATGGGCTATTTGGTTAAAAAGTGATATTTTGGGCCATACAAATTATTTGATAAATTGGTCAAAGTGTGAAAATTTTGAAAAGGGCTTCATGTGATTAATGGGTCAAATTTGCTAGATCGATTAATGGGCCAAATTGCTAGTTTGCTTAAAGGGCCAAATTGCTAGATTGCTTAATGGGCCAACTTGTAGTATGGGCCTTATGTTGAAATTATCATATGAATATTGTTATGCTTTGTATATGCATACATGATTGCATGGGTTGGGATAAAAATTGAAGAGAAGTTTTGGTGGCTCTGGCACAATCTAGTTCGGTGCCTCTACCACAATCTAGTTCGGTGGCTCTGCCACACTCTAGTTCGGTGGCTCTGCCACAATCTAGTTCGGTGGCTCTGCCACAAACATTTTAAATGGCATAAAGCCTGCGATTGGTGTGTTGGCGGGGTGGGTTGACTTGATCCCCACAGGTGTGCTGGTTGGTACGGGTGGTGTGTAGCGGATGGAAATTTAGGCTTGGTTGGGAATTGCATATCACATGCATATTATATACATGTTATTATGTTATGATTGTAAATGGGCTTAAGTCCAAGATATTGCTAAATGGGCTTCGGCCCAAATTATTGTTTTATGGGCTCAGGCCCAAGTTCTTGCTAAACGGGTTCAGACCCAGTGGATGATGGTAAGGGGATTATACACTGAGTTCTTGTAACTCACCCCCCCTTTCTTAACCCTTGCAGGTGATGCTCAGTGATGTGGACTTGGGCCATGGATGACTCGGTGGTGGCCATACATCGGAATACTTCTCCAAAATATTTAGTAAATTTCTGTTTAGCTTTATTTTAAGTTTATTTTAAATTGGGCTTGGTTTTTATAATAAGGCCCTGGAGTTTATTTTTCTTAAAACTTCCATTTTAGTTATATTCAAATTGAAAAACTATTAAACTCTAGATTTTCTTAAAACGACAATAACAATTTTCAAAACATCACGTTTTCGCAAATTCGCAAATGTTTGAATTAAGCTTCCGCAACAAAAGATTTTAAGGATAATAATGTTTTTCAAGGATGATTTCTAATAAACCACGTTTTGAAAATAAGCAAACGAAATTTGAGGTTTTGAATAGCAAAAAAAAAAGTTTTAAATTCTTTAAGAAGAGTTTCTAATGAAAACATGGTTTTCGAAAAGCTCTTCAATGTGACACGCCAGATTTGGGCCTAACTTCTAGGTCGGGTTTGGGGTGTTACACGGAAACTTTCGAACACTTAGAAAACTTTTGCTTAAAATAGGGCCACACGCCCGTGTAGAAAGGAACACGCCCGTATGGGCAGGCCGTGTGGTTTCACACGCCCATGTTCCTAGCGCGTACAGATTTTATTTTTCATTTTGAACCTACAGGGATACTCACACAGCTTGACACACGCCCGTGTCCATGGCCCCGTGTCCCTCACACGGCCATGACACGCTCGTGTCTTAACCCATGTGCAATTTGTTTCTGATGTCATCAATCTAATAAGGTCACACGGCCAAGGTACACGCCCGTGTCCTTAAACCATGTGGTGAATTAAATTCCTAAATTCAGGTGCAGACTTCACACGGCCTGGGCACATGCCCATGTCTTAAGACCGTGTCTCTCACATGGTTGAGACACACGGTCATGTCTCAGCCTGTGTGATTACTACTGGGCATTTTGTTTTCCCAACTTAGAATGCAGGGGGACATACGGCCATACCATACACCCATGAGGCAGACCGTGTGTCACACACGGCCTAGACACACGTCCGTGTGTCTACCCGTGTGGACAATTATAAGGCTATCTACCAAGCCAATTGCCACCCTAAAATGCAATCGCACTTATACCATTTTAGTGCAACACACAACATGACAATAAGGTACCTTTAGTATCTAAAATCAAGATATCCACACCTTATCAACAACCTACTTCATCATGCATATACTTCATTCATAACTCATTTAATTGCACAACTTGTACTTCATAAATTTCATCATCCTTATTTATATAAAAACTTAACAAGTATTGGTCAATTCCAATGGCCATTTACAAAATGAATGAGAAGCATAAATAGCCAACACATTGGCTAACAATTATGACATATCACAAAATAACCAAGTTCCTATACATGCCATACCCAAAATTAATCAACTTTACTATACTAAAAGAATAGTTGATAGTGTGAATCGAACTCCGACTTCCTTCGATCCCAGAGCTAGCTTGGCGATACTACAAGGAGAAAGGAAAATAGAGGGGTAAGCATAAAGCTTAGTAAGTTTGCATGAAATAAATAGCAACATAATGGCTTATGATAACATCCATTCATCGCATTGAATAATAACACAAATTCTCAAGTTCATCGACATAACTTACTCATGCTTACTCTCACCAACTCATATATCACATTTTTTTTGTTCATTTTTCGTAAGTTATTCATGGGTATCTGTATCACTTCATCACATAACTTTAGCACTTTTACTTTCTTGAACATAAACTTATTCTTTACCCTGTTTAACTACTTGGAATATCGAAGAATACTCAATATCATCATACATGTAACACGATGCCAATGCCATATTCCAGATATGGTCTTACATGGTATCACATCTCGATGTCGATGCCATGTCCCAGATATGGTCTTAAACGGGATCTCATATCTTGATGTCAATGCCATATCTCAGATATGGTCTTATACAAGATCGTATATTGATGTCGATGCCATGTCCCAAATATGGTCTTACACGAGATCGTATATCGATGTCGATGCCATGTCCTAAACATGGTCTTACACGAGATCTCCATTCGGTGCCGAGGCCTTGTCCCAGACATGGTCTTATATGGGACCTTCTTTATCTCATGTTGTGACAATGGTATCCTTGCTATTCCTAATGTTTAATTGGGACATCAACTTAACATAATATCATTATACTTTCATCGAGACATCATTAACTAATATCATAGAGATTATATACTTTTCTCATGATATTAAGCAAGTAACAACATAATAGCATTATATAGCTTTAGTTTCACACAAACTTACCTCGGTACCAAAATATATGTAGTTATTCAATTTAGTCCACCACATTGTTCTTTCCTCGATTTTGGTCCGGACTTCGTGTTTCTTGATCTAAAATGACAATTTCACTTATTTAATGATCACATTGATTAAAATAACTCATGAATCATACTTTGGCAAAATTATGATTTTACCCCTAAACTTTTACAAAATTACAATTTTAACCCTTGGCTCGTAAAACGATTCTAATCAAATTTCCTCCTTTAACAAGCCTAGACGAACATTTATTACTCCTATAGCAACTCAAAATACTAATTATTTCACACATTTACCACCTACTTACAACCTTTACAAAAAAGTCATTTTAGGTGTTTTAATGGAAACTCCTTTCACAAAAGTTATTTATTTAACAACCAAGATTTATTTTCTTACATAAAATTTTAGAAATAAACATAAATTCTCTCATGGAAAAACCCTAAACTTTCAACTATTTTGCAAAATAGTCCCCTCATTAGCTAGATCATGCTACAAGTGTCCCAAAAGTATAAAAATTATCAAGAAAGACTACCAAAATCACTTACTTGTAAGGAGTGTAAGTTGCTAAAAATTTCAAGCCTCCAAACCCCCTCTTTGGCTGATAATTTTGGTGGAAGAAGATGAAATTGAAAGGTGATATCATTTTTCTCTTTATTTTATTCTATTTCATCAATTAATCACCTAATTTCCACCAACTTTGACCTATTTTCAATTCTTTGTCCCCTATGGCTGGTCACACATTCCTAAGGGCCTAATTGCACATTAGGGACCTCTAATTTAATATTCTATAGTTATTTGACACCTTTAGCTTGTAGAACAAAACTTTGCACTTTATGCGATTTAGTCCTTTTTCACAATTAAGCATGCAATCGCTAAAATTAAGGCACCAAAATTTTCTTGCACTCATATAATCATGCTATAACACATAAAATAATATTAAAATAATTTTCTCCAACCTCGAACTTATGGTTCCGAAATTGCTATTCCGTTTAGCCCCTAAATCAGGCTATTACAGTGGTTGTGGATATAGATGTAAATCTAGAAATAATCTTTTTGGTCACTATATGTGATGTTGATTTTGGTTTGATGTATATGAATGTATGTTTGGTACTGTGATTTTGCTATAGTTAATTGACTTGAATGATATCTTGGTACTAAAATGATATGATGGATAGTAATGCTTTGAGATGATGATATGGTGTCTTTGAAGGTGTATTGCTTTGGGAACATGAATGATTCACATAAATGGTGCCAATGAGGCATATTAGTTAGGTGACTATAAGGTTGTTATATGCTATGTTTTGGAATGGTTTTGTACAGGTTTGAATACTCATGTATACCATTTGTGCAAATGGTTTGACTTAGCACAATATATATACTAATGGACCACATTTTACCAAAAATAGATTTCTTGTCGCAACATGGTGTTCTTCTCATCGCAACGTCGGTCAAACAGTTTGTGATGTCCCGACATCAAGTGGACCGACATCGTGACGGGACTCACTGCCTTGGTGACGTCTTGACGTGGGAAAAGCCTTGTCATGATGTGGAGTCAACATTTTCAAAACTTTACAATTCGATCTTAATACGTGTTCGAGTCACCAAAAAAGCTTTCGTAAGCTCGATTTAAGTTCGGGTTTAGTTTTGAATCACATTATGAATGTGTTTAGGTTATAAATGATTGTTTGATTGACATAATTTCTATATTTTAGTCGGTAATTGTTCTAGTAATGTTTGTAACATCTCATAGCTCGAGTCCGATGATTAGATAGGGCAAGAGGTGTTAAACACGATCTTTGTCCTAGCTTGTCTGATTAATTTCTACCTACGCGTTGAAAATAATGCATTAAGCCAGTGAAGGCTTAGTAAGTACAACAAGAATTTAGATCTTTTAATTATTAATAACTAATATATTCTTAATAAACATAAACTTACTTCATTTCGAACCTAGTCCCTAATGATCAAATTTTTACCCTTGCAGAACTTACTGTGACATTTTATCGGTTTCTTAATTCACATTTCATATGGTAGCCCAATGCAGACTAAACTAAACACTTAAGATATATGAAACAAATACAAAAGTGCACTGAGGTGCATTCACGTAGCAGTGAGCACCGTAGTGCATTTGCGTAGTAGTGAGCACCGTGGTGCTTAACAGAACAATAAGCGCGCTAAAATTCCTTTATGGCATGTCATCTATATCCTAATAGTTCTAATCTCGTCTACATGGGCTTCATTTTTATTGAACCATGGCATTTATTCAATCAAGAAATGTAGTATAACTTTTCAATTCTCACAATTTGGTCATTTTCTTCACAATTCAACTTGACTTGTAAATCTACTTCATAATTAATGCACATAACATCACCACTTTATCATTTTTCTATTTAAGTCCCTTTTTCAATTGTTAATATAAACACTACAAATTCACAACATAAATTATAATTTAAATCTTTTACATAAATTTTCATTAAGGATTACTGTACATATAAAATTTATACTAATAATTAAATTATTCAATTAACATAGTTGATGATTAAACTTTAAGTCAAACAAGGTAAAATTATTTAAGTAGTTACAACCGAGGCTTGGATGATGTGTTTTCCTTCTTCTTACTCATTGATTACTTCTTTTCCTTTGTCTTTAATTTGAGCCTCACATTTCTTGTCTTTTTCTTCAATCCCATATAAAAAAACATATAATATTTACATGTTAAAACCACAATCAGATAACGTTTCTATACTACATTATTAAAGTAAACATGTATTTCATGAAGATTTCATCATCTCTTACTTTAATCACTTGAAATCAAAATCTAATTCTTATTTTCTCTTTCCTTCAACACATCTATGGAGTCTCTTCTCATGGAATTAAGATGACTACTAGTCTTCTCTATTGCATTTTCTAAGAAAACATCAAAGAAATTAAAGGATTTGAGCTTGAAATGACTTAAAAATAATGGAATGACCTATTTGGAATAAAAGAAAAGGTTTGGATGGAGAGATTTTGAAGGTAACAGTTTGCATTCCAGATGAATGCTTTTCATCTTTCTTCAAATTTCTACAAAATTCCATGAAAATATCTCTTTATTAATCATTAAAATAATAGTTTTGCAAATTGATCCACCAATGGCAATTTAACTGTAATACCCGAAAATTTTTACAGTAAGATATTATCTTTGATATAGTAAAATAAGGAAATAAAGTGACGAAAAGGGAAATTTTGGAGTTATGACAACATTGAGAAGTATATTATGATATATTAATTCAAGAAAGGACTAAATGGTAAAAGTGAGAAAAGTTTTGTTGCCTAAGAGTAAATATTCAAAACTTTAGGGGTTAAAGTGTAAATATGAAAAATTTGAAGGACCAATAGTGAATATATTTTAAGGGTGGAATGATCTAGAAACTAAGGAAAATGGATGAATTAGGACCAAATTGAATAGGTAAAAAATTATGAGGGACTAAATCATAATTTTACCAAATTATGTGATGATTCAAGGATGGAATTTTAAAAGATCACAAAGGGCAAAATGGTCAATTGAAAGAGAGAGAAATCTAGAAAGTAATGATGATGTTGATATTTTATAATTATTTAATTAGATAATATTATTTTATTAATATTTTAATGAGATATTTTATTTTATTTTTATTATTTATTTAGTATATAAGGAAGGAAAGATGAAGAATTATCATCTTCTTTTCCATGCACCAATGTGAGAAGAAGAGAGAGAGAAAGAAAGTTTTGCTTTCTTTACAAATTGGTCCTTTCACCAAAAATCCACCATTTTCACTTAGAATTCAAAAGAATTACCATAGCCATCAAGAGAGAAAGATGACAAGGAGATTATGGGGAGAAATAATATCAAGTTTGATTAAGAAATAGAAGCTGGAGGAGAGAGAAAATCAAGTTAAAGATTGAAATCAATAAGACAAGATAAAAACATCAAGATTTCAATATATTTTTAAGTTTGATATTGTGGAAAAAGCATGGAAATGATGTTAATGCAGAGTTTTCTTATATAAGGTTTTATGTTCTTGATATGTTAGTGAAGGAAAATAAGAGAAAGTGATGGGAAATATTGTAGAGAAAGGAAATAATGGTGTTATAAACTTGGTAATTAACATTTTGCACTAAAACAGTTTTGGACAGCAGCAGTAGTCTAAATTTGAAAAATCACTAAAAATTGTATAAATCGAATTATAGGATGAATAAAATATGGAATTAAATCTTATTTAGTCTAGTTTCTTATAGAAGAAACGGTGTAAGTAATGGAATTGTAAATCATGAGATATAATAGGTTTTGCAAGACAAGGTCAGAATGATTTCGGGTTCCCATGTTCTGACTTTGGAAAATCATAAAAAATTGGAGGAAAATATTTATGGCCTTAAATTTATATTTTTAAAATTACGAATGAGTCTATTTTCAAGAGAAATAAATGGAAACATCATCCAAATTCTGTACTAGGAGAAAATAAATTTTTAGTGAAGAAGGGTCGAAACTGTCAAACAGTAGAACAGGGATGACTTTAAAGAATAAACTGTAATTATTGTCAAAACCAAAAATTCTGAAAATTTTATGGTAAGAATATATGTGAGCCTAGTTTCTAAAACATCAAGTGGAACTTAAATTGGAATTATGTAGCTTAAGATATAAATAATTTAATGACTATGACGCAAATGGATAGTTTTGAATAAATTTATGAGTAAATAGTGAAATCATAGATAATGTTACTTATAAGCATGTTATATAAATTAAGGATGTGGAATGGAGAGGAGGAGGAGGAGGAAAATATATATATATATATATGAATATTCAGCTAGCATGGCTAATTTGCTTGTTCTAGGATCAGGGACTAAATTGAATAAAAGTAAAACTTTATGGGTAATTTTGTAAAATTGTCAGAAATGACAAAATTGTATGAAATGGATTATTTTATTATTTAAATTATAAAATTGAATGAAATTATTAATTTCATATCAAGATCGGGTGAAAACATGTTTTAGGGATTAAATTGAAAAGTGTTGAAATTATGGAAATTTGTAATATTTCATAGAATTCATGGGCTATTATCAATATATGTGAGAATAATTAGGCTTGAAACAAGGATTAAATTCCAAGAATTTTATTTTTTTGAACTTAAGGATGAAATCGTCATTAATTAAAAGCTTAGGGGCAAAATGGTAATTTTGCCTAGAGCATTAATTGAATTTATCAGAATATGAAATGAATGAAAATGATGATCAAATTTATTTACAAAGATCCAGATGACTCAAATATGAGACTTGAACGTGGAAAAGAAAAAACATCAGATTAGTGAAACTATAAACATGAACAAGCAACGAGGTAAGTTCGTGTAACTTGAATTATATTCTTAAATGCTTGAAATGTATGTTATTGATGTGAATATGATTTGAATGTTCATTGTATGAAAGTTGATGAAATATTGATATATTTGATAAAAAGGGGAAGAAATCCCGGTTGAATGAAAGGAAAATTTGATGGATATCTGAAAAGGAATTAACGGTAAAAAGGATCTAGCCCGGACGGGTGATCCTATCTTGATATAGCCCTCCCGAAGAATATGTGTGAAAAGGATCTAGCCCGGATGGGTGATCCTGATATAGCCCTCCCGAAGAATATGTGGAAAATAGATTTAGCTCGGACGGGTAATCCAAATTAGGGTCTGAATTTAGCCTGGACTGGTAATTCAGATCCAAGCTCATTAGAGTAATTGTCGTTGCAGAGGATTTAGCCTGGACTGGTAATCCCAACAATACTCTTTGAGCATATATTACAGGGGATTTAGCCTGGACTGGTAATCCCGCTGTAAGAAATGAGGTTCGCGGGAGTGTGCTATCTTACAGGGGATTTAGCCTGGACTGGTAATCCCGTTGTAAGGATGAGGTTCGCGAGAGTGTGCTCTCTGGAAAAAGGGTATACCCATATGTGTACGAATTGACAGACCCGGGATTGTACACTATAAGTGTACTACTGAAAATCCATCGAAGTTCTGAGAAATTCAACGGGATAAATATAGAAAATGGCAAGTACTTGAAATCATGAAATTAAACTTGAAATACATAGAAATGATAATTATTTGATATATTGAAATGTGACATGGAAAATACATATCTGTGAAACTTGCCTGATAATTATGCATATTCAAGATTATGAACTGCTACTGGAATAAATATACACTAAACTCATGAAAATGATGGTACATGAGATATTGTCATAATGAATTGAATAATTTATATTTATGAAGAAACAGCAAGAGAATGATATGCATCGTGACATGTAAATATGAGACTATCTTTGATACGTTGATACAAGAAAAATTATGTATATTAGGACAAGTAATAAATTCAAGTGAGACATGTCGAGAAAATAAGTTTGTCAATATTAAAGTACGCTAACCAATGTAGGAAAATTTTAGGATTTTGCGAAAAATTCCCTATGATCCCGGTTGGTTCCTAATGTATGTTTTGGGCTTCGAGGGCCCAATAGAGGGACATTATGATTATTTTCAGAATATGAATAATACATGACTCGTAATTATTCAAAAATGTTCAGTAAACTCCGGTAATGCCTCGTACCCTATTCCAGCAACGGATACGGGTAGGGGGTGTTACATTAACACAATTTCATCCCATAATAATTATGTTTCTATAATTATCTCATTTATCTAATTACCATTTTATCCTATATCTTTTCTACAATACGATTTGTGAATCATATCTAACTTAGGTAAAATTTCACTTCTGGTCCTTCCTCTTTTCTCACCAATTTCATGTATTTCGTTTCTAACTTTTAAATTCCTACTTTTGCCACAACACTTCCTATTCTTAGTCAATATCTAAAATTAATTTTCCTTATCTAAAAACATTTTCTAATTTCCTACTAGCTTTAACTACTTTTTATATTAACACTCAAATTTCCTATATTATTCCCGTCTAAAAATCCTCTAGTATTCCTAACCCAGCATAGCACTGTACCTAGTTCTGATCAGTCATAACTCAGATGTTACATAGGTGACCAAAGAAGAAATTTACTAATAGTTGGGTGACTACCAATGTAGTTTACCCAATTTAATTAATGAATTGACCCCACTTCAAACCAATATAAACACAAATATTTTTTTAACAATTTTTAAATACGAAATCTCTTAGCTTAGTTCAAATCTATATAATGAAGTTTTGATTATTATTTTATCTTTCATATTTCTATCATAAGAAAATAGATACTAAACATGTATTCATATTTTCATTATTTAATACAATTTTTTGTTTCTATTTACCAAATATCTTTTTCAATTTAAAAATAAAATATATATTTAAATTTTTTAAAATGAAAATAGAGAATAAAAACATAAAACTTTTTTAGAAACCAAATGGGTCTTAATCTAATTAAAATAGTTAAAATATACATAAAATACTTAAATGTTTGAAAAGAAGCAAAAGTGTGTATACGTGTTATATGTATAATTTTTATTAAGTATTCTAATATTTAATTTTGTTTTTTTATAATTAATGTAAATATACTTATTTGATTGATTTGAAAGATTAATATATACAAAAAAGTTAATGATAATGTTACAAAATTCATTATGGTGTTTTCTTTTTGAAATTCAACTTCATCATTTCAAACCACAAATTTTACGAGAGATGAAAACAAAAACTTAAAGAGGGACCAGATATAAAATTTATCAATGTTTTTTACAACTATGTATGTTAGATAGTAGTTGAGAAAACTATATCATAAATAATGTTAATATTTGTATTAGTGAGGGGTAAAGTGTAGAAAAATGTAGGGTGTTCTTGCAGCATTATTCATTTATTCATACATACAACTGTGGGTAAGGAGATAATTAATGCTTTTCGTTGTTTTGTGCTTAATGAGAGAATTTGCTGTTCATTATCCCATCTTCACCCACTTACCCTATTCTACATTACTCTTGAACCATTTAAGAAAAAAATGAAATCAGCAACCTCACATGGATGCTTAGATGAGTGGACAGGATTGGTTCAGAGGTATTTTGATCAGAAAGATCTACTTTTGAGGGCCCATTTTATGTTACAAGAAATGAAGCACCTCTCTCTCTCTCTCTTCAAAATGATGAAGAAGCTGTAGAAGGGAAAGTTAGATGGTTTGAAGGTTGTTACTCGCATTTCACTCTCCAAGTAAATTGGAGAAACCTATTAATTTCCTCCTCCTTTGCTCGTACACCAATCATTGTGAGCATTTCCGTTTGTTTCACACTTGATTTAATTAAAAATAATCTCTAACTCTTATTTACTTAATACATAAATTATTGTTTTTATTTTGATAACTCCACACAAATTTGGTCTTAGTCAACGTTAAGTTATACACATGGTGGGTAGAAAATAAACAATCGTGATAGGTAGTGGGTAATGTTGAGGAGGAGGAAATTGAATGCGTATAGGTAGAAAAGAGGTCATTTATTTTCTCTCTTTCAAAGTCCAGGATCTTCTTCAACTGCACTTACTTCAACCTCTCCTTTTCTGCTATCTCCAATCTTGGACGTTATCATTTCATAAATTAATTCCCCTTTTCTCATGCTTTTAAATCCTACTATTTTCATTTCTTTTTCTTTTTTAATATTGCACTTTTCTATTTTTCTTCTAACTTACAAGATAACTGCAACGCTACATTCTTCTATTTATTTTTAATTTTGGATGTTAATCAATCAATAATATAAATTCCATTTTGTGTTTTTTATTTAGTGATATCATATTTTAGATTTTTAATAATATATATTTTTTAATCAATGGAAGATATTATTTTAATCGAAGATTTTGTTTCACATATTTCGAGAAAAGTTTAAAGAAGTTTACGGAATTTAGAGGGCGTCTCGATGGATGTAGATATAACCCGCAAACTCACAAAAAATGTGTCAATATTGTTAGAAATATTGGTTGATGGTTTGCCGGCACAATATATATAATTAATATTTTTAACCTCTATTAAAAACTTACAAATTGTATTCACATCAATCGAGTTGTTTCTTAAACTCCGTAAACCCCTTTAAACTCTTCTCAAGACATGGCCAAGTAAAACAATACCTTTAATCAAAGGTGGAAGACTAACAACGCGTCTAACACTTTATGATCATATTAATTAGTGGAATAAAATCTGGATGGCTTCAAAATCTGTTGTTTATACGTAACCCACTTCTTTGACTAAGAATGTATAGAGAGGGCATATTCCAGGCTTATTCCCGATTTGATGAATGTATTGATATGATATTATTATGAATGAGGAAAGAAAAAAATAAATATTATGAATGTATAGGAGGTGCCCAAAATATGATGCTCCACTATTTATCAGTTCCAAAATAAATAAATAAAAACTGCCTCTAAGATCCACGACGTACCAATCATAAGTTTTATAATTGTATGCTATGCCTATGTCATGGGTATCACTTAATTCCCACATCCACATGATTTAAGTGGGTTAATAATTGATAACCATTTTCGTTAATCAAAACATCTAATGGATGTAGTTTCTCAAATCCAAAAACAGAATTATCTTTTAAAACTTTTCCTACCATTAAATTTATTCAAGCTCGGTTTCACTTACGGAAAATATTTTATATATTTTTTGTGTTTGTTCCATGGAAAACAATTTAATGACTTACAAGTTATTAAAAAAAATATTTTTTTATCCCTGTAAATTGACTTATCCTTTTGACAGGCATAAGTCATTTTTCAGAAAAGAGTTCCATTATGAGTAATTTTACATAAAAATTAATTTAATCAAACCTAACATTATTATTTAATAATCAATTTTATTTTTTAAATATTATACTGTTCAATATGATAAATATATATTTAATTATTTACATTTAATAATGTAATTTTATTTAAGTAATATTATTAATATTATTGGAAAATATTTATATTAACACTTTAATAATAAATATATTACAATTTATAAATATTTATAATATTTTTTATGGTATAAAATATGAATATTTTAATTGTATAAATGTTATTACTTGTTTAAATCATATTTTATTTCATTTATCCCTTCCAACCCTAAGGGGCATTGGGTTGATCTAATCTTTCATTACTACCTATAATGTTAGATTCCGAAATAAGATTAGGATGTTTGGATTCCTGAGTAGTATCAAGATATTGTAGTATAAGGTCTAATCTCATTACGGCCTTTTTTTAGGTTATCTAAGATTCAGCGTGGAATTTGAAATTTAAGACAAAATTACTCTTTCTTCTTATTACATTAGTCAATTTAATCCTCTTTTTTACACAAAAAATTTAATTGTAATTAAAAACCAAAATGTTTTCTTCTTCTTTTTTCTTACCCTTTGAAAACCAAAAAATAATTCATTTTCAATATATGTATTTTTAATTAAATATAATTCAATTGGTAAATAGAAAATATATCATAAATAAAATGAATTAAAACTAATAATTATTTTTAATATAAAAATTAAAAGTTTAAACTTGTCATCAAATATATTGAAATGAATGTTGAAGGTCTTGACTAGAGGTATACGTGGGCCGGGCCGGGCCGGGTTCGAACTAGGCCCAACTAAAAATTTAGGCTCGTTCATTGGGCTCGGGCCGGGCCCAAAAAATGGGCCTGAAATTTTGCCCAAGCCCGGCCCATATAAAAATGTTAAAACCCGGATCAAGCCCGGCCCACCTGTATTAATTTTTTATAATTTTTAAATATATATAATAAATCAAAAATACTAAAAAAATCAAAATAAATATTTTTCAACAAATTGAAAATAAATTTTAAAAATATGTAGACTTAAATAACACTAAAATAGATGCAACTTAACAAACAAATGCCTCTAAAATAATAACAAAATTAACAAATGTCTTTAAAATAATAACAAAATTAACAATAAAATAAGTTTTATATAATATCTAAACAATAACAACAAAATAATAGAAATATAATAGTAAAATGGTAGCAAAATAAGGAGAAAAACAATAAGAAAATAATATTAAAAAAATAGTTTTTTTTTTCTTTTAGTGAATTCGGGCCGGGCCCAGGCCAAAAATGCCTTACCCGAGCCCACCCCATTTTTTAAACGGGCCTTATTTTTTTGCCCAAGCCCATTTTTCAGGCCTATATTTTTGCCCAAACCCTCCCACATTTCGGGCAGGCCTTCGGGCCAGCGGCCCATGTACACCTCTAGTCTTGACCTTCTCTATTGCATTTTTTTTTCAAATCAATAATTATAAATTGGGTGTTGAAGAAAATCTAAATGATTTAGTATAAACTTTGTTAATTCATGTCTTAGTTCCTATTCAACGTGTTATATAAAAAATTGAACTAAAGAAATTACTCGTGCAATGACTGAAGCCTTCTAAAATAATTTCTTCTATTAGTTGTATTTAACATATTTTAAGGGTCATGAGTATTATCTTGTTATATTTAAATCCAATTATTCTAATCTCTGATTTATGTTTAGAGGAGTGTTTATTAATTGGGTTAAAATTTAATACACTGCTAATATATTTTTTTTATTGCATAATTAGTCTTAAAAATTATTTCATATCTTTTTTAATATTTTATTATATATCTATAGGACACTTATTAATCCTTTTACCTTGTTAAGAAAATTGAAAACTTAACTATAGCATAATACCAAATATTTTCCCTTATTAATTGGGCCCTTAATTTTTTTAATAATAAAAAATGACATGCCAAGAAAAAACACCTGTCACTGGTCGTAATATTAAGGTTCCGTTGTTGTGTAATTAAATTCAAATGGTAAAATTAAGTGTAATAAAATGAAAATTTTTTAAGTTATTATAATTTTATGAAAAATGTAAGACTAAAAATGGTAAAGAAAGTGAACTTGTGCAAGATAAAATTTACTTTTAGGTAATAATAATAAATTCCGTCAACCAAATATATGAATCATACATTCTATTCAAATGAACTAAATAAGGTAATCTTACATTCCACCTGTAATCTAACATTCTCATATAATCCTATTACGAAACGTAATCAAAAGTTCGGTAAACCAAATGTACACTAAGTGTCGCTATCCACTCTCATATATGTAATATATGTAATTTAAGTTAAATTTTAATCCGAGATTATTTATTATTAAGTTTATATATGATATTATCTTATTATTAAAATATTTTGTAACAAATATCTTTGTATTGTATTTATTTCATGAAAAATAATTTTTAAAAATGAATTCAAAAACGAAAAAATGTTTTACACAACTGATTCAAACTTGAAAAAGAAATTCAACAGTCTATTTTTGGAAAATTGTTTTGATGAGCCTAAAATTAAGGGTAAAGTTTGATGACGGAGGTTGAGCGGGAGTTTATCATTGGTCTGGACTCTGGAGATGCTTCCTATACTCTCACCCCGCATCATTAACCAAAAATAAAAAATAAAATTCCCCAGTTGCACTAGTCAAATATTATGATTTTTTTCTTTCAAAAAAAATATTATGATATTATTATTTTGAATAAAAGATAACGATCGTATTAATATTATAAATTGATAGCCATCATCATGGCTAGTTGGTGAATCTCCCACGGATCAGGGGCGGCTCTAGGGCAAGGCCGCCTTAAATGGTAAATTTTCAGTTCTAATCCCTTTAAAATGATAAAATTATAAAGTTAATGATAAAACTGCATGTTGACCCTCTAAAACTTTATTCTGACGACCAAATGGTTTGAAGAGAAAGCTTCGAAGCTAATTTCCCCAGTGCATATGCAGCCAACATGTTGGTACACAAGTCACAAAAATTTAGCCCTCTTTCCCCAAAGCTCCTCTACGTACTTGGATAAATCACCATCTGCATTCATCAATTTCCAGAATGATTGCATGCAGAGGCATATCCCATTGCTTCAGCCAGTCATATCAACATGTAGAAGTGCTGCTACTGCCCCTTAAAGGCTCGAAATTGATTTTTGATATGGTGCAGTGGTTCAGCTTTCCAGACAAAACTCTCCATTTATTCTTCCTTGCTATCTACCTCCACTTAATTCAGCTCTCCTGATTTCATATTCGTAAAGACTCCCTATTAATAACTTCATTATGATTATATCGATTTTAAATATAACTCCACATATAATATTAAGATCATAAACAATATATTTTTATAATAATAATAATAAAACAAAATTTTAATTTTATAATTTATGTTGCTTTTTAAAAAATCAATAAGAATTAAAGCCACTATCTACAAGAATGTTAGTCTAATTAAAATAAACATAAATTATTTATTTATTAAAAAAGGAAAACAAAAGAGTATATATGTTTAAAAAAAGAAATTATGTTAAGGGTATAATTTGTATTAATTTAATAATTAATATAAATATATTTTAAAGATATCATTGTTGGCTGGTGGATCTGTCAATAACAGAATGGTGGAGCTACGTTTGATTCATGGTATCCTTAATCGTGAATGGAAGGTGCACATTCGCCATGTTCCTAGATGCCAAAACACGGTTGCTGATCATATGACAAGACTTGCGGTTTCTAATCCTCCAAGTCTAGTCATTTTTGAAGAACCTCCAATTTCGGTCCAAGGACTTCTATTAACTGATAAAAGGAGTTTTCATAGGTCTTAAGATTTGTGTTTTTTTGTAATCGTTTTATGATGTTATTTTCTACCAAAGAAATACATTTTAACTTTTATAATTGGGAGTAGAGATGGGATTACTAGGTATTGAACCTAAACTCTCGTACCACACCGCATGCTTTTGCTATTAAGTCAAAAAGTTGTTAGCTTCCAATACAATTAATCATTACAAACATTGAACTAAATAACTAAAACAACAACACATTAATTAGCATAAAAATACTTATTTGATTGATTTCAATTAAACTAATAATTAATGAGTTTTGAATTATTGGATTTATCATTTAAAAGAAAATCAAATTCTACCGTTTTAAGCTAGAAACTTTAAGAGGGGCCAACTATAAATTTATCTTATTTTCTATTAGCTACATATAGTAATTAATTAGGATCAATCAGAAATATTACTGTTTTTTAACAGTGACAAAAGAAACCTTTCTTGAAACTTCTTTAGGGGACCAAGTCACCTACCAACACTTTTATATTCTAACCATTTAGCTTATTCTAGACTAATCTCCATTAAGCCCCCACAACCACAAGAAAAGATGATGACTTGAATAGATAGGCAATGCCAGATTCACGTTACATATACTAGTGTGACAATAATTCGGTTCACATGGATGCGCCTACCCATGTTTATATGAATGAGGGGACAATGGTTTTGTTTGTTTCGATGAGAGGATAGGATTTGCTTCATTAACATATATCACTTTTGTTGCACTTCCTGGAATCCAATTTGAATCTTTTTAGGGACCATTTCTTTCACAACAAATAAACTTATGCGCTTCGACCCATTGTTTGCTATTAGATCATGTACTTTGTATAAATTGTAGATTTAGTACTTGTACTTTAACTTAGTCATTTTTAATCTCTATATTTTTAGAATTTTAAAATTTTAGTTTTGATCAAATGGCAAGTATTAAATTCATTAAGTTGAGTTGTTATTTTTAAAATTTGATGCGTCAAATATATTGTTGCATGTGTGGTTTCATGTCAGCTTGTTATCTTCGCGTATTACTCATAAAAAACATAAGTTACTAGATTTAACAACTGTCGTTTACATTAAGACTAAAGTTTCGAAATTCAAAAAATATAGCGATTAGGAATGATTTAGTTAGAGAATATGGACTAAATTTTTAAGTTTGCGCATTATACAAGATTAATAGTAGAATTTAACTAAATAGATTTAACTGTTATTGTTTGGTCGAGCTAAATTTTTAAATTTTGAAAAATAAAAAGACTAAAATTGATTAAATTAAAGAATTTGACTTTTTAAATTTTATAATCGAATTTCACTCTTCTTCAAGCAATTTGGAGCAAGTTGTTGATTCATTTGGTCCTTTTATTGCTCATACACCAATGAATGTAAGCCTTTTCGTTTTGAGGCCTACCACTCAAATCTTATCGCTTTCACTGCCTTTTTATAAGATTAATTATTGTTGTATATATATATATATATATATATATGTTGTTACTAAAGACAAAGGGGTCTAACTTTAAGGAAAAAATTAAAAAACACAGGGATATACAAAATAATAATCCTTAAACTACATTTATTCAAAACCAAGATGAAAAACGCGTTCAAGAGATTTCTAACAATGAAGGCATAGAATACATTTAAAAAGAAAAAGAAGGAAAAAAAAAAAAAAAAAACCTTAACAAGGGATTGCAATTATTGGCAAGTTGTAATGATTAGACAGATACAGCTAGCTTAAGTTATGCTAACGTAGCAATTGCGGCGGCCGCCTTCTCATTTTGTTTGTGCTCTTCTTCATCCATTGTATCACAAATTGTTCCACCTCTAGTCTCCGGTAATCCCACCAACGGCAGCCCGCAAATTCCTATCACCAACCCGAATACCCCGAACGATATGAAGTTATTTGTCCTCCCAGCGGCCACGAGCAGTGGGCTGAACACCCCCCCAAACACCAGTGCTTGCCTCACCATTGATATTGCCGAGTTCCTCACGCATGTGGGGAACAGCTCTAATGTGTATATCAGTGACATGTTGAAGGCCGAGCAGGCACTGAAGAAGGATATCAGCTCCATTGCTATCTGTAAACTTGGCGACACCTTCCCCACCACCACACACAACACGCTGCACACCCCGCTTAATATTGTGAAACCCAACAATGAGTCTTTCCTTTTCATTTTCCCTATAAGGAAGAATGTAATGAGTGACGCTGGCAACTCGGATAAGGCGTTTAATGTGACGCCCAAATAGAGATTGACGGATAGATTTCCAAGGCCTAATGGCATGCCGTAGTACACCATCCCAATCCCAAAACCTCCCACCATCACGGCCGATAGCCTTTTTGCCGCCCACCTCTTGTTCAACAGTATCTTGATTGAGGAGTAAATATCTACATTCCATGATTCCTGCTCGATTAGGACATTGGAGAAGCTCATTGTTATGGGACTTTGATTAGCCTGAGCCATGCTCTTGAGTGTTAACACTGCTTCTTCTTTGCGTCCTCGGACGAACAGCCATCTTGGGGACTCATGAACTAAGAAATGAACTAATATACAGTACAAAATTGTTGGAACCGAAATCCACAGATACAGTGTTCTCCATGAAGAACCTCTATTTACGTATGCCATTACCGGCAATGAAAGAAACCCTAAAGTAAAACAAAAGAAACCAACAACGCCGACCTGGCCGCGCCACCGTTTACCTACTAGCTCGGTTGATAACACGAGGGCGCAAGTTCCAACAGTTGCGCGGCCAAACCCGTTAATGAATCTCAGGACAGAATAGATCCAAATATTGGGTGAAAAAACGGTGAAGATTGAAGAAAAAGACATCATGAGACATGAGAATAAGAGCATATTTTTGCGGCCAAGAGTGGAGTCAGCAAGCGTTGCAAGTGCAAGTCCGCCTGCAAGGCAACCCATGAAGAAAGCAGAAGCAGGGAGGCCAGTGATGAAAGAAGGCGCACATTCCAGGCCCCATTCTGATATGATTGATGTGTGGGAAGGCCAATCCCAGGACCATGAATTCTTGGGGAGCTCGCAAATGTTGGACAAAGCGTTACAAGCAGACTCGTCTCCGCCTTGGGTGCAGTGCCAGGATGGCTCAGCATCAGTGAATACACTGATGAAGGTTTGCTGAGCATCAAAGACCCAAGCAAGAGAGACGAGTATTGCTTGCAAGAATTGCCACCACCCGAAGTCTCCGATACAGCCTTCGATGGTCTCATCGAGGGACCGAGGCGGCCGCTTTGGTTCTGCCGGTTTATCACAGTGAGACAGAAGCGGTGTTGAATCGGCCATACACCGTTCTAAAGTGAGAAGCAAGTGTATCTGTGTATTGGTTTATGATAAGAAGACGTGTGTTGCTCTTTGGATATCTCCCTATTTATATAGAGGAGTACGGGCTGACAACTGACAACTTTCAATAAAATATAAAATGACAGCCAATACTAGGGGGCAGAGGACTGTATGCCACGTCAAGCCACATCAGCTCTTATTTAGATTAGAGAGAGCATAGGTTAGCATTACATACACCGCGAATAAATTAGGCATCATATGGTTCACCCATCCTGCAAAAAAAAGTTACATACAATTAGCGCATCATATGATTCATTTACTGATTACATATAATGTCTAATAAATAATTGAGTAGACGATGAAGCGTCAAGAATTTGACATTTACATAGAGTTGGATTTTATTTCAATTAATTTTGTTTGTAACGAAAAAATTCTTTTAAAAATATGATTTAAAGATGTATATGCATTAAGTCCATACACTAATTTCCTATACAAACAATAGCAATATAGATTTGGCTTTGGCAGGTTAATTATTGCGGCAATAAATGCTCTTACGCCGTGAATTAAAAGTCACATTCTCACAAGTTTTTGGAATTTTGTTTTGGATCTAGAGAGATGAGAATACATCACATGTATATCAAAACTAATGAAATATGTAGCTGCTCAATTTTACATCTTTCACCTACAAGTTTATAAGTTTTAATGTATCATGATCAAGAAGATGAAATAACTTGGCATACCGTCACTAAAAACCAAAACACAATAGGTATAGATTTATTAAACTTTTAGCGACGGTCAAAAGAGCTACAAATCGTCGCTATAGACTTTTGTCAACAATTACAGCGTCACTAAAGTAGCATATGTTCAAATAGGTATATTCTCCATTATTACTATACTCATAGTGATAGCCTTATTCGTCACTAGAGCTATATTGAACATATAATGACAGTATTTACTGTCAATGATTGTTCTTGTTAGTATAAAAACATCGACAATTTTCTTGTGTTAGTATAAAGTGAAATTTTGATGATATGATTTAACATATAGGGACAATAAGGCACAATTGTTAATATTGTTTTTAATTAATAATATTAATTTATTTATAATTTTAATTCAACATACATACAATAAGAATTATATAGTCAAAACATAATCCAAGGTACAAAGCAAAGTCCAAACATAATAATATAAATCCTATACCGATGGAACCAATATAATAGTTCATTGGTATAGGGATAATAAAAATTCTTTTTAAAGTTATGCACATATCGGTAATTAATTAAAACTATCTATATATAGAAGAATTATATTGACAAAAATTGATTTGTCACTATAATTTCACCTATAGTGACAATAATTGTGTGTGTCAGCCTAAGTTTAACATATACTGACAAAAAAATTAATCGTCGATAAAACCTAGTTGTAGTGACAGATTTTGACCGTCAGCAAAAGTGAGCATATATGGCAATTTGTTGTAGTGGATATACTTGAACATACACTAATTTGGAAATAAAAGATTGAATTGGAAACCCAAACACGCTTTTTATGGGAAATACACTAATGCTTAATAAACAAATGCTCAAATATTATAGAAGAATTCTAAAGGTAATAAATAAAGGCGAAGAAATTTTGAAATAAAATTTAATACTTGAACAATGTCATAAATTATCTCAATTACGTTTTTGTTTAATGAAAATTTTGATGAATGGCATAGAGAATGAGGTGTATAGACGATTTATTCTGTTGGTATAAGTTGATTATGAACATTATTGAACATATAAAGATGTTATTGATTGTTGATAGATGTTCTTATTGGTTTACATATACCAAAGGTTTTCTTGTGTCGATATAGAGTGAAATAATAATTATATAATTAAACATATAGTGATAGCATGAATCGTCAATATAGGGTCCAATTTTTAATATTGAAATTTTAATTAGTAATTATTTAGTTAGTAATAATTTTAATTCAACATACTTGTATAAAGTAAAAATATATATTCTAAAGATGATCCAAAGAAAAAAATATAGTCCAAACAAAATAATATAAGATCTATACCAATGATACTAATAAAATAGTTTGTCAGTATATGGACAAATAAAATTCTAAAGTTCTACATATACCGACAGTTAAAAGAAAACCATCGGTATATATAAGAATTATACTGACAAAAATAATCTGTCAGTATAAATTTATCTATACTGACAGTAATTACATGTGTCAGCATAAGTTTGAGATATACTGACAAAATGGGTATCTGTCAATATAAACCTAGTGGTAATGAAAAAGTTTGACCATTACTAAAAGTGAGCACCAAAATATACATTGATTTGGAAATGAAAGATCAATTGAAAACCAAAACACACTTTTTATGATAAGTACACTCATGGTTAACCTACATATGCCCAAATTTTATACAAGATTCTAAAGGCTATGAATGAAAGTGAAGAAAGTTTGAAGTGAACTTAAGACTTGAACCAATTTGTAAGTTATCTCAAGTCTGTTTTCATTTAATAGAAGTTTGGCTTTATGGAAGAGAGAATGGGGGAAGCTTTTCCATAGATGTTCTTCTATTTTTTACAAGGGTCTTATGGTTAGGTATACCAATGGTTCATTCCATTGTTATAACTTGGTTATTGTATGACCAATTGCATTATTGATCATATAGTGGCACTATTAATTGTCGGCAAAGGTTCTTATTAATATAGATATATCGACAATTTCTTTGTTTTAGTATAAAGTAAAAGTCCAATTATATAATTGAACCTATAGTGAGAATTTGGACCGTATATATGAAGTCCAATTATTAAGATTGTAGTGTTAATTAATAATACAAATTTATTTATAAATTTAGTTTAACTTACGCCATATAGATATAAATATAAATAGTCTAAACATAATATAAAGAAAAAAATTATAGTCCAAACATAATAATATAAAACCTATACTAACGTGCTGATAAAATAGTTTGTTGGCATAGACAAATTATTTCTTTTCTTTTTTTTTAAAAAAAGTTCTACATATGATGACGGTTGAAAGAAAAATTGTTGGTATATTTAAGAACTATACTGACAAAAATAATTTGTCACTATAGAAACTTATAATGACGAAAATTATATGTGTTGGTATAAGTTTGACATAGGCTGACGAATAAGTCTTCCATCAGCATAAACCTAATTTAGCGACAGATATAAACTGTTGGTAAAAGTAAATGTTAGTATATGGCAATTTGTTGCATCGTATATGCTTGGAAATATTCACTAATTTGGAAGCAAAATATCGAATTATAAACCCAAAACACACTTTTTATGGAGAGTAAAATCATTCTAATTATCCTACAAATGCTCAAATATTAAACAAGGATTCTAAAGGTAATGAATGAAAGTGAAGAAATTTTTAGAGCAAACTTAAGACTTAGACAATTTAGGTGATTTTTTTTGTCTTGTTTCTTTTACAAGGGTGTTGTGGTTGGGTTTCATTTTGATAAGATCTTTTGGTTTCATCTACATTATTGGATTTTTTATGGTATGGTGTTGCATTG